>OY728128.1:937419190-938095024 GCA_963277665.1 Viscum album | reverse complement strand
ATATTTTAAAAGATCAATAATGAAAAAAATGTCTCTAAATGAGGTTTTTTTGTAGTGTATGCATTTATAGGTGGCATCAACGGTGACGATGTTGTGAGTTGGTATCTAGTTTGTGAACCCATAGGTTGGGTTTGAGTGTTTGATAATATATATATATATTTTTATATTCTTACGATTTCTATACATACCCCACCCACATTGAGCACTATATTCTAACACCCACATAGTCATGTGGGGGGTGTTTTTCTCGACATCCAATGAAGAGTATGAATGGCTAGGTAGATGCTCTTTCCTACTATCTCTTCTAGGTGAGGTAGGTATTGAATAGGCTATGATGTCTAGAGGTCTGTTAGTGCATTAGATAGTGGTTATGATAGCCTAGGTGATTGCGGGCGAGGTGTGACAACCCATGTGTTTTTGGGAGAGACATGATCATGCTTGTGGGGAGATATCCGAAGTGTCTTCGGGTGAGATATGATGTGGTCATGCTTTTGGGGTAGCGAACCCAGGTGTCTTTAGGCATGGTGTGTTGTGACCATGCTTGTGGTGTGGTGTGGTATACAAAAGAGATGAGAGTTCCAAGACATACGACTTTGGGTGTGAGATCCCCATACTTGTTGGAAAGTGGTGCAGGATACCCTTATCGATGTGATTCCTATTATATTATATTACTTGGTTTGTATTATTTTGTGAGAAATCCTTGGTGAGGTTGGTATGGTTAGTATAACTTGATAGGTTCTGTTTGGTTTTGCTATTTTCTCATAGGTACATTAGTATGCTTCTTTTACATGTGGATGAGAGACTTCGGTTTTCCTACTGAGTTTACTTGTATGGTCACCCTACGTATATAAAAATGGTTTCAGGTTTCTATGAGGACTATGTGGACTGTTCTAGATATTACTAGCTCATATCCTTAATAGTTTTTGTGTTACTTCTTTATCTTTACTTTTGTGTATTTACTTTAGAGACTTTTATCTGTATTAGTTCTATTTATACATGTATGTGGGATGGTTTTGGCTTTATTTTATATTATGTCATAGATTTTATTGTGGATGATTCATCGTATCTCTTGATCCTATTTTTATTATAGAGGGTAATGCCTCCTATACATGATATTTTTATACCCTCACTATTGGTCTCCAACCCAAGGCCTACTGGAGGTGGAACTCAGGGCGTCATTATCTCTCTCCCCTCATTGCAGTATATTTGGATAGAGGGGGTCATGACAGAGTGGTATCAAAGGAGTGGTTGAGATATAGGATGGAGTTTGTATTTAGGCATAGTGAGGAATTCATGGGGTGGTATGGTAATAGTTCCAGTTGTCCTTGGTGCGTGACATAGGCTAGGGAGACTGGCTAGGACACGGGATTTTAGGGCCCCCGTGATCTAGTGCATGAACTTTGAGCTTATTGAATAACCAAGTGAGGCAGAACTATTTATAGGGTAGAGACGTAGGAGAGGTACATGAATCATGATGAATTGTGTTCTTGTTTTAATTGGTTTTTTTTGGAAGATTTAAATGGATAACAAAATGAATTAAATGAGTTAAAATGAATCTTAATAAAATTACAAAATACCAATCTTAGGAAGTTATTTTTTTGAATTTTAGCTATGGATCATGTTCATCATTCATGTGTGGATGTAGGCTGATCTGTTTGATCACCATAGGGTTGATCCAATTAAGAAGGATAATTAGTGGTAGAAGATGCTTCATACTTTTTAGTAGTAGTATTTGGGGAAGTACGAGGGTAGTGTCTCAGATGTAGAGGTAGAGAGCTGGATGGAGGAGTTCGAGATCAATTTTAGTTTGATCTGGGCACTGATGGAGTACTGGGTCCCTTTGGTAGTCAATCAGATGTGGGGATCTACATGTTAGTGGTGGACTTTGTATCTGGGAGAGAGGAAGGAGGCAGATTTTTTGTGGTCCGACTTCTAGAAGGAGTTCTGGACTGAGTTCCTTTAATCGACCATGAAGGTAGTAAAGAGGCATAATCTTCTTTCTCTTTAGTAGGGGATCATGTTAGTGTGGGATGTGGGAATCAAGTTTAAGGACCTTATACATTTTCCCTATTTTTTTTCTAGATACGGAGTCTTGTGAGAGACATCTTTAGGAGGAAATTTTTCCTTCTATCCAGTATGTAGTTACTACTTTTACGTTTCTAATGTATCTAGAGGTTTAGAATAAGGAAAAGGTGATCGAGCATGTGCACTCATGAGGAGGTTTTTAATATTAGAGTAACCAGTAGGGTTTCTCAATGAGAATATTTTTTAGTGGATGGTCTCAGGAACTAGGACCTTAAAGGTTTTGACTGGAAAATATTTGACCTTAGCAGATTCCTTTTCAGCCTTCTATGTCTAGTGGTTTCCATGATTTTCCTAGGAGTTTTTTGCTAGTGTGTTTTAGTTTTCTGGTTTATGGACATCACTAGAACAAGTGACCATTGGTTCCCTAGGCTCAATTTGGTGGAGGTGGACAGGTTCAACACCATCCTCAACAGTAGTTTCTAGTGATACTGTTTCATCCATAGGGGAAGAAAGTTTTTTCTCTACCAAGGGGAGATGGAGAAGGTAGAGTCTGACCTCAGGATATTGCTCGCATTCAAGGACTAAAACCTGATCATGGTCATATAGGTGTTCATCATCAGAGTCATAGAGGATCTGGGTGTGGTCTGTTATATGTAGTGGAGGCAGTAGTTCAAGAGGGTCCAAAGATTTTTAGAGGTATGATCAGTTTATTTAGTAACCTTGTTTGTGCCTTATTTGATTCAGAAGATTCACAATCCTTTGTTTCACCCACTCTAGCCCATTCACTAGGACTAGACATAGACATTCTTCCTATACCCTTGGTGTTAAATATGAAAGTTGGAGGCCATATCATCTTGTTTTATGTGTGTTGGGGGTTTATACTAATGATGGGGTCACATTAGTCCCATGGGGATCTTTTCTTTCTATAGATGTAACCATAAAATGTCATCCTTGGCATTGAATAGTTGTATTCCATACATGTTTTTATAAATTTATTCTAGAGGAGAGTTATGTTTTCAGATGTGGATGGGAAAAATGTGGTTTTTGTTGGTGAGTGGGGTTGCTAGGTGTGCATTCAGCATCTAGAGCCCCATATTTCCTTTTTGGCTATGTTGTTGGTGGCATTAGTGAACACTAGGATAGTAGAGGTTCCCAATGTCATTGTGGGGTTTCTATATGTTTTTACTAAGAAGGTTGTGATGCTACCCCCTCGAAATGATGTTGATTTTGGGATATACTTGCAGCCTAGTGATTCTTCAATTTTGATGGATCCTTATCTAATGACACCTTTTGAGTTGTAGGAATTGAGAATTTAGATAGATGATCTGATGAAAAAGGGTTTTATTTGGCCCAGTGTTTCACCATGGGGTGCTCCAGTGTTATTCACCAAGAAGGCAAATGTTATTCTAAGGTTGTGTATAGACTACTGGAGGTTGAATTAGGTGATGGTAAAAAAACCCTATTCTAAGGATAGATGATATTTTTGACCATCTGATAGGGGTGAATTGGTTTTCTATGATCAATCTGAGGTTTGTATATCACTAGTTGAGTGTGAAAGAGGGAGATATCTAAAATAATACCTTCTGATGCAAGTATGGGAGCTTTGAGTGTGTATTCATGCCATTAAGTGTTACAAAAACATCAACCATGTTCATGGGGCTTATGAACTACATGTTCTATGAGTTCATGGATCTGTTCTTCATCGTGTTCATTAGTGATATCTTAATCTACTCTAATTTAGAGGAGGAGCATGTAGAACATCTCAGAACTATGTTGTATGTTATTTGATGCCACCAGCTCTATGGAAAGTTTTCCAAGTGTAAGTTCTGGACGTGAGAGGTGAATTTCCTTAGGAATGTGGTGTCTTAGTAGGGTGTGATAGTAGACCCTTTGAAGGTTGAATTGATTTTTTCTTGGGAAGCACCCAAGAACGTGGCATAGGTTCGTAGTTTTTTTGGTATTGTGGGCTATTATTAGAGGTTTTTACATTATTTCCCTCAAGTTATATCACCATTGATAGTTTTGACTAGAAAAGACCAATATTTTGTGTGGATTAGTCAGTGTTAGGTAGCATTTGATTACCTAAAGGGGAAGTTGGTTAGTGATCCAATGAACTAGTTTCTTGAGGAAGGGGCAATGTTTGAGGTGTTTTGTGACACTTCCCTTCTGGGATTTGGATGTGTGCTAATGCAGAAGTGGTAAGTGATCTCTTATGGGTCTAGGAATTTACATCCCCATGAGAATAACTACACTACCCATGATTTGGAGCTAGTAGTGGTTGTGTTTGTGCTAAAGTTGTGGCAAAATTTCTTCATTAGGGAGTGATTTTTGGTCTTCACAGATCATAATATTTTGAGGTATACATTTTACCCAAATTATTTAAACTTTTGGCAGTTGATGTGGATGAATTTTAATTAGGATTATGATTTTTAGATCTCCTAAAACTTTGGAAAGGGGAATGTTGTGGTCGATGCTTTGAGCAAGAAGTTGTGTAAGGGTGTTGTTCGATAGTCTAGGGATTCTTAAAGAGTAATAGAGGAGTTGGAAGCCTTGCACTTATATGAAATAAAGGATGGTGGTGGAGGCTATTTGTTTTAGATGAAAGTGTAGTATTATCTGATACAACAGGTGAAGGAGTCTCGATGGGGAGACTTAGAGCCAGATGTGATGCATGATCATTTTGGACATGGTGATGCTCCAAAGGGATGGTTAGAACCAGATATTGTTTCATGGGAGATTTGTTTTGGTAGTAATGAAAGATGGAGTCCTTTGTGAGTTTCATAAACCACCTTTGGCTATACAACTAGCAATTTCTAAGATGTATCGTGGATTGAATATGCAGTTTTGGTTTCCCAGTTGAAAAGGGAAGTGATAGATTTTGTGTAAAAGTGCTTGGTTTTACAGCAAATAAAGTTTGAGCATCGTGAACCTGGTGGTTTGTTACAGCCCTTGGATGTTCTCGAGTGTAAATGGGCTGAAATATTGATAGATTTCATCACAGGGTTACCTAAAATATAGGGAGACTATGATCTATCTGGATGGTTGTGGATCGATTGACCAAATCATCCCACTTCTTAGTGATCAAGAAGTCGGGAGCAGTGGATTCTTTGGATAAGAGGTACATGGATGAGGTAGTGCATTTTCATGGATTTTTGAGGTCCATTGTCTCAGATCAGGATACACTTTTTACCTCACAAGTTTGGAGGGGATTGCATCATTCTTTTTTAACTCAGTTACGCCTCATCACTTCTTTCCACCCTTAGACAAATGAAAAGATGGATTAGAATATCCAAATCTTTTATGATGTGTTATGGACGTGCATCTTGGACATTGGTGGATCTTGGTTATGGAACCTTCCCTTGGTGGAGTTTTCTTATAATAATAGATATTACTATTCCATTAGAATATCCCCATTTGAGGCATTGTATGGGAGAGCATGTCGTTCTCCATTTTACTAGATAGAGTTTGGGGAGATAATCATTCTTGGTCCTAATGCGGTGTAGAGAACAACAGAGAAAGTTCATCTTGTTCACAAGAGGATGAAAGCAGAGTAGGAACAAAATAAGTCTTATGCCGATTGTAGAATGAGGTCCTTGTATTTTGAGGTAGGGTACCATGTGTTCTTGAAGTTTTCCCCTTAACATGGGTCATGGAGTTTTGTAATAGGGAGTAATATTTCCCCCAATTTTGTTAGTCCCTTTGAGGTGTTTGGGAAAGTTGGTGAGGTGGTGTATCGATTGGAATTGCCACCACAATTAGAGAGGATCCATGGCAGCTTTCATGTATAATAGCTTTTTCGGTATCTTCATTATGACTCCAATTTCATTGAATAGGGAGAGTTGGATATCGAGGATGACACAACGTTTGTGAAATGGACAATAGAGATCCAGGATCTCCAAGTGAAGGCACTACATCGAAATAATTTTTTTTGTGTGTTGTGGAAGCATGGTGGCCTAGAGGAGAGTGGTTAGGAGTGAGAGATGCAGATGCATGCCTAGAACTCAGAGTTTTTTTGAGTTTTTATTTTCTCTATTTTTCTTTGTGATGTGATGTTTGGATCATTTCGTTTTATGAGATGAGATGTTTTCCATGGTTTGTGATGTGTGTGGTGGGATGTGTGATAAATTCCTAAAATATGAAAAGGGGAGAGCCTAATTCCTAATTGATACACATTAACTATAATGAGATTAAACCCCTACAGGTGAGTCAGTGCTACCTAGAGTGAATAGTATCATGATATGAAAGATGAAATTATCTTATTCTTGTGTTCGGGACGGTGCGGTTCATTGGCTGTAACAATTGTTGGTTTGGGCTCTATGAAGGTTTATATGGATGTGCAGTGGTTGTGTGGAAGTATGTTTGTGTGATAGGAGTCATCTTGTGGTTTTGGTGATGCGGTTTTGTAGTGTGTTTTGTGGTCATTTAGGTTGGTGTGTTTGGTTGGTGGTAGCATTTGAGGTATGACGAGACCCTTGATAGGTATCTCGCAGGGTGGTTGTTCAGACCCCTTTTCTTCTGTGATTGGTTTTGGATTATCAAGGTAGATAATCATTTGAGATGTATCTGATGTAATGGTTTGTTCCATCCTAGTCTATTACTTTTCCAGTTTTGGTTGTTGGAGGTGTTCGGGGGAGGTTTTAGAGTTTTTGGTGGAAGTTGAAGGTGAAACAGAACTGCTGTAGGAAATACACACCGTGTAAGTGTATTACATGATGTGTAATGGTGGTTCATGGATTGTATGAGGCTAGTTCATTACATGTATATTTTTTTGTTTAAATAATAAAAAGGTGATGCATTTTTCAGTGAAACCAAACCCTAAGGATTACATGATGTGAAAGGGGATTACACGTCATGTAGATCCCTTATGCAATGCGGTTTTAGAAGTAATTTTTGAATGAATTTTTATTCATTTAGTTGCGGTTACTTCTTACTCTCGTTTTGGGTGAACCCTAGCCACCCCAGGGAGTTCTTAAATCCCTCTTCCTCCCACTTTTATCCATTGGTCCTGATGGTTGTTTGTTTGCAATCTGTGGTAATCCCTTCCTTCTTCTGGGTAGGTTTTCTTTCGTTCTTCTGCTAGGTATTTGTTGTGGTGATGTTTTTATGGTTTAGGGTGTGTTTTGGGTTGAGTTTTGATGGTATTTGGTTTTAGTGTAGGTTGATCCATGTTTTATCATGGTGTGGTTGTGGTTTGAGGGTGTTCTTCTTCACCATGTGGTGCATAGCGAGTCGATAAATCTTCATTGAGATAAGGAATACATCATTTATCTTTATTGCGTATCATACGAGAGGGTTTTTTTATCCATGTGTTATGATTGTGCTGTATTAATCAAATATAAATAATTGGTTAAATTGAAATTGAAATGGGTAATTGAATTTTCATTCTCATTCTTTTATAGCTTTGATCTTATTTGTGATATTGTGGATTGTACGGGCTTGTGGACACATAGAAAATTGTGGTTGTTGATGATTTTTTGTGTGGGATGATATGTGTTGTGACCGTTGTGATTATTTTTATTGTTGTGATATCACCATAAAATGTAAATTGATTAACTAATTATATTTGGCTAATGAAATGATTTCCCCGGGATATTGTCTTATGTGATAGCACCCCTAAAATAAAGTGAAATGTGCTAAAATCCCCTTTGTAAATCTGTAAAAATGATCTTTATGTGTTGTGATGTTTAGTCATGCTTGTGGGATGGAGATGTGTGGTTGGGAAATGTGGGGAATAAGGTTTTTGGGTTGTGATTTTGGGTCGGTGAAGTGGATTGTGGGTCGTGCTTTTGGGGTGGCGAGGTGGTTTGTGGGTCGTGATTTTGGGATGACAATGTGGTTTGTGGGTCATGCTTTTGGGGAGGTGATGTGGTTTGTGGGACCTGCTTTTAGGGCAGCGAGGTGGTTTTTTTCCCATGATTTTTGGATGGAAATGTGGTTTGTTTTTCTGTGATTTTAGGGTGGTGAGGTGGTGATTTCTTTGTGCTAGATGCTCTAGTAGTGATGGAATAAATAAATAATTATTTGATAATATTTTAAATGGATTGGGTTGGTTTAGTTAATGGGGTGAAAATTTTAAATGAATAATTAAATGATGGGTTATGTGATTAAATTTGGTTGATGCTAAATAACTAAAGGAATGGAATAATTAAATGGAATTAGTTGGAAATATGGAATGGGGCTGTGGCTTGTTGTGCGGTGTTATGCATTTAGAGGGGGTAGTAAAGGTAATGGTATTGCGAGTTGGTTAGTTAGTTTTTAAACCCATAGGTTGAGATTAATTGTTTGATACTACATATATATACATGTATATTATTTTAATTTATATATACACCCCACCAACATTGAGCACTATGTGCCGACACACGCATAGTCATTCATGGTGTGTTTTTCTTGACATCCGATGAGGAGTACATATGGATGGGTACCCACTCTTTCCCACTCTCTCTTCCAGGTGAGGTAGGTATTGCACAAACTATGATGACTAAGGGTATTTTAGTTCATTAGATGGTGGTTGTGATAGCCCAGGTGTTTGTGGGTGAGGTGGGATGACCTAGGCATTTTCAGGAGAGACATGACCATACTTGTGGGGTGGTAGCCCAGGTGTCTTAGGGCGAGGTGTGACGTGGTTGTGCTTGTGGGGAAGCAAGATTAGGTGACTTTGGGAGTGTTGTGTTATAACTGTGCTTATGGGGTGGTGTGGTATACAAAAGATATGGGAGCTCTATGACATACGATGTTGGGTTTGAGAGAGATATACCAGTGGGAAAGTGGTGCGGGGTACCCTTATTGATGTGATTCCTATTATATTATATTAATTGGTTTTCATTATTTGATGAGTGGGACTTGGTGAGGTTGGAATGGTTATTATACCTTGATAGGTACTATTTGGTTCTACTGTTTTCTCATAGGTGAATTAGTATTTTTATTTCACATGTGCATGAGAGACTTTCATTTTCCAACTATGTCACAACCCTTTCTAGAGGGGACCATGTCGTGACTACCTCAACCATGCCTCCCATAGTATAGGGGCTGGAGAATAGCACTGAGTAGGCATATCCCAAAAATGGGAGGCATTTTCCTAAGTACCTGAACACATGCACACATCTCCAAGAAAAAGTGTTGAAACTGAAAACACTAAGTAAACAAATAGGTATACCACTAAGATATCAACACAGAGTAAGATAGTAGAAAACTGAAAGTAAATGGGTCCAGAATACAAGACGAATAAAAAAGAAAAATTAAAAAGGTACAATTCCATGGAACTCTTCCAAAGAAAACCCTACCTGAGGGGTAGGTACATAAATAGCTATCTGAAGCTGTAGAAGCATATCTCGTCTGTTGGGTCACTCTAAGCACCACCTAGCCCTGGTCCACCAAGGACTCTGTCAAAGCATTGATCATCTAAAAAAGACATTACATGTATGGGAAAAGCCTTTATAGGGGTGAGTAAAACAATACTCACTAGGACACCCCTAAACATGAAGTAAAAGTCCAAAAAGGAAACATCACTAAGAGGATCCAGTCATCTCAATGCAGTTATATGTCTACAAAACATATAATAAGAACACCCAAGTATATTTCTACAAAACATATAACAAGAACATATAGGTATACTCGTAAAGGATTCTATGATGAAATGTCTCATCCACTACCAGCTATACGGTTCCATTCATAACATGCTTATTCTAGGAGATCTCACCCCTTGGGCTATCTGATAGAAGAACATAGAATAGATGTAACAAAAGTATCTAATAGAACACTTGGTCTTGATACATTACAAAGTTTCCATGAGACATACAATCTCTCTAGTACATGGAGTTTCTACATCACTGCCAATCATTAGCCACATGATTTTACTCTAGGTACACTCATTCTGGGAGAACTAAATCCTCAAGCCTTGAGGTCATCAGAGACTCTTATAAAAGGTCCTGCTAATTTGGGAACCCGTCCAAAGAGAAATACACTGATCAAGGTTATGATATACTGATAGGGGATCATTCCAAGAGAATATTGAAAACCCAATTTGTATTAATATGCAACATAGGGGATTCTTCTCAAATAATATAGATGACACTACCGATGCCGCTCGTAACATAGGGGATTTTCCATCAAGAATACTGAGAACCCTACCGATACAACCCACTGGATGAAGGATTAACACCCTATTCTAGGAGGTCACATAAATTCCCAAAAAACCCAATCAAGGGTGATAGAGGATCGCTCTAGTCCCAAGGAGGGATGCCACAACTCTATCTGGGACTTGGCCTCTATAGGGGATTGTTGTATAGTGATGTGGATGTAATGTCTCACTGAACCCTTGAGGAAATAACCAAAGGAAATTACACACCTAAACTAGTCTATACTAAAAACCAACCAATCCATATCGAAAGGAATGCCTCATTACAAGGGTCCCCATGCCCCAGACAACTCACCAAAAGGACCTTCCGTTTGAAAGTTACAACCAAAATAGTGAAATGGGTCTAGAATAGCCTGGGTCCGACCTGACCCAATTTGGAAGGTCTAACCTGGTCAGTCTGGGTCAACCCAAACTAGCTCGGACCGCATGCAGCGTAGCCATGTGTATTTCCCAGACAGCACTGTCTCTTTGTTCTGCAGACGGTGCACCCCAGCTCCCAACATGTCATCTGCCCCATGGCCACTGCTGCAGGGTCCACATGGCTAGTTGCCGCATCTTGGTCACCGACACAGCCTCCTGCCACATCCTGGTCATTTCCCATGACTTCTTCCATCACAATCCCTCATCCAGTGCAGTCTGGCTGGACTGCGTCCCACTGAAGACCTCACTTGGTCGCCACCCACGACCTTCACTGTCATGGGCCATCTCGCCACCACAGTCTCGCTTGGACCATGGGCCACCACTACCGCCGGCCACCCTACCACCAACCGTCTTGTAGCATCTGCCTGACCCAACCTCCTTTCTAAGTTCTTCTAGCCTGGTCTCCTTGTCGGGTCCTTCTGGCCCAACCTCCTTGCCGATTTAGTGCCGCCTCTACTGCCGGTCACCCTGCTAGTGGCCTCACCTCACCGCACTCCACCTGAAATGGCCAGAGTCATCACCTCTCGTCACCGCCTTGCACTATCTCGAGCCTTACGCACTCACAGTTTCGAATTTCCATCGTGGATCATGAATTACCAGTAATAGAGAATGAATAATGGGGGAGAGGCAAGAACATGAATGCCCTAAATGGAAGTATCTTGGCCTTGTTCATGTCGGCCTTGATCCATCCATGTTAGATGAAGAACGAAGGGGAAGAATAATTTTTTTTTAACATGATTCAACCCGATAACAATTCCCACAATGGAATAATCCCAACCTGCGATACGCACGACCCGTGGATTAATCCGTTCATGGATTAATCCACATTAGTCATAGGGATAAAGAATGGGGAAGGAAATTAAACAAAACTCACACCCTACCTGGGGTTTGGATCGATTGCTGACGAAGAACGAATCTGCATTGTCACTGTTCATCGATGCTTGATCCGAGTTCCGACCTCCAATCCATCGTCGCTGGTGAGAGAGCATCCTTCTCATTGCCTTAGGGAAACTCCAGGGTTATAAAGGTAACCTTGGATTTCTGACAAGGATTATTAAAGAGGAAAACCACCGCTGCGTCATCATGTAACACCCAATTAAAAAATATTTTCATTAAATATTTTAATGAAGTTCACGTCCTAAAATTAACTTTCACCATCGACCCATGACGGTCGAGGTTAGGCCTCACCAAAGGAAAAAACCTCCTTACAAACTCAATGATGGTCTCAGATTTCCAATATGAGTTACCGTTTATGAGTTATTGGGGTTTTAAAAATAAAATAATTTAATTTAATTATTTTATTTACGGTTATTCTATTTTTGTGTTTTTTCATTGAAGACCCGCGCCGACTAAAGTTAAGTCGCGCATTGGGTAAATCCACTTCTCTAAGATTAATGGTGCCCTTGTATTTCTGATTTGGGAACTCGTTTAGAAGTTATTCCACTTTTTCAAGAAAATCGCTCACACACGCTATTAAAAACTTACATTTTTTGCTGAACCATTCCGGGCACACCGAGCCTCGGAATAGCATGCCATCTCAGTGTCTGGTCTCAAATTTTTCCAGTAAATTTTCTAAAAATAAAATTAGGAAAATCCGAGTCATTACATATTGATTATACATGTATTATAAACTGATGTATATAAAACTATTTTCAAGTTTCTAGAAAGACTATGTGGATCGTGTGGATATAACTAGCTCAGATCCTTGATAGTTATTGTGTCACTACTTTAGATTTACTTTTGGGTATTTACTTTATAGACTTTTAACTATATCAGTTCTATTTATACATGCATGTGGGATGGTTTTAGATTTATTTTATATTATGGAATATATTTTATTTTGGATGATTTGTCTTATCTCCCAATCCTATTTATATTATAGAGGGTAGTACCTCCCATACATGATATTTTTATACCCTTGGTGATAGTCGCCAACCCAGGGCCTACTGGAGGCGAGACTCGAGGGTCATTATATCTCTCCCCTCATTGCGGTATATTTGGAGGGATGGGGTCATGATACTAACTTTATATGGTTATCTAAACATGTTTCAGACTATGTATGTAGACCGAAATAAAATATTGATCATTTCTTTGATGTGTTAAATACAAGCCTTCAAAGGGAGTTGGACTCTCATAACTTTTATTCATATAAGGATATAATCTCAATCACCATTAAGATAGAAAATTATTTCTCTAAGATGTATGTATTCAAGGGAAATTAGAAGAATAATAGGTTGACTAAGCATCATGGGAATAACAATGTGAAAAAGGGGAAAAGGGAAGGGTGATATTTCCCACATGTGATTACCATGGAAAGAATTACCCTGGGGCTTCCAAGAAAAAAATTAGAGTTTGTTACAAGTGTGGAGAAATGGTCCATTAAGCTCACCAATGCAAGGTCAAGGATGATGATATTGATATAAAATTCTTTTACTATAGGGATAAGGGACATTATGCTAACCAATACCCCAAACATCAAGGGAATTTTCCTTAAAAAATGCCAAGTGATTAGGTCCAAGATTATGCGATTTCCACAACTGAAGTCAATGTTCCTAATGATATAGTGGAAAGTACTTTGATAATTTCCTCAAAGTTGGATAATGTTTTATTTGATTCTAGATCTTCACAGACTTTTATATATTCTATGTTTTCCAAAAACACTAGATACTTCCCTAGCACCCTAGCAAGGGAATTATCAATTAAGACCTAGAGTGAGAATCTTATGACAAAAAATATGTGTAAAGTAGTTCCAATTATGATGCATGAGCGTAACCTATTTTCAAACTTGGTTATTATAACTATGGTTGAATTTGATATGATACTTGTAATGGATTGGATTTAAAAGTATAATGAAAAAATTTATTTCTAAGAGAAGGAGATTATGATTTGAGAAGGTTGGTGGAATCTCTTATCTTTAGAGGGGAAACTTCATCATTTAAATCATTTCTAGATCCTCCCCTAGTATCTCTCCTTAATGAGATTCTGAGTTGAGAGGAATATCAATCATGATCCATATATGATGAATATTTTATAAGAATAAAGGATTTACATGTGGTACAAAAATTTATTATTGTTTTTCAAGAAGAATTACATGACCATTCACCAGAGCGTGAAGTTGAGTTCTTTATTGAGCTCATTCCTAATGCAATACCCTTATCTAAAACTCCTTGTATAATGATACTAGTGGAGTTGGTGGAGTAGAAGAAACGACTGTAGGAGTTTATTGATAAGAGATTTATACATCCCATTGTTTTCTTGTGAGGAGATCTTATTTTATTCATGAAAAAGAAGGATGAGTTTATGAGATTGTGCATCGATTATATGGATATCAATTCAATTAATATAAAGAATAAGTATCCTTTACAATACATTGATGAATTATTTGATCAAATAAAATGAGCCTAATAATTTTCAAAGCTCGATCATCACCCTGGTTATCATCAATTAATTGTGAAGAAGGATGATATACTGAAGATGGAATTTTGAACAAGGTGTGAACATTATGAGTTTAAAGTAATGACTTTTGGAGTGACTAATTAACCTAATATATTTATAGATCTAATGAATAGAATATTTAAGGATTATATTGATAACTTTTTTGTGGTATTCATTTATGACATCTTAATACTCTAAGAGATATGAAGAGCAAGGGTGTCATCTATAAATAATTACAGAGACCCTTAGAAATAATGAATTATATGGGAAATATAGTAAGTGTGAATTTTAGCTCAATAAAGTTTATTTTCTAGTACATATTGTCTCTAAGTATGGAATATTAGTTGACCCTTCAAAGACAATGGTAGTCAAATAATTTCCTACACCAATGAATATAACTGAGATTCAAAGTTTCCTAGGATTAACAGGTTACTATCAGTAGTTTTTTTTCATGATTTTTCCTAGTTGGACAACCTATTAACCAAGTTAACATGTAAAGGGGTCAAATTCATGTGTTTAAGGGAATGTGGGGACTTTTTTGAAGAAAATAATAGGATACTAATTAATTCAACGGTATTATCTCTACCACCATGAAAGGAAGGATTTGTAATTTATAGTAATTCATCAAGGAAATGACTTGGTTGTGTTCTTATCCAAAATTATAGGGTGATTACCTATGAATCAAGGTAATTGAAAATACATGAACAAAACTATCCAAACCATGACCTTAAGAAGGAATCTGTAATATTTTGTTGAAAATATGGAGGCACTGCCTCTATAGAGAAATATGAGATATATATATATATAGACCACAAGGGTTTTAAGTATATCTTCTATTAGAAATAGATCAACATGGGTCAAATAAGATGGTTGGGACTACTCAAGGACTATTATTACTCAATACACTACCACATTGGGAAGAAAAACAAGGTGGCAGATGCATTGAGTAGGAGGGACCATGAAGTTCTAACCATGATGAGGATTAACAATGATCTCATATACAAAGGTCTAGTAAATATTGATATGGTGATTTTTTGGAAAGGGGCACCATTATTCCCCTTTTAAGAAATTTCTAAACCATCCTTACTATAAATGATGGAGAATTACTAATAGGATGTTGAGGACTTATAAAGGATGATTAAAGAAATAAATGATGGTAAATTGGTAGAATTCATCTATAGAGATGGAGTGTTGAAGTTTGGAAAGAGGTTATGTGTTCCATACATACTAGAGTTGAATATGGAACTACTTAATGAAGCACATAAATCCAATTTATCTATACGCCATGGTAGAAAAAATATGTATAAGTATTTAAGAGAAAATTTATGGTGGGATGGTATGAAGTAAGAAATTATAAACTAAGTGTTCAGATTCTTAGTACGCCAGTAGGTGAAGGCTGAAAGATAACATCCTAAGGGAGTCATGCAACCTATGCCTATGCCTATGCCTATATAGAAGTGGGAAAATATTACAACATAATTTTTCATCGGACTCCCAAATGATCCAAGGAAGAAAGATTTTATATGGGTAATAATTGATCATCATACTAAGTCTAATAATTAATTAGAAATAAGAGAATATCTACCCCTTGATCACCTTTACTAACTCTATATTAGTGAAATCGTAAGGATTAATGGGAAACCTATATCAATTGTATCTAATTGTAATCCTTTACATCAAAAACTATGGAAGATTCTTTAAAGGGATCTTGACATTAAGATACTTTCAAGAAATTCCTATCATCCCTAGACTGATGGGTGGTCTGAAAGGACTATCCATAATTTTGAATACATGTTGTGATCATATTCAATTGACTTCTAAGGTATGTGTGATCAATATCTACCTTTGGTGGAATTTTCACACAATAATAGATTACATTAAAGAATTCATATGACACCATATAAAACATTGTATAGAAATATGTGTTTTACTCTAACCTATTAGGAAGAAGTAAGTGAAAGAAAGCTATCTAGACCGGATATTGTGGAGGATATGATTGATAAAGTACATACTATTCAAGATCATATTAAAGCAGCCTAGAGAAGAAAAAAGTGCTATGCTGATAATCGGTGGAAAGACTTGTAATTTCAATTTTTGAATAATTTATTCTTCGTGGTTTCACCATGGAAGGGATTTGTAAGATTTGGTAAAAGGTGAAGTTAATCCCTAGGTACATTGGTCCTTTTAAAATACCAGAAATAATTAGAGTAGTATCTTACCAATTGACTATGCCTCCCAAAATTTCTAAATCACACCATACCTTCCATGTTTCATTAATGAGGAAATACATACCAGATCCAAAAAATGTGCTCAAATACGAGGGAATGGAGTTGGATACCAACTTGTCTTATAATGAAAAACCTATATAGATTCTTGACACTAGAGAAAAAGTATTGCAGAGTCAGACAACTCGATTGGTGAAAGTCCTTTGGAGAAATCAAAAAATAGAAGAGGCATCCTGAGAGCATAAATAATCTATGAGTAAGGGTTATCCACTCTTGTTTAATAACTTATATATACCCCAATTTCAAGGAAAAAATATTTACGGGGGGGGGGGGGGGGTGTAATACACAAGACCCTACTATAGCAGGTAAACACCTTATCTTGAACCATCACAAAATGTGCACTCTAAAGAGACTTTATTCATAAGTATATTTAAAATTTTAATTTATGAATATTATAATTTGATTTTAAAAAAATTAACTTTATTTTTTAATCCACTAGAAATATATTAGCTTAAAATTAATTTTTAGGTTTTTTTTATAAAATGGGTTTTATGCGCGCAAATTTTAAAATTATTTTTCCCTACATATATTAATTTTATTTGATAAAATGGACTTTATATTTATATTAATTTTCTATAATTATTCCAATATTATTTTTACTCATTTAAAATAAATTACTTAGGATAAATATTAATTACCATGGAAAAAGTAAAATGGTTGTTTTCAAGGAATTAATTTTATAAGAGTTACATAATTTTTATCTAAATAAATTAAATTAATATGATTTAAAATATGAATCCAATATGACGTTTAAACACATAAAAAATATATAGAAACCAATTAAATTAATAATCAATTGGAAATAAGAATAAAAAACACATAATATATAAAATAAAATTTTCTATAAAAACAATCTATCATATATCTTATGTTTAATTTAAAATATATTTTTATTATATTTAGAAATTAAATTAGGCTAAATGGACCCTGAATTTGGATTCAACGCATCAAAATTTGGTAAGAAGGATCATCCTAAATTTTTAGTAATAAAATAATTACTTTGGTTAATTTTTAATAAAGATTAATAAGGGTAAAATTGGTAAATGTAACATCTAAAATTTTTAATAACTAAAAGGTCACATACACCTTTTATAAATACGTTTTAGGTATGAAAGTCATTACCACATGTCTGACCTACCATTTATCCACCTAATTCACCTAACTCACCAAACCCACTAGTCTCACCCAAATTTTCCCTTCAGGTTAAGTGGTCAGCAATAGCGCAGTTGGGGTTGTTGAATGCATAGAGACCTCAGAAGAAACGTAAGACACAAAAATTCTATAGAAAGATATTTTGGCTATTAAGTGGCCAATTTGGGTTAAGATGAGTCAAATGAACCATAAGATACCTAATTGAATTCAATTTATGAGTAAGGTTTGAACCTAGGTTATTACAAGGGGTGGATTGGATGAATTTCTTTTTAACAAATTTAATTCCTTAAATTAAAGAGGTATTCATTCAATGAAGTAAAACCACTCCCATCAATTAATGGTTTAATACCTATAAATCCTAATACTAATCACCTATACGCTATAAGGTGAATGTACTGGGGCACGTAGTGAAAGGAAATGGGTTGGTGATACAAAAAATTTCATCACCATATTGACATAACTACATTATCTCCGGTGATATGTAGCCAGATATGGAAGCTAAGGACCCCACATGAAAGATTTAAGTTTGAAAATTAAACCAAAAATTACCTCATTTGACTTTAAAATGTGTTCAAAAACCATTCATTGATAGGGACCATTTCTTAAAGGAGCGAAATATGGATCCCTCTAGATCATCCACACATGATTCAAAAGTATGTGGGACCATTGTTCATCAAATTATAGGTTTTGGCATAGAGATTCGATGAATCCTTCGATGTCCCGATGATCACTGTTATGTTGATCTTTGATCTGTGAAGAAGAATTTTGATCAAAGGCTTAGAACACCTTATTTTATCTCTAGGAAGAGGGAGAGAAGAGTTAGAGGCTCTCAAATCTTATAGTGAATAGTGATGTGCATGTGATCCTCCTCCTCCTTATATAGCGAGTTTCCAAATACCCGAAAATGGATCCCTATCCCCCGAATATGGATTAACCACTAAATAAACTATAAACAATTTCTTATGACTTAATTACTGAGTCTTAAATATCATTTATATTTTTATCACTTACTTTAAATATAATAAAATATATTATGTGATAAAATTAATCCATTAAATAGACTCATTGTTCCCACAAATATTAAATAACCATTGAATATTAAATAATATTAATTCATTAAATATTTTCCCCATGTATTCCCTTAATATATTATGAATAATTTTAATAAATAAATTTAATATTAATTATTCTAAACTCAAATAATGTGAATTTATTTATTACTTAGAGACCTTATAGTCTCAGAAATCTCCCAGACCCCAGTGTTGGGGCCCACCATGTCCTGAACTCCTATTCATTAGAATATGCTATACTTTTGAATATGTTTAGTGTGTGACCCTATAGAACCTTGTCTCTATAGTAGTGAATACTATTCATAGACTTTGATTGGATTCTAGCAACCCATCAAAGCCCCTAAAGAGATAAAGAGTAGTCATAGTATTAACAACCTTTCCTATAAACACATGTTGTGTAATAGAATCTTTTTGTCTCATGATATCTCATAAAGCAGGATGCACACTTTGTGTCATCATCCTTTCTTGCTTTATTGTTCATTGACCTAAATAGATGAACTTACCTTCTTCTTATCTGGACATGAATTTAGTTAAGATACTACTATCCTAATTGACTATGCCTGAGATATCACTCCATTTTAGAAGTGAAAAATTATATCTTTATTATTTAATTAATGTCATACCATCAATGAAACACCCAACACAAGCTACCTCACTACGACATCAATGTAATAGTTTCCATATTTCATCAAAGTAAGTAATCAAATAGTATAAAATTATAATAATCTCAATTCAGGAGACCATTACACTTGTTTTTAGATAGGAACTACAAATGAAACATGAAACATGTAGTGTTCATATTAGAAAGTCAGTCCTTATGATCTCATCTACTCGAGATCACCAAGTGTGAACTTCATGAGATGAAGTCTCAATACATACGAGCTCCCAACACATGATAGTCAAACATCATATGTGTCTAGTCAACATGATGTATCTGGACCATAGAACATATATTTAAGATTATTTTCATGGTATATCTAGGTTCTCATTATAGTATGAGAACTAATATAACCTTTTGATATAAAAAATAATCTATAGAAATTACCATACAAATAATGGATGAAGAAATATCAACACTATTATAGTAAATATAAACCATTCATAACTCACTGTATACATCATATGAAAACTGAAAAGTACTATTTAAGTTGTGTCTAGGGCACCCACTTTTAAAACACTCCCACTTACAGTAGAGGAAACTTTTTTACTATCCTTGTTGGATCTTACATGATAATATCAGGCTTCTATTGAGTTATGTTTTTAGTAATTGGGCCCACCACGTCTTCACTATGTGGAACCTCTATTATCCATGAATTTACCTCTTTGAGTAAGACTCCTAAAGAGATGATATCCCTGAGTGTATTCCTTTTTTACACTATAAAAAACTTTACATCTAGGCTAATACTAGTAGTAGTATTATCATAATTTATATTATGATAAAACTTTACTTACTAGTTGTGATTCCACAAACTAGAACAAATCATTGAATCTTTTACACTACTTCTTCAGCTACATCAGAAGCTGTAACACACTCAATATTTGTAGATATCATAACCACTATCTTGAATGATCTTATCTTTCTCATTACCCTAGCCTAATTGCAATATTAGACTATATTGATCTAAATGAATACTAGTTTTTTCCCCCTTATAACTAGTGTCCCTTCCTCTCTAATTACCAGGAACATATGTCTTGTACTCTCTTAAGTATAGTTCGATAGTTTTTACTTATACCCATGTAGTTCTCCTAGATTATACTAATATTTTCCTATCATAGAGTATATGTTGGAAATATCATATCTAGTACATAACATGGAATAAGTGATAGATCCATTGCTAGTGCTTATAAAATTATACTAATAACTTCAATCTCCACCTATGTATCATACATGTCTTCTTGGAAAGATTTATTCCATGTTACATTGGTAACAATTCTCTCTCAAATTGTTCTAAATTTTATTTTTTTAATACCATGTCAGTATTTGTACTTTGACTTGGTCAAAGTAAGTCATTAGATTTACCTCAGTAGATATCATTCCCTAGAACTTAGGTTTCTACTTTAAGTCAATATCTAAATAGTTACTTTCATTATGGTCTTAACTAATTGTAAGAACAATAGTTGTTTTGCACATGTTATCAAACATATTTTTCTTAGAAAAACTACAGCACTCCCACTAAACTCTTATAGAGATATGGAAAAAATTTATTCCAAATGAATATTCTAGGATCTTTTTTCTAACTTTTATCCAAAACTAGATTTCAGAAACATGAACCCCTTATTTCCATTATATAGTTTCAGCAAATATTTTTTGTTTCACCGTATAGAAACATTCAAAGGAAGGTGGTATTGACATCCAATACCAAATAAAATGATCATAAAAGTTTCTATGCCTGAAAGCCTGAAGGCTATAAATTTTTATTTTATTTTGGATAATACCCTTTTTAATTGGGTTGATGGGTAACCTTAAATGAACCATAGGCCCAAGGAACTAGGCCCAATACTTGACCATTGAAGTCCCAAAGACCAAAGACCAAACACCCAACAAACCCACTAAGCTCATGCTTGATTTTTTTGATCCAAAGCGTCCGACCTGCAATGTTGCTCAGTAATAAATCCTCATGAAGAACTGAATGGGGCATGGTACTAATAGAAAATAAATATCCACTAATTTATACAAATATGAACTGCATTGTAGGAGGTTCTTCTAGCTCAAACATCATCTGGGTATCTGAAGCCCCTTTTTTCTTTTATTGTCGAGCCGTCTTAGCTATCCACTTCCAGGAGTTTTTTTATCCCATCCACCAAAACCCAATGATGCTGTCAGGTGACCATTAACCCTCATGTCATCGATTCTAGATCCATCGAGCTATTTCATCCCGCCCCAACACCGTTCATGCATTGGTATCCCGTTGATGTCGTCAAGTGACCGTCACCCCGCATGTCACTGCTGTCGAGATCCCACCAACATCATCTCCTAGTGCCGCCTGCTGCTGGGTATCCTGCCTAACCATCATCTAGTACAATCTCCTTTGATGGAACCCCTGATCCATCCTGCATGCATGATGCTGCCTACCTTAGTCAGCACACACCAGGTGACACATGTCCTAAAATTTTCTTCTGTTGGGACTTGAACCTAGGATTTTATGTAGGATTATATGGTTTATTTTACACTAAGATACAACCCCAACTACATAAAAATTAGTTATGATAAGTAAAATTACAACGGATTGAGCATGATAATTAGTGAAAAGACTCTATCATAGACTATGTCTAGACTCTTGTGTCTTTTTACTATTAATCATGCCTAGTTGGTCCAAAATTGACCATGCATGTATTTCTTCTCCCGAATACTACCACAATTCAAGATTTAAAACATTAAAATAATAATAACCTATATTTTGGCACATGGAATCCATTATTAAATTTTAATTGAAATTGTCAATCTTAGTTAATTTTCATATACTGCTTTCTTGTAGGATTCATTATTCTCAATGAATAAAGTATCACCCACCATGGTTAATGTAAAACCACCACTATAGTTTTATCCTTCCTATGTAGTATGTGTCTCTAGAACATTCTTTTTCCACAAACTATTGTGGAACTAGTTCCTATGCCAACTATTTGTACATCTATGACATTGACTAAACTCAAGTCAATCTTTCTCCCACTATCTCAAATAGATATGTACACCCTTTTATAAAAATATTTTATAGTACTTGGCTATAAATTTTTTATCTTAGGTATTTTTATAATATCCTTAGAAAACTTTAGAACAATAACTTTATATGCACATTGTGTTTTTCTTGATCCAACTAGATTATATCCTTAACAAACACTTTGCATCTGAACACATATTATTATGACATGATGTATTTATATCATAATATAACTCATATGATATCCATTTTTCATTATAGTTGGCATATGGTTATGGGATAACATGTATTTTTTTGAAGCATGTCTTGAAAAATAATGGAATTATTTACAATGAAAATGAATCGTAACATTGATTCCCCTTTTACTTATATCATGGATCTTATGTGTATAATGAAATGTGTGTTTAGGAATTACCCCATGCTATATTTTAATGATCAATTTTTTGTATGTAATACTTACCATTGATCATCCTTTTACTAACATCATAACTTTTATGTGTTTAAGGATATGTGAGTTTAGGAATAAATCCACTCTACATTTCATGTTCGATGAATGATTGGTCAAGTTTTTCTTCAGCAAACGAGCCCAAAGCTACTCATATATTCTAATCATGCATACTGCATACTTTACATTTACATTTCTTAAAACTATTAAAGGAATATTATGAAGTATATATTTACCACTAGATTTTCCTTGTAATAGTACACGCTCTATGGCTAAGCAAATTTTGAAAGCTCTGTGACTTACCTTTATTTCTAAATTTTTATTTGTCTAAAAGTAAATGTGTTGATAATACCTAAAGTATTTAACTCCAAATATTATAAAAAGCATAGTGGTTATATCCCTAAAAATAACTTTGTTTACTATAAAGAGATTTATCTCACCATGACTTGTTATAATTGAGTCTTACATTTTATATTCATCAAGTATTGCTAATGATTCAAGCATTACTGAACCATTCGTACAATATTGGACACCACAAAAAATATTCATTCTAAAAATTGAATAATTTCTCCTTATGTATACTAGAAACATGAGATGAATGTTTTGGTTATACTCAATAAAAGTTCAACTAGAATAATTAATATCTGCAATTAGAAGTTGTGTACTTCTCACCACTGACTTTGGAATAACCCTTTCTCAGCTTCTTAGAGAACACTCCTTACTTCTTGTAACACTTTTATACTTACTTGGATATTTTATTTAAATACACATATGTGATAGGCATATTTTATTCAATAACTAAGGAGTATGACAAAAACATCATATAAAATGATGAATATACCTGAATAAGGAGAAACTACTTACTTATTTAATTCAGTTCATTGAATCTATCTTCTATATAATTATCTCATGATATGTGAAGAAAATAGCCTCCTATATAATGATAATCCTCTTTTATTGGAAGGAAATTACGAATGTTCCTTTGGAGTTACACTTTCCATCATCCTTTGCACCTTTTATTTCAACTTGTTCACTATAAGAAATAAAGATTAATCTTTCTTTAAGTTCTTATCAACTTGGAGAACCTTACCAAAAATGTAATTAGGTGTTTTCTTCATATTGTTCATTTTGTAATCTTAAAAAAACTGGAGTAAGTAGGTGAAAAGATTTAAGAATGGGATGTATTGAAATATCATGTCTCATCTTTCAATTTACACATATTCACTGTAATCATCACCCCATTCATATCTTTCTTCGTTTTCTCATCATAGACTTCTTAGAGATGAGACAACAAGTAAAACCATTCATGTCATGATGTTGTTTCCACAACTCAATGTCCATTTATAACAACATTATTATGTAAACATCAAATTCTTTATACACGAGTCTCCAATAATAATTTTCACACTCTCACTTTGAAAAGGTGGCTCAATAGGTAGTGGGGACACCAATATATAGAATTTCTTATATTGTAGTACTTTGCACAAGCACCTATAGTAATCTTGGAAAATCACAATGGTGAGGACATGTTCTTTATCCAACATTAATCATAGTATATCTATGGCATTAATATATTTTTCTACCAAATAAATTTAAGCAAATTAATACTTTTACATTGATTACTGATTAGTCATTACCGATTAATTAAATCATTAGATGTCTCCCACTATTTTATCGAACCCTAGTAACCCTCACTACTAGAATCAGAATACCAATCACTTGATTATTCTAGTGGAAATGATCCGTGAAACCTATTCTCACAGTACAAACCATGGTTACACAATTACTTAGAGAGTTTCAAGGTAGGCGCGTGACTAGCCAACCACATTAACTCACGATTACTTGAACTGTTGAGTGAAGTCCTAGCTTCTAGAAATCATAAATTTTATTTACTCAACTCTTTGACTCTAGAGTGAAAAAAACTTTAGATGGATACTTATTCGATACCATATTTAGTTGATCCGACCAATCACTTTGATAAGAACTCCTCTGTAGTAGGATTCACCCTCAACTAGGGATGAAGAGCACCCTATACACCCAATTTGTTCATATTCAAACAAAAGAAGGGGTTGCGACTTAATATCACTTAAAGGTTCTTTCTTATTTCTCAATGAATGAAATCATTTTCTATCTGAAATTCACATACTATGTTATTGCACTCACAACTTTACTATGCAGTAAATTGAAAAACATTCATCATGTCCAAATTTGTTTTAATCTATGATTTTTTGTTTATTATTTTATATGATCATGAAAAGTTTTAAACTTACCAAACAATAATGAAAAATACAAAAATTAAATAATAGAAAGCGACCGATCTTGAGCCTTTGGTATTGGTTGATCCATTTATGCTCAATGGATCAACCATGACCCTAGGGTTAAAAATACACGAGTTGTGTCTGACTCGTATCACAACTTATACCCCAGTCCAATATATCCATGTATCATCTAGAACTTCTCCAAGTCTCGACATGTTCCACATATTCATTCATCTTTGACACAATACATAAATACTCACATGCATGCGAGAGGGTCTCAGAAATGCATAATACACATGCAATACAACTCTCATGGACACATTACCTCTTATACATAAAATAAGCAAGACATATGATACACATACCATTTAATTAATTAATTAATTATTAAAAAAACAACCCCATGCAATAATTAATTAATAAATAAAAACTCATATATATATTGGTCAGTCACCACTCAAGATTAGTCAACACACATATTAAATACGTAATAAAATTAAACGCATGATAAATATATGTGGTGGGAAATTAAATGAATTAAAATAATTCATTTTAATTTTAATTCAAATAAGTTATATTACTATGTCCCACTTTTATAATTATTATATCCTGGGATGTAGGTAGCCTGAATGGAAGGGTGGGCAGTGCCCGACCTAGACTGTTTGGATTCGGGCCGACCAGACTACATCACCGAGTTAACTGACCATGATACACCGTGCAAGGCCATGTAATGGGGATCCATGCGATAGGAGGCCAACCATAGCGAGACCGGCCGATGGGGATGTTGTGCGATGGGATGGACAGTGGTGTGTCTACCGAGGAAGAGGTGGATAGCAGGGACGATGCACGAGAGCCAACTCAAAGGGGTCTGGGGTCGTCCGAGCTGAGCAGCGAAGCACCGCAATGGAGTGAGGGGGGCACCCAATGATGATGCCACAGGAATCCGCTAAACGAGGGTGACCCGAAGCGGTGCGCGACAATAGCGGGGCTTTGTTGTGGGAGGCAGGAGAAGACCATGACGCTGCGGGAGGCAAGGTGGAAGGAGGCTGATTTGGGGAGGAGGTCGACCGGCGAACAGGGCTCTGTCTAGTGGGAGGCAGCATGGATCCACGTGACAACCCCTCCCCTTTTCTCCTCTTTTTGTTGTTGTTTTATTCATTTTTTTTCAAAAACTAATGTTATTATTGGGCAGAAAAAATAAAAAAAATAAAAAAAATTAATTTATTTCCATAAATGTGTGGAATATCATTTGGCCTCAAGCTACTATAAATCGTATTGGAGTTTGGGGCCACCGGAAGCGATTTAGTAAAATTAACACACACACACATGTTCTTCATTTTCTACCTGAAAAAATGGTTTTGATTCATCATTATATGTTCAGATGACCATAACTTGGCCATTCGATATTGGATTGGATCACTATCTACGGAGATGAGACCACAACGATGCCCACTTTATGAATTTAATGAAAAAAATATTTTTTTGGCTTAAAATTTCACATGATTCATCTGATACCAATTGAAGGTACCGTAGTGTATAGTGGAAGAAGATGGGTCAATGATTTAAAACATTTTATTGCCAGATTGATGCAACTACGTCGTACCCTGCAATACACAACCCAGTATGAAAGATGAGGATCTTGATCGAATGATTTAAGAGTGAAAATTAAACTGAAAATTACCTCATTTGATTTGGTGATGCGTTCGACAACCGTCCATTTCTATTGATCGTTTCTCAAAGGAACTGAATCCATATCCCTCTATATCATCCACACACACTTTGAAAATCCACAAGAACATCATTCATCAAATTTTGGGTGTTAACATAGAGATTCAATGAAGTATTCGACATCTCGATGGTCATCTCTATGTCGATCCTTCAATCCGTGAAGCAAAAATTTGATCGAAGGCTTGGATTAGCTGCTTCAATCTCTAGGAATCGATATAGAGGAGAGAGAGGTTCTCAAATCTTTTAGTGAATAGTGATGTGCATGAGAGTCACCTTCTCATTGTATATCAAGTTTCCAAATACCCGAAAATGGATCCTTGTCTCTCGAATATGGATTACCCACAAAATAAACTATAAATGACTTCTTATGAATAACTTACTGGGTCATAAATATTATTTATATTTTTATCATTTACTTTTAATATATTAAAATATATTACATGATAAAAGCAAACCATTAAATTGATTTTTTGTTCTTGTAAATATTAAACAAACCTTGAATATTAAATAAAATTTGTTCGCTAAATATTTTTCCTATGTATTCACTTAATATCCCATGAATAATTTTAATAAATAAATTTAATACTAATTATCCTTGTAGTGTCCCGCCCCAAGTGCCTTTGAAAACAGGCCCCAAGACAGTAGGCCACAAGACATCAATCTTATCTCCCCAAATACCAAAGGTTGTCGACTTGTAGTGAGGGCTTTTGGTAAGTTCATGGGTAGAATATTCCATCATAGGAAAAAGGTATAGCATGGAGGAAGGTAATAATATAATTGAGCAAGTAGCGAAAGCAATAAGAAAAGCAACAGACAATAGTAGAATCAGATAAATGACCCAACATAAAAATATATAATAAATGTGGAAGCTAAAATATCATAACTGATACCATGATGATGTCAATGTATGATTCCAAATGTAAATAAATAAAAGTCCAGGGGTACGAGGTACAAACATAGACTACATGCCAACAAAGACTCAAAAGACCAAATAGAAACGATCACATGGCATCTCGAGCATGGATCGGTCCTCTACCCCCAAAGCTCCATCCAAAAAAGAATAGAAATTAAAGAATTGAAAGAGGAACACTTCCCTATATCCATACCTATGAACATAAAGTCTACTCGGGTACCAAACAACGCCTGATTAGGGTGTGAGATATAATCTCAATAGGTCAGCACCCAAGGTATCTATACCTTTCCATTTCATGTAGCAAACAAATAAAAATGTGCGATGTATAATAGAAGTATACAACTTAAATAATAAAAATAACCATAATGTGGCCTGGGTTCCCAACAGGACACCCATCCCACACCACCTGCTCCAGCCTATGATGGAAGGCTGAACATGATACCTAGTAAAGCAGAATATATATAGAAAGGAATACATAACATGACAACCAAAGGAAAAGTTCATACTCAGGATTTTGTTTTGTATTAGGGTTTAAACCATATGTCAAAACTAGGCACACTAAAGGCACAAGTTAGGATCACAAGCATAAGGAAAAATCTATGCTGCATCAAGAAAAGAATCTCAAGCATTTATTAAAATTGAAAAGTACAGAGGTGGAGTCTGAGCCCTTCCTGAAGGCATCACTATGGTACATCCAATCAATTATCCAATGCCACCAAGCCCATTCAAGATGATCCATTTTGGAATCCCAGGCATCGCTTGTGGTGCGGTAACCATGAGTCCATGTAAAGTATCTCCCAAAAGGGATTGAGTCTAAACTGAGGCTTGGTGTAACCATCTTTCCAATGGGTCCATCCTCAGTTGCCCCTTAGAGAATCGGTGTCACTCAATAGTATATGAAAATCTTGGGGAGCCCATGCCTGGAGAGCCTAAAACATTGTTTCCTCAGCATATCATGTTGTAACCTATCAAGCATGGTGAGTCCATTTGCAGGTTCTTAATACAGAACCCACATTCTCTCACCAGCCCATTTACCCGCAACAACAAGAGAGGCGCGCACACACACACACACACACTATATCAGAGAAATCATTCATAATTGCAGCCATTTAGGTAATCAATGAATTCCAACATCATAACTCAGGTTAAACAGAACACGGAATTTATCAGCATAAGCAGAGGAAACAACATTTAAATAAAAGTAAGGCACAAAAAACCTTATAACCAAATTAATTAGGCAAATAATTCTCCCTAAATAATTTTATTCTATTTAACCTTCAACCTAATGTATCTAAAAACACAAGTAGCTAATAATTTAAAGAATTAATGATGATGGTAAAAACAAGCCAATTAGGTCGGAACACCCGGAGGGGTGTCCAGTGGCATGATGACAACCTAGGAAGAGTTCACATTAAGCAAAGGTCGCAAGGATCAAGGATAAGAAGTTTAATTAAATTAATAGGCTTTATTTGAGATTCATCATCAGGCACTGAAGAGAGTCACAATGGTGTGAATTGAATAATGAAAAGAAATTCTGAAAAGATCATAGAATACCTACCTTGTAGTCATAGTATCTCCCATGTCCTGTGAAAACCTTTGATTTGACATAAAATGGAAGAAATCAGGTGATTTTAGAAAAATCTCAATTTCAAGTAAAAACCTTCCACATCAGATTGCACAAAGAAGAATGGATGAAATCCAATGATTCTTGGTTCAGAATATTAGACTTACCAAGAGCTTCACTACGCTTCTGATGACGATGAAATTAGGGGAGAGACAGAGTTGCAGTGGGCTTCTGAAGAGAGAGTAGAGGAGGAGGTCAGGGCACTGCAAGGGGGCGCTACAGGGGGCGACACACCAAGGGGGAGAGGAGAGGGAGAGAAAAGAAAGAAAGAAAGAAAGAAAAAGAGGAAAAAAAAATAGAAAAAATGAAATAAATAAAAAGAAAATAAAATGAAAGGATGGAAAAGAAAAGCAGATAAAAATAATAAAAATGGGCTAATGCCCATTTTCATTATTTCCACTTTTCTCATAACCCCCTTTTTATTTTATTTTAAAATTTATTTTTCCCTTTTTAATTTATTTTAATTTTATTTAAAATTATTTTTATTCTTTTTTAATTTATTTTAATTTATTTTAATTTATTTAACTTAATTTAATTCTTTTAAATTAATTAAAATTATTTTAAATTATAAAACACCGCAGGGCACGAGGTATTATTTAATTTAGCCTATGCACCCATTTAATTTATTTAAGGTAAAAAACAAAAAAGTTAAAATGGTTTGTACCTTGCTTAAAGATGGGACGTTATAATCTCCCCTCCTCAAGACAACTCGTCCCCGTGTTTCCCTTCTGTGGGTAGTGGAACGTCTTCTGAGAAAAGTTCCGGCCACTGAGCATGCACATCAGTCTCTTGCTCCCAGGTCTCGTCCTGGATGAGTTCGTGCTACCATAGCACCCAGACCAAAGGAACTGACATACCTTGGAGAACATTCATACTACGTTCGACGATAGGCATTGGACGATCCTCAAAGGATGCATCCACCTAAAGATCGATGTCGTCAAGATAAAATGAAAGAGATGAGTCAGGATGATAATTTTGAAGCTAAGATACATGGAAGACATCGTGCATGGAACATTACCTCTGAGGTAACAATAACCGATAGGCTACCGGCCCAACTCTCTCTACTATCTCGAATGGCCCAACATATCTCAATGATAAATTTCTATGTCTTCTGATTCGCCAATGACCCATCCTTGACAAAACATGCATAAAGACCTGATGTTCCACCTCAAACTCTAGAGGTATGTGATGACAATCGATATAAGACTTTTGTTTGGATTGAGTTGTAGTTATACACTTTTAAATCAGTTGGACATGCCCAAAAGTCTCATGAACATGATGAGGTCCTAGAAGAATTGTCTCACCTGCTTCAAGCCAGCATAGAGGTGAATGGAATGGTCTTCCATAGAGGTCTTCATATGGAGACATTTAAATTGTGTCTTGGAAGATATTATTATAGAAAAACTCAACTAGAGGAATATTTTTCTCTCAGGAGACACCAAAATCAAGGATACATGCCTGCAATATATCCTTTAACACCCGAATGGTCTGCTCGGATTGACCACCAGTCCGGGGGTGATATGCATTACTCAAAAGTACCTGTGAACCCAATTACATATACAACTCTTTCTAGAATCATTATGTGAAATGGGCGTTTCAGTCTGACATGATAGAACAGGGAACACCATGAAGTCAAACTGTCTTCCAAATACAAAGTCTCCCAAACTCATCAATAAATAAGGTATCCCAGATAGGTAGGAAGTGTGCGAATTTGGTCAACCTATCAATGATCACCCATATTGCATCACTACCTCGAGGAGATCTTATAAATCCTGTAACAAAATCTATGGCGACGCCATTCCATTTCCACTCAAGTGTAGACAGAGGTTATAGGAGTCCAGTAGGTCGTTGGTGCTCTGCCTTCACCTGTTGACAGGTGGAGCACCAAGTAATGAAACCTGATATTTTCCTTTTCATACCTGGACACCAGTACTGATGATGCATATTCATGCACATCTTGGTAAGTTCAGGATAAATTGTCCAAATAGAGGCATGATATTCCCTCATCAAATCTTCCTGAATATCATAAGGTACTGATACTTGGCCACGATAGAGTAGAGTTTCACTACCATCAACAACCCAACCAAGAGGTAGGTTTTCTACTATGATTCTTTCCCTCAAAATGATCCCCTCTATATTAGATAACTATTGTAACACCCCAAGCTTCCATGGTACGCTTCTTTTTAATAATTCAATAGCATGCATTGCACGCAATACTGAGTTCGAGCACACCATGACTAGACATTTAAGAAGCATTTATGAACAGTATTAAACACATTTTGAATATTATATATTTCATATAATTTTAAAATTCATTTCATTTGTTTCTTAGACATTATATAACAATAAATTCAATTTTTTGAATAGAAAAAAAAGTATTATTCAAAAATGTAGTTTTATGCCTTTTAATGGAGAACCCATTTTAAATCCAATATTTTACACTTTTATATATTAAATTTGAACAAATAAACTTATTATTTTGAAGTGGGACATAAAAAATTATTATGGATAAATTTTTGGTGTTTTTCTGATAACTTTCATATTTTGATGAATAGTGAAAAATATTAAATTTTAATTAAAAACAAATTTTTTAATAAAAATAATTTATAGTGTTAAATTATAACTTTGAATGGTTTTAAAGTATAATTAGATTATATTTTTATCATTTAATATAATTTAGGTTATTGGAATTATTTTCACATTAAAATTAGATATAAACACATGTCAATCTTTTGATGGTTTTTACTTTTAAAAAACTCATTTTCTCGTTTGGACAATGAGAATTAATTTTAAATTAATTACTAAAACTTATATGTTTTAAATATTGAAAAATGTATTCCATATTTATAATCATTGGGTCCAAATTATGTTAATAGGATAATTTTATTTTTTGGAATTATGAATAGTAATTTTAGTAATTATTTTTATTACCATGGTTTAAGGTAAATCAGGTAATTAAAGGTAAAAATAATATTAAAAAATTATTTTAACACCTATAAAAATCCTATTGGATGAATAAATTAGACCCTTATCATCTATGTTTCGAAATGTAATCATTTAATGGCCACTTTCCCATGAATATGACATTAATATAATAAAAATTAATGAATGTCACAAAATGTCACAATCTCATTTTATATAAGTATATTAATTTTAATATATGGATAACTAGAAGATAACATCGAATATATGTACTCTATGGAAATATAATATAATTAAATACATCATATAAATTTAATTATAATTTTTAGAGATTAAATAATTTCCATTAATGATGACACAATAAGGATGTAAAAATTATTTTATTAATAGAAATATCAAATAAATGATTTTAAAAATATTAAAAAAAATACAATATGAACTAATTAATATTATCCATGAATTTTATAGGTGAATATGACATGTTAATAGTGTATTAAATATTTTTTTTCAAATTTATCTTCAATGTGTATTTTATTTAAAGTCAAATAAATGAATATTGTCAAAATTGACACTATTGATACTTTTATAAAAATCACATTTTATTAAATTATTTAAAAGTCATAAAATTCTTTAAAAATTACCAAGTGAAAATTATAAGGTCTAAAATTTCATAAACTGTTCAATTATGGAAAATTTACACCACATAAGAAAATATTTATAACCATTTAATATTTAGTGTCACGACCCCCTCCCCACAAAGTGTACCCCTCCTGGGTCGGCAATGTGAAAAGGGAGATAATGACCCCTGAGTCCCACCTCCAGTAGGCCCTGGGTTGGTGAATAGCACCGAGGGTATAATAAACACACAAATGGGAGGCATTACCCTCTAAGAGAACACATGCGAAAGAGAGAGATAAGATAGACACCAAACAACCCCAACTCAGAACTAAAATATAAAAGAAACCCAAGTGCACGTATGAAATGTCATGCAAAAGTACTACAACTGAAAGGGCAAAGACTGCAAGTACCCAAAAGAAAGTAAAACAGCAGCAACCACAAGCCCAAACAGCTCCTCCAACCACAAGCTAGTAGTAACCATCCTGATCTCCAACCTGCTCCAAGTGACCTGAAAAAAAGTTTATATATACATAGGGTGAGTATAATAGTATAATCAGTAGGATCCTCCCCAAAGCCTCTCGTGCAAAGGTAAATAAAGCATGCTAAAGCACAATGAACAACAAGTGAAACTAACTCGTCACCTAAATAGGCATACTAAGTTCCCAACCCCACCATGGATACTCTCACCAAGTAACGCATACAAGAATATATCATATAATAAAGAATATCAAGTGTACCCTACTACTACTTCCCCACTGGTTTGCTGCTTTGCCCCAACGTCGCACATCCTGAACATCTCTCTCTAAAAAGGATTGCCCGCAGACACCTGGGCGAAGCACCACAATATGCACCTCATGCAACCAAACCACCACATCCACACACCAAAGTAACCAGGTAGTTTCCGGGAGCCACCATAGCTCGCATAACGTGTATCATACGTCGGGTATTATAACTCAAGGCAATACATCCCATACACCGAGTAAGGATCCTCAAGCCATCACAGCCTATATATGTTACACCTATAGTAGTCCATAGAAAACTATATCCAGAATATATGTGTGTGAATAACCACAAGCCATTACAGCTCTATACACACATATATGGGGAAAACAAACCATTGTGCCTACCAGCAAAAGTAACTACCAAGAGAAGAGATCGGGGCCAAAGGGGGTAGTCATCCATTCATCCTCCCACCAGAATGTTGGGGAAAACACCCACTAGGGCTCAGAATCCCTGAGGTGTCAGTTGCCTTTACCGACTATAAGGCCCCGACCTTAAACATTACTTAATATTGAATTAAATTAATAATTCACATTGAGGATATTTTCAGGTTTAGAGTTTTAGAGAATTAGGACATAACTATTACATCTCAAAGGTTTACAAATCAGACACTTCTACATAGTTTCCTTTTTTTACAAAACATGAACTATTGAAAAAATGAGTTATATTTAGTTCTATGTTTAAGATAGCATGAATTTTACTTGATCCCATCCTTGACCATATTCCACATTATGTCTTGTGAAAAAAATTTCAAAAAAAAAACTTGGGATGAGCATAAAAAGCTCAGTAAGGGATACACAAAGAATGAAAACTGTTAGTTTTTCAAAACAGCAAGTAAACCATGAATACTTTATCAAAGTAATACTTTTCACCTTTATGAAGTAGTAAAAACTCTTCACTGAATAAAAGATCATTACTTACCCTTTTGTAACCAAAAGATTGCCATAAAACCCATATAAAGAACACATAACATATAAAGGTAACTTGGTGTAACACCCCGATATGCTTCTCTTTCAATAATGCAATAGCTTGCATTGTACGCAAGTTCGAGATTCTAACACACCGCGACCAATGAAAGTAGTAGTTATGAATAGTAATACCCACTTTTTGAAATTATATAAATTTTCTATTTCAAAATTTACTTCATTTTTTTATTCGGAATATCGAAATTATCCAAAGTTGATTTTTTTTAATTTTCTGAGAACTTCCAATTTTGTATGAATAGTGAAAAATACTAAAAAACAACTTTTTTAAACAAAATAATTTATAGTGATAAAATATACTATTGAGTGGGTTTAAAGTATAATTAAAATATATTTTTACCATTTTATCCAATGGTGTTCATTAGAATTAATTTCACTTTGAAATTGGACATAAAAAAATTGTCAATCTTTTGATATATATTGTTTCTTAAAAACACGCTATTTGTTGTGACAGCGGGAATTAGTTACAAAATTAATTAATGAAACTTATATTTTTGGAAATTTGTAAAATTTAAATCATTTTTAAATTCAGAATATCAATTATATCTTAGGGTGAAATTTTGGCATTGTTCTGAGAAACTTCAAATTTTGATAAATAGTGAAACCACTAAGTGGTAGTTAAAAAACTGATTTTTCGTTTAAATGAAATATTACCACTTCTGTGACTTGATTTTCAAAAATCAGACATACATGGTTGTCATTAGGTATTAAAATGTGGTTCAATGGGATTAAAATAATTTTTTGGCGAATAGTAACTTTTAAGTTTAATTAATCGCAATTAAAGGTAATTAGTGTAATTTAAGGTAAAGATAATGTTATAATAATATGAAATGACCTTTACACTTGTCCTGCCCCTATTGGATGAGTCATGGCAGACCAAGAAAATCCATGGGTTAACTTGGGGACCCCATGGAGCCACTTTGGTAGGAAAATGACATTAAAAACTTTTTATTTAATGTTAAAATAAAAATGTCATAAACATGAGTTGGTTTACTAAAGAAAATTTTAAATGGGGTTATACAAGTCATATTTTTTACTATAAATATTCATTAGAAAGATGAAAAGATTTCCTACATCATGATATTTTTTTTATAATTTTTAGACAATAAATAAATTAAATTATTTATGACACCATGATGATGTAGCGATTACCTCATTAATTAACGATTTAAATAAAATAAAAAGATAATGTAAAATCCAAGGCTTACACTTGTCAAAAACATATTAGATGAGTAGATTTCTAATCCTTATCACCTTATCCTAGAAATATATCAGTTTGGGACCTTTAAAATCCGAAACTCATTATATAATAAAGTAACATTTCATGACTTTCCAAGAGTGCCCCTCCTCTATTCTTATAAAAGGCCCCCACCACTACCACCTTATTCACACCTTCAAAGCCTTTTGGCTCGGCCAAACTCTTCCCAAATACTCTATAAACTTCCCTATATTACTCCTAGAAGCCTAAATTTGGGAATAAGTCTTCCCAAGGAAGCCTTTGAGCTCAAATAAAAAAGAGTTACCCGTTTTAAAGGTAGTGTTTTCTCTTGGGTTCTAATGTTTTATTTTGCTTCTCCAACCCCCTAAACTCTTTTTATTCATTTATTTTGTAAAAACACCAGTATCCTCAATATAATATGATGTTGTTATAATAAGGATTCTAGCTACACTTACACACACCTACATCTAATGGTTAAAGAACATACTGTTTCTCTGGATGGTGAATTTCTGCCTCACGAAACGATGATTGTTCAACACTCATATAACACCTTAAAAGGTGGCCATTAAGATGTCACTATATTTATATATGATATATAATATGTTTATGTTTTACTTAAGCTTCTTTATTTTTTATTTATGTCATAACTTTATGGTTTCCATTATTGGTAAATGCGATAATTTCATTTTAGGAAGTGCAGACTACCGCCCCCTCAAAGTGATTTGAATCGTTAATGCCATATGTGGGATGTATAAAGGATGAAGTAAATGGTATTATACATTATATTATACTGTAATTATAGTATAAATTTATATAATTATAATTTCATTACATTAAATACGAAATAGAAATGAAAGTAGCATTCATGCGTACGTACGACTTACCGTCTCCATGAACGGTGCATTTCATTTCTTACCTTTAAATGTAATGTAATATTATAAATGCATGTATATACTGTATATATATTATATATATGATATCTACATCATTAATATAATTCTGGAGATAATGGATATTCTACCACATAAACAACTTGTAATTATAAGAAGTTTATTGTTGACTCAAGTACCAAAGATCGACAAAATGACCATTATTAACTTAAATGACTACATAATTTTTGTAACATTGTAATAAGTGATTTAAAAGGGATAATGTACTTGAAAAAAGTTATTAAGAAAGTATATATTAACTCTAGTTTATTATTCAGGAGGTTAAAGAGCGGTCGAGTCAAGTCGGACACGAGGTAAGGGAACTTCTTAACCCAATTTCCATTCTTTGGGTTAATCTTCTACTTTAAAATTATGTCATTATATTATTATGTCCTATCTTGTATTTTTACTTTCTTTATGTGTACCTATAGTGAATACACATAATAGATCTATTTTATTTAAAAAAATGATCTTTGTAAGGGACTTCGTCTCAATCTCCTTTCATTGAGGCACATTTGGTTTTATACACAACTTTCCTATATACGGTGTATAAACCCTTTAACTTTAACTTTTATTCAAAAAGGAATATTTTTATACGGATCGTTTTTACTAAATGACAATAGGAATGTTTTTTCTTACGTATACGGCGACAACGACTTCTCCGCCGTCGTGACCATTATTTGAGTTTCGGCTTCCTCTAAATGCCATGACTTTTTTTAAATGGAAAATAATTACAAAGTTTTAATTTTCTTTTATTTTGGTATTGAAAATGGTTTTGAAAATGTTTTTATTATATCAATGTGTTGTATTGATATATTTTGATTGAAATGTAGAAATGTTATGTTTCCTTGATGCATGTTTTATGTGATACAATTATGTTATAGTTTATGATATGTTTAAAACTGTTCATATGAGGAATGCATTGGACTTAATAAGTGACGAGTGGAGCCCGCTATAGCTCCTCGATGCATCGGCAGGTCTCATGAGACAAACTAGTGTCTTGGCACGAGGCCTTGACAAAATATTATTTGTAGTATTGGCACGAGGCCTTGGCTACGTGGTTATGATAGTCTGGCATTATGAATTCCATCATTATGAAAGTGGTTACTGATATTTCATGTGATTATTCGACCAGTAGAATATCCATGTGAATAAGTAAATGGAATTATTTCATTTTACTTTTTCCACATTATGTTGAAGTTCATGTTTAAAAGGCTTTTGTTTAGTTATACATTGCCTTAAATGTTTATGTTTATTTATGAAAGCTTCCGCTATATTGTTATCCTTACTGAGCATCTGAGGTCACCCATTTCAATGTTTTAATTTATCCAGGATGTGAAGAATTATATTAGGAATGACCTGCAGGGATAGTCTGAAGGGGATATGAGTGTGGAAAATGGAGACTATGTTATTGTAGTTTTTTTACATTATGATGTAATGTAACACTTATGAATATATCTAGTGTTTCCAAGGCTACTAAACTAATCGGTCTTTCGAGACTTGATCTTTTGTGATCATGCGAATGTTACGAAGTAATGCACCGACTCTGGTTAACTAGGGTCGGGGCGTTACAGTTGGTATCAGAGGTAGTTTAGTACTAACCTTGGAAGCTAGATTTAGATAAACTCCGATTAGAGCACATAGCCCGAAGATTGACTTTGAGGATTAGTATAGAAGAACTTCCTAGAATTTTGGTATTATAGATATTTTGTGAGTTTTCCAAGAAATACATCCCTGTCTGGATACAAGAAGGTAGAGGCGGCTCTGGCACAGATGTACCTAGGGGTAAAACCCAAAAACACCTCTTTGGGCTAGACTCGAATGGGAACTGGTGCATGATGTAACACCCCAAGCTTCTACGGTACGTTTCCCTTTGAATAATGCGATAGCGTGTGTTGTACGCAACCTCGAGTTCTAACACACACCACAACTAATTAAACTAGCCGTTGTGAATAGTAATACCTAATTTTTGAAATTATATATATTTTATATTTGAAAATGGACTTCATTTTTGGACTCGGAATATCGAATTTAGCCTAAGGTGAAATTTTGGTACTTTTCAGATAACTTTCATATTTTGATGAATAGTGAAAATTACTAAATTTTAATTAAAAACAACTTTTTTAATCAAAATAATTAATAGTGATAAATTATGAATTTTAGTAGTTTTAAAGTATATTTAGAATATATTTTTACCATTTAATATAATGTTGGTCATTGGACATAATTTTACAATTAAACCGAACATAAACAAGTGTCAATCTTTTGATAGTTATTATCTCTTAAAAACACGCTTTTTGTTTTGACAGCGGGAATTAATTTTAAATTAATTTCTGCCACTTCTGTGTTTTGAATTTAGAAAAATGGATTCCATATTTGGAATCAGGATGTTCAAATTGTGTAAATAGGTAACTTTTATTTTTAGACATTTTGAATAATTACTGCGGTAAATATTTTATTTACCATGGTTAAGGGTAAATCCGGTAAATAAGGGTTAAAAAAATAATATTATAATAATACTAAATTACCATAAAACGTGTCTTAACCCTATTGGTTGATACATAGTCGACCATGGGCATCTTTGGGTCAATTTTGGGACCCCATTGATCCACTTGTAAGTGATAATGACACTTTATTTTAATTAAGTTAAAATGAATACAAAAATGGCATAAGCTTACATCTTTTAGAAGAACAATTTTTACATAGGGTTATACATGTTGGATTTTCGATTATAAATATTCATTAGAAAGATAAAAAGATTTCCTACATAATTATATTTTATTTATAATTTTTAGACACTAAATAGGTTATTTTATTTATGACACAATGATGATGCAGTAATTACTATAATAGTGAAAAATTAAAATAATTGATATTATAAATACCCAAATAAATATAATATGAAACTTTTAATGAATTAAACTAATTTTCTAGGCTAATATGATATATTAGGATTGATTTAATGGACTTTGTTCGAAGTAATAAATCTGTTATGAGTTTCACAAAAATCAACTATTGAATAGTGTCAAAATTGATATAAAAGAGTTCTTAAAACAAATATTATATTATTAATTGATATTAAATTCCTAAAAATCTAAGGTTCGGCCAAGATACTTATATTATGATAGGTTAATCATTAATGGACCACTTGGGGGTCTCTTGGATGTATATAGTAAGTTTATTAACCATAATATATAAAAATACAAAGAGACATTGTAAAAGTGAAACTAATTAACTTAGAGTTAATATTTAAAGATAAGGTTAATATAAGTACCCAAACCTGTCTAAATTCTATTGGATGAGTTGTTTTCGACCTATCCCCACCTCATCCTTTGAATAGTCAACTTTGGAGCCTTTAGAAACCGAATATGAATTTATTATAAATTAATATTTCTAGCTTTTCCAAAGGTGCCCCTCACCCCTCTTATAAAAGGGCACTCCTCCTTATCATTTCTTCACACCTTCAAAGCCTTTTGGTTCGGCCAAACTCTGACCAAATAATCTCCCAACATCCCTAACTACAACCTAGAGGCCTTAGTTTGATCAGAAAGCCAACCTAAGGAGCCCTTTTGATCAAATCAAAAGGAAGAACCCGAAGAAGAGGTAATGATTTCACCACCCTTTTCTAAGTTCATTTCTTCTTCCACTTCTTCTTCCTTTGTTCTTACCATTCTAAAATAATAACTCCAGTATCTCACATATACTGTGATGTTATTATAAGTATGGTACAACCATATTCAGTATTCTATCCACCCTTTGAATAACATGTCACCATACGTGCGTACGTACGGCTTACCGTCTCCACGTTGTGGTGTAATTGTTATTCAATATAATATTATTTGGATGGGTATAATAATGATGTGTAACTCATGTAAATAATAAATATAACATGTTAATGATTCTGTATATATGATATACCATTCATTTATATATTATTTTAATATCAAAAGAATGATATTGTCGCTCGTGCGTACGTACGGACTACCGTCTCCACGAACGCGATGAGATTCATTCTCCATCGTATCCATTCAAGTATAATTATCATTTTATGATTTAAAAATGATGTTTAAGGACTTGATATTATTCTGGATATGAATAAGATACAACAAACATGGCTTATGTAACAAAACATATAAAATAAAATGAGTAAGTTAACACCCGAAACGATGATAATTCTAAGATATTATTAATAAATCAATGTTAAAAGATCATATATGATATCATATTAATATATATGATTCTTGTATAATTTAATAACAATTATTTCACCATTATACAGGAGGTTAACCTACCCCAACCAAGGAAAAGTACAAGGTAAGGGTTATTTCACAATCTCTTCATTATCCGAGGTTGTTTATATGTAATAATCTACTGGGATCTCTTTATCATCCACATCCATGTTTCTTCGAAATGTATTTCAAAACATTTTTAATATTTACAAGAATATGTGTTAAAGTCATTTATACCCTTGTTTGACTTTTTATAAGAGGTTTATAAAGGAATCTTTCCGTCGTTTTCAAAACAAGGTCCTTTTTAACCTTTTCGACAGAATTGAGGTAAGAATGTTTTTTTTAACTTATACGGCGGGTGCGGTTATTTTACGCCGTTATAAAATCTTCAAAGCTTTCCTTACAAGCTTATAAGAATATTTTCAAAGAAAATGTTTTATTTTATATGGATCTTAAATGATTTTAAAATAAAAGGAGATATTTCTTTAAAAAGAATTTTGATTTCATCTATGTCAACATCCTTTGATGGATTTTAAGATTATTTGAAGTTGATTTATTATGATACAAAACTTCTATATTGTATTGAAGGTTTTGTGATATGTTTGACTATGGATGTGCTATTTTTATACCATTCATAGTTTATTGTGAAAGTATTGACATTTCGTATGCTAGTTTTAATACGAATGTTTATGTTATGATTAAACCTTTTCATATGGGAATGCATTGGACTTAATAAGTGACGGGTGGAGCCCGCTATAGATCCTCGATGCATCGGTAGGTCTCATGAGACAAACTAGTGTCTTGGCACAAGGCCTTGACAAAATCTTATTTGTAGTCTTGGCACGAGGCCTTGGCTATGTGGTTATGATAGTCTGGCATTATGCATTCCAACATTATGAAAGTGGTTATTGATATTGCATGTGATTATTCGATTAGTAGAATATCCATGTGAACAAGTAAATGGCATTATTTCATTTTACTTTTGCCATACTATGTTGAAGTTCAATTTTAAAAGGCTTTTGTTTTAGTAATTCATTGCCTTAAATGTTTATGCTTATTTTGAATGTTCCGCTATATTGTTATCCTTACTGGGCATTTGAGCTCACCCCTTTTCTATGTTTTATTTTTCCCAGGTAGTGAAGAAGTAAATTATGATTGACTTGTAGGGATATTATGAGGGGTTTATAGTGTGGACGTTGGAAACATTATGTTGTTGTAGTAGTTTTTCATTTTATGATGTAATGTAAAACTTATGAATATATCTAGTGTTTCCAAGGCTACTAAACTAATCGGTCTTTCGGGATTTGATCTTTCTTGTGATCATGCCAATGTTATGAAATTAATGCACCGACTCTGGGTAGCTGGGGTCGGGGCATTACAGTTGGTATCAGAGGAAGTTTAGTACAAACCTTGGAAGCTAGATTTAGATAAACTCTGATTAGAGAATGTAGACCTAAGATGAACTTTGAGGATTAGTATAGAAGAACTTCCTAGAATTTTGGTATTGTAGAGATTTTGTGAGTTTTCCGAGCAATACATTCCTGTATGGATACGAGCAGGTAGAGGCGGCTCTGGCACAGATGTACCTAGGGGTAAAACCCGAAAACACCGCTTTGAGCTAGACTCGAACGGGAACTGGTGCACGACAACGGGCCTTGCTGCACTCTTGGTTACGACACTCCCGGGGGATATGCTTAGGATAACTCTCATTTTCTTTACAAATCATTATGAAGGGTTTATGAGTATATACTTCCTCAAAGAAAACATTTTTATGATTATGGATTATATCCATAAATAGTTCAATTTATGTTAAGTGTTTTATAAGTATGGGATTATGTATTTTGATTCATAAACTGATCTAGTTTAGGCCATTGTTTAGAAATGGCGCCTAGTGGAAGAAATGGAAACCGTATCAATGCACGCACTCCATGTAGGGATTGCCCTCCTGCTCAAGATAATTATAGTGGGGCTGGTGATGCAACTGGTGCTGATCAGCTAATCACCGTACTGGGACAACTTACTCAGGTTATGAATAATAACCTTACCCGTATGGAGCACCCTGATCCGCAGCGTGGAGGATCAATGTTAGATCGATTCATGAGACAACAACCACCAACGTTCAATGGGAGTACAAATCCCTTAGTAGCTGAGCAATGGATATTTTCCCTAGAGAAAATATTTCAGGCTTTGGGGAGTAGTGAAAGGGAAAAAGTTACCATGGCAGTTTACCGCCTCACTGGAGATGCTGATCAATGGTGGTCATTGATTCAAAACATGAAGGAAGATGATGAAGTATCAAACATGGAATGGAGGGAGTTCAAAGATCTGTTTTTAGAAAAATACTTTCCTCGTGACCATCGAGCAGATATGGAAAGGCAATTTCTGAGTCTGAGACAAAAGGAGGATGATAATGTCACAAAGTATGAGGCTAACTTTACAAGGTTAGCGAGGTATGCTGGAGATTATATTCGCAACCCAAGAAGTAAGATTGATCGTTTCTTTGATGGGTTAAAACCATTTCTCCGTCGAGCATTAGTTTCACAATCCTTTTCGTCGTACGAAGACATTGTCTCATGTGCTATCAAGACCGAAAAAGAATTCTCTAAGTCTTATGACTTTAAAGCGAAGCAAGAGAAGAAGAGACCTGCTGATCAATCTGGGAATGGAAATAAGGGGAAGAAGGGAAAGGTTGAATATCCATCTTGTGGTAAATGCGGGAAGAAACATCCTGGTACTTGCTTGAAGGGAATGGGAGTCTGTTACAAGTGTGGTGAAAAAGGCCACCAAGCTCATGATTGCAAGGGGAAGAAGGAAGCTACCAACGTTCAGTGCTACAATTGCAGGGAGATGGGGCATTATGCAAATGCATGTCCTAAGCGTCAGGAGAACTTACCTCAGAAAAGGCCAAGGGATCAAGGCCAGGCTTATGCTATCACTACTGCTGAGGTAGAAGCTCCGAAAGACGTGGTGGCAGGTAATTTAATGGTTTCCTCAAGTTTAGCAAATGCATTATTTGATTCTGGATCATCGCATTGTTTCATATCTTCCCAGTTTGCTAAGAAAATTAGATATTTCCAATTTGATTTAATAAGGGAGTTGTCAGTTAAAACTCCTAAGGGAAGTATCGTTGCAACAAAGTTTTGTGAATCAGTCCCCATTAGAGCACATAAATTTTCTTTATCTGCTGATCTCATCGTCATACCTATGATTGAGTTTGATATAATCCTCGGTATGGACTGGCTTTCGGACTATGATGCGAAGATTTATTGTAAGAAGAAAGAGGTTACGATTCTTGATGATAATGATAAGGAACACCTTATTTTTAGAGCAGAATCGTCACCACCTAATTCTTATTTAGATCCACCCTCAATAGCTCAACTAAATTCAATTATCGGGGAGGAAGAGAATGAAATAACTGTCGGTGAGGAAAGGAATGTTCAAATAGAGGATGTACCTGTTGTGAAAGAATTTGTAGATGTATTTCCGGAAGATTTACCTGGACATCCTCCAGAACGAGAAGTTGAGTTTTCTATTGATTTGATTCCTGGATCAAGGCCTATATCGAAGACCCCTTATAGAATGGCCACTGTAGAATTAGTCGAACTAAAGAAACAACTAGAGGAATTGAGTAATAAGGGATTTATTCGCCCTAGTGTTTCTCCATGGGGAGCCCCTGTTCTTTTTGTTAAAAAGAAAGATGGATCTATGAGGTTATGTATCGACTACAGGGAGATCAATGCTATAACGATAAAGAAAAAGTATCCCCTACCTCGTATTGATGATTTATTTGACCAACTGCATGGGGCTCAATACTTTTCAAAGATTGACCTTCGATCTGGATACCATCAGTTGTGTGTAAAGAAGGAAGACATTCCGAAAACAGCATTTCAAACCAGGTACGGGCATTACGAGTTTACTGTAATGCCGTTTGGATTGACTAATGCACCCTCTGTATTCATGGATCTGATGAATAGAGTTTTCAAGGAGTATCTCGATGAATTTGTGGTGGTATTTATTGATGATATCTTGGTATACTCCAAAACCTACAAAGATCATGAAAATCACTTGCGCATTATCTTGAAGACTCTGAGGAGGCATGAATTATATGGAAAGTTTAGCAAGTGTGAATTCTGGCTTCAAGAGATTTCTTTTCTTGGCCATATTGTCTCTAAAGATGGAATCTCTGTTGATCCTTCTAAGACCAAGGCAATACAAGAATGGCCAGAACCTACGAGTATAACTGAGGTACGTAGTTTTATTGGCTTGGCAGGTTATTATCGACGTTTCGTCCAGAATTTTGCCCGATTGGCTAACCCATTAACGAAGCTCACACGTAAAGGGGTTAAATTTGTTTGGACAAAAGAGTGTGAAGAATGTTTCGAAGAACTGAAGAGAAGATTAGTCAATGCTCCTATATTGACTCTACCATCGGGGAATGATGGGTTCGTTATTTATAGTGATGCATCAAAGAAAGGACTTGGCTGTGTCCTTATGCAGAATGATAGAGTTATTGCCTATGCATCACGACAGTTGAAAATTCATGAACAAAACTATCCTACTCATGATCTTGAGTTAGCAGCTGTGATCTTTGCTTTGAAGATATGGAGGCACTACCTCTATGGTGAAAAATGTGAGATTTATACTGATCACAAGAGTTTGAAGTATATTTTCTCACAAAAAGAACTCAACATGAGGCAAAGGAGATGGCTTGAATTACTCAAGGATTATGATTGTACGATACACTACCACCCAGGGAAGGCAAACAAGGTGGCAGATGCTTTGAGTAGAAAAGACCATGGAGTTTTGAACAATATGAGAATTGAAAGGGATCCAATTTTCATGGAGCTAGTAAAGATGGACATGGGAATAACCAGGGAAGGTGAAACATCAATGCTTTTTCAAATGGTTGACAAACCATCATTACTAGAAAGGATTAAGAGTTCTCAGACTGATGATGAAGAATTCCAAAAGAAGATTAAAGCTGTGAATGATGGGAGATTGAGAGACTTTGCGTATGAAGGTGGAATTTTGAAATTCGGGAAGAGACTTTGTGTTCCCAATATACCTGATCTAAAAAGGGAATTGCTGGATGATGCTCATAGTTCCAATTTCTCTATACACCCTGGGAGCACCAAAATGTATAGAGATTTGAAGGAACATTTTTGGTGGGACAACATGAAGAGGGAGATTGCTGATTTTGTGTCAAGATGTATGGTTTGTCAACAAGTGAAAGCTGGAAGGCAACAGCCTGGAGGAGTCATGCAACCTCTTCCCATACCGGAGTGGAAATGGGATAATATTACGATGGACTTTGTCATGGGGCTACCAAAGACTCCTAGAAGGAACGATGCAATATGGGTTATTGTCGATCGTCTTACCAAGTCAGCACATTTTCTTGCTATAAGAGAAGATCTACCCCTGGAACGTCTAGCAAGACTATATATTAATGAAGTTCTGAGACTTCATGGAGTACCCTTATCAATTGTTTCTGATCGTGATCCCCGTTTTACTTCAAGATTTTGGAAAAGTCTTCAGAAATCCCTGGATACTGAACTTCATTTGAGCACTGCTTACCACCCTCAGACAGACGGACAATCAGAACGGACTATTCAGACCTTAGAAGACATGTTGAGATCTTGCTCACTTGATTTTCAGGGTATGTGGGATCAATATTTACCTCTGGTAGAATTTTCCTATAACAATAGCTTCCATTCGAGTATTCAGATGGCACCATATGAAGCGTTATATGGAAAGAGATGTCGTACACCAACCTAGTGGGATGACGTTGGTGAAAGAAAACTTGTAGGCCCAGAACTGGTGGAGGAAACGGTGGAAAAGGTGAAAGTAATCCAAAATCACATCAAAGCAGCTCAAAGTAGGCAGAAGAGCTATGCCGATAATCGAAGGAAGGATTTGGAATTTCAAGTCGGTGATCATGTTTTCCTGAAGGTATCTCCGTGGAAGGGAGTCATACGTTTTGGTAAGAAAGGTAAATTGAGTCCCAGGTACATCGGACCTTTCGAAATTATAGAACGAATTGGGGTTGTAGCTTACCGATTGGCAATGCCGCCAAGTCTCTCCAAAGTTCACGATGTGTTCCACGTATCTCTGTTGAGGAAATACATGCCTAACCCAACGCATGTACTCACCTATGAGGAATTAGAACTGGAACCCGATCTTTCCTATTGTGAAGAGCCCGTCAGGATTCTTGATACAAGAGAACAAGTACTGAGAAACCGGACAACGCGTCTGGTAAAAGTTTTGTGGAGAAATCATAAGATGGAAGAGGCAACGTGGGAACCCGAGGAACTTATGATGAAGAACCACCCGAGTCTTTTTATGCAGTAATACCCTAGAAATTGCGAGGACGCAATTATTTGAAGGAGGGGAGAATGTAACACCCCAAGCTTCTACGGTACGTTTCCCTTTGAATAATGCGATAGCGTGTGTTGTACGCAACCTCGAGTTCTAACACACACCACAACTAATTAAACTAGCCGTTGTGAATAGTAATACCTAATTTTTGAAATTATATATATTTTATATTTGAAAATGGACTTCATTTTTGGACTCGGAATATCGAATTTAGCCTAAGGTGAAATTTTGGTACTTTTCGGATAACTTTCATATTTTGATGAATAGTGAAAATTACTAAATTTTAATTAAAAACAACTTTTTTAATCAAAATAATTAATAGTGATAAATTATGAATTTTAGTAGTTTTAAAGTATATTTAGAATATATTTTTACCATTTAATATAATGTTGGTCATTGGACATAATTTTACAATTAAACCGAACATAAACAAGTGTCAATCTTTTGATAGTTATTATCTCTTAAAAACACGCTTTTTGTTTTGACAGCGGGAATTAATTTTAAATTAATTTCTGCCACTTCTGTGTTTTGAATTTAGAAAAATGGATTCCATATTTGGAATCAGGATGTTCAAATTGTGTAAATAGGTAACTTTTATTTTTAGACATTTTGAATAATTACTGCGGTAAATATTTTATTTACCATGGTTAAGGGTAAATCCGGTAAATAAGGGTTAAAAAAATAATATTATAATAATACTAAATTACCATAAAACTTGTATTAACCCTATTGGTTGATACATAGTCGACCATGGGCATCTTTGGGTCAATTTTGGGACCCCATTGATCCACTTGTAAGTGATAATGACACTTTATTTTAATTAAGTTAAAATGAATACAAAAATGGCATAAGCTTACATCTTTTAGAAGAACAATTTTTACATAGGGTTATACATGTTGGATTTTCGATTATAAATATTCATTAGAAATCTAAAAAGATTTCCTACATAATGATATTTTATTTATAATTTTTAGACACTAAATAGGTTATTTTATTTATGACACAATGATGATGCAGTAATTACTATAATAGTGAAAAATTAAAATAATTGATATTATAAATACCCAAATAAATATAATATGAAACTTTTAATGAATTAAACTAATTTTCTAGGCTAATATGATATATTAGGATTGATTTAATGGACTTTGTTCGAAGTAATAAATCTGTTATGAGTTTCACAAAAATCAACTATTGAATAGTGTCAAAATTGACATAAAAGAGTTCTTAAAACAAATATTATATTATTAATTGATATTAAATTCCTAAAAATCTAAGGTTCGGCCAAGATACTTATATTATGATAGGTTAATCATTAATGGACCACTTGGGGGTCTCTTGGATGTATATAGTAAGTTTATTAACCATAATATATAAAAATACAAAGAGACATTGTAAAAGTGAAACTAATTAACTTAGAGTTAATATTTAAAGATAAGGTTAATATAAGTACCCAAACCTGTCTAAATTCTATTGGATGAGTTGTTTTCGACCTATCCCCACCTCATCCTTTGAATAGTCAACTTTGGAGCCTTTAGAAACCGAATATGAATTTATTATAAATTAATATTTCTAGCTTTTCCAAAGGTGCCCCTCACCCCTCTTATAAAAGGGCACTCCTCCTTCTCATTTCTTCACACCTTCAAAGACTTTTGGTTCGGCCAAACTCTGCCCAAATAATCTCCCAACATCCCTAACTACAACCTAGAGGCCTTAGTTTGATCAGAAAGCCAACCTAAGGAGCCCTTTTGATCAAATCAAAAGGAAGAACCCGAAGAAGAGGTAATGATTTCACCACCCTTTTCTAAGTTCATTTCTTCTTCCACTTTTTCTTCCTTTGTTCTTACCATTCTAAAATAATAACTCCAGTATCTCACATATACTGTGATGTTATTATAAGTATGGTACAACCATATTCAGTATTCTATCCACCCTTTGAATAACATGTCACCATACGTGCGTACGTACGGCTTACCGTCTCCACGTTGTGGTGTAATTGTTATTCAATATAATATTATTTGGATGGGTATAATAATGATGTGTAACTCATGTAAATAATAAATATAACATGTTAATGATTATGTATATATGATATACCATTCATTTATATATTATTTTAATATCAAAAGAATGATATTGTCGCTCGTGCGTACGTACGGACTACCGTCTCCACGAACGCGATGAGATTCATTCTCCATCGTATCCATTCAAGTATAATTATCATTTTATGATTTAAAAATGATGTTTAAGGACTTGATATCATTCTGGATATGAATAAGATACAACAAACATGGCTTATGTAACAAAACATATAAAAGAAAATGAGTAAGTTAACACCCGAAACGATGATAATTCTAAGATATTATTAATAAATCAATGTTAAAAGATCATATATGATATCATATTAATATATATGATTCTTGTATAATTTAATAACAATTATTTCACCATTATACAGGAGGTTAACCTACCCCAACCAAGGAAAAGTACAAGGTAAGGGTTATTTCACAATCTCTTCATTATCCGAGGTTGTTTATATGTAATAATCTACTGGGATCTCTTTATCATTCACATCCATGTTTCTTCGAAATGTATTTCAAAACATTTTTAATATTTACAAGAATATGTGTTAAAGTCATTTATACCCTTGTTTGACTTTTTATAAGAGGTTTATAAAGGAATCTTTCCGTCGTTTTCAAAACAAGGTCCTTTTTAACCTTTTCGACAGAATTGAGGTAAGAATGTTTTTTTAACTTATACGGCGGGTGCGGTTATTTTACGCCGTTATAAAATCTTCAAAGATTTCCTTACAAGATTATAAGAATATTTTCAAAGAAAATGTTTTATTTTATATGGATCTTAAATGATTTTAAAATAAAAGGAGATATTTCTTTAAAAAGAATTTTGATTTCATCTATGTCAACATCCTTTGATGGATTTTAAGATTATTTGAAGTTGATTTATTATGATACAAAACTTCTATATTGTATTGAAGGTTTTGTGATATGTTTGACTGTGGATGTGCTATTTTTATACCATTCATAGTTTATTGTGAAAGTATTGACATTTCGTATGCTAGTTTTAATACGAATGTTTATGTTATGATTAAACCTTTTCATATGGGAATGCATTGGACTTAATAAGTGACGGGTGGAGCCCGCTATAGCTCCTCGATGCATCGGTAGGTCTCATGAGACAAACTAGTGTCTTGGCACAAGGCCTTGACAAAATCTTATTTGTAGTCTTGGCACGAGGCCTTGGCTATGTGGTTATGATAGTCTGGCATTATGCATTCCAACATTATGAAAGTGGTTATTGATATTGCATGTGATTATTCGATTAGTAGAATATCCATGTGAACAAGTAAATGGAATTATTTCATTTTACTTTTGCCATACTATGTTGAAGTTCAATTTTAAAAGGCTTTTGTTTTAGTAATTCATTGCCTTAAATGTTTATGCTTATTTTGAATGTTCCGCTATATTGTTATCCTTACTGGGCATTTGAGCTCACCCCTTTTCTATGTTTTATTTTTCCCAGGTAGTGAAGAAGTAAATTATGATTGACTTGTAGGGATATTATGAGGGGTTTATAGTGTGGACGTTGGAAACATTATGTTGTTGTAGTAGTTTTTCATTTTATGATGTAATGTAAAACTTATGAATATATCTAGTGTTTCCAAGGCTACTAAACTAATCGGTCTTTCGGGATTTGATCTTTCTTGTGATCATGCCAATGTTATGTAATTAATGCACCGACTCTGGGTAGCTGGGGTCGGGGCATTACACATGACAACGGGCCTTGCTGCACTCTTGGTTACGACACTCCCGGGGGATATGCTTAGGATAATTCTCATTTTCTTTACAAACCATTATGAAGGGTTTATGAGTATATACTTCCTCAAAGAAATTTTTTTATGATTATGGATTATATCCATAAATTGTTCAATTTATGTTAAGTGTTTTAAAAGTATGGAATTATGTATTTTGATTCATTAACTAATCTAGTTTATTCCATTGTTTAGAAATGGCACCTAGTGGAAGTAATGGAAACCGTATCAATGCACGCACTCCATGTATGGATTTCCCTCCTACTCAAGATAATTATAATGGAGCTGGCGATACAACTGGTGCTGATCAGCTTATCACCATACTGGGACAACTCACTCAGGCTATGAATAATAACCTTACTCATATGGAGCACCCTGATCCACAACGTGGAGGATCAATGTTAGACCGCTTCATGAGGAAACAACCACCAACATTCAATGGAATTACAAATCCCTTAGTAGCTGAGAAATGGATAAATTCCTTAGAGAAAATATTCCATGCCTTGGGGAGTAGTGAAAGGGAAAAGGTTATCAGGGCAGTTTACCGCCTCACTGGAGATGCTGATCAATGGTGGTCATTGATTCAAAATATAAAGGAAGATGAAGAAGTATCAAGTATGAAATGGAGAGAGTTCAAAGATATTTTCTTAGAAAAATACTTTCCTCGTGACCATCGAGCAGATATGAAAAGGAAATTTCTGAGTCTGAGACAAAAGGAGGATGAGAATGTCGCAAAGTATGAGGCCAACTTTACAAGGTTAGCAAGGTATGATTTAGATTATATACGTAACCCAAGAAGTAAGATTGATCTTTTCTTTGATGGGTTAAAACCATTTCTCCGTCGAGCTTTTGTATCACAATCCTTCTCATCATACGAAGATATAGTCTCGTGTGCTATCAAGACAGAAAAGGAATTCTCTAAATCTTATGACAATAAAGTGAAGCAAGAGAAGAACAGAACGGTGGAGCAAGAGACAGATAAAGGGAAAAAGGGAAAGAAGGATTTTCCATTATGTGATAATTGTGGGAAGAATCACCCTAGTACTTGCCTAAAGGGAATGAGAGTTTGTTACAAATGTGGAGAAAAAGGTAACTAGGCTCGTGATTGTAAGGGAAAGAAAGAGGCTATCAATGTTGAATGCTAAAATTGTAGGGAAATGGGGCATTATGCAAATGAATGTCCTAAGCGTCAGGGAATGTAACACCCCCGAATGATAAAGGGTTAAATGGATAAATGATATGACTCATGTCAACAAGGTGCACATTCCTTTTCGGGATCCTGTTTGATTAGAACTCCACAGTTAAGCGTGCTTGGCCTAGAGTAGTGATCAGGACGGGTGACCTTCTGGGAAGTTTCTCAGGGTGTGTGTGAGTGAGGACAAAGCACACTGGAAAGGACATGTGTTGGCCTGTGGGGACAATCATTAGTCAGATGACCCGTTCGGGCACGTTGGTAGACCCTGGGTGGGCCCCACGTGTCTGTGGGGGCAACTGGTGGTACCTGGTGGGCCAGGACCCGACGGCCATGTTAAGGCGGGGTGGCTGTGCAGTCACCAGGACCCAGTTGTCACATTTGGTATCAGAGGAGGAACCCAACCTTAAGTGCACGGTGCACTGCCTGGGTTGAGATGTAGGGCCCACAACGAGGATGTTGTGCTCTAAAGGGGGGGGGGGGGGGTGATTGTAACACCCCCAAATGATAAAGGGTTAAATGGCTAAATGATATGACTCATGTCAACAAGTTGCACCTTCCTTTTCGGGAGCCTGTCTGATTAGAACTCCATAGTTAAGCGTGCTTGGCCTAGAGTAGTGATCAGGACGGGTGACCTTCTGGGAAGTTTCTCAGGGTGTGTGTGAGTGAGGACAAAGCATACTGGAAAGGACATGTGTTGGCCTGTGGGGATTGTCATTAGTCAGATGACCCGTTCGGGCACGTGGGTAGACCCTGGGTGGGCCCCACATGTCTGTGGGGGCAATTGGTGGTACCTGGTGGGCCAGGACCCGACGGCCATGTTAAGGCGGGGTGGATGTGCTGTCACCAAGACCCAGTTGTCACAGGGAAACTTACCTCAGAAAAGGCCAAGGGATCAAGGACAATCTTATGATGTTACTACAGTTGAAGTGAAATAATTAATGTATTGGTGCTTTTGGACTCAAGGATTATATTCTGGTTATAAGAATAATGTGATATATATAAGGATTGTACTACAATACTTGTTGTTTTCATTAAGGTTTTAATATGATTAAGGTAATCATATTTTTAGTATGTGACAATAAGAGAAACTTTACTTTGTTTGGGGAATCTGATGTTACAATTGATTTTGGAATTTAGAGACCTTTTAGAGAAAGTTTGGACAGAGGTATTTTGGATAACTATAAAGGTTGGAATGGATTAAGTTGAACCTTGGATAGTATTGTTTAAGGTTAAAACATTTCTGAAGATTACTTTTGTAATATTATAATACTATATTTTTAGGAAAAGGACAACCTGCAGGTCGGGGGATAACCCGTCGCGTCGGACAAAGCTCCATGAATCGAACCCACAACCATAGTGCGACAAGCCTTTATTACCTACCACCAGCCTACAGGAAGTCCCTGGTTATTACAAAAAAGTTTTCCTAATCTAAATGGTACGTATTAATATTTGGAACCTTATACAATTAGGGTAAATAGAATATTTTTGAGTTCTATTACCTTTTGGAGTGAATGATGGGTTTGTGGTAAAAATTTATTAAAGAATGAAATTCTACATGACAAGTAAGTATATTTCCTTATGTTCTTAGTAAATCTCCTAAATAAATTCCTCAACTTTATAAAAGGTAACTTAAAACAAAAACGTTGCCGGTTAACTTTTCCAACTGGGGATTCAATGACCGTTTAACCAATCACAAGTTTGTGATTTTCTTATGGATAACTTTCTCCTAATCCAGTTTTCTACAACTCTCCATCAGACCTTGATGGTTTTTTTTTCTTCCATATCTATATTTTCATAGAATCCTAGTATGGGCTATCTCGGGTGGCCTTTGTACTTATCTTTCTTTCTTTGAAAGTTATATTTTTATTAACCTTATTTCCGATGTGGGTTTTCTACAAAGGTATTTTCTATTTTCAAACTTTTATTTTCAAAGAAAAATTTCAAATTGCGAGGACGCAATTTATTAAAGGAGGGGAGAATGTAACACCCCGAGCTTTCATGATACTCTTCTCTTTCAATAATGCAATAGCTTGCATTGTACGCAAGTTAGAGATTCTAACACATCGCGACCAATCAAAGTAGCAGTTATGAATAGTAATACCCACTTTTTGAAATTATATAAATTTTATATTTCAAAATGGACTTCATTTTTGTATTCGGAATATCGAAATTATCCTAATTTGATTTTTTTGTAATTTTCTGAGAACTTCCAATTTTTTATGAATAGTGAAAATACTAAAAAATAACTTTTTGAATCAAAATAATTTATAGTGATAAATTATACTATTTAGTGGTTTTAAAGTATAATTAGAATATATTTTTACCATTTTATCCAATGGTATTTATTATAATTAATTTCACTTTGAAATTGGACATAAACAATTGTCAATCTTTTGATATATATTGTTTCTTAAAAACACGCTATTTGTTGTGACAGCGGGAATTAGTTATAAAATTAATTAATGCAACTTATATGTTTGGAATTTTGTAAAATAGACATCATTTTTGAATTTTGAATATCAATTATAGCTTAGGGTGAAATTTTGGCATTGTTTTGAGAGACTTCAATTTTTGATGAATAGTGAAACCACTAAGTGGTAGTTAAAAAACTGATTTTTCGTTTAAATGAAACATTACCACTTCTGTAATTTGATTTTCAAAAATCCGACATACATGGTTGTCATTAGGAAGTAAAATTTGGTTCAATGGGATTAAAATAATTTTTTTGTGAATAGTAAATTTTAAGTTTAATTAATCGCGATTAAAGGTAATTAGTGTAAGTTAAGGTAAAGATAATGTTATAATAATATGAAATAACCTTTACACTTTTCCTACCCCTATTGGATGAGTCATGGCCGACCAAGAAAATCCATAGGTCAACTTGGGAACCCCATGGAGCCACTTTGGTAGGAAAATGACATTAAAAACTTTTTATTTAATGTTAAAATAAAAATGTCACAAACATGAGTTGTTTTACTAAAACAATTTTTAAATGGGGTTATACAAGTCATATTTTTGACTATAAATATTAATTAGAAAGATAAAAAGATTTACTACATCATGATAGTTTTTTTATAATTTTTAGACAATAAATAAATTAAATTATTTGTGACACCATGATGATGCAACGATTACCTCATTAATTAACGATTTAAATAAAATGAAAAGATAATGTAAAATCCAAGGCTTACACTTGTCAAAAACCTATTTGATGAGTATATTTCGAACCCTTAACACCTTAGACTCGAAATATATCAGTGTAAAACCTTTAAAATCCGAAACTCATTATATAATAAAGTAACATTTCATGACTTTCCAAGAGTGCCCCTCCTCTCCTCTTATAAAAGGCCCCCACCACTACCACCTTATTCACACATTCAAAGCCTTTTGGATCGGCCAAACTCTGCCAAAATAATCTCTCAACTTCCCTCTCTTACTCCTAGAATCATCAATTTGGGAATAAGTCTTCCCAAGAAAGCCTTTGATCTCAAATCAAAAAGAGTTACCCGTTTTAAAGGTAGTGTTTTCTCTTGTGTTCTAATGTTTTATTTTGTTTCTCCAACCCCCTAAACTCTTTTTATTCATTTATTTTGTAACAACACCAGTATCCTCAATATACTATTATGTTGTTATAATAAGCATTCGATCTACACTTACACACACCTACATCTAATGGTTAAAGAACATATTGTTTCTGTGGATGGTGAATTTCTGCCTCACGAAACGATGATTGTTCAACACTCATATAACACCTTAAAAGGTAGCCATTAAGATGTCACTATATTTATATATGATATATAATATGTTTATGTTTTACTTAAGCTTATGTATTTTTCATTTATGGCATAACTTTTTGGTTTCCATTATTTGTAAACGCGATAATTTCATTTTAGGAAGTGCGGACTACCGCCCCCTCAAAGTGATTTGAATCGTTAATGCCATATGTGGGATGTATAAAGGATGGATTAAATGGTATTATACATTATATTATACTGGAATTATAGTATACCTTTATATAATTATAATTTCATTCCATTAAATATGAAATAGAAATGAAAGTAGCGTTCATGCGTACGTACAACTTACCGTCTCCATGAACAGTGCATTTCATTTCTTACCTCTAAATGTAATGTAATATTATAAATGCATGTATATACTGTATATATATGATATATATGATATCTAAATCATTAATATAATTATGTAGATAATGGATATTCTACCACATAAACAACTTGTAATTATAATATTTTATTGTTGACTCAAGTACCAAAGATCGACAAAACGACCATTATTAACTTAAATGACTACATAATTTTTGTAACATTGTAATAAGTGATATAAAAGGGATAATGAACTTGAAAAAGTTTATTAAGAAAGTAGAGATTAACTCTAGTTTATTATTCAGGAGGTTAAAGGGCGGTCGAGTCAAGTCGGACACGAGGTAAGGGAACTTCTTAACCCAATTTCAATTCTTTGGGTTAATCTTCTACTTTAAAATTATGTCATTATATTATTATGTCCAATCTTGTATTTTTACTTTCTTTATGTGTACCTATAGTGAATACACATAATAGATCTATTTTATTTAAAAAAATGATCTTTGTAAGGGACTTTGCCTCAATCTCCTTTCTTTGAGTCATATTTGGTTTTATACACAACTTTCCTTTATACGATGTATAAACCTTTTGACTTTTACTTTTATTCAAAAAGGAATATTTTTATACGAAGCGTTTTTAATAAACGAAAAAAGGAATGTTTTGTCTTACGTATACGGCGACAACGGATTCTCCACCGTCGTGACCATTATTTGAGTTTCGGCTTCCTCTATAAGCCATGACTTTTTTTAAATGGAAAATAATTACAAAGTTTTAATTTTCTTTTATTTTGGTATTGAAAATGGTTTTGAAAATGTTTTTATTATATCAATGTGTTGTATTGATATCTTTTGATTGAAATGTGGAAATTTTATGTTTCCTTGATGCATGTTTTATGTGATACGATTATGTTATGGTTTATGATATGTTTAAACCTGTACATATGAGGAATGCATTGGACTTAATAAGTGACGGGTGGAGCCCGCTATAGCTCCTTGATGCATCAGAAGGTCTCATGAGACAAACTAGTGTCTTGGCACGAGGCCTTGACAAAATCTTATTTGTAGTCTTGGCACGAGTCCTTGGCTATGTGGTTATGATAGTCTGGAATTATGCATTCTATCATTATGAAAGTGGTTACTAATATTGCATGTGATTATTCGACCAGTAGAATATCCATGTGAATAAGTAAATGGCATTATTTCATTTTACTTTTTCCATATTAAGTTCATGTTTAAAAGGCTTTTGTTTAGTTATACATTGCCTTAAATGTTTATGTTTATTTATGAAAGCTTCCGCTATATTGTTATCCTTATTGAGCATCTGAGCTCACCCCTTTCAATGTTTTAATTTTTCCCGGATGTGAAGAAGTATTTTAGGAATGACCTGCAGGGATAGTCTGAAGGGGATATGAGTGTGGAAAATGGAGACTATGTTATTGTAGTTTTTTATATTATGATGTAATGTAACACTTATGAATGTATCTAGTGTTTCCAAGGCTACTAAACTAATTGGTCTTTTGAGACTTGATCTTTTGTGATCATGACAATGTTACGAAGTAATGCACCGACTCTGGGTAACTTGGGTCGGGGCATTACACTTGGGACATAAACATACCTAAATGGAATAACCATATGGTCGACTTCCACACATATCACTAAATGGAATATTCATACAGCCAACTTCCATACCCAATGCATTGGAGGTTATAACGTAACCACCCGTCCTGGTATTCATGGCACCACCCGTCATATGGTTTATCACGTAACCACCCGTCAAATGTCCAAGTACCATTATAAAATCATAACACATAAAATATTGAAAATAGAAATATTTCACTATTAAAATTTCATTTGAAATCACAATATACCATTTCAAGATATTGACAAAATCAATGATTTATCAAACTATTTTAAAAATCATTTAATAAAGAGATTTTTGAATCAAAGTTTCCCACACCACTTTGAAGCTTTTAAAGGAATAACATTTAATCAAAACTTTATAATATCACGAGAATAAAGGTATTCATGATATAATATTCCAAAGGACAGTATATACACCATATCAAAGTGAATTGGTGCAAAAAACAATGAAGTCTCAATGGAATGTAAATTGAGACGAAATCCCTTATAAAGACAGTATCCTTTGATTAAGGATAAATCAATTACATAATTATGTGTGACAAATATAAATACACACAATATAAGTGTATATTAAGGGTAAAACAATCAGATTCATTCACACATATTCATATAATGACATATTCAAGGAGTACAAGTTTAACCCAAAGAAATGAAATTGAGGTAAGAAGTTCTTTCGCAAAAATTCGACAGCCTAACGACATCACATTAAAGTTCATAAAATTAGATGATGAGAGAGAAAATGATATCTCATCACTTGGAAATAAAATTTACATCAATAAGGATATAGAATAACATATCCCCACATAAGAAGATGTAAATTAAAGGACCTAAAAAAGAAGTCTTTTAAAAAGAGGAGGGTGAAAGGTTCCCTTACCGATTTGGGTAACTTTCGAAACATACACCCCATGAAAGAAGGACTATACAACATTGATGAAAATAATCATAAACGAAATTATATTATAAAAAGAGTAGAATAATGGGAAGTACATACATCACTCAAAGTAAATAGTGGCAAATGTAGCATAAATCTCACTAGAATAAAAGTGAGATGAAAAATCCCTTACGAAAACTCGGTAGCCTAACGGCGCCACATAAAACTTCCAAAAATGGATTGACGAGATCAAATAGGGTCTCTCATTATATGAACATAAAATTTACAGTAATAGGAATACAAAATAACATCCCCCAACATAAGAAATAGGAGCTTAAAATAAATGACATAAAAGAGAGTTCTTAAAAAGAAAGAGAGAGGTAGGATCCCTTACCTCAAGTCTGACTTCTCTTGTTCGTTTCTTTATATTTCTGAATAATAAACTTTGGTAAATTTATAATTTCTTAAGTACCTCCTCTAAAGATTATTATTCATTTCATATCACATATTATAATGTTATAATAATTGGTTAATAATGTGAGTTCATATCAGACGTTTTTGTCGATGTTTGGTACATGAGTCAAAAATGAACTTGTTTGAAAATGATTGTCTATGTAGTTATAAGTAAATCATTTACAGAATATTATTAATTATTTAAATATCATATATATCCAGTACATATTAATTTTATACTATTACATAACATTTGGAGAAAAAAAGAAATGAAATGCACCATTCATGGAGACGGTAGGCCGTATGTACGCGTGAACGCTACTTTCATTTCTTTGTCATATTAATGGAATTAAAAATAAATGAGAGATATATATATTATAATTAAAGTATAATATATATGTTATATAGGTCACATATTTTCATTAATTTCATTCTTTATACATTCCATGTATTGCATGAACGAGTCACATCACTTGAGGAGGCGGTAGTCCACACATCCCCATATGAAATTATCGCATTTGTACAACATGAAAAGAAAAAAGGTATGTTTTAAATATAAAATACAAAAGTATATAGAAAACATAAATACCATATATATCATATATAAAATACATTGACATCATAATGGCCACCATGAAAGGTGTTAAGAGAAGATTGAACAATCATCGTTTCGTGATGTCACGACCCGTCCTCAGGGCCCGTGCCGTGACTAACCCAAGCCCGCCTTCCATAGGCCAGGGGCTGGCGACTAGCACCAAGGCGTAAATCCCGGTAAAAAGGGAAGGAATTGCTTTTGTAAAGTAAACAAACACCACAGAGTAAGCAAGAGAAAAGTAAAAAATAAGTAAAAATAGAGTACAACTGAAAGTGAGGAAAAGTAAAAGGGCCAGTATACAAACCCAAACTGAAAGTAAAGTACAACTCGAAAGGGAAAACAACAACTGTAAAGTAAAAGCTGCAAAACTGAGCTGTCCACTAGAAATCCCACCTGAAGGGTGGGTACAGATAGCTCCACTACTCCTTGGGTCCCGCCGTCCGCTCCGATCACGTCCCGCCCAGTGGTCCACCTCCAGGTACCGTCCTGCTCTGCAAGCCTCAGCCAAGATCAACGCTGTCCGTCGTCTGCAACCAACACAATGTAGTGCGGGCATAGCCCGTGCAGGGGTGAGTATAAGCTACTCAGTAGGGACCCCGAGACCCCCGAAGGTCTCACAAAATCCATAAAGGATAATCCACAAAGGAAGATACAAAAACAAGTAACAACTGACTCTGCTTAGGTATATGCCCATACATATACCTAAGTCATCAATTTCAAATACGCTCCAACCTTCGAGCCCAAGTACAACTCAGTCCACACAGGAAAGTAAACGTATTCCACACAGGAAAGCAAAACGAAATCCACACAGGATAGCACAACACAATCCACACAGGAAAGCAACATGATTCAGCTCACACAGGTATACTTCTTCGAAAGACGATAAAGATGATCTATGATCCATCTAAGTCGTCGGACCCACGAAGGATCGATAGGTAACTAACCCCCGCAAAAGACCCACACAGGATCGGGCCCACATAGGACCTGTAGGCGCTGGTTCACACAGGACCGCTGAGTGCAAAGACCCACACAGGATCGGACCCACACAGGATCAGGCCCACATAGGACCTGTAGCACTGATCCATGTAGGATCGCTGAGTGCTGTAGTCGTCGTCGTCGAATCCACACAGGATCTCTATACTGTCGTCGTCGCAGTCACAGTAGCAGCAGTAGCAGTAGTAGTAGCAGTCACAGTCGCAACCAGCACTAGGGTTCCCGCACACAGCAAGCTCGTACAGGAGGATCCGCTCCACGAGCCGAGAGGCTGTTACATCAACTGTCACAAAGTCCAGAGTTGATGTATCCAAAAGTTCCGTATCGTCAACAGGAACTCAACGCAACAGACGTCGCGTCGATCGGACGCCCGGTCTGAGAGTTAATGGCATTTTCGTCCCCGGGGCCCGGTTGGTTTTTAAGGAAAAACCAACCCGACCGTACTCCACCTGCGTCCAAACCTCGGGCGGAGTATGCCAAAAGATCCGTCTCACTAAGAGGAACACAACAAAGCTGACGACACGTCAATCGGACGTCTGTAGCTCAAGATATGAGCATTTCCGCTCCGAAGGCCCGGTTGGTTTCGTGAACGAACCAACCCGGCCGAACTCAAAGTATTCCTAAACTTTGAGTGCGATACACCGAAACGACCGTCTCGATCCAAGGATCGCGTTGCCGCAGACAGTTCGTCAATCGGAGGTCCGTGGCTCAAGTTATGACCAAAAGACCGAATCCGTCTCGAAAATGGGGGGTCCGGGTCCGGCCCGACCCGGCCCGACCCCCCTGGGTCGGCCCGAACCGGGTCGACCCGACCCGGGTCCGACCCGGCCCGGCCGGCCGGCGGCGCGGTGGCGCGGCGGCCTGGCGCCGCACAGATGCAGCGCGCGGGGGGCAGGGCCCCCGCTTGTTTCAAAAAAAAAAACGGCGCGGCTTATAGCCGCGCCGTGGAGAACCGGCCCCCCATGTGGGGGCCTGCTTTGAGGGAAACGGGGGGCCGCCTGCCCCCCCTAAACGAAACCGCCCCCCTCATAAATGGGGGGGGGGGTTTAGTGCTGGCCGGGGGAATTAAATTCCCCCGGCCTTTGACCTTCCGGCCGGCCATCTGGCCGACCGGTTTTTCTTCAACGGGACCGGTAAACCGGTCCCCTTTCCGGCATCCGACGCCGGCGGCCCAGCCGCCGGTCTTCTCGTCCCGCCGCGGCCCGGAACCGGCCGCGGTGTTCGTCATCCGGTGCGGTGCGACGGCACTGCGCCCCTCCGCCGCGCCTTCGATTCCCTTCGACGCGGCGCGACGGCGTCGCGTTCTTGATGATCCTTCCACGGCGCGGCGCGACGGCGCCGCGCAATATAATCGTGCGATTATCCGCGTGGTGTGACGGCACCACGCCATCTTGTCTCATCCGCAAGATAAATCAACAAGAACAAAGGAGGGGGTTTGGCCGTGTTCATGCGGTCCGGCCCCCTCACGTTAAATGATAACACATATTTAAATATCCTCATGTTAGTCATGCTAGAACCACGAACAAGAATAAATAAATAAACAAATAATCAACAACAACCCCTACCTTGGGTTCAAGATCGATGATCGTCAACGACCCGCGGAAGACAACGTCGCGGAGGTCGGGCGTCGCGGTAATCGTTCGTCAAATCTGTTGATGAAGAGGTACGTCCGAAGAGGTACGTCGTTGGTGAATCTTCGTAAGCCGACGAAGGAAGTCCGAGGAGGAAGCGGCGTTCCCTTTCGTTGACACGGAAGGCGTTGTCGATCTTCGGAAACAACCGGCTACGAAGAATAGAGGAGCGGCGTTCTTCGTTGGAGCTTGAAGGTTCTTCGCGTTCTTCGTCAAATCTTGAAGAAGAAGAAGGAGCACCCAAATCCTCTCAAGAGGCTAGAGAATTCTAAACAAATAAAATAAGCTAAGGGCTTATTTTATTTACACACTTAACAAATTGAATTTCAAAGGTTTGAAATTCAAATAAAATAACTCGAAATTAATTAACAAGTTGTCATGTCATTTAAAGAGGGGTTAAAGGGAGTTTTGAGAGAAGATGAAAAGTTAGGGTTCGTGTGGGACCCACCACACATAATCCTCTCAAGGGAGGTTAAGTGGGTGTGGGTCCCACCCCTAACTTCCTTTGAGAGAAGTTAACCAACAAAATAAAAAAAAGTGTTTCCACATTTTTTTTATTTAACTTCTTATAATTTCTCCCAAAACTAACTTTCGTCTCGCATAAAACGCAACCTCGGAAAAGGTCCCCTTAAGCGAATATCGGTGCTGCGAGTTCATCGGTGCCCTCGGAATTTGATTCCGGGCACTGGTTCAAAAGTTAGAAATTCCCGCTCGTTCGTTCACTGAACGTACCCGAGCCAAACTTCGGAAATTGATTTCGGGCACTCCGGGCCTCGGAATCAGGTGCCGTCAGAAACCGCGCTCTAGTAAAATTCCAAAGAAAATTAAGAAAAAATTTCCCTTGAATTTTACGGGTCTTTACATTACTCCCACCTCAGGGATTTACGTCCCCGTAAAGATACATCAAAAACTAGGGAAACAAATGAGGGTACTGAGCACGCATCTGAGCCTCCCGCTCCCATGTGCTCTCCTGGAGGTTCCCGTGCTGCCATCTGATACGCACAAGAGGAATCGATCGCCCTCGTAGGACCCGCTCCTGTCGATCCTCTATCTCCACCAGGACCTCCGTAAAAGTCGCCCCATCGTCAACGTCAAGCTCCCCATGGTCAATGATGTGCGTTGGGTCGTGCACGTATCTCCTCAGCTGAGACACGTGGAAGACGTCGTGCACCCGGTGCAACTGAGGTGGTAGAGCCAGGCGATAAGTCACCTCGCCAATCCTGCTGAGGACCTGGAAGGGTCCGATGAAGCGCGGAGATAACTTGCCGCCACGGCCAAATCTCTGTATACCACGTCGAGGTGAGACCCGCAAGAAGATGTGGTCGCCATCCTCGAACTCAAGTGGCCTTCGCCTCCTGTCAGCGTATGACTTTTGCCGGCTCTGAGCTGTCCTCATCCGCTCCTGGATGACCTGGACTTTCTCTGTCGTGGCCTGGACCATCTCCGGTCCCACAAGTGCTGACTCCCCAGGGTCTGTCCAGCACAAAGGAGATCTACAAGGTCGGCCGTACAACGCCTCATACGGTGCCATCCCGATGGTGGAGTGGTAGCTGTTGTTGTACACAAACTCCACCAATGGTAGGTGGTCCTCCCAGCTGTGACCAAAGTCGAGGACACATGCGCGGAGCATGTCCTCGAGAGTCTGAATGGTCCTCTCCGTCTGACCATCCGTCTGAGGGTGAAAGGCTGTGCTCAGACGTAGCTGCATCCCGAACGCCTCCTGCAACACCTTCCAAAGCCGGGAAGTGAAGCGAGCATCTCGATCGGAGACGATAGATGATGGCACACCGTGGAGCCGCACAATCTCCTGAACGTAGAGACGTCCCAAGTTCTCCACTGAGCCCTGCTCTCTAATGGGTAAGAAGTGTGCCGACTTGGTGAGTCGATCAACAATCACCCAGATGGAGTCGTGACCTATGGGAGTGCGTGGAAGTCCAGTCATGAAGTCCATAGATATGCCGTCCCACTTCCACTCCGGAACCTCCAAGGGCTGTACCAAGCCCGCTGGTACCTGATGCTCTGCCTTCACCTGCTGGCAGGTGAGGCATCGAGAAACGAACTCCGCTACTGCCTTCTTCATGCCCGGCCACCAGTGCTGTCGTCTGAGGTCCTGGTACATCTTCGCCACTCCAGGATGTACTGCCAAAGGAGAAGTGTGAAACTATCTTAGCACTTCCTCTCGCAAAGCGAATGGTACCATGGTACGTCCTCTGAAAAGGACGTCGTGCTCTGCTCCAAGGGAGAAACCATCAGGTGTCTGTTCCGAGGATATCTGTGCACGCCGTGTCTCACAGTCAGCGTCCTCACGCTGTGCCTCTCTAACCTGCTGTAGTTGAGGAGGGGTGACTATGAGAGACTGGAGGAAGGCTGCTCCATCACTATCCACGAAGGATATCTGCAAAGAGGCTAGCTGCAAAGATTTCTCCTTTGCCGAAAAGTGAAATCCGGTCTCATCCCCTAGATGAACCATGTTCCTTGCCTAAAACAGTCAATCCCGTCATGATTAGTTAATTCATGGCATGGATGACGTCGTAAGGCCTCGACGCTGCTACCAAAAGATCCAACCGTTACTCTCACCTCCAAGGGTTGAGTCATACTGTCGGCATCAGTGTGTGGTCACTGGGTTTCCTCCAGTACGAATCTCGCAAGTGAGGGTCAAGTCAACAGTTTTTAACCGGCACCTCTTAGTAAAAACAACAAAAGACAAGAAAACAAAAGTCACCAAGGCAAGTGTCTTTTATTAATTCAACTTAAGGTACAAGGACACAAGGCAACATAAACTACGAAGATAGAGGCATTATGGGAAAAGGCTTCTATGCCTGGAGCTAGTCCCGCACTAGTCCACCCGCTTCCGGAGCTCCATGATCGTAAGCTTCAGCTGCCTGAAGCTGTGCTCTCCCCTGAGGTCGGGGTGGAACTCCTGGTGGTGGTGGTGGTGGTAGAGCCTCGAAGCGTCGCCCACCACCTGCTGCTCGGCCAGCTCCTCTGCCTCGTCCTCCGGCTCCCTGCGGACTGCCACGGTCGAACCTCTGCCTCTGCCTAGGTGGTTCCTCAACCGTCTGCTGCTCCTCTGCATGGCGGGTCGGGCAGTCACGAGCCATGTGGCCTTGCCCGCCGCATGCATAGCACTGTCTTCCACTCGAAAGACTGGCTCCGCGCTGTGTGCCCCACACTGATGAGCCAGTGTCCTGAGGTCGTCTGCCTGAGGGTCTGGTCTGTCTGGACCCCTGAGTCATCCGTCGACTGCCTGCTGCAGATGACTCAGCCACGTGCTGCCCTGCGGTGGGTCGCTGCGCTGGTGTAGACTCAGCAAGGAAGCTCTCGATCAGAAGGGCAAGCTCCAGTACTCCTGTCTGAGTCGGTATGCTGAGGGAGATCAGCGATGCCCTGATCTCGCGTCTCAAACCCTGCTCGAAGGTCCGGGCCCAGAAGAATGGGTCCCGTACCATGTCGGTCGAGTAGCGCGAGAGATCAATAAATCTCGCCGAGTACTGAGCGACCGTCATACTGCCCTGCCGCAGCTGAAGAAGCTCCTGGATACGCACCGCACGAAGGGTGGCTGGGACGAACTCCGAGCGGAAGAGGCTCTCAAAGTCCTTCCATAGTAGAGATGTCTCATCATGCACCTGGAGCATCAAGCTCCACCATCGTCCTGCTGCTGCGTGTAGTAGGCTCGCAGCGAGGATCACCATGAGGTCTGCTGGTGTCCTCACTAGCCTAAACACACGTACCACTGCCTCCAGCCAGTCCTCGGCTGCCTGGGGATCCGTCTCCCCACGAAACCTGGGTGGTCGCTGGCGCTGAAACTCATGAAGTGCACTGAGGCGACGTGCATCGTCAGCGGCTGGTGCTGGAAGCATCGGGGGCTCGGCGGGTAGAGCTACTGCCGGTGCCACTGCTGACAAAGGGCCCTGCACCGAGGCCTCGTCTCTCGGTGGGCTGTCGTCACACTCGAATCTCAGAACCCTAGCTGGCTGTCGTCGTGTGGCCATCCTGAAAAGGAAACAGGTGCGCCACGGTCAGAACAGTATACCTGGTGAGCTGATATAAGTAATCACAAATAAAACTTTGAAACACACACGCAATCAATGTTTTCTTGCATTAAGTCGGGAATCAGAAGTCAGGGTCCTGGTGTACGGATACGTCGGCCGCCGCACCAACACTGGACTCCCTGGACTGATAACCACACTCAATACGCTAAACATTACTGCTTCACATAGAAAAGATCAGAGTTCGTGGTAGAACCGAACTCCTCTGATACCAATTTGTCACGACCCGTCCTCGGGGCCCGTGCCGTGACTACCCCAAGCCCGCCTTCCATAGGCCAGGGGCTGGTGACTAGCACCAAGGCGTAAATCCCGGTAAAAAGGGAAGGCATTGCCTTTGTAAAGTAAACAAACACCACAGAGTAAGCAAGCAGAAAGTAAACACTAAGTAAAAACAGAGTACAACTGAAAGTGCGGAAAAGTAAAAGGGCCAGTATACAAACCCAAACTGAAAGTAAAGTACAACTCGAAAGGGAAAACAACAACTGTAAAGTAAAAGCTGAAAAACCGAGCTTTCCACTGGAAATCCCACCAGAAGGGTGGGTACAGATAGCTCCACTGCTCCTTGGGTCCCGCCGTCCGCTCCGAGCACGTCCCGCCCAGTGGTCCACCTCCAGGTACCGTCCTGCTCTGCAAGCCTCAGCCAAGATCAACGCTGTCCATCGTCTGCAACCAACACAACATAGTGCGAGCATAGCCCGTGCAGGGGTGAGTATAAGCTACTCAGTAGGGACCCCGAGACCCCCGAAGGTCTCACAAAATCCACAAAGGATAATCCACAAAGGAAGATACAAACACAAGTAACAACTGACTCTGCTTAGGTATATGCCCATACATATACCTAAGTCATCAATTTCAAATACGCTCCAACCTCCGAGCCCAAGTACAACTCAGTCCACACAGGAAAGTAAACGTATTCCACACAGGAAAGCAAAACGAAATCCACACAGGATAGCACAACACAATCCACACAGGAAAGAAACAGGATTCAGCTCACATAGGTATACTTCTTCGAAAGATGATAAAGATGATCTCTGATCCATCTAAGTCGTCGGACCCATGAAGGATCGATAGGTAACTAACCCCCGCAAAAGACCCACACATGATCGGGCCCACATAGGACCTGTAGGCGCTGGTTCACACAGGACCGCTGAGCGCAAAGACCCACACAGGATCGGACCCACACAGGATCGGGCCCACACAGGACCTGTAGCACTGATCCACGTAGGATCGCTGAGTGCTGTAGTCATTGTCGTCGAATCCACACAGGATCTCTGTACTGTCGTCGTCGCAGTCACAGTAGCAGCAGTAGCAGTAGTAGTAGCAGTCACAGTTGCAGCCAGCACTAGGGTTCCCGCACACAGCAAGCTCGTACAGGAGGATCCGCTCCACGAGCCGAGAGGCTGTTACATGAACTGTCACAAAGTCCAGAGTTGATGTATCCAAAAGTTCCGTATCGTCAACAGGAACTCAACGCAACAGACGGCGCGTCGATCAGACGCCCGATCTGAGAGTTATTGGCATTTTCGTCCCCGGGGCCCGGTTGGTTTTTAAGGCAAAACCAACCCGACCGTACTCCACCTGCGTCCAAACCTCGGGCGGAGTATGCCAAAAAATCCTTCTCACTAAGAGGAACACAACAAAGCTGACGACACGTCAATCGGACGTCCGTAGCTCAAGATATGAGCGTTTCTGCTCCGAAGGCCCGGTTGGTTTCGTGAACGAACCAACCCGGCCGAACTCAAAGTATTCCGAAACTTTGAGTGCAATACACCGAAACGACTGTCTCGATCCAAGGATCGCGTTGCCGCAGACGGTTCGTCAATCGGAGGTCCGTGGCTCAGGTTATGGCCAAAAGACCGAATCCGTCTCGAAAACGGGGGGTCCGGGTCCGGGCTGACCCGGCCCGACCCCCCTGGGTCGGCTCGAACCGGGTCGACCCGACCCGGGTCCGACCCGGCCCGGACGGCCGGCGGCGCGGCGGCCTGGCGCCGCACGGATGCAGCGCGCGGGGGGCAGGGCCCCCGCTTGTTTCAAAAAAAAAAACGGCGCGGCTTATAGCCGCGCCTTGGAGAACCGGCCCCCCCATGTGGCGGCCTGCTTTGAGGGAAACAGGGGGCCGCCTGCCCCCCCTAAACGAAACCTCCCCCCCTCATAAAGGGGGGGGGGGGGGGTTAGTGCTGACCGGGGGAATTAAATTCCCCCGGCCTTTGACCTTCCTGCCGGCCATCCGGCCGGCCGGTTTTTCTTCAACGGGACCGGTAAACCGGTCCCCTTTCCGGCTTCCGACGCCGGCGGCCCGGCCGCCGGTCTTCTCGTCCCGCCGCGGCCCGGAACCAGCCGCGGTGTTCGTCGCCCGGCGCGGTGCGACGGCACCGCGCCCCTCCGCCGCGCCTTCGATTCCCTTCGACGCGGCGCGACGGCGTCACGTTCTTGATGATCCTTCCACGGCGCGGCGCGACGGCGCCGCGCAATATAATCGTGCGATTATCCGCGTGGTGCGACGGCACCACACCATCTTGTCTCATCCGCAAGATAAATCAACAAGAACAAAGGAGGGGGTTTGGCCGTGTTCATGCGGTCCGACCCCCTCATGTTAAATGATAACACATATTTAAATATCCTCACGTTAGTCATGCTAGAACCACGAACAAGAATAAATAAATAAACAAATAATCAACAACAACCCCTACCTTGGGTTCAAGATCGATGATCGTCAACGACCCGCGGAAGACAATGTCGCGGAGGTCGGGCGTCGCGGTAATCGTTCGTCAAATCCGTTGACGAAGAGGTACGTCCGAAGAGGTACGTCGTCGGCGAATCTTCGTAAGCCGACGAAGGAAGTCCGAGGAGGAAGCGGCGTTCCCTTTCGTTGACACGGAAGGCGTTGTCGATCTTCGGAAACAACCGGCTACAAAGAAGAGAGGAGCGGCATTTTTCGTTGGAGCTTGAAGGTTCTTCGCGTTCTTCGTCAAAGCTTGAAGAAGAGGAAGGAGCTCCCAAATCCTCTCAAGAGGCTAGAGAATTCTAACCAAATAAAATAAGCTAAGGGCTTATTTTATTTACACACTTAACAAATTGAATTTCAAAGGTTTGAAATTCAAATAAAATAACTCCAAATTAATTAACAAGTTGTCATGTCATTTAAAGAGGGGTTAAAGGGAGTTTTGAGAGAAGATGAAAAGTTAGGGTTCGTGTGGGCCCCACCACACTTAATCCTCTCAAGGGAGGTTAAGTGGGTGTGGGTCCCACCCCTAACTTCCTTTGAGAGAAGTTAACCAACAAAATAAAAAAAAAGTGTTTCCACATTTTTTTTATTTAACTTCTTATAATTTCTCCCAAAACTAACTTTCGTCTCGCATAAAACGCAACCTCGGAAAAGGTCCCCTTAAGCGAATATCGGTGCTGCGAGTTCATCGATGCCCTCAGAATTTGATTCCGGGCACCGGTTCAAAAGTTAGAAATTCCCGCTCGTTCGTTCACTGAACGTACCCGAGCCAAACTTTGGAAATTGATTCCGGGCACTCCGGGCCTCGGAATCAGGTGCCGTCAGAAACCGCGCTCTTGTAAAATTCCAAAGAAAATTAAGAAAAAATTTCCCTTGAATTTTATGGGTCTTTACACGTGAGGCAGTAATTCGCCATCCATAGAAACTGTATGTTCTTTAACCATTAGACGGAGGTGTGTGTAAGTGTATCTAGAATATTTATCATAAAAACATACTAGTATATTGAATATACTGGTGTTGTTACAAAATAAAGGAATAAAAATAGTTTAGTGGGTTGGAGAAGCAAAATAAAACAAATGAACATAAGAGAAGACATTACCTTTAAATCGGGTAACTCTCCTTGGTTTGAACCAAAAGGGTTTCTTGAAGAGCTTTCTTCCTAAGGTAAGGCTTCTAGGATGAAGAGATGGATGTTTAGAGATAAAATTATCAGATCTTGTCCGAGACAATGGCTTTAGAGGTGTGGGTAAGGTGGTGGAGGTGGGGGCCTTTTATAAGAGGGAGGAGGGGCACTCTTGGAAAGTCTTGAAAAGTTACTTTATTATAAAATGCTTTTCGAATATTAAAGGTCCCACAATTATATATTTCAAGGATAAGGTGATAAGGGTTTGAAATCTACCCATCCAATAGGTTTTTGACAAGTGTAAGTCTTATATTTTACCTTATCTTATAATTTTATTTAAATCGTTTATTAATGAGGTAATCACTGCATCATCATGGTGTCATAAATAATTTAATTTATTTAATGTCTAAAAATTATAAAACAAATATCATGATTTAGGAAATATTTTTAGCTTTTTAATGAATATTTATAGTAAAAAATATAACTTTTATAACCCCATGTAAAATTTTTTTTAGTAAAACAATACAGGTTTGTGACATTTTTATTTTAACTTTAAATAAAAAGTTGTTAATGTCATTTTCTTACCCAAGTGGCTCCATGGGGTCCCCAAGTTGAACCATGGATTGTTTTGGTCATTTATGACACATAAAATAAGGGTAGGACATGTTTCAAGGTAATTTCATATTATTATAACATTATTTTTACCTTAAATTACACTAATTATCTTTAATCGCGATTAATAAAACTTAAAAGTTACTATTCACCAAAAAATTATTTTAATCCCATTAAACCAAATTTTACATCCTAATTACAACCATATATGTCAGATTTTTGAAAATCAAATCACAAAAGTGGTAAAGATTCATTTAAAGGAAAAATCAGATTTTTTAACTACCACTTAGTAGTTTCACTATTCATCAAAAATTGAAGTTTTTCAGAAAAATACAAAAAATTCACCCTAAGATATATTTTATATTCCAAATTAAAAAATGATGCCTATTTTACAAAATTCAAAACATATAAGTTGAATTAATTAATTTAATAATTAATTCTCGTTGTCAAAACAAATAGCGTGTTTTTAAGAAACAATATCTATTAAAAGATTGACACTAGTATAAGTCCAATTTCAAAGTGAAATTAATTACAATGACCACCATTGGATTAAATGGTAAAAATATATTCTAAATAAACTTTAATCCAAATTAAAAAGACAATCTATCCATATAAATAAATCAGATTAAAATAAGGTTTTGAATTAAATACAACATTTTCACTAAAAATGATCTTTATCGGAAAAATAACAAAAAATTACACAAAGTAAATTTTGATGTCCCGATTCTAAAGAAGGATTTTATTTGGTCCAATATAACATATAAAATTGGAAAAAAGTGGATTTAAAAAGGGTCCTCCATCAAAAGGCGGTTAATCAACATTTTAAAGAATATTAGAATATTTATGCTTAAAATTGGATTCATTCGCATTTTAAGCCTCTAACATTTTTTGGATACAAGTAAAAATATTTGACAAAAAGATATAATAATTTTGTAGTTAGTTATTTTCATTACCTCCATTAAAATGGTTAGGCGTTAACTACCATTTAAAATAATATTATTTTGTTATTAGAGTGCAACATAAGATTTCCAAGAAACTCATTGTTGCGTATTGGGTACGCCATCGAGCACAATGTTCCCTTTAAATTAATATTAAAATTTTATTGAAAAATATGGATAAATATGAAAATTCCATATTCTTTATTTAACTGGGGTGTTACATCCTTCCCCCCTTTTGGGAATTGCGTCCTCGCAATTTTAAAATTGGGCTTGGAAACTTCATTAAAAGCCCCACATCGGAAAAGGAGTCAATTAAACTGTCACTTTAAAAGAAAGAAAGGGAAGTACAAAGGTCACCTGAGTTAACCCATAATAGGATTCCATGTAGGAAAAATGGACATGGAAGAGAAAACAAAAGATCATGTTCTGATGGAGAGTGATAGAAAACATGTTTAGGAGAAAGTTAACTTCCAGAAAATCACAAACTGGGGATGGGTTAAACGGTATTTGATTCCCCAGCCGGAAAAGTTAACATTCAACATTTTTGTTTTTAAGTTACTTTTCATTGAGGAATTTATTTATTATCTTGACTAAATCATAAGGAAACATACTTGTCCTGTAGAATTTCGTCTCTTACTAGATTTCTTACACAAACTCATATTTTCTCCAAAAGATGAGCATTTAGGATGACTTGTTCACATTAAGAGTGTTATAATCAACTTATAGAGAATAACCTAATCCACAAAGGAGAACTATATATTTCCCATGTCTTTAGACCCTTACCAAAACCAAAAATTGTTAGTACAAGATCAGATAATACCCAAAAGGATAATCCTTTATAAAAAAGAAAATCTATTCTTAATCTCCAAAATTTGTCCAACAAAAAACAAAGTTCAAGGAAGACCATTCGATAAACAATTTGTCTATAAAATTCTTAAAAGTAAATAAAACTAAGATTTAAACCCAAATATTTTGAAGGATTTAATCACATAGTCTTCCAAGGTAAAAATTAACATTTATCTCCAAATAAAATCAGTTACTCTTAAAGTCTCATACTGAAAAGTAACTAACCTAATCACATATCCTCCATGATAGGAAAAATAATTTCCATAGATAACCCAAAATCAACTTATTCCTGATTCATAAGATCGTATAACTAAAAATAATTTGTCATACTAACCAGGGACTTCACGCAGTCCAGTGGTAGGCGATAAATACCAGTCGCACTTTGGTTGTGGGTTCGATTCCCATAGCTTTGTCCGACGTGACGGGTTGTCACATGGTCTGCGTGTTGTCCTTTTTCCAAAACTATATAATCCTTAAAAAATTCCCCAAAAAGATATAAAATCTTAAAAAATAACCAAAACATAATTTAGCCTCAATTTTACCTCATGCCTTTCATTTTCCATCTTATAGTAACCCATAATTACCTCAAAAGTAAGGATCATATAAACCGTAATGGTTACCATTACAATTAGTACCTGAACTTCCACATCGAGTTGGTTCTCTCGTACATGATGCATCAGATAACTCACCAAGGTTCAAGTGGTTAATCATGAATCCTTGATAGTTGGTTTAGAATAACCACAAGATTCCTCATTGAATCTCCCATTTCTTCCAGTCTCTTAATCAGAGAACCACCACAGTTTACTTCAAACCCATTGTCACTTTGGCGCCTTCTAGATCCATCCATTTACTAAAACCAAAAATGTCAGTGTGAGTATATCAACAAAATTATCATGTACTAATGAGGAAGATAAAAACTAAGATATACTTACTCATTCACTTTATCTAAAACTATGACTCTTTCTAAAATCCTAACCATTATGGTAATGTCACTTATGCTTAAAGAATACCCTAACCTCTAAAGTTATCTAAACCTCCCTTTGATACCAACTATAAGGCCCCAACCTTAAACATTACTTAATATTGAATTAAATGAATAATTCACATTGAGGATATTTTCAGGTTTAGAGTTTTAGAGAATTAGGACATAACTATTATATCTCAAAGGTTTAAAAAGTAGACACTTCTACATAGTTTCCTTTTTTTAAAAAACATGAACTCTTGAAAAAAACGAGTCATGTCTAGTTCCATGTTTAAGATAGCATGACTTTTCCTTGATCCCATCCTTGACCCTATTCCACATTATGTCATGTGAAAAACATTTCAAAAAAAACTTGGGATGAGCATAAAAAGCTCAGTAAGGGATACACAAAGAAGGAAAACTGTTAGTTTTTCAAAACAACAAGTAAACCATGAATACTTTAACAAAGTAATACTTTTCACCTTTATGAAGTAATAAAACTCTTCACTGAATAAAAGATCATTACTTACCCTTTTGTAACCAAAATATTACCATAAAACCCATATAAAGAACACATAACATATAAAGGTAACTTGGGACATAAACATACTTAAATGGAATAACCATACGGTCGACTTCCACACACATCACTAAATGGAATATCCATACGGCCAACTTCCATACCCAATGCATTGGAGGTTATAACATAACCACCCGTCCTGGTATTCACGGCACCACCCATCATATGGTTTGTCACGTAACCACCTGTTAAATTTCCAAGTACCATTATAAAATCATAGCACATAAAATATTGAAAATATAAATATTTCACAATTAAAATTTCATTTTAAATCACAATAAATCATTTAAAGATATTGAAAAAATCAATGATTTATCAAACTATTTTAAAAACCATTTAATAAAGAGATTTTTGAATCAAAGTGTCCCACACCACTTTGAAGCTTTTAAAGGAATAACATTTAATCAAAACTTTATATTATCATGAGAAAAAATGTATTCATGATATAATATTACAAAGGACAGTATATACACCATATCAAAGTGAATTGGCATAAAAAACAATGAAGTCTCAATGGAATGTAAATTGAGACGAAATCCCTTATAAAGACAATATCCTTTGATTAAGGATAAATCAATTACATAATTATGTGTGAAAAATATAAATACACCCAATATAAGTGGATATTAAGTGTAAAAAAATCATAGTCATTCACACATATTCATAGAATGACATATTAAAGGAGTACAAGTTTAACCCAACAAATTGAAATTGAGTTAAGAAGTTCCTTTGCAAAAATTCGACAGCCTAACAACGTCACATTAAAGTTCATAAAATTAGTTGATGAGAGAGAAAATGGTATCTCATCACTTGGACATAAAATTTACATCAATAAGGATATATAAGAACATATCCCCACATAAGAAGATGTAAATTAAAAGACCTAACAAAAATAAGTCTTTTAAAAAGAGGAGGGTGAAAGGTTCCCTTATCGATTTGGGTAACTTTCGAAACGTACACCCCATGAAAGAAGGACTATAAAAAATTGATGAAAATAATCATAAACGAAAGTATATTACACAAATAGTAGAATAATGGGAATTAAATACACCACTCAAAGTAAATAGTGGAAAATGTATCATAAATCTCACTAGAATAAAAGTGAGATTAAAAATCCCTTACGAAAACTCGGCAGCCTAACGGCGCCACATAAAACTTCAAAAATGGATTGATGAGATCAAATAGGGTATCTCATCATATGAACATAAAATTTACAGTAATAGGAATAAAAAATAACTTCCCCCAACTTAAGAAATAGGAGCTTAAAATAAATTACATAAAATAGAGTTCTTAAAAAGAAAGAGAGAGGTAGGATCCCTTACCTCAAGTCCGACTTGTCTTGTTCGTTTCTTTTTATTCCTGAATAATAAACTTTGGTCAATTTATAATTTCTTAAGGACCTCCTATAAGGATTATTATTAAGTTCATATCACATATTATAATGTTATAATAATTTGTAAATAATGTGAGTTTATATCAGATATTTTTGTCGATGTTTGGTACATGAGTCAAAAATGAACTTGTTTGAAAATGATTGTCCATGTAGTTATAAGTAAATCATTTAAAGAATAGTATTAATGATTTAAATATCATATATATCCAGTAAATATTCATTTTATACTATTCCATAACATTTAGAGATAAAAATAAATGAAATGCACCGTTCATGGAGACGGTAGGCCGTACGTACGCGTGAACGCTAATTTCATTTCTTTTTCTTATTAATAGAATTAAAAATAAATGATTGATAGATATATTATAATTACAGTATAATATATATTTTATATATGTCACATATGTTCATTAATTTAATTCTTTATACATTCCATTTATTGCATGAACGAGTCACATCACTTGAGGGGGCGGTAGTCCACACTTCCCCATATGAAATTATCGCATTTGCACAACATGAAAAGCATAAAGGTATGTTTTAAATATAAAATAAAAAAGAATATAGAAAACATAAATACCATATATATCATATATAAAATACAGTGACATCATAATGTCCACCTTGAAAGGTGTTTAAGAGAATATTGAACAATCATCGTTTCTTGAGGCAGTAATTCACCATCCACAGAAACTGTATGTTCTTTAACCATTAGACGGAGGTGTGTGTAAGTCTAGCTCGAATCGTTCTAATAAAAACATCCTAGTATATTTAATATACTGTTTTTGTTACAAAATAAAGGAATAAAAATATTTTAGGGGGTTGGAGAAGAAAAATAAAACAAATGAATATAAGAGAATACATTTACCTTTAAATCGGGTAACTCCCCTTGGTTTGAACCAAAAGGGTTTCTTGAAAAGATTTATGTCTAAGGGAAGGCTTCTGGGATGAAGAGAGGGATGTGGAGAGATAAAAGGAGCATATATTGGCCGAGCCAATGGCTTGAGAGGTGTGGGTAAGTTGGTGGAGGTGGGGGCCTTTTATAAGAGGGAGGATGGGCACTCTTGGAACGTCTTGAAAAGTTACTTTATTATAAAATTATTTTCGGATATTAAAGGTCCCAAAATTATATATTTATAGGATAAGGTAATAAGGGTTTGAAATCTACCCATACAATAGGTTTTTGACAAGTGTAAGTCTTATCTTTTACCTTATCTTCTCATTTTATTTAAATCGTTAATTAATGAGGTAATCGCTGCATCATCATGGTGTCATAAATAATTTAATTTATTTAATGTCTAAAAATTATAAAAAAATATCATGAGGTAGGAAATATTTTTATCTTTCTAATTAATATTTATAGTAAAAAATATAACTTGTATAACCTCATTTAAAAATTGTTTTAGTAAAACAATACAGGTTTGTGACATTTTTATTTTAACTTTAAATAAAAAGTTATTAATGTCATTTTCTTACCCAAGTGGCTCCATGGGGTCCCCAAGTTGACCCATGGATTGTTTTGGTCTGCCATGAAACTTCCAATAATGATAGGACATGTGTCAAGGTAATTTCATATTATTATAGCATTATTTTTACCTTAAATTACACTAATTACCTTTAATCGCGATTAATAAAACTTAAAAGTTACTATTCACCAAAAAATTATTTTAATCCTATTAAACCACATTTTACATCCTAATGACAACCATGTATGTCGGATTTTTGAAAATCAAATCACAAAAGTGGTAAAGTTTCATTTAAACGAAAAATCATATTTTTTAACTACCACTTAGTGGTTTCACTATTCATCAAAAATTGAAGTTTTTCAGAAAATACCAAAAATTCACCCTAAGATATATTTGATATTCCGAATTCAAAAATGATTTCTATTTTAAAAAATTCAAAACATATAAGTTGAATTAATTAATTTAATAATTAATTCCCGCTGTCAAAATAAATAGCATGTTTTTAAGAAACAATATCTATTAAAAGATTGACACTAGTATAAGTCCAATTTCAAAGTGAAATTAATTAGAATGACCACCATTGAATTAAATGGTAAAAATATATTCTAAATACACTTTAATAACAATTAAAAATACAATCTATCCATATAAATAAATCAAATTAAAAGGAGGTTTTGAATTAAAATACAACATTTTCATTAAAAAATGATCTTTATTGGAAAAATAACAAAAATTTACACAAAGTAAATTTTGATGTCCCAATTCTAAAGAAGGATTTTATTTGGTCCAATATAACATATAAAATTAGCAAAAAGTGGATATAAAAAGTGTTCACCATCAAAAGGTGGTTAATCGACCTTTTAAAAAATATTAGAATATTTACGCTTAAAATTGGATTCATTCGCATTTTAAGCCTCTAACATTTTTTGGATACAAGTAAAAATATTTGACAAACATATATAATCATTTTTTAGTTAGTTTTGTTCATTACCTCCATTACAATGGCTAGGCATTAACTACCATTTAAAATAATATTATTTTGTTATTAGAGTGCAACGTATGATTTCCAAGAAACTCGTTGTTGCGTATTGGGTATGCCATCGAGCATAGCGTTCCCTTTAAATTAATATTAACATTTTATTCACAAATATGGATAAATATAAAAATGCCATATTCTTTATTTACCTGGGGTGTTACACCGACAGGGTGGAGTAGCATATAGAAACACAAAAAGTATAGAATATATTATATCTCACAACCACACTATGGGAATAACCTAGTCTTAGACTCAACTGCAGCTAACATCTCTTGGAATACGGGATGATACTTCTAAGACTAGGTATCCTATAAGCACACAAGAATTTAAAGAGATTTATTAGATTACTTCATTCCCTTTTTATCAGTTCCACTGTACGTTAATTAATTCTTTAAACATTAGTTAACCATGAACAATTCCACATTAAATTTCATTAGCATCACACCCAAAATCAATTATTCCTTCAAAAATTACAATCTCATCATTAAGTTATGGAAACTCCAACCCCATTAGTTAACACAATTTAATCAAACATTCATTACAGAAACACTTTCCCATATTCCTAGGCATTCTAGAAAAGCATTCTATGCTACTAACACAAAGGGGCTCAACACGGTGAGTAGATGTACTACCCGTCGAGTCTTTGCCGCCTATAGTAAGAGCGTAGACCCATTATCCCTTGAGGATATAAACACGGAAAGAATGTGGCATACCCCGCATGTCTTCACCTCTTTCAGAAGAAGGGTAAGCAAGACCATCTACCTTGAGTAGTGGGGAAAAGTGAAGTAGATTATCAACCAATAAGAATCAGCAGACATCCAACAATCACATCCATCCCATTCCATCACCCCTGGTGTCCTCCCCGACACCCACATGCATAAACCGATGCATCTCACCACTCTAGGCATCATCTGCTGCCACAACCAAAAGGCCTCTATGCCCCCACATATCACAACACCCCTCCAGGGTCACGTCTCAACACAAGTAGAAGGAAAAAACAACCATCACATCAATTGGGCTATTGCCCTTTAACAATCAAGAGGGTAACTCAGAACCCTTTAAGGAATTATCAAACAATAAAATTATTTAATCCATCTTGAATTAATAGATTTATAATCTGTTGGTTCCAACATCTGGAAACCTAACCAGTAAGCTATCACAAATGATTAAACATGCTTACTACGACAAATCGATTAACATCAAATTACAACAAGAACCAAATTCGTTTTCATGCCTCTTTATCTTTAGCCAAACAATTATTAATTAATCCCGGTTTACGCTCTTTACCGATTTCCATCAAGAACAAAAAGCTAAGCAAAGCAAGCATAGATATCACACTATCTAGAAAAACACGAGGCAATAACATTCAATCCTTAACAATTTCTTTATCCGGTTCAAAATATTTATTATGTCAATTCCATTTTCATCTAGTGGGATTAAACATGCTAACAATATAGTTGCACGTAAAATAAAGAGAAGCAACAAATCCCCTACCTCAATGGTTTTTGACGAAAACTCCAAAAAACGAAGAACGCACAAGAAAGCCAGGTTGATTCTCCAAGAATCCTCCTTAGATCTCTTCTCCTGACATAACCAAGACCAAATATCATCATATTTGGTATCCACACACTTAGATCTACCCATAACAGATGTAGATCTAAGAAACCGAGAGAAGAGGGGAAGTAGATCCAAGTGGATCTAAGAAACCGATCAAGAACGAAGAAGAACGAAGAAGAACGATCACATACCTCAAGAAACCGGCTTCAATTTGCCAATAGAAGACATTGGATCACCTTAAAAATTCTTGGGAGAGGTTCTCGTACCTTCAAGGGAGGGTAATCCCAAGTTATGGCCTCTTAAGAGCTTAAACGAGCAAGTTAGAGGCAAAACGGTTGAGATCCACAATTTTAGGATCTAGTTTAAGTGCCCGCACAGTTTACTCGCACGATTAGACTAACCGTGTGCTAACCGTGCGGTCGCTACTGCCTCATCAAACACTCCTCGCATGGTTAGGCAACACGGTTAGACAAACCATGCACTAACCATGCATTATCCACTGCCTCCAAGACCAACTACACACGGTTTGGCCGCATAGTTTAGACAAACCGTGCGTAGCCCGTGCGAAAGCTACTGCCCTTTAGTTTTCCTTAAAGATTCACCCAAATGAACCCCCAAGTCACTACTCCAGAACATGGGTAGTTAGAAACATCAAAAGTACCTGAGTACGTAACATGATTTTACAGTTCACAACTGTCTACCGTTGAAACGATTCATCGAAATGGAAGATTTTGGAAAAGAGTTGGGGATAAGTTACCTTGACCTCCCGGAACGCCTCTAACACCATATTTTCACAAATTAATGCACCGGAGAGGTTTGGGCCATTACATCAGATACCTCTCAAAACATTCTCATCCTCGAGAATTCAAAACCCACCTAAATAGTGAAAAAAATAAACGGGGTCCGAACAACCACCCATTGAGATACCTCTCAAAAGAGAGAAAGCCACCAAAACAACAAAGGGATCCATCTCATAAACATGAAAGTTTCATAACCAAAAAAGCTACATAGATACATGAAAAGAGTTAAACATCAAACAACTCTGGGTACTGAGCACGTATCTGTGACTCACATTCCCAGGTATTCTCCTCCAAGCCACCGTGTCGCTACATGACACGAACTAAAGGAATAGAATGCCCGCGCGACACCTTATCCTTGTGGTCTTGGATCTCAACAGGTCGCTCCTCAAAGGTTGCATCATCATCAACATCGATTTATCCCTAATTGATGATGTGAGAGTCTTCATGAAGATAACGAAGAAGCTGTGATACATGAAAAACATCATGTATCCAACTCATCTGTGGGGGAAGTGCTACTCGATACACCACAACTCCAACACGAGCTAACACCTCAAAAGGCCCAACAAACCAAGGAGAAAGCTTACTTCCACGACCAAACCTTCACTGCCCACGATGGGGAGTCACCTTTAGAAACACATGATCCCCAAAATTATACTCTAAGGGTCTCCTTCTTGGATTGGCATATGATTTATGATGATCTTGCATCGTCTTCATCCTCTCACGAATCACCTGGACCATCTCTATTGTATTCTGCACTAGTTCTAGTCTGAGAATTGCTGATTCTCCGACCCCAGTCTAGCACAATGGAGAATGGAAAGTCCAGCCATACAAGGCTTCAAATGGAGTCATACTAATGGTGGAGTGAAAACTATTATTGTAAGAGAACTACACCAAGGGTAAGTGACTCATCCATGAACCTACAAAATCAAGAACACAAGAGCGTAACATGTCTTCAAGAGTCTGGATTGTTCGCTCTGTCTGACCATCCATTTGAGGATGAAAAGCAGTGATATGGAATAGTTGAGAACCGAAATCATGTTGGAGATATCTCCACACTCTGGAGGTAAAATGAGGATCTCGATCAGAAATGATCGTCCTAGTGACTCCATGAAGTCTCACCACCTCCTCTAGATACTGCCTCGACAAAACTTCCACTGAGCTTGAATCCTTGATTGCTATAAAGTGGGCCGATTTTGTTAAATGATTCACTACCACCCAAATAGCATCATGTACTCCCAGAGATCGAGGTAGACCAGTAACAAGGTCCATTGAGATGTCCTCCCACTTCCACTGAGGAATCTCTAATGGCTGGAGAAGACCACCAGGAACACGGTGTTCGACCTTCACATTCTGGCAGACTAAACATCGAGACACAAACTCCGCAACTGCATGCTTCAGCCCTGGCCACCAAAACTGGCTCCTCAAGGCTCAGTACATCTTTGTCATGCCAGGATGTATAGATAAAGGTGAACTATGGGACTCTATGAGGACCGTATCGTGCATCATTAAAGGAACAAAAATCCTTTCGCGATACAACACTCTATGTTGTTCATCCTCAGACCAACCATCAGGGGCCTCACCACAAACAACTCGGTCCCTCCAAACTTCCACCTCTAGATCTCCCAACTGGGACTCTTCCACATTCTGCATCAGGGATGACTGTACCGTCATTTGAAAAAGACAACCTCTACCCCCAACTTCTCCCATATCAAGATATAATGCTGACAGTTCTTCCATTACTCTCCAAAAATCACCATATTCATGCACAACATCACTACATGACTTTCATCTCAGTGAATTAGGTACAACATTCCCTTTCCCAGGTGTATATGATATTTTTAAGTTGTATTCCTGTACGAACTCCATCCACTTATGCTATCGTAATTTCAGGTCACACTGGGAGAAAACATACCTCAAACTCTTATGATCGGTGAAAACCACAAAATTCTCACCAATGAGGTAATGTATCCACAACTTCAGAGCAAACACCACGGCTGCCAAATCAAGATCATGGGTGGCATAGTTTCATTCATGGGGACGTAACTTCCAAGACCCATAAGAAACAACTGACCTCTTCTGCATGATAACGTAGCCTAACCCCAGATGTGAAGCATCGTAGAAAACATCAAACTGAACTCCTTAAGTTGGAAGACAAAGGAATGTAGCACTTACTTACTTCTCTTTTATATACTCAAAATCTTCCTGGAATTGATCAGTCCATATGAATGCCTGATCCTTCCAGGTCAAAGTTGTTAGAGGGGTCGCAACTCATGAGAAATTGGCTATGAACCTCCTGTAGTAGCCTGCGAGAAAGGAAAATTCATACCTCTGACACTGTCTTGGGGGCTTCCCAAGACACAACTTCTTCTATCTTCTATGGATCCACAAATACTCCCTGTTGGGACACAACATGCCCTAATAAACAGAATTATTGAGCCCAAAACTCACACTTAGACAACTTCCCAAACAACTTATGTTGATGAAGGACTCCCAAAATGGCTTGTAGATGCTCTGCATGCTCCTCTTCAGATGTGGAGTACACAAGGATTTCATCGATGAAAACTACCATGAACTTGTCCAGGAACTCTCGGAACACAGCATTCATCAATCCCATGAATACAGCTAGAGCATTCATCATGCCAAATGACATTACAATGAAATCATAATGCCCATGACGACAACGGAAAGCAGTCTTCAGGATATCCTCATCCTTTACATGCATCTGATGATATCCTGACCGCAAGTCGATCTTTGAGAACCAGCCTGCACCCTTCAGTTGATCGAATAAATCATCAATCCATAGAATAGGATAGAGATTCTTTATTGTCACTTTGTTTAAGCGACGATAATCGACACACAACCGCAAACTACCATCGACCTTCTTCACGAACAAAACTAGTGCACCCCACGGTGACACACTTGGCCGAACAAAACCGAACTTTAACAGACCATCAAGCTATATACGTAGCTCTCGTAACTCAAAAGGGGCCATCCTATATGGAGAAATATAGATAGGAGACTCACCTGGCTGTAGTTCGATCCCAAAATCGATCTCTTGTCGTGGGGGTAATGTTACAACCTCTTATGGAAAGACATCAGGGTACTCCTCTACGAACCTAAGAAATGCCAACTACTGAACCTCTAAAGAATTCAACATCATCTCAGACATCATGGATGATAAGGACAGAACACGCTTATGACCCATCTGAGGATCTTTCTCACCAACAAACACCACTTGCTCTCCATCTGCACTAAGAAAAATAACCTTATTTCTGAAGCAATCCATGATAACGCGCACCGAATACAACCAATCCATGCCAAGGATGACATCATATGGTTGTATTTGTAAACATAGGAAATCTCCCCAAGAGTGGTGTTTCCCCAACACTAGCTTACAGTCTCTACATACTTTAAACAAGTCATATCGACCTCTAACTAGTGTAGTCAACGCCAAGGGCACTGGAAGCCTCTCTACCTCAAGTCCCAAAGCATGGACAAGGGTAGGTGATATGAAGGAGTGTGTCACTCCTGAATCAAACAAGGCATACACCAAGGTAGAAAACAAGCAAAGGGCACCTCGAATGACATCTGGCTCGCCTGGAGCTGGCAACGCTAGAGCATGAAGCTGACCACGACCTCCTCCACGGCCTCTTTGACCCTAATGACGACCACCACCATGGCTGCACTCTGTTCTCTGAGGATGGGGGGAATCATGGGGTTGCCCTCTGCCTAACCCATCTACGCTCTAGTGATCTAAAGATGATGAAACCTGCTAATACTATTGCCTCGATTGGAACTGCCTCAAAGGAGGAACCTAAAGCGTAACACCTGGTGCATGATGACCGCTCTAAAAGGTCGGGCACTCCCACTGCTGATGGCCACAACCACCACAAGAAAAACAAGCACCTGATCCCTTGGCATAGGCCTGAGGGTTGCTGCCTCTAGAGAAACGAGATGTGAAGGGCTGGGACCTACCCCCAGATGAATGAAAACTCTTCTTCCCTGAAAACCAGGAACCCCATACCACACCTCTGCTTCGTGAGGAATCATGATGATTCCCCTCTTGTGATGATCTGGTCCTAGCCAAAGTCCTCTCGACAACCTATGCCCTCACCATCACCTCAAGATATGTATTCAGCATAAATGGGTTGACCTAGCGTTGGATCTCTGGACGCAAAGCCTCCTCGAAATGCCTTACCCTGGCCTCCTCATCTGGTAACAGGTCCGAAGCATATCATAAAAGGTTCCTGAAACAGATTCCAAACTCTCAAATAGTAGAGCTCCCCTGTCGAAGGGTAAGAAGCTCCAAGCGATTGGACGCTTTTGCAGTCGAAGAAAGGAACTCAACTCTAAAATTGTCTCAGACCTCCTCCCATGAGATTGCCGACTCCTCACAATCCCTGAGGTACAAGAACAACCACTGCATTGCTGCTACACGCAACATCGTCACAGCTAAGGACACCCAGTTCTCCTTCTGATCACGGATCAAACTAAAGCCTATCCCGACCTCCTCCAACTAGTTTTCTGTGACTGCATCTAAAACGGAGACCTCATACTTCTGCAGACTCTATCACTGAAACTCTCAGAGTGTCTTCCTCCAAGTGTCGTCATCGTCAACCTCTACCCTACGGCGATCTTCTGGAATATTATGCTGGACATTTTCTATGCAAACCTGACAAGGACGTCTACCTGGAGCCATACCTATAAAATAACAAACCATTAGAGATCCTAAACCTGGAATATGGAAGACTCAACATTAATTAATTAATTATTTCCTTTTATTATTTTTAGGTTAACCTATCCCAAGGTCTACCCATTCAAACACAGACACAAAGAATAATGATGCATGATCCTTTCCTAGGTCTCTACCCTGCAACTAGTATCACCTTGTTTAGTAGCCATTGTAAACCTAAAGTTTCGTACATTATATCATAGGGGGGCCTAAACGCCTAAGTCTCAGCCGGTCTCCAGTGTTTACCTCACTTTCTAAACATGAATGACACCGTTTCCCTACCAAATCATGCAACCTTACATGTGCCTAACTCCAAACTCCATCCTATCCCTCAACCAGACCTCTGATACCACTCTGTCATGACCCCCTCCCCACAAAGTGTACCCCTACTGGGTCAGAGATGTGAAAAGGGAGATAATAACCCCCGATTTCCACCTCCAGTAGGCCCCAGGTTGGCGACTAGCACCAAGGGTACAATAAACCCACAAATGGGAGGCATTACCCTCTAAGAGAACACATGCAGAAGATAGAGATAAGATAGACACCAACCAAATCCAACTCAGAACTGAAATATAAAAGAAACCCAAGTGCACATATGAAATGTCATGCAAATGTACTACAACTGAAAGGGGAAAGACTGTAAGTACCCAAAAGAAAGTAAAACAGCAGCAACCACAAGCCCGAACAGCTCCTCTAACCACAAGCTAGTAGTAACCAGACTGATCTCCAACCTGCTCCAAGTGACCTGAAAAATAGTTTATATATACATAGGGTGAGTATAATAGTATACTCAGTAGGATCCTCCCCGAAGCCTCTCGTGCAAAGGTAAAGAAATCATGCTAAAGCATAGTGAACAACCACTACTGGAAATAATGGCATTTGCGACGAGGCATTTGCGTCGGGATCCTGTCGCTAATAGGCTTTTGCGACGGGGGTCCGTCGCAAATAGCCCGTTGCGGAAAACGGCGTCGCAACAACAATTATTTGTGACGGGCCCGTCGCTAAAAGTATTAGTTGCGACGACGATCCTTCCCGTCGTAAATAGTAGTACGTATATTTATAAAAACTTTTTAAAAAAGTAATTGCGACGGGCCCGTCGCAATTACTATTTTAATTTTTTTTTAAAATATTAATAAATTATTTTAATTAATACAATAATAATACTATTTGTGACGGGCATAGTATCCCGTCACAAATACTATAAAAAAAATTATTAATAAATTATTTTAATTAATATAATAATAATCCAATTATAATTCAAAAATAAAAAAATATTAATAAATGATTTTAATTAATATAATAATAGAATTATAATTCAAAAATAAAAATAATTAATTATTAATAAATTATTTTAATTAATATAATAATAATAGAATAATAATTCAAAAATAAAAAATAATAAAATATTAATAAATGATTTTAGTTAATATAATAATATTAGAATTATAATTCATAAATAAAAAAATATTAATAAGTTATTTTAATTAATATAAAAATAATAGAATTATTTTACATTCAAATATTAAAATAATTCAAATATTACAAAAAAATATAATTAAATTATAATATTATAAAATTTTAATATATATATATATAATTTAATATTATAAAATATAAATAATATTATTATTTATATTAATATTGTTATTTCAAAATATAATATTATTAATATTTTATAATGAGACAGAAACTACGAATATAAAAAAATTCATATTTTGATTTAACAAACTTTATAACATAAAAACAAACTCTAATCTGAATGAGGGGGGGGGAGGGGGGAGGGGGGATCTGCAGATGCTGGTGGAGGAAACTCCATCCCTAAAGCATGAGTGAGTCGGCGCATGTACTCCATCTGCTCCTGCTGCTGCTGCTGCCACCGACTCATCTGCTCCTCGTACAGCTGCTGTTGGCATCGATGCTCCTCCTCATGCTTCTGCTGCTGCTGATGCATCTTCTCCTGCTCCTGTCGGAGACTCTCTATCAGTGCAGTCTGAGATCGTAACTGATCCTCATACGGTGTAGCAGAAGAAGATGCACGAGCTCCTCTTGAGCTGGACGCCGACATCGCAACACTGCCATAATAATCTCCGGGAGTCAGTCGAGAGCTGATAACAACTACCCGACCCTTCTCGAAGGCATACTGGGTGGCCTGCATTCATGCCGCCTCATCAAACTGACGACCAGTGGTCTAATCTGATGACGCAGCCTGACTCTCAGGCTGGGTCTGTGACGCTGCGGCCTCATATGACTCCTGTAGTTGCAATTTAAAATTAAAATTGTGAATATATTATATGCAGTTAATTTTTAAACTTGAAAACAAATAATACTGACCACGATGTGACGCTGACGATCACCTCTGAGCTCCCCAGTAGCAGGATCACTATACATCCTCAGATATACGTCGTACTCCGTAATATCGGGGTGCTCGACAGCCTATAGTAATAAAAAATAAACTGTTAATATTTATAGTTATATAAAATATTTATAAATAATGTACGTACCAGATGCTGTCTATGAGTACTAAAAGTACGACTCCTAGCTCGATGAGTCACCTCCTGTATCCCCCGATTCTGCCTCCCCACCGATGATCTCCTTTGAAAGGCATCACTAAACCAGTGCGCACATAATCCATCCCATACGTGGGATGAAATGTACTCTGGTCAGTGTGCTTTACATGACTCGTCAAAATCTGACACTCCTGCTTTCTTCATGGAAGCTTTTCTTAAATTGTGCAAAAAATGACGAAAGCGATCACGCATGGCCACCTCCCATGCCTCGTGGATGACGTCACGCATGGTATCCTCGATCGGATACCATAAACCCTATAAATAAATCAAAATATCAAGTTAAAAATGAAATAATTTTCAAAATAAAAATTATTTATTTACGTACGTACCAACCAATGGCCGAACATGACCTGCTGCACATCAATGGGAATCTGCTCCCATGTGGTCCAAGGCTGAGAGAAATAGTTGCGCAAAATAGCGCTGCCCTGTCCAACTGCTATATGCGGAAAACTGTAAAAATAATAAACATTTATTATGTGAATAGATTAATTAAATCTTAGTCAAATTCATAGGTTATCACACAGGTTATCACACCTCCATGTGCGTGGATCAAACCCAAGACGTGGACGTCGCTCGGGGACGGGGTCAGGAATCATCAATCGTGCAAGACCGCGCCCCCTCCGCATACTCCCTGAAGCGCCTGCAGGCTGAGGGTCATCTGCCAGCAACTCATCCGCATCGAAAGGCAGGTCAGTATCCGCCAACTCACGAAATGTGTTGTCGTCCATCTGAAACAGAAAATTTTAATGTTGTTAGCAAATAATTGATAATTACTATTATATATACATATATATTAGTTATGATTGTATATAACTACCATGGAATTCTATCAGTGTTCATCTTCATCATCATCTTCATATATGTCAATGTCATCTTCATATTCCTCCTCAACATCATCAATATCCATTCGAGTTCCAGTTGCTTCATCTCTTACCATTTCAAATTCATATGTGACATCATTAACATCATCGTCATCACCGACTCTTAAATGTGGGGTGTCGTCATCGATACTCATGTCACTTTGTAAAAAAGATTAATTTTGAGTACTCTCTTGAAAAACTTCAATTCTTTGCACATCAGTGAAAGCACATTCACTTTGACTAAACTGATTGTCTCGAATTTTGATTTTTATTATACTCCACCAATCAGTCAAGTCTCTTGATGTAGCAAAATACTTTGCATAATAAACTTGATGTGACTGTTGAGCCAATAAGAATGGTTCATTTACTGCAAGAACACTTTTGCATTTAATATCGATGATTCCATGAGTCGGATGAACACGCACGCCTCTCTCTGTATCCAACCACCGACATTTGAACATGGTTATGTAATGTTGTCCAAGATAACAGAGTTCAATGATTTCATCAAGTATGCCATAAAAGTCAACTTCATTTTCTCGATGATGAGATCCTCTCAAGCTAACTCCACTATTCATTGTTTTTTGATTCTTCATATGCATGTGTGTGAAATCGAAATCCATTCACCACATATGCATTATAAGTTTTAACAAGTTTGGAAGGTGGGTTACTCAATATAAACAGCCGTTTGTCAATTTTATCAGCATGTCGAGACACCTGAAAATTTATGAAATAATTATCAATATAGTAAACTATACATTGAATGAGTTGCTAAAAGATAAAGAATTTATGTTACCAGTTTTTGAAACCACTGAGAGAAATTTTTCTATCGGCGTTCTTCGAGAGCAGCTGCTGTAATTTGTGGAATTTGTTTCTTGATATGATTATCATACAACCTATAAAAAACAAAGTTATTTACTGTAACATAAATGATAGAATAAGTGATATAAACACTTATAGTACAACTGATGTCATCTCTTCACAGTTGAGCAGAACATACGTATGAGCTATGTGATGTTCATCATCCGAAATCCAGCGTTCATAAACTCTACCAAAACCAAGCTCTGGCTGGTTGAAAACAGATAATTGATTGTCAATTTCATCAATATTCCTCTCGTTCCATCCCATTCGATTGTGTTTTTAAGGATACTCAGATTCAAAATAATGGGAGCAGAAAAAAGATATTTCCTCTTGCAAATAATCTTCTGCAATAGATACTTCAACAGATGCTTTGTTACGTACTTTTCTTTTCAATTTTTGCATGCATCTTTCAAATGGGTACATCCATCGAAACTGTACTAGACCACCACATTTGGCTTCATATGGAAAATGTAACATCAAATGTTCCATTGAGTCGAAGAAAGATGGCGGGAATATTTTTTCCAGTTTACATATAATTACAACAACATCTTCTTCAAGTTTGCATAGAGCATCATAATCTGTTGTAGCCGCACAAATGTCCTGAAAAAAATGAGACATGTCTGTTATGGAATCCCAAATCACATAATTCAACAGACCTCTTAATCCAATGGGTAGAAGTCTTTCCATTATAACATGACAATCATGACTTTTTAATCCAGTAATATGACCATTCTTTACACATCTACCCAAATTGGAAGCACAACCATCTGGAAGTCTCAAATCTGCAATCCACTGACAAAATAATAAACAGTTTTCTTTAGACAGTGTATAAGCTGCTTTTGGTTTCAGTAACCTTTCTGTTCTGACATTCTCAAGTAGTTCCAGTTCTGGACGCCTGTAAATTTGGGCAAGATCTAAACGTGCATTTACATTGTCTTTTCTCTTTCATGGCGTATCCAAAACTGTATGAAACAAATTATCAAAACAGTTCTTCTCAATATGCATGACATCCAACATGTGGCGGACCAACAAATCAGACCAATATGGAAAATCCCAAAATATGCTACGTTTAATCCAATTGTGTTCTTTCCCAAAACCAGAAATTTTCTATTGGTTTATTGTGGGACCAAAAGCGATGGGAGGTAATGAAAATACAACTGATTTTAACTCCGAACCTGATATCATTTTTGGAGGTCCATCCCTTTCAACTGTTCCTTTTCTGAAATGAGATCTGTTTCTGCAAAAAGGATGATCAGCTGGAAGAAATCTGCGATGACAGTCAAAATAACAAGGTTTCTTTCCATGAATGAGAATAAATGCTTTTTTCTCTCCCATACAGTTAGAACATGATTTCTGACCATGTGTACTCGAGCCATATAACATCCCATAAGTCGGGAAGTCACTAATTTTCCACATCAATGCTGCTCTCAGTATGAAATTCTGTTTCGTAGCAACATCATATGTACTGACAACAGTACTCCACAATAAACTTAATTCATCAATCAATGGTTTTAAATAAACATCAATATTCTTCTTCGGATGTCCTAGAATTAGTAAAGTCAAAAAGATATATGGCTCTTCATCAATATCTATGGAGGTAAATTGTACGGAGTTAAAAAAACAGGCCAACATGAATACCAACTACCATAAGATCTGAACGGACAGAAACCATCAGTGGAAAGGCCCAGTCGAACATTTCTAACTTCTAAAGCAAAGGATGGATGCACTCTATCAAAATGTTTCCATGAATCACCATCGGCTGGATGATTCAAGATTTTATCGGTTGAAATATTCGCTTTATGCCATGACATCATTGTCGCTGTATTCTTATACATCAATAAATGATAAAGTCTGGATGTAAGCGGAAAATATCTCAACTGTTTTACAGGAATCAAACCAGACTTCCCATGTTTCCCTTCTTTATACCTCAGTTTCCCACATGTGGTACAACTATCCAACGACTCATTTTCCCCCAGAATATAAAATGCCGTCATTTGAACATGCATGAATCTTCTGACAAGTAAGTCCCAAATTTCGAACCAGCCTCTTACTCTCATAGTAATTTGCAGGAAAAACATTTCCTTCGGGTAACAATGTTTTAATCAAAGAAAATATCTGGTAAAAATAGGTTTTTGACATTCCGTTATCTGATTTGATAGCCATAAATTTGGCAATTGCTTCTAATTTGCTCATCTTGCAGCCAGGATATAATGCATCCTCAACAGACCTCAACAACTCATAAAATTCAGATGGTGCCAACTTAGGATTTGAAGCTATATCAGCCAGAGTTTCTATATGTTGAATAGATGAACCTACAACATCATGTACTAAATATTGAAACTGGGATGGATCCAGAATCAAGTTGGTATCACCTACTCTGGAACTGCGTTCACCGTGTTGATACCAAAAACATAATCTGGTTGAAAACCAAAACGCAAGAGATGTCCCCCCACTTTGTCAAACGTGTCAAACGTTCTCAATGTACATTTTCTACAAGGGAATTTTATTTTTCCTTCTCAAGCAAATTCTGGATTTGATGCTGCAAATGATAAAAAAGTATCCATACCCTCTATATATACTGGATTTAAACCAGAACCGTTTGGATTTCTACGTTGATTTATCCATATGCGGTCATCTAATAATGACTGTTGACGACCTCGTTGTTCCATATTTTTCTATAAAATATAAAAGCATTACTGGTTTTGAATACTTTGTTAGAAAAAACACTCAAGCAAGGATAATTATAGAGTTTACATCAGACACAACTGACGAAAACGTTTTATTGAGATAAACCTAAAAATTGACCCTTTAAGAATTGAATATGTTGAGAATAAAGCAAAACCTGTTACAAATATTGATAATTTTAATATTATATAATTTTTTTATTATTTTAATAATACTAATATTATTTTTTCATAAATATTAAATAATAATAACATTATAACATTATTACATTATTAGTATATTTTATTATTAATTTTAAAAAAATATAATTTTCTATATTATATACAATTCTCCTTTAATCTGTGTGTTTAACATTCTGTCTCCACATGTAATATTTGCATTCACTTTCACCTCTCCATTGGTGAGTAGGTTGATAATTTTGAAAAAGAATGCAAATATTACATATGGAGACAGAAAACACACAGATGAAAGGAGAATTTTATATAATATAGAAAATTATATTATTTTAATATTAATAATAATATATACTAATAATGTAATAATGTTATTATTCCTAATTATTGGTAATTATTACTAATTATTGGTAATTATTACTAATTATTGGTAATTATTGGTAATTATTGGTAATTATTGGTAATTATTGGTAATTATTGGTAATTATTGGTAATTATTGGTAATTATTGGTAATTATTGGTAATTATTGGTAATTATTGGTAATTATTGGTAATTATTACTAATTATTAGTAATTTTTAGTAATTATTTCTAATTATTCCTAATTATTGGTAATTATACCTAATTATTGGTAATTATTCCTAATTATTCCTAATTATTAGTAATTATTCCTAATTATTGGTAAATATTCCTAATTATTGGTAAATATTGACAAGTATTGGGAATTATTGGTAAATATTGACACTATTGGCAATTATTGGTAATTATTACTAATTATTACTAATTATTACTAATTATTCCTAATTATTGGTAATTATTCCTAATTATTACGAATTATTACTAATTATTGGTAATTATAACTAATTATTGATAATTATTACTAATTATTACTAATTATTGGTAATTATTGGTAATTATTGGTAATTATTACTAATTATTGTTAATTATTGAAATTATTACTAATTATTGGTAATTATTACTAATTATTACTAATTATTAATAATTATTGTTAATTATTGGTAATTATTAGTAATTATTACTAGTTATTGGTAATTATTGTTAATTATTACTAATTTTTGGTAATTATTACTAATTATTACAAATTATTACTAATTATTACTAATTATTACTAATTATTATTAATTATTTGTAATTATTGGTAATTATTGGTAATTATTATTAATTATTGGTAATTATTACTAATTATAACTAATTATTACAAATTAATACTAATTATTACTAATTATTACTAATTATTAATAATTATTGATAATTACTGGTAATTATTAGTAATTATTACTAATTATTGGTAATTATTACTAATTATTGGTAATTATTACTAATTACTGGTAATTATTGGTAATTATTGGTAATTATTACCAATTATTAGTAATTCTTGGCAATTCTTGGCAATTATTACTAATTAATGGTAATTATTGGTAATTATTTCTAATTAATGGTAATTATTGGTAATTATTTCTAATTATTACTAATTATTGGTAATTATTACTAATTATTGGTAATTATTACTAATTATTAGTAAGTATTGGTAATTATTGGTAATTACTACTAATTATTACTAATTATTACTAATTATTACTAATTATTGCGAATTATTCCTAATTATTGGTAATTATTCCTAATTATTACGAATTATTACCAATTATTGGTAATTATTACTAATTATTGGTAATTATTACTAATTATTAGTAATTATTGGTAATTATTGGTAATTATTGGTAATTATTGGTAATTATTGGTAATTATTGGTAATTATTACTAATTATTACTAATTATTACTAATTATTACTAATTATTACTAATTATTATGAATTATTCCTAATTATTGGTAATTATTCCTAATTATTACGAATTATTGGTAATTATTGGTAATTATTGGTAATTATTACTAATTATTACTAATTATTACTAATTATTACTAATTATTAATAATTATTGGTAATTATTGGTAATTATTAGTAATTATTACTAGTTATTGGTAATTATTGTTAATTATTACTAATTTTTGGTAATTATTACCAATTATTACTAATTATTACTAATTATTACTAATTATTATTAATTATTTGTAAATATTGGTAAATATTGGTAATTATTACTTATTATTGGTAATTATTACTAATTATTACTAATTATTACAAATTAATACTAATTATTACTAATTATTACTAATTATTAATAATTATTGGTAATTACTTGTAATTATTAGTAATTATTACTAATTATTGGTAATTATTACTAATTACTGGTAATTATTGGTAATTATTACCAATTATTGGTAATTATTACTAATTATTAGTAATTATTGGTAATTATTGGTAATTATTGGTAATTATTGCTAATTATTACTAATTATTACTAATTATTACTAATTATTATGAATTATTCCTAATTATTGGTAATTATTTCTAATTATTACGAATTATTGGTAATTATTGGTAATTATTGGTAATTATTACTAATTATTGGTAATTATTACTAATTATTACTAATTATTGGTAATTATTACTAATTATTACTAATTATTGGTAATTAGTGATAATTATTACTAATTATTACTAATTATTGGTAATTATTGGTAATTATTACTAATTATTGGTAATTGTTGGTAATTATTACTAATTATTGGTAATTATTGGTAATTATTACGAATTATTACAAATTATTACTAATTATTACTAATTATTACTAATTATTGGTAATTATTACTAATTATTGATAATTATTACTAATTATTACTAATTATTGGTAATTATTGGTAATTATTGGTAATTATTGGTAATTATTGGTAATTATTACTAATTATTACTAATTATTGGTAATTATTACTTATTATTACTAATTATTGGTAATTATTATTAATTATTACTAATTATTAGCAATTATTGGTAATTATTTCTAATTATTACAAATTATTGGTAATTATTACTAATTATTACTAATTATTGGTAATTAGTGATAATTATTACTAATTATTACTAATTATTGGTAATTATTGGTAATTATTACTAATTATGGGTAATTATTGTTAATTATTACTAATTATTGGTAGTTATTGGTAGTTATTACGAATTATTGGTAATTATTACTACTTATTGCTAATTATTGGTAATTATTACTAATTATTATTAATTATTGGTAATTATTGGTAATTATTACTAATTATTACTAATTATTGGTAATTATTACCAATTATTGGAAATTATTACTAATTATTGGTAATTATTGGTAATTATTGTTAATTATTCCTAATTATTGGTAATTATTCCTAATTATTGGTAATTATTCCTAATTATTGGTAATTATTCCTAATTATTGGTAAATATTGACAATTATTTGCAATTCTTGGTAAATATTGGTAATTATTGGAAAAAATATTGACAAATATTGACAAATATTGGCAATTATTGAATATTGGGAATTATTAGTAATTATTACTAATTATTAGTAATTATTACTAATTATTGGTAATTATTATAAATTAGTACTAATTAATGTTAATTATTTCTAATTATTATTAATTAATTCAAATTAATTTTAATTTTTCATAGTTACTACTAATTAATTGTAATTACAGCTAACTATTTTAAATTAATTAGTGTTTAATTGTCTCTAATTACTGTTAATTATTAATACTTATTCATAATTATTTCTAATTAGAAATCAGAAAAAAAATTCCAAAAATTTAAAATAAATAAATATAATAAATAAAATAAATATTAAATTAAAATTCAGATAAAAACCTTAAACTTGATGTCAATGTCGATCCGCTGTAATTGTAGAACACCACCAACTGAATCCTCGAAGTCGGAAAAAATGTTTTACAACTGAAAGTCGTAAAAGATTCAGAGTGAAAAAAATGGAACGGTTGAGAGTGGAAAAATTGTAATGGTTGGCAGTATTTATAGGTTGGATTAATCGCGACGGGCTTTTTTGCGACGGAAAACCCGTCGCAAATAACGATATTTGCGACGGGTCCCGTCGCAAATAACCCTGACCGCATTTAATTATTGGTGGCATTAAAACGGTTATTTGCGACGGGCCCCGTCGCAAATAGGCTTTAACCGCCGCCGGTTATTTGCGACGGGGTTCTATCCCCGTCTCAACTAACCCTGACCGCATTTAATTATGGGCGACATTAAAAACGGTTATTTGCAACGGGTCCCGTCGCAAATAACCCCTGCTGCCTGGGTATTTGCGACGGGGATAGACCCCCGTCGCAAATAACCTTCGCGCGGTTTGGCGCGCATTTCGCGCCAAACTATTTGCGACGGGTAAAAAAACCCGTCGCAACTAATAGATTATTTGCGACGAGAATAGTTGCCCGTCGCAAATACTCCTTTGCGAAAGGTATTTGCGATGAGAATAATTCCCGTCGCAAATACCCCGTCGCTATTAACCCTTTTTCCCGTAGTGAACAAGTGAAACTAACTCGTCACCTAAATAGGCATACCAAGTTCCCAACCTCACCATGGATACTCTCACCAAGTAACGCATACAAGAATATATCATATAATAAAGAATATCAAGGGTACCCCGCTTCTACTTCCCCACTGGTTTGCCGCTTTTCCCCAACGTCGCACGTCCTGAGCATCTCTCTCCAAAAAGGCTTGACCACAGACACCTGGACGAAGCACCACAATATGCACCTCATGAAACCAAACCACCACATCCACACACCAAAGTAACCAGGTAATTTCTGGGAGCCACCATAGCTCGCATAACATATATCATACGTCAGATATTATACCTCAAGCCATTACAACCCATACACTGAGTAAGGATCCTCAAGACATCACAACCTATACACGTTACACCTATAGTAGTCCATAGAAAACTATATCCAGAATATATGTGTGTGAATAACCACAAGCCATTACAACCCTCTACACACATATATGGGAAAAACTAACCATTGTACCTACCAGCACAAGTAACTACCAAGAGAAGAGAGCGGGGCCAAAGGGGGTAGTCAGCCATTCATCCTCCCACCGAAATGTTTTGGAAAACACCCCCAGGGCTCAGAATCCCTGGGGTGTTAGTTGCCCTTACCGACAGCATCGATTAGCGTATAGAAACACAAAAAGTACAGAATATATTATAACTCACAACCACACTATGGGCATAACCTAGTCTTAGACTCAACTGCAGCTAACGTCTCTCGGACTCCGGACTGCTACTTCTAAGACTAGGTATCCTATAAGCGTACAACCATTTAAAGACCTTTATTAGATTACTTCATTCCCTTTTTATCAGTTCCACTGTATGCTAATTAATTATTTAAACATTAATTAACCATGAACAATTCCACATTAAATTTCATTAGCATCACACCCAAAATCAATTGTTCCTTAAAAAATTACAACCTCATCATTAAGTTCTGGAAACTCCAACCCCATGAGTTAACACCATTTAATCAAACATTCATTACATAAACACTTTCCCATATTCCCAGGAATTCTAGAAAAGCATTATATGCTACTAACACAAAGGGGCTCAACACGGTGAGTAGATGTACTACCCGTCGAGTCTTTTCCGCCTATAGCAAGAGCGTAGACCCATTCTCCCTTGAGAAAATAAGCACGGAAAGCACGTGGCATACCCCGTGTGTCTTCGCCTCTTTCGGAAGAAGGGTAAGAAAGACCAACTGCCTTGAGCAGTGGGGAAAAGTAAAGCAGATAATCAAACAATAAGAATCAGCAAGCATCCAACAATAACATCCATCCCATTCCACCATCCCTGGTGTCCTCCCCGACACCCACATGCATAAACCGATGCATCTCGCCCCTCTAGGAATCATCCGATGCCACAACCAAAAGGCCTCTATTCCCCCACATATCAAAACACCCCTCCAGGGTCACGTCTCGACACAAGCAGCTGAAAAAACAACCATAACATCAATTGGGCTATGGCCCTTTAACAAACAAGAGGGTAACTCTGAACCCTTCAAGGAATTATCAAACAATCAAATTCTTTAATCCATCTTGAATTAACAGATTTATAATCCATTGGTTCCAACATCGGGAAACCTAACCAGTAAGCTATCAAAAATGATTAAACATGCTTACTACGCCAATTTGATTAACATCAAATTACAACAAGAACCATATTCGTTTTCATGCCTCTTTATCTTTAGCCAAACAATTATCAATTAATCCCGGTTTACGTTCTTTACCGATTTCCATCAAGAACAAACAGCTAAGCAAAGCAAGCATAGATATCACACTATCTAGAAAAACAAGAGGCAATAACATACGATTAACAAAAATTTATTTATCTGGTTATAAATATTTATTATGTTAATTCCATTTTCATCCAGTGGGATTAAACATGATAACAATATAGTTGCACATAAAAGAAAGAGAAGAAACGAATCCCCTACCTCAAAGGTTTTTGACAAAAACCCCAAAAAACGAAGAACGCACGAGAAAGCTGGGTTAATTCTCCAATAATCCTCCTTAGATCTATTCTCCTAACACAACTAAGACCAAATTTGTAAAGACCCGTAAATTTCAAGGAAGATTTTTTCTTAATTTCTTTGGGATTTTACGAGTACGCAGTTTCTGACGGCACCTGATTTTGAGGCCCAGTGTGCCCGAAATAATTTTCCAAAGTTTAGCTCAGGTACGTTTAGTGAATGAACGAGCGGGTTTTCCTAACTTTTGAACCAGTGCTCGGAATCAAAATCTGATGGCACCGATGAAATTGCAGCACCGGTGATTGCTTAAGTTGACCTTTTCTGGAGTTCCGTTTTCTCAGGAAGAGTTGTTTAAAAATGTGGTTAAGTGTTAAGTAAATAAAGTTGTGTCACAACTTTATTTTTCTCTATGTGGTATAACTTCCATGTGAGAGAATATCCTAACACCTCTTGTTAGGATATTAGTGAGGTGGGGCCCACACGAGCCCCACCCCTTCATTTCCCTCTAACTCCTCTAGCCCTCTTAATGTTGGCAACCCCCCATTTATTCTGTAACTCATCCACTCTCCCTCTTTAATTGCATGCCAAATCCCACATTAAATTAATTGATTTAAGTTATTCAATTTATTTAATTAAGTGTTTGAATTTTGAACCTTTTGAATTCATGGCATGGGTTAATAAAATAAGGATGAACCTTATTTTATTTGGGGTTGGTTTGTTATGAGAGGGTTGTAGAAGAAAGCTCTAAGTTTGAAGAACCCGAAGAACGCCAAGGCTTTGACGAGGAACGCCGTCACCGCAAGGAGAGATCGACGAGCCGTCTCTTATTCTCTCCACAGCTGGTGTGTGACGACGTTCCCTTCTAGGACGCATGTCGTTCCATATTCTCTTCATGTCAAAGGAAGGGAGACGCCACTCTTCCTCGGACATTCTCCATCGACGTATACAGAGCTTCATCCCGCGACGCCGTTTTTCTGTGACGCAAGCTTCTGCGATTACTTCTTTGAGGTAGGGGTGTGTTTTGATTGAGCAATGTTGGTTTTCCTTCCATGTAGTTGTTTCTCATAAAACCACTTGATATCGGACTAATGCGGAAGGAACCAGACCAAACTAACACTGTCTGATTCCTTCAGCACTCTTGTTGTTGTATGGTGTTCTCCCACCGTTCTTTGAGCGGTGAATCAAGTCATGTTTTCGGAGCCGATCAGAGGCCCGAAAACAACGAAAAGGGCCTCAGAGCACCGGGGAAACCTATAAGCAGAAGTTTCGTAGCAAACGGATAATCAGAACAAAGAACGGACACCTCGGGGGGCGTGCTGGCTAGAGGCATCGTTTCTGGAAAATTCCAGAGTACACGGCGTGTACTCTAGAAGCACACGCCGTGTAGTAAAAGCGTACTATGGCTTCCGTTTTGGACATTATAAAAGTAACACATGGCGTGTGACTCTATACACATGGAGTGTAATCTCCTCATAGTTTGTCAGAGGAGGCTTTGATGGACATGGCGTGTATTCAAGGAAAATACACGGACACAGACAACAATACACAGCTAAGTAACACGGCTTGTATTCACTTCATAGAATGGTAGAAGCGGCTTCGCGAGGCTCGGCGGGTAATCTGGGAGATACACGGACACAGGAAGAACCACAAGGCCAAGAGGCACGACATGTATTACCTTCACCATGGAAGAAGAAGCTTCGCGAGGCTCGACGTGTAATCTGGGAGATACACGGACACGAGCAGAACCACATGACCAAGAGGCACGGCGTGTACTTCCTTCACCATGAAAGAAGCAGCTTCATGATGACTCGACATGTAATCCTGGGATACATGGACACGGGGTGGAGTACACGGGCATGCACTCCACCACACGGCTAGGCATGGCCAGTGGCACAGGCTACCATGTGTACTAGTTACACAGTTTGGCGAACACGGGTTGAGGCCGTGTACGGGCACATGGCCAGCGTACACGGAGCTAACCCAGACGCATGGACACAACATGTAATCATATTACACGCTGTGTAATTACTTCCTACATGACCAGCCTTCCGACACAGACCGTTAAACGCGGGCAGTACCCGAGAACTGAATACACGACGTGTACCGTATACCTACACGCCGTGTACTCTTTGGTAAAAGGCTTGGTCATTTTGTACATAGTATCTTGGATAATTTTTTTTGGATTATCCCCCTATGACATGGCGGAGATTTGGAATACATCAACTTGAGACTTCATGGTAGTTGATGTATCGATCCTTTGACTCGAGGAGCGGACCCTCCCGGAATCGAGTACGCTGTGTGCGGGAACCCTAGAGCTGGCTGCGACGAAGATGACTTCCGTACTGGGATCCTCCGTGGGTTCCACAAGGATGACTACCATACTGGAATCCTCTGTGGGTTCGACAAGGATGACTACAATACTGGGATCCTTCATGGGTTTGACGAGGACGACTACCATACTGGGATCCTCCGTGGGTTCGACGAGGACGAATACCGTACTGGGATCCTCCGTGGGTTCGATGATGATGACTACTATACTTGGATCCTCCGTGGGTTCGACGTGGACGTCTACTATACTAAGATCCTCTGTGGGTTCGACTACCATGCTGGGATCATCTGTGGGTTCGATGATGATGACTACTATACTTGGATCCTCTATGGGTTCGGCAGCGATGACTACTATACTTGGATCCTACGTGGGTTCAGCATAGGAGATGATTCTGAGGCTAAATCTAATCATCTCCACCCCTCTTCGTAAATGGATACCTGTGTGAGATGATTCTTGACTTTCAATCATTATCTTCAATATGATTGACTTGCTTTCCTCTATGGATTGGGTTGTGATTTTCCTGTGTGGATTGGGTGGTACTATCCTATGTGGACTAGATCGAACTTGGGATCGGATGTTGGATCCAAACTGGAATTGATGACTTAGGTATATGTATGGGAATATACCTAAGTAGTGTTGGTTGTAACTTTGTGATTGTAACTTTCTTTTGTGGTTTATCCTTCGTGGATTCTAGGAGACCTTCAGGGGTCTCGGGGTCCCTACTGAGTAGTGTATACTCACCCCTGCATGGTCTATGCCCGCACTACGTTGTGTTGGATGCAGATGACAGACAGCGCTGATCGAGGTAGGAGCTCGTGGAGCTAGACGGTACCTGGAGGTGGATCTCTGGACGAGACGTGCTTGGACCAGACAGCTGGAGCCGAGGAGTAGAGGAGACTATATGTACCCACCCTTCAAGTGGTATTTCCAAAGGACGGATCAGATTCGCTGCTTTAATTTTGTTATGTTGTACTCTCCTTCAGTTGTACTTTACTTTCAGTTTGAGTTTGTATACTGGACCATTTACTTTCCAGCACTTAATTTTGTACTCAGTTTACTTAGTGTTTACTCATCTTGCATACTCTGTGGTGTTTGTTAACTTTATAAAGACAATGCCTTCCCTTTTTATCAGGAATTACGCCTTTGGTGCTAGTCGCCAGCCCCTGGCCTATGGAAGGCGGGCTTGGGGTAGTCACGGCACGGGTCCCGAGGACGGGTCATGAAGAATTGGTATTAGAGGAGTTCAGTTCTACCGTATAACTCAGGACTCTGATCTTTCTTCTATGTGAAGCAATAGTGATAAGGGTATTGAGTGTGGTTATCAGTCCAGGGAGTCTAGTGTTGGTGCGGTGGCCGACGTATCCATACACCAGGACCCTGACTTCTGATTTCCAACTCAATGCATGAAAACATTGATTTCATGTGTGTTTCAAAGTTTTATTTGTGATTACTTGAGTCAACTCACCAGGTATACTGTATTGACCGTGGTGCACCTGTCTCTTTTCAGGATGGCCCCACGATGGGAGCCAGCTAGGGTTTCGAGCTTTGTGCGAGATGACAGCCCACCGAGCGATGAGGCCTCGGTGCAGGGCCCTATTACAGCGGAGGCACCGGCGGTACCTCTACCCGTCAAGCCACCAATGCCACCAGCCCCAGCCGTTGAGAGTTCACTTTGCCTTAGTGCACTGCGTGAGTTTCAGCATTAGAGACCGCCCAGGTTCTATGGAGAGATGGACCCTCAGGCAGCCGAGGATTGGCTGGAGGCAGTCATTTGAGTCTTCAGGTTAGTAGGGACACCAGCTGACCTCATGGTGATCCTTGCGGCGAGTGTTCTGCATGCGGCAACAGGTAGATAGTGGAGCCTGATGATCCAAGTGCACGATGAGGCATCAATTCTTTGGACGGACTTCGAGAGACTCTTGCGCTCGGAGTTTGTTCCAGCCACCCTCCGTGTGGTGCACATTCAAGATCTACTACAGCTGCGGCAGGGCAGCATGACAGTAGCCCAGTACTCGGCGAGGTTTACCGATCTCTCGCGCTACTCCATGGACATGGTACGAGACCCATTCTTTCGGGCCCGGACCTTCGAGAAGGGGATGAGGCATGAGATCAGGGCTTCGATGATCTCCCTCAACATTCCGACGCAGGCATAGGTGCTGGAGAGAGCCCTTCTTGTGGAGAGTTTTTCTCGCTGAGCAGTGGCGAGACCCTCCGCAGGATGACCCGTAGCGGAGTCTTCTGCAGCTGGCAGTAGACAGTTGACGCAGAGGTCCAAGCAGGCTAGACCATCAGATGAGCAATCTCAAGATGCATATTTGATTGTACGGGGCACATGAAGGAGATCCAACCACACAAGGATCAGACATTTCTATGCATGCGGCAGGCAGGGTCATATGGCTCGAGACTGCCCGACCCGCCCGGCAGATGAGCAGCATGTGTTAGAGGGACCTCCCAGGCAGAGGTTCGACCGTGGTGGTCCGCAGGGAGCAGGCAGACGAGGCAGAGGATCTGGCCGAATAACGGATGGTGGGAGACACTTTGAGACCCTACCACCACCACCACCAGGAAGACCACCCCGACCGTAGGGAACGGGTGGACATGGGAGAGATCAACTTCAGGCAGCTGAGGCCTATGACCATGGTTCTTAGGGAATATATAGACAAAAGCGGGACTAGATCCAGACATGGAGACTTTTTTTCATGATGCTTCTAGCTTTATTGATGTTTTTGATGCTTTGTGTCCTTGTACTTTGAGTTACGGTAATAAAAGACACTTGTTCTTGTGACGTTTTCCTCCCTGTCCTTTATATGTAGTTGATACTGAGAGGTTTTGGTTAAAACCGTTGAATTGACCCTCACTTCTGAGATTCCTACTGGACAAGACCTAGTGACCACACACTACTGCCGATAGTGTGACTCGACCCTTGGAGGCGATAGTAACAGTTGGATCTCTTGGTAGTAGCATCGAGGCCTTACGACATCTTCCACGTCATGAAATAGTACCGTTCATGTTAGGATTGACTGTATTAGGAAAAGAATGTGGTTCATCCAGGGGATGAGACCAGATTTCTCTTTTCAGTAGAGGAGGAATCTCAACAGCTCTGGTAGATCATAGCTGAAGAAGGGTGGAGATGAGTACTTTCAAACAGCTAGTCTCACCCGTTGTTCGTCGAGCGAGTGATTTACGATTCTCACCAAATCATTAGTCTCAGGTGTATCCTCTCACATAAGGACATGAACCTGAGATAGCAGAAATGGATCGAGTTCCTCCAGGACTATGACTTTGAGAGAGTCTATACTCCTGGGAAGGAGAACGTAGTAGAAGATGCTCTCAGCAGGAGGTCGGGCATCCAACTACTTGGAGTGGCGACGGAGCAGCTAGCCGTTTTTCAGATATCCTTTATGGATAGTGTTGAAGTTAGTATGTGTAGAACTAGAGATGGTTCAGGCAGTGACAGAGAAGGTCCAGGTCATCCAAGAGTGAATGAAGACAGCTCAGAGCTGACAGAAGTCTTATGCTGACAGGAGGCGGAGACCACTGGAGTTTGAGGATGGCGACCACATTTTCTTATGGGTATCACCTCAACATGGATTACAGAGATTTGGCCTGGGCGGAAAGTTATCTCCGTGCTTCTTAAGACAATTCTAGGTTCTTAGCAGGATAGGTGAGGTGACTTATCACCTGGCTCTACCACATCAGTTGTACTAGGTGCACGACGTCTTCCACGTATCTCAGCTGAGGAGATTCGTGCACGACCTGACGCATATCATCGACCATGGGGAGCTGGACATCAAGGAAGGGGGAACTTTTGCGTAGGTCCCAGTAGAGATCGAGGATCGACAGGAGTGGGTCCTACGTGGGTGGTCGATTCCTCTAGTGCACAACAGGTGGTAGCACGAGAACCTCCAGAAGAGCACTTGGGAGTAGGAGGCTCAGATGCATGCTCAGTACCCTCATTTGTTTCCCTAGTTTGTGATGTTTCTTTACAGGGACGTAAAGCCCTAAGGTGGGAGTAATGTAAAGACCTGTAAATTTCAAGGAATTTTTTTTCTTATTTTTTTTGGGATTTTATGAGTACGCAGTTTCTGACGGCACCTGATTCCGAGGCTCGGTGTGCCCAGAATCATTTTCTGAAGTTTAGCTCGAGTACGTTCAGTGAACGAATGAGCGGGTTTTCCTAACTTTTGAACCATTGCTCAGAATCGAAATCTGAGGGCACCGATGAAATCGCAGCGCCAGTGATTTCTTAAGTTGACCTTTTCGGGAGTTGCGTTTGCTCGGGAAGAGTTGTTTAAAAATGTGGTTAAGTGTTAAGTAAATAAAGTTGTGTCACAACTTTATTTTTCTCTATGGTATAAGTTCCATGTGAGAGAATATCCTAACACCTCTTGTTTGGATATTAGTGAGGTGGGGCCCACACGAGCCCCAACCATTCATTTTTCTCTAACTCCTCTAGACCTCTTAATGTTGGAAACCCCCCATTTATTTTGTAACTCATCCACTCTCCCTCTTTAATTGCATGCCAACTCCAACATTAAATTAATTGATTTAAGTTATTCAATTTATTTAATTAAGAGTTTGAATTTTGAAACTTTGGAATTCATGGCACGGGTTAATAAAATAAGGATGAACCATATTTTATTTGGGGTTGGTTTTGTTGTGAGAGGGTTGTAGAAGAAAGCTCTAAGTTTGAAGAACACGAAGAACACAAAGTCTTCGAAGAAGAATGTCGTCACTGCAAGGAGAGATCGAAGAGCCGTCTCTTCTTCTCTCCGTAGCCGGTGTGTGAAGATGTTCCCTTCTAGGACGCATGTCGTTCCATATTCTCTCCACATCAAAGGAAGGGAGACGCCACTCTTCCTCGGATGTTCTCCATCGACGTATACAGAGCTTCATCCCGCGATGCCATTTTTTCGCGACGCAAGCTTCCACGATTACTTCTTCGAGGTATGGGTGTGTTTTGATTAAGAAACATTGGTTTTACTTCCATGTTGTTGTTTCTCATAAAACCACTTGATATCGGACTAATGCAGAAGGAACCAGACCAAACTAACATGGTCTGATTCCTCTGCCGCTCTTATTGTTGTATGGTGTTCTCCCACCGTTCTTTGAGCGGTGAATCAAGTCATGTTTTCGGAGCCGATTAGAGGCCCACAAACAACGAAAAGGGCCTCAGAGCACCGGGGAGACCTAGAAGAGGAAGTTTCATAGCAAACGGATAATCAGAACAAAGAACGGACACCTCGGGGGGCATGCTGGCTAGAGGCGTCGTTTCTAGAAAATTCCAGAATATACGGCGTGTACTCCAGAAGCACATGCCGTGTAGTACAATCGTACCGTGACTTCCGTTTAGGATGTTATAAAAGTAACACATGGAATGTGAATCTATACACATGACGTGTACTCTCCTCACAGTTTGTTAGAGGAGGCTTCGATGGACATGGTGTGTATTCAGGGAAAATACACAGACACGGACAACAATACATGGCTAAGTAACACGGCGTGTATTCACTTCATAGAATGGAAGAAGCGGCTTCGCGAGGTTCGGCGTGTAATCTGGGAGATACACGGAAACAGGAAAAACCACAAGACCATGAGGCATAGTGTGTACTACCTTCACCATGGCAGAAGCGGCTTCGCGAGGCTCAGCGTGTAATCTGGGAGATACACGGACACGGGAAGAACCACACGACCAAGAGGCACGGCGTGTACTACCTTCACCATGGAAGAAGCGGCTTCGTGATGACTCGACATGTATTCCTAGCATACACGAACACGAGGTGGAGTACACGGGCATGTACTCCACCACACGGCTAGGCATGGCCAATGGCACGGGCTACCCCGTGTACCAGTTACACGGTTTGGCGAACACGGGTTGAGGTCATGTACAAGCACATGACCAGCGTACACGGAGCCGACCCAGACGCATGGACACGGCGTGTAATCATATCACACGCCGTGTACTTACTTTCTATATGACCAGCCTTCCGACACAGACCGTTAGATGCGGGCAGTACCTGAGAACTGAATACACGACGTGTACCGTATACCTACACGCCGTGTACTCTTTGGTAAAAGGCTTGGTCATTTTGTACATAGTATCTTGGATACTTTTTTTTGGATTATCCCCATATGACATGGAAGAGCTTTGGAATACATCAATTTGTGACTTCATGGTAGTTGATGTATCAATCCCTTGACTCGAGAAGCGGACCCTCCCGGAATCGAGTACGCTGTGTGCGGGAACCCTAGAGCTGGCTGCGATGAAGATGAATTCCGTATTGGGATCCTCCGTGGGTTCGACAAAGATGACTACCATACTAGGATCCTCCATGGGATCGATGAGGACGACTACCATACTGGGATCCTCCGTGGGTTTGACGAGGACGACTACCGTACTAGGATCCTCCGTGGGTTCGATGAGAACGACTACCATACTGGGATCCTCCGTGGGTTCGACAATGATGACAACTATACTTGGATACTCTATGGGTTCGACGAGGATGACTACTATACTGGGATCCTCCGTGGGTTCGACTACCATGCTGGGATCCTCTGTGGGTTCGACGATGATGACTACTATACTTGGATCCTCCGTGGGTTCGGCAGCGATGACTACTATACTTGGATCCTACGTGGGTTCAACAGAGGAGATGATTCTAAGGCTACATCTAATCATCTCCACCCCTCTTCGTAAATGGATACCTGTGTGATATGAGTCTTGACTTTCAATCATTATCTTCGATATTATTGACTTGCTTTCCTATGTGGATTGGGTTGTGCTTTTCCTGTGTGTATTGGGTGGTACTATCCTCTGTGGACTAGATCGAACTTGGGATCAGATGTTGGAGCCAAACTGGAATTGATGACTTAGGTATATGTATGGGAATATACCTAAGTAGTGTTGGTTGTAACTTGGTGATTGTAACTTTATTTTTTGGTTTATCGTTTGTGGATTCCAGGAGACCTTCGGGGGTCTCAGGGTCCCTACTGAGTAGCATATACTCACCCCTGCATGGGCTATGCTTGCACTACGTTGTGTTGGATGCAGACGACGGACAGCGCTGATCGAGGTAGGAGCTCATGGAGCTGGACGGTACCTGGAGGTGGATCTCTGGATGAGACGTGCTTGGAGCAGACGACTAGAGCCGAGGAGCAGAGGAGACTATCTGTACCCACCCTTCAGGTGGGATTTCCAAAGGACAGCTCGGAGTCGCTGCTTTAATTTTCTGCTATTGTACTCTTATTTAGTTGTACTTTACTTTCAGTTTGGGTTTGTATACTGGCCCATTTACTTTCCATCGCTTACTTTTGTACTCTGTTTACTTAGTGTTTACTCCGCTTACGTACTCTGTGGTGTTTGTTTACTTTATAAAGGCAATGCCTTCCCTTTTTATCAAGATTTACGCCTTTGGTGCTAGTCACCAGCCCTTGTCCTATGGAAGGTGGGCTTGGGGTAGTCACGACACGGGTCCCAAGGTGGGGTCATGACAAAATCTCATCATATTTGGTATCCACACACATAGATCTACCCATAATGGTCATAGATCTATGAAACTGAGATAAGAGGGGAAGTAGATCCAAGTGGATCAAAGAAACCGATAAAGAACGAAGAAGAACGAAGAAGAATGATCACATACCTCAAGAAACCGGATTTTATTCTCCAAGATAAGCTGTCAGATTGACTTCAAAACGCTTGGGAGAGGTTCTCCTACCTTCAAGGGAGGGTAATCCCGAGTTATAGCCACTTAGGAGCTTAAACGAGCATGTTAGAGGCAAAATAGTTGAGATCCACAATTTTAGTATCTATTTTAAGTGCCCGCATGGTTTTCTCGCATGGTTAGACAAACCGTGCACTAACTGTGTAGTTGCTACTACCTCGTCAAACACTCCTCGCACGGTTAGGCTACATGGTTAGACAAACCGTGCACTAACCGTGTGTTATCCACTGCCTCCAAGACCAACTACGCATGGTTTGGCCACATGGTTTAGACAAACCGTGCGTAGCTCGTGTGAAAGCTAATGCCCTTTAGTTTTCCTTAAATATTTACCCAAATGCACCCCCCAAGTCACTACTTCAAAACAAGGGTAGTTAGAAACATCAAAAGTACCTGAAGACGTAACGTGATGTTACAGTTCACAACTGTCTACCGTTAAAACGGTTCATCAAAATGGAATATTTTGGAAAAGCATTGGGGATAAGTTAACTTGACCTCCCAGAACGCCTCTAACACTATATTTTCACATATTAATGGACCGGAGAGGTCTGATCCATTACATTTAGAATATTATTACCATAATTAAAATTAAATAGATTAAATAAGGATAAATAAAAATGATATGGTTTAAAATAAACTCAAAACATGTCTAAAATTTATTAGTTTAGAGTATTTAGACCCATAATAATATTATATTTAAAATAAATCACTTTGGAGCTACTTTAAACCAAAAATAAATTTATAATAAATTAATAGTTTTGGTGTATCCAAGGGTGTCCCTCACCTCTCTCATAAAAGGGCACTTCTTCTTCTCTTTAATTCACACCTCTAAAGCTTTTTGGTTAAGAAAAAATCTACCCATTTCATTTACCAACTTCCCTAAATACATCCTAGAGGATATACATTGGGTAGAAATTTATCCTAAGGAGTTCTTTTGTACAAACCGAAAGGAGACACTTGAAAAAGAGGTAATTGTTTTATCACATCTTTCAAAGTTATTTTCTTCTTCTACTTATTCTTTATCTGTTGTTTCCATATAACAATAATAAATATAGTATCATCCATATACTTAGATGTTATTATAATAATGGGATAACTTTATACCTCCTTTTATCCATCCTATTAATAAAAATATCACCATGCGTGCATACGTATGACTTACCGTCTCCACGCCGTGGTGAAATTTGTTATTCAACAATACTTTATTTAGATGGGTATAATGATGATTATAATGGATGTAAATAATTAATATAACATGATAATTATTATTTATAATTAATATACCATCCAATTCCATACCATTTAACCATCAAGTGAATAATACTATTGCTCGTGCGTACGTATGGCCTACCGTACGATGTGGTGAGATTCATTATCCACGTTAACCATTAAAGAATGATTATAAAATTTATATGATGAGTGAAAATAATAATTATTAACTTAATATAATTAAATATATGACTAAAATACATCCTATTCATAACAAATATGACTTACATGACAAAACAATAATGGGAAAATGAAGCAGTTAACACCTAAAACAATAATAATACTGAAATATTATTAACAAAATGATAAAATAGGGTCATATATGATATCATAAATACATATATGGTTCTGGTATAATTTTATAACATTCTTTAACCATTATATAAGAGATTAACACACCCTTGAATAATAGAAATTACAAGGTAATGGTTAATTTTATAATCACTTTATGATACGAGATTTCTTATATGTAAGTATCTACTGGGAAATACTTATCATCCATGTCCATGTTTATTAAAATTTAATTAAAAATATTATAAAAAATTGTTTAAAGTCAGTTTTACCCATGTTTTACTTTTTACAAAGCGTTTTGAAAGGAATCTTTTTGTCATTTTCCAAAAGAGGTACTTTATAAACTTTTTAAAAAATTAAGGAAAGAATATTTTTTTAACTTATACAATGCAAGAATCTATTATTTATGTTATGATGCCTTAAAATTTTGAATATTTACTTACAATATTATAAGGTTATTTTTAAAAGAAAAGTTTTCTTTTATAATTGTGTGGCTTCTAAATTATTTCAAAGTAAAAAGGGATATTTCCCTCAAAGAGTTTTAATGAATTTATTAAATTATTTTCATATATTTCAACATACTTTGCTGGATATTTATGATTATTTGAGGTTAACTTATTATGATACAATCTTCCATATTGTATTGAATGGCTTATGATATATTTGAGTTTGTATGTTCTATGTTTATACCATTCATGGTTTATGGTTAAATTATTAACATTTCATATGCTTGTTTTAATATGAATGTTTATGTTATGTTTCACCCTTTTAATAAGAGGAATGCATTGGACTTAGTAAGTGACGATCAAGTCTCACTATAGCCGCTAAATTCATTGGTAGGTCTCATGAGATAATCTAGTGTCTTGGCATAAGGCCTTGACGGTATGGTAATGGTCTTGGCATGAGGCCTCGGCGGTATGGTTATGATGTATGACATTATGTATTTCCTCATTATGATATTAGTTATTGATATTTCATGTGATTATTCGACTAGTAGAATATCCATGTGAAAGTTTAAATTGAATTATTTGATTTATTCTTTCCATATTGTGCTGAATATTATGTTTAAAAGTATCGTGTTTCAGTTTTATAACTTTTACTAAAATTTTATGCTTATTTATGATAACTTCCACTATATTGTTTATCCTTAATAAGAATCCTAGCCCACCCCTTTATTATGTTCCCTTTTCCCCCAAGATGTGATGAATTATATTTTGATTAACATGCAGTGATGGTATAAGGGATATGAGTGTTTAGAAAAGAGATAATTTGTTGCTTTTTATTTCAAGATTTAATGTAAAAATTATATTTGTATCTATTATTTCCAAGGTTACTAAACTGATCGGTCCTTCAGGATTTGATTTTCTTGTGATCATGCCAATGTAATAAAATATTTCACTGACTCTGGGTAACTAGGTTTTAGGTGTTATAGTTGGTATTAGAGGAAGTTTAGTACAAACCTTGGAAACTAGATTTAGAAAACAACCTTGATTAGGGAACATTATCCTAAGATAGACTTTGAGGATAAATATAAAATAACATCCTAGAATTTTGGTAATATAGAGATTATGTGGGTATTCTTAGAAAATACATCTCTGTTTGGATACTACAAGTGGATGTGGTTCTAGAACAGATGTACCTAGTGGTGAAAACTCTGACAAGGTGTTCCGAGCTTGACTCTAGGTAACCTGGTACACAACAACATGCCTTACTGTGCTTCTAGTTTGACACTCTCAGGGGATTTTCTTAGGATAATTCATATTTTATTTAGAAACCATTATGAATGAATTAGAATTAACTATTTACTCAAAGAAACCATGTCTATGATTATGGATTAGATATTTATATATTTTTCAATTTATGTCAAGTATTTTACTAGTTTGAAATTATGAATTATGATTCATAACCTAATCTAGTGGATTCCATTGTTTAGAAATGGTGTATAGTGGAAGGAATGGAAACCGTATCAACACACATAATCCATGTAGAGATTTATCTCCTATGGAAGATAATGATAGTGCACCAGGTAATACAACTAGTGCTGAACAAATTGTAACCATACCAGGACAACTAACTCAAGTTATGAATAATAACCATTCCCGTATAGAGAAACCTGATCCACAATGCAGAGGATCAATGTTAGACTGCTTCATGTGAAAAAATCCCCCAACACTCAATGGGACTACAAATCCTTTTGTCGATGAGTAGTGGATAAGTTCCTTAGAGAAAATATTTCTTACTTTGGGGAGTAATGAAAGGGAAATGTTTGTTATGGTAGTATATCACCTATCATAAAGAGGTAGAAAATATGGAATGGAGGGAATTTAAGGAACTCTTCCTAGAAAAATAATTTCCTCAAGATCTATGAGTGGGTATGGAGAGGCAATTTCTGAGCCTCAGGAAAAATGAGGATGATAATGTTGCAAAGTATAAATATAACTTCACAAGGTTAGCAAGGAATGCTTCAGACTGTATACATAACCTAAGAAGTAAGATTGATTGATTATTTTATGGGTTAAAACCATTCCTCTGACAATGACTAGTCTCTCGATCTTTCTCATCATACAAAGATATAGTATTTTGTGCTATCAAGAAGGAAAAGTAATTCTCTAAGTCTTATGACATAAAAGTAAAGCAAGAAAAGAAGTGAATGGTAGATTAAGAGACAAATAAAGGTAAAACAAGAAAGAAAGATTTTACCTTATGTGATAATTGTGGGAAGAAACACCCTGGTACTTTCCTAAAAGAAATGAGAGTTTGTTACAAGTGTGGAGAAAAAGGTCACCAGACTCATGATTGTAAGAGAAATAAATGAGTTGTAAATTTTCAATTCAATAATTGTAAAGATATGGGACATTATGAAAATTATTATCCAAATCATCAAGGAAATATGGCTCATAAGAATCAAATAAATCAAGGTCAAGCTTATGCTGTTACTATAGTTAAAGTGGAATAATTAATGTATTTATGTTTTTGGATTCAAGAATTATATTACTATGTTTTGGATTGTACTACAATACTTCTTCTTTAAGGATTTTGAAGCATGAATTATTTCATTAAGGGTTTTGAGATTATAAAGTTATTTGTTAATAATAGATACATTATGTTGTTTGGGTAATCTGATGTTATGATTGATTTTGGAAATTTAGGGATCTTTTTAGACTGTTAATTTAGACAGAAGTATTTTGTAAAAGTCTTTAGGTTGGAATGGATTAATTTGTATGTTGGATGGTATTTTTTGAGTTTAAAACATTTCTTAAGGTTATTTCTGGAATGTTATAATAATATAGTTTGAGAAAAAGGACAACCCGCAGTTCGGGAAATAACACGTCGCATTGGACAAGGCTACGGGAATCAAACCCACAACCAAAGTGTGACAAGGCTTTATTGCCTACCATTGTCCTATAAGAAGTACCTGGTTAGTATAACATAGTTTTCTTTATTTAAATGGTATAAGTTTATATTTTGAACCTTATATGATTAAAATAAATAGAATATTTTTGGATTTTATTATCTTTTGAAGAGAAATATGAGTTTGTGGTAGGAATTAGTAAAAGGATGAAACTATACATGTCAACTAAGTATTATTCCTTGTTTTTTTAGTCTATGAAGCAAATTAATTCTACAACACTAGGGAAAGGATCATAAATCCAAAAAAATCCTATTAATTTCTTTTACAGTGAATCGAATGGTCCCTTGGATCATCACAGATTTATAGCTTTCTGGTTGTTAACTTTATCCTAATAATTTATCTATCACTCTCCATCAGAACTTGATGGTTACATTTTTCTTTCATGTATATATTTTCCTACATGTAACACTAGTATGTGTTATTTCTGGTAACCTTCATACTTCCCTTTGTTTATTTTAAAATAGAGGTCTCATTAATCCATTTTTCGATGTGGGATTTCAACAAAGATATTTTGAAATTTAAAATCCCTAGTTTTCAATCTTGAGTTTAAATTGTGAGGATGAAATTTATTGAAGGAGGGTATAATATAACACCCCAAGCTTCCATGGTACAATTCTTTTAATAATTCAATAACCTGTGATGCCCACAACAGTGAGTTTGAGCACACCACGACTAGTCATTTAAGAAGAGGTTATGAATAGTATTAACCACATTTTAAATTTTATATATTCCATATAATTTTAATATTAATCTCATTTATTTCTTAGACATCATATAATAACAAATCCAATTTTTTGAATAGAAAAAAATTATTATTCAAAAACACAGTTTTACCACCTTTTAATCGAGATCCTATTTTAAATCTAATATTTGACACTTTTATATATTAAATTTGACAAAATAAAATTATTATTTGGAATAAGGACATCAAAATTTAATTTGGATAATTTTTTTATGTTTTTTTGATAACTTTCATATTTTGATGAATAGTGAAAAATACAAATTTTTAATTGAAAAAAACTTTTTTAATCGAAATAATTTATTATGTTAAATTATAAATTTGAATGGTTTAAAAGTATAATTAGATTATATTTTTATTATTTAATATAATTTAGATCATTGAAATTATTTTCACAATAAAATTAGATATAAACACATGTCAATCTTTTGATGGTTTTTACTTTTAAAAAACCCATTTTCTCATTTTGACAATGGGGATTAATTTTAAATTAATTACTAAAACTAAGGTATTTTATATCTTGAAAAATAGATTATATATTTGGAATTAGTGGATCTAAATTATGTTAATATGGTACTTTTATTTTTGGGCATTATGAAAAATAACTTTAGTGTTTATTTTTATTACCATGGTTTAAGGTAAATCAGGTAATTAAAGGTAAAAATAATATTATAAAATCACCTTAACACCTATAAAAATCCAATGGGATGACTAAATTAGACCCTTATCATCTATGGTTAGAAATGGAATCACTTAATGTCCACTTTCCCATTAATATGATATGAATATAATAAAAATTAATGAATGTGACAAAATGTCACAATCTCATTTTATATAAGTATATTAATTTTAATATATGGATAACCAGAAGATAACATCGAATATAGGTAGTCTATGGAAATATAAAATAATTAAATACATCAAATAAACTTATTTATAATTTATATATATTAAATAATCACCATTGATGATGACACAATGGTGATGCAAAAATTATTTTATTAATAGAAATATCAAATAAATGGTTTTAAAAATATTAAAATAAATATAATATGAACTAATTAATGTGATCCTTTAATTTTATAGGTGAATATGAAATTTTAGGAGTGTATTAAATATTTTGGTTCTAATTTATCTTTGGTGTGAATTTTATTTAAAGTCAAATAAACGAATAGTGTCAAAATTGACACTATTGATATTTTTATAAAAATCACATTTTATTAAATTATTTAAGTCATAAAAATCTTTAAAAATTATAAATTGAAAATTATAAGGTCTAAAATTTCATATATTTTCCAATTATGGAAAATTGACACCACATAAGGAAATATTTATAACTATTTAAAATTTAGAATATTATTACCACAATTAAAATTAAATAGATTAAATAAGGATAAAACAAAATGATAAGGTTTAAAATAAATTCAAAACATGTATAAATTTTATTAGTTGGGAGGTTTAGACCGATAATAATATTATATTTTAAATAAATCACTTTGTAACTACTTTAAACCAAAAATAAATTTATAATAAATTAATAGTTTTAGTGTTTCCAAGGGTGCCCCTCTCCTCTCTTATAAAAGGGAACTTCTTCTTCAATTTAATTAACACTTCTAAATCCTTTTGGTTCGGCCAAAATCTGACCATTTACTTTCCCAACTTCCATCAATACATCCTAGAGGCCATAAATTGGGCATAAATCCATCCTAAGGAGTCTTTTTGTACAAATCAAAAGGAGACACCCGAAAAAGAGGTAATTGTTTTATCACACCTTTCAAAGTTATTTTCTTCTTCTACTTAATCTTTATCTATTGTTTCCATATAAAAATAATAAATAAAGTATCATCCATATACTGAGATTTTATTATAATTATGGTATAACCTTATACCTCCTTTTATCTATCCTACGAATAACAATATCACTATGTGTGTGTACGTACGACTTACCGTCTCCACGCCGTGGTGAAATTTTTTATTCCATAATAATTTATTTGGATGGGTATAATGATGATTATGATGGATTTAAATAATTAATATAACACGATAATTATTATTTATAATTAATATACCGTCCAATTCCATACCATTTAACCATCAAGTGAATAATATTGTCACTTGTGCGTTCGTATGACCTACTGTCTCCACGATGCGGTGAGATTAATTATCCATGTTAACCATTCAAGAATGATTATAAAATTTATATTATGAGTGAAAATAATAATTATGAACTTAATATCATTCTAGATATAACTAAAATAAATCCTATTCATAACAAACATGACTTACATGACAAAAAAAGAATTGGAAAATGAAGCTGTTAACACCCAAAACAATGGTAATACTGAAATATTATTAACAAAATGATAAAAGAGGGTCATATATGATATCATAAATACATATATGGTTCTGGTATAATTTTATAATATACTTTAACCATTATACAAGAGGTTAACACACCCTTTACTAATATAAAGTACAAGGTAAGGGTTAATTTCACAATCTCTTTATTATCCGAGATTGTTTATACATAAGTATCTACTAGGACATCCTTATCGTCCATATCCATGTTTATTAAAATGGAATTCAAAATATTATCAAAAAATGTTTAAATCTATTTTTCCCATGTTTGAAATTTTACAAAACTTTTTGAAAGGAATATTTCCGTTATTTTCCAAATGAGGTACTTTATAACCTTTTTGAAAAATTAAGGAAAGAATGTTTTTTAAATTATACGGAACAAGTATCTATTTTATTCCGTTATGACACATTAACATTTTAAATCCTTCCTTACAAGATTATAATGTTATTTTCAAAATAAATGTTTTCTTTTATAATTTCATGGATTTTAAATGATTTCAAAGTAAAAATAGATATTTCCCTCAAAGATTTTTAATGAATTTATTAAATTATTTTCATCTATGTCAACATCCTTTGTTAGATTTTATGATTATTTGAGTGTTGGGTCTTGAAAACTTTGCAAAGTGTATAAAATACTTCCACAAGCACTTTGCAGAAGGAAGAAAACATTCCATTAGGATTGGTAAAGCGAACAGATTCAAATTGAATTGAAAAATTTGGAATAAAATTAAAGAAATTGAATTTATCAAGAGTTTTAAGAGACCTGTGTACCATCACTGGGAAGGGTTCACAGAATGTATGAATTGCGAACCACCGGTACGTAGAAGGACCTGTGAGGCACTGGCCCATGGGGCAATGTCCAGTGAACCCATGAAGCTGCGAACCACATCGTTAGTAGAATAAAGACATTGAAGGCCATCCGCATACCGTTCCATGAACTCAGAAGTTTGCAGACGAAGAAAATCAGTAGGGTTTTGTGAATGGTGACTCAAGAACCGCAACCTCCGCAAACCCCGGTTGACTGAGTCTTCTGTGGGTTGAGATGTGTCTTCATGGGATTCGGCAAATAGTGTCACATTGTCACGACCCCCTCCCACCAAAGATTCCACTCCTGAGCTGATAATGGTGAAAGGGAGATAATGACCCCTGAGTCCCGCCTCCAGTAGTCCCCGGGGTGGCGACTAGCACCAAGGGTATGTGTTTTCACAAATATGGGAGGCATTACCCTTTTTGTTATTTAGGAACGGGAAATAGGACAAGTCAACCACCAAAAGGAAAAGAACAAGTGTATATAAATAAACCCAAACCAATCCCACATGCATGTTTAAACAATTTTATAATAAGGTAAAAGTACAAGAAAGCTCAAAGTACAATACTAAAAGAAAATAAGAGTACAACAACTGCAACAACTCAAACTGTCCGACTAGTAGGGTCCCGCACGACCCTAGTAGTCCTCCTGGAAACCTGAAAGTAAACGTAGGGTGAGCATACAAGTATACTCAGTAGGGAAACCTAAATATCTCATACACAAGTGGGGAGACATCCTAATGTCGAGTGAGAACAACAGAAGAAACCTAGAAAGGAATTCTATCCACCCAACCTCACCAGCCACACTCACCAAAAACACAATCACAATAGGTAGTAGTATATAAGAACAAGAGTATTGGGTACCCCACACCGTTCCCCATTAGTTAGCTTCCCTTCCTAATGGAGAACATCCGGACGCTGCCACACTCTCCCCGACCGCACACACCTGGGCCTCACAACCACATATCCCACCCACACACACCTAGGCCTCATCCCGAATATTCTTGGGAAATAGTAAAAACTGCCCGAAGAGTCTTGGGATAGAACCACCCCAATCGAAACCTACCTGAAGGGTCTTATGTGTAAGGTCGTATCAAGCCATCACATCCTAGGGAAGAAGGAGCAGGAAGGAGCTAGTAACTAAGGAGAAAACACCCTCTCCCATGAAATGGGAGTGTTCGACACTAAGTGCTCAACATGGGTGGGGTGCGATAAAACACAAAAGATACAGATATATATATATGTATACCAAACACATAGCCCAAACTATGGCTTCTAAACAGAGAAATTGAGCATGTGCCTCGGCACTGCTACTACGAAGCATGCATACAAGAAACAACACCAACCCCATTTAGGTTTTCACGTATCAGCAGAATTAGTTTATTAGTTCCTTAACTAATGAGAAACTATTGAAAACCAACCACATCAATCATTCGTAAAACATATCCCTGCCATCCACAAATCAAGTTAGGAAAACACAAACAGCACAACAAAGTCCTTCTTATCAACCAACCAACCCATTGATTATTAATCCCATTCCATTACCATGACCCACCATTCATTAACTCTTACAATTTTTATTTATTATTCACAACCCATAGCCTATTCACATTCCAACCCATCCCTGCAGCCCTGATGCCAACCGCCATGAACACAACCGCACCGTACATCATTATCCCTTTAATACAACTTATCGCAGCCCCGCTGCTCATCCGATCCACCACAACCCACAAAACAAGATTTGTGCCACATCATTTCCCCTTTAACATCATTAACCATAGACCTGCTGCCCGTTCTATTCATGACAACCCAGGATTCACCCCTCCCTTTCACACACCAGTAACCAAGACAAAAACCACATGTTCATTATTCCATTTTTTTTAACCGGGGTGATCACACAAGGGTTCCAGATTTTAATCAGCCAACTTTACGTGATTAATCAATTTCCACATTCCACAAAGTTTCCACCCAAAAAACGGTCTAGAAAGATAGGGAAACATTTAATTGCGTAAGCAAAGGCCCCCAACGACCATGATTTTCAGTAGGCATAATCCTATTCAATTCACAACATAATATCACAGGATATAAATAGAAATAAACATAACAACTCCCCCTCCCCGTTCTTTAACCAGTTATTATCTTTATTTGATGGTTCAACTGTTTCTTATGAAAACAAGAGGATACCCACCCCGCATGATGCAAAATTTAGAGAGACTAAGGTAAGATCCCTACCTCAACATGTTCTGATCACAACGCTCCCCCAGATCAACTTTAGAAGATGTCCGTCAGCGTCCGTTACTTCCGTCGAGTCCCGAAAAAACCTCCTTGGGTGGAATTTTGGAAAGGAAAGGACAAAGGAAAGACAACAAATACAAGCTTAGATGTTCCGTCTCTTCGTTACGATCCCGTGGCCGCTGATGGATCGTAAATCGGAGCTCAGACGAAGAAGTTATGGAAGAAAGAGCCTTCGAGTCTCTTGGGAGAACTTTTCTCAGAGGAAAGGGGAGGAGAGGGGTGAGTTGAAAAGGAGGAGGGGACCCCTCCTTTTATAGGCGAGAAAAGAAAAAGTACACGGCATGTACTTTATGGTACACGGTGTGTACTCGACAGTTTCACATGGTCTCCACGCGGATTCCAACAGGGCTCCGCGGTCGTTGACTGGTCAACACACGGTTTGAGGGTAACACATATGTGGGGAAGGACTACACGGCATGTAGTTTGGACACACGGAGTGTTCCCATTTATTTCACACGGCAAGGACACAACCTTCAACATGGGGTATACCTGGCGAGGGGGTACACGGCGTGTACTCACACTACACGACGTGTAGTTTCAAAATTCTGAAAAGTGTGGAAAAAGTCTATTTTACCCTCCTGAACACTTCGTGACCTTCTTTTTGAAAAAGGAATGGGCCGGAGAGGTCCGGACCGTTACATCAGATACCTCTTAAAACATTCTCATCCCTGAGAATTCAAAAACCAACCTAGAGGAACCCAACAAGATACCTCTTAGGGTTATCGTTATAACAGGAACCCAACCAACAACCCTAATCATATGTGTTAGGAATTCCTTATCCTATGTCGAGATATTATCCACTTTAGGCGGAACTGAATCACCTGCACGGGTTTAATTGCATCCTCATTAATGCATCTCGATTAAGAATTGGGTCTTCCCACTTTCATAAATTAGGATTTTCCAACTTACACTGCCCCCAACACCGTACAACCAATACACTGCCCAAACATGTGGTTTGGGGAAAAATTCTTTCTCCTATGTCGAGATATTATCCGCTTTAGGCGGCACTGACTCGCCTGCACGGGTTCAATCGCATCCGCATTAATGTGACTCAATTAAGGATCAGATTTTTACCTTTCCCTACACATCCGGACATGTTACACATTACCAGGGAACAAGGAAACAAAAGGTCTCACAACCTACAAGCCAAGAATTCCATATACCAAAGGTACAAATTATAACATCAACACAAAGCTCAGAAGAACAAGGGAAAACACAAGTCAAAAAAACTCCGGGTACTGAGCGTGCATCTCGGTCTCCCACTCCCAAGTGCTCTCCTCGAGGCCACCATGCCTCCACAACACACAAACCAACGGAATGGTTCGTCCACGGAGCACCATCTCTTTACAATCCTCGATTCTGACTGGTCGTTCCTCGAAGGTCGCATCGTCCACCATATCTAACTCTCCACAGTCGATAACGTGAGCATCGTCGTGTAAGTACCGATGAAGCTGGGAGACGTGGAAGATGTCATGAACCTTCTCCAACTGAGGTGGCAGGTCCAGCTGATATGCCACCTCGCCGACTCGCCTCAGCACCTCAAAAGGTCCGATGAACCTAGGTGAGAGCTTGCTCCCTTTCCCAAACCTCCGCTGCCCCCTTCGAGGGGAAACCTTCAAGAACAAATGATCTCCCACCTCGAACTCCAAGGTCCTCCTCCGAAGATCAACATAAGACTTCTGTCGGTCTTGAGCCGCTTTCATCCTCTCACGTACAAGCTGGACTTTCTCTGTGGTGCTCTGCACTACCTCTGGCCCAAGAGCACCTGTCTCACGAACCTTTGCCCAAAAAATGGGTGAATGACATGGTCTTCCATACAAATCCTCAAACGGTACCATGCCAATATTAGAGTGGAAGCTGTTGTTGTAGGAGAACTCTACTAAAGGCAAGTGTCGTACCCATGATCCTCTGAAATCCAGAACGCATGCTCGCAGCCTTTCCTCCAACATCTGGATAGTCCGCTCTGTCTGTCCATCGATCTGGGGGTGGAAAGCAGTGCTAAGGCGTAGCTGGGTGCCAAAAGCATGCTGTAACCCCCTCCAGACTCGTGAGGTAAACCGAGTATCCTGATCTGAGACGATAGTCTTTGGAACTCCATGCAACCACAAAAGCTCGTCTACGTACCTCTGTGCTAAGGTACTCACCAGGACTGACTCCTTAATTTCTAAGAAGTGAGCTAATTTCTTCAGTCGATCCACCACTACCCAGATAGCATCATAACCACCATGAGCTCTGGTTACTCCTTTGATGAAGTCCATTGAGATGTCATCCCACTTCCACTTGGGGCATCTAAAGGATGAAAAAAACCACTGGGAACACGGTGTTCAGCCTTCACTTGCTGACACACTAGGCATTTAGCCACAAACTCCGCCACTTCCCGTTTCACCCCGGGCCACCAAAACTGTTCCCTCAGGCCTCGGTACATTTTCGAAACTCCTAGATGTACCGCCAAGGCTGAGCTATGGAATTGATGGAGAACTCCCTCACGCATCGCCTCCGGAACAAACAACCTTCCATGGAAAAGAATCTGATGTCAGCTGTCCTCTGACCATCCTTCTGGAGCGTTTCCCAGATCGACACGATCTCGCATCACTTCCGCCTCGGAGTCTCCCCACTTAGACTCTTCCACCTGCTACAACAAGGAGGACTGAACCGTCATCTGAAACAAATAGCCTCTAACACCTTCTACCCTGGCATCCAAGTGCAAGGCAGCCAACTCTCCCATCACTTTCCAAGAATCAATGGATTCTCAAACCACTTCCTTATGTGACTTCCTTCTCAGGGCATCAGCCACAACGTTACCCTTACCTTCAGTGTTAGAGATCTCAAAGTCATAGTCTTGGAGAAACTCGACCCATCTCCGTTGCCGCAGGTTCATGTCATGCTGGGAGAAGATATAACGCAGGATCTTGTGATCTGAGAAGACCACAAAGCGCTCCCCAAAGAGGTAATGTCGCCACAACTTCAGTGCGAACACTACTTATGCAAGCTCTTGGTCATGGGTGGAATAGTTATGCTCATGAGGGAGTAACTGTCTAGACCCATAACAGATCACTCCCTTCTTCTGAATTAGCACACACCCCAGACCAAGGCCAGAAGCATCACAAAAAACCTCATACAACAACCCTTCCTCTGGAAACCTGAGTATGGGAGCACTGACCAACTTCTCCTTCAGGTAGTCAAAAGCCTTTTGGCATTGCTCTCTCTATAGGAAGACCTGGTTCTTCCTAGTAAAAGCTGTCAATGGAGAAGAAACTCGAGAGAAGTCCAAAACGAACCTCCGATAGTAACCTGCTAACCCCAGAAAACTATAAACTTCTACCACACTCTTGGGTGCTGCCCAAGAAACAACTGCCTCCACCTTCGACGGGTCCACCGACACTCCATGACGAGACACCACGTGCACAAGGAAGTGTACTTCTTCCATCATGATCTTACACTTCGACAATTTCCCGTAAAGCTGGTGGTGTCGAAGGACTTCTAAGACTGCCCTAAGATGCTCAAAGTGCTCCACCTCTGATCTTGAGTAGATCAGGATGTCATCAATATACACAACGACAAAATGGTCCAGAAACTCTCGGAAGAAAAAGTTCATAAGTCCCATGAACACATCCGGTGAATTCGTAACTCCAAATGGCATCACTACAAACTCGAAGTGCCCATACCTACACCTGAAAGCCGTCTTCGAGATGTCACTATCCTTTACCCTCAACTGATGATATCCAGATCATAGATCAATCTTGGAAAACCAACCTGCTCCCCTCAGTTGGTCGGAGAGATCATCTATCCTTGGAAGGGGGTAACGGTTCTTGACCGTTACCTGGTTCAACCTTCGGTAGTCTATGCATAGCCTGAGACCACCATCTGCCTTCTTCAAGAACAAAATTGGAGCTCCCCATGGCGATACGCTGGGTCGAACAAAACCCTTATCCATCAGATCGTCAATCTGAATCCGCAACTCCCGTAACTCTGAAGGTGCCATCCGATAAGGGGCCATCGAAATCGGATGAGCACCAGGCTGTAAGTCTATCCCGAACTCAATGTCACGTCAGGAGGGTAGAGTCACAACCTCCTCAGGAAAAACATCGAGGAACTCCCCAACAACCTCCGAGACATCCATCATCATTGTATCAACTGGAACCACTGATAACCCTCCTAAAAAGGAAAGGAGAGGCTTCACATGCCTACTTCCTACCTGATAGCTCCTCTCGCCAACAAAAGATACGCGCTTCCCATCCACGTCGGAGAACATGACTCTTCTCCGGAAGCAGTCGATAACGACACTAATAGAAAACAACCAGTCGATGCCTAGGATGACATCGTATGGCTGCATCTATAACAGAAGAAGTTCCCCACTAGATTGATGTGGTCCCAACGTCATCCCACATCCCCGGAAAACACAATATACGTTGGTCTAGTTTCTAACTAGTGTACTCAGCACCAGTGGTAAGGAAAGTCTCTCTACGTCTAGTCCCAAAGCATGGGCTAGACCAGGTGCAACAAAGGAGTCCGAAGATCCTGAATCGAACAAAGCTGAAACAAGAGTGCTGAACAAACAAATCGTACCTCGCACCACCTCTGGTCTTGCCGGAGCTGCCAACTTTGCTGCATGAAACTGTCCACGCTTAGCTCCTCTGCCTCTCTGATGTTTTCCACCTCCCCGACCATGCCCTGGTCAAGGTCCCTGAGGAGCACCCTGAGGTCGGCCTCCTCCTGCAAAGTCTGCCCTCGGAGGAGCAGGGTCCTACTGCTGCTGGAAGGGCCTCACCGGAAACTGGTGCTGCTAAGACGGGCGCTGAACCTTCCCACCTCCACTATACTGAGCTCGAGTCGAGCACCGACTCTTAATGTGCCCAAAACCTCCACAAGAAAAACACTTCGGTCCTGGGCTTGTGAAGAAGGGACGAGGGACTGAAGATCTGAACTGGAACTGCTGGGGCCTGCTCCCTACTGTTTAGAACCTGGAAGGTCTCGTTGTAGGAGACCTGATGCTGACTGCCTTCCCCTTCGATGAACCTGGATGAATCCCCTCTCGCGATGCACCTCCCAGCGAGTGCATCCTCTCTACAACCTCTTCATTATTTTGTACCGCCAAGTACATCAGAAGGGTGAAGGGGGTAACAACATACTGGAGTGAAGGACGAAGCGCCTCCTCCAAACGTCTTTCCCTAGACTCCTCATCCAGAAATAGATCTGGAGCAAAGCACAGGAGATCCTTGAACTTGATACCCAATTCACATACCGACATACTCCCCTACCGAAGGGAGAGTAACTCCTGCCGCTTCTCCACCTTGATCATGGAATAAAGGAATTCCTCTCGGAATTCCTTCTCAAAGTCAGCCCATGGAATCTCTACCTCTATCCTCTCTCCAAGGTAGAGGATCCACCACTTTCGCGCCGCACCTCTCAGCTGACTGACTACTAGGGGAACCCAGTACTCCCTCGGAGCACGAATCAAGGTAAAAGCGATCCCTAGCTCCTCAAGCCACCCTTCTGTCTCCGTATACAAAGTACTACCCTCGTACTTCTTGAGGGTTTGCCGCTGGAAAGAACGGAGAGTCTTCTGCCACTGGCTATCTTCCTCCTCTCGGTCAATCCTCAACTGATCGACCACCTGAATCTGCTGGGCCTCGGCCGTCTGAGCCACCCGGGGACGACGTCCAGGTGCCATAGCTACACGGTAAACAAATATTGCCTATGACCAAGTGGTAAGGAAATTTCTCAAGGTTTTATTTTATCATTTTTTTTTCAATTTCATTCCCAGAACACCCAAATAAAGTAAAACACAATCATGACGATGCATGTACCTTCCCTAGGGTCTCTACCCTGCAATCAATGTAGTCTTACTTGGTCGTTCGGTAGGCTCAGAGTCCTTGCATCGAATCAAGGGGGCCCTAAAATCCCGTTTCCTAGCCGGTCTTCCCTGGCCTATGTCACACACCAAGATTAACTAAAACTGTTGCCCTACCATCCCATGAAATTCTCATTGTGCCTAACTCCAGACTCCATCCTATCTCTCAACAATCAGCCTTTGATACCATTATTTCATGACCCCCTCCCACCAAAGATGCCCCCCCCTGAGCTGGAAATGGTGAAAGGGAGATAATGACCCCCGAGTCCCGCCTCCAGTAGGCCCCGGGGTGGAAACTAGAACCAAGGGTATGAGTTTTCACAAATATGGGAGGCATTACCCTTTTTATTATTTAGGAACGGGAAATACGACAAGTCAACCACCAAAAAGGAAAAGAACAAGTGTATATAAAAAAACCCAAACCAATCCCACATGCATGCTTAAACAATTTTATAACAAGGTACAAGTACAAGAAAGCTCAAAGTACAATACCAAAAGAAAACAAGAGTACAACAACTGCAACAACTCCAACTGTCTGACTAGTAGGGTCCCGCACGGCCCTGGTAGTCCTCCTGGAAACCTGAAAGTAAATGTAGGGTGAGCATACAAGTATACTTAGTAGGGAAACCTAAAGCTCTCGTGCACAAGTGGGGATACATCCTAATATCCCGTGAGAATAACAGAAGAAACCTAGCAAGGAATTCTATCCACCCAACCTCACCATCCACACTCACCAAAAACACAATCACAACAGGTAGTAGTATATAAGAACAAGAGTATTGGGTACCCTGTACTGTTCCCCATTTGTTAGCTTCTCTTCCTAATGGAGAACGTCCTGACGCTGCCACATTCTCCCCGCCGGCACACACCTGGGCCTCACAACCACGTATCCCACCCGCACACACCTGGGACTCACAACCACGTATCCCGCCCATACACACATGGGACTCACAACCATGTATCCCACCCGCAAACACCTGGGCCTCACAACCACATATCCCGCCCACACACACCTGGGCCTCACAACCACGTATTCCACCCGCACACACCTGGGCCTCATCCCAAAGATTCTTGGGAAACAACAAAACCTGCCCGAAGAGTCTTGGGCTAGAACCACCCCAATAAAAACCTACCTGAAAGGTCTTAGGTGTAAGGTCGCCTCAAGCCATCACAGCCTAGGGAAGAAGGAGAAGGAAGGAGCTAGTAACTAAGGGGAAAACACCCTCTCCCATGAAATGGGAGTGTTCGACACTAAGTTCTCAACATGGGTGGGGTGCGATAGAACACAAAAGATATAGATATATATATGTATACCAAACACACAGCCCAAACTATGTCTTCTAAATAGAGAAACTGAGCATGTGACTTGGAACTTCTACGACGAAGCATGCATATAAAAAACAAACCCAACCCCATTTAGGTTTTCACGTATCATCATAATTAGTTTATTAGTTCCTTAACTACTGGGAAACTATCCACAACCAACCACATCGATCGTTCCTAAAACATATCCCTGCCATCCACAAATCAAGTTAGGAAAACACAAACATCACAACAAAGTCCTTCTTATCAACCAACCAACCCGTTGATTATTAATCCCGTTCCATTACCATGACCCACCATTCATTAACTCTTCCAATTTTTATTTATTATTCACAACCCATAGCCCATTCACATTCCAACCCATCCCTGCAACCCCGCTTCCAACCACCATGACCATAACCACACCGTACATTATTATCCCTTTAATACCACTTGTCACAGACCCACTGCTCATCCGATCCACCACAACCCACAAAACAAGATTCGTGCCACATCATCGCCCCTTTAACATCATTTACCACAAACCTGCTGCCCATTATATTCATGAAAACCCAGGATTCACCCCTCCCTTTCACACACTAGTAACGAAGCCAAAACCCACATGTTCATTATTCCATTTTTTTAACCGAGGTGATCACACAATGGTTCAAGATTTTAATCAGCCAACTTTACGTGATTAATCAATTTCCACATTCCACAAAGTTTCCACCCACAAAACGATATAGAAATATAGGGAAACATTTAATTGCGCAAGAAAAGTCCCCAAACGACTGTGATTTTCAATAGGCATAAGCCTATTCAATTCACAACATAATATCACAGGATATAAATAGAAATAAACATAACAACTTCTCCATCCCCATTCTTTAACCAGTTATTATCTTTATTTGATGGTTCAACTATTTCTTATGAAAACAAGAGGATACCCACCCCGCATGCTGAAAAATTTAGAGAGACGAAGGTAAGATCCCTACCTCAACAGGTTCTGATCACAACGCTCCCCTGGATCAACTTTAGAAGACGTCTGTTGGTGTCCGTCACTTCCATTGAGTCCCGAAAAACCTCCTCGGGTGGAAGTTGGAAAGTAAAGGCCGAAGGAAAGACAACTAATCCAAGCTTAGAAGTTCCGCCTCATCTTTATGATCCCGTGGCCGCTGAAGGATCGTAAATCGGAGCTCGGACGAAGAAGTTATGGAAGAAAGAGCCTTCGAGTCTCTTGGGAGAACTCTGCTCAGAGGAAAGGGGAGGAGAGGGGTGAGTTGAAAAGGAGGAGAGGACCCCTCCTTTTATAGGCAAGAAAAGCAAAAGTACACGGCGTGTACATTATGGTACATGGTGTGTACTCGGCCATTTCACACGGTCTTCACGCGGCTTCCAACACGGCTCCGCGACCATTGACTGGTCAACACACAGTTTGAGGGTAACACATACGCGGGGAAGGACTACACGGCGTGTAGTCTAGACACACGAAATGTACCCATTTATTTCACACGGCAAGGACACGACCTTCAACACGGGGTATACCCGGCGAGGGGGTACACGACGTGTACTCACACTACACGGCGTGTTGTTTCAAAATTCTGAAAAGTGTGGAAAAGTCCATTTTACCCTCCAGAACACTTCGTGACCTTATTTTTGACAAAGGAATGGGCCGGAGAGGTCCGAGCCATTACACAAATTCCCAAAAATATGATTGTCCCGGTGATCTATAAAAGAAGAACAGAAGGAATTGAGAAAGGATGGAGGAAGAAAGCACAGAGGAGACCCTAGAGATTGGAAGAAAGAATTTAGAGAGGATTCCATATTTGGTTTCGAATCATCAACGAAGTTCAAACTACGAACCATGTTTCTATGGGTATAAACAACCGTGAAACATAAAAAGAAGGAACTTAATAACAATGCGCAAACTATAAACCTAATTGGTGTCATCGTGAACTACAAATTCCTTACGGTTGAACTCCCCACGAATGACAGGTTCTAGGACCCTCCTTGAATACAGTGCTCTGTATAGTGCATCAGTATGCAGATCGAACCTTGAATTGCGTATTGCATCAGTATGCATATGGAACCCAAAGTAGCATGGAAGACCATATCTAGGACTACGTACCACTTTGGTACACAGTGGTCCATAACCAAGCCCGCATACTACTTCGGTATGCGGACGACCCCTCTACCCGCATACCACTATGGTATGCAGAGCTCCCCCATCCTACATAAGAAAAACAGTATGCAGAATGGGGAGTCTTCCGGTGTCCTTCCCTTTAGCTCCAATATCACCCATCTACTACCATCTAGTCCTCCGTAGCCACTCTACTAACCAGTCTCCCAACATCAGGCCAAAGCCTCCTCCAAAGCCACCAGACCCATATGATCAGATCATCGGGTGCATCAACATGCCCCTTTGAGTCTACATACCAATGTTAAGAGGAGTCATGAAGGATCTCCCCACTATGGTCTAGACTCTTCGGATGTATTTAAGTCTATATTCCCATAGTAACCTAGAGTCCAACCTTGGGACACTTTCATGAACCTCACCGTTCAAGGGATTAAGGGTGATCACATGCTTTTCCATTCAATGAGGAATGATGATCAGTCGAAGGAATCATGTTCAATACTACTTTTGATGAGAGGTGACATTCCTCCCCTTTACCAAAGTGCATTCTAGGGCACTCCCACTGAGGTAAGTCCCTAATATTCCAAGATCCGATCCACATGACCCCCAATGTCATCCCTCATTGAAGGATTCATTGATCCACTCCCTCGCCCACCATCGCCTCAGCTTCTTCTGTCGTAGGCCCTCCCTCTTCCATTAGTGGGAGAGAACATTTGTGGTTGATTTACTCTCTTACACTCTCTTATTTCTCACACCAATTATGAATAACGTGGGCTTAGAGATTTGTGATGATCACAACATCCACAAAATCAACCCATCCTAAACTATAAGAACTCTAATTCCTGGTCAAAACAGGATACGTAGGACAACTGCCTGAAGGCCCGAGATCAAAAGGGGTGCCCTTACAAAAGGGTTCACCCAATTATATCCCCTAAAATGGTCAAATTCCATGCATCAGCCCCAACCCGTCCTGAATTATGAGAAATCTGATTTCTGGTCAAACTAGGATACATAGGACACCTTCTTGAAGGCCCAAACTCAAAAGGGGTTCCCTTACAAAAGGGTTCACCCAATAATTTCCCCTAAAATGGTTTGATTCCATGTGTAATCCCCAACCCATCTTGAACTACGAGAACTCAGATTTATTTCAAACCAAGATATGTAAGATTCCTACTTGAAGGCCCGAGCTCAAAAGGGGTGCCTTTCAAAAGGGTAATCCCCAATTATGCCCCAAAAAAATGGACCTCCTCCCAAGTCTAAGCCCTAAGCTAACTGAACTATGTGGGATCTGATTCCTCTCTCGAGGATATGTAGGAATCCCATCTTATGGTCCTGATCCCAGCATTAAATCACTATCCATCCCTCATGGATGATGGTAAACTCCGTAGTTCTTTATTTCATGGCTTAAGTCAGCATTTCCTTTGTAGCATCAGATTTATGTATATACATGACGACCTTTTAAATTAGGGTTATCCCATGGATACAATCTTTGGGAATGAACCAAGGATTCAAGAATGTATGATCATGACTTAAATCTATAATAGAGTCCTAACATAGGCAATAATTCGCCCCCAAAAGGGTGCGATGAGCCCGACCTCCCATCCTCTCGACCAATGGAGTGATTAAGTATCATTGACCAAATCATTATCCAACGAGTGTCTGAATTTGAAAAGAAGGTCCATGAATCATGGATACCAGGGCCTTTGGGTGTTTCTGGCTCTACAAACAAACCCTCTGGAGACCATCTAAGGAAGTTATATCCTAAGAGGACTGATTGCACATATACTTGACCCCATGAAATCACCTACTAAGACCATTCGACTATGGAACCTCCTTTATAATGCATAAGGGATAAGTTTCCTAGTACCCATAGGGTCAATCCAGTTCCACATAATAGATAACAACATGGATCAGGTCAAAATAAAGGTGGCGACGGGGAAGTTTCTATAATAACGGAAAAATTTTCATCACCCATCAGACTATTTTTGGTATTTTTCACAAACCTGTAAACGCATCACCTCAAAGGATGAAACATTGAGGTTGAATTATTATGACAAAATATTCCATATTGTGTTGAAGGGTTTATGATATATTTCACTATGGATGTGCTATGTTTATACCATTCATGGTTTATGGTTAAAATATTAACATTTTTTATATTAGTTTTAATACAAATTTTTATGTTATGTTTTACCATATCCATAATAGGAATGAATTGGACTTAGTAAGTGATAAGAGGGGCCTGTTATAGCCCCTTGATGTATCAGTAGGTCTCCTGAGACAAACTAGTGTCTTGGAACAAGGCTTTGATGGTATGGTAATGGTCTTGGAATAAGGACTTGACGGTATTGTTATGATGTATGGAATTATGAATTTCCCCATTATGACATTAGTTACTGATATTTCATGTGATTATTAGAGTAGTAGAACATCCATGTGAAAGTTTAAATTGAATTATTTGATTTATTCTCAGCATATTGTGCTGAAGATTATGTTTAAGAGGCTCGTGTTTAAATTTTATACATTGCCTTAAAAGTTTTTTCTTATTTATGATAGCTTATGCTATATTGTTTATCCTTAATGATCATCTGAGCTCACCCCTTTCTTATGTTTCCTTTTCCCCCAAGATGTGAATAAGTATATTATGATTGAAATGTAGTGATAGTTTAAGGAATATGAGTGTTTTTAAAGGGGATAATTTTTTGCTTTTCATTTCAAGATGTAATGTAAAACTTATGCTTGTATCTAGTATTTCCAAGGCTACTAAACCAATCAGTCCATCAAGATTTAATTTTATTATGATCATGACAATGTAAAAAAATAATTCAATAACTCTGGGAAACTGGGGTTAGGGTGTTACAATGGTCACATGTGGAATTACTTCAGAAGAGAGGATGTCACTGCAAGAGCTACTTGAACTGGTTGTCTGTGCTGATCCTTAACCTCCAGATGCATCTCAGAAAACAAGTCCATCATCGGCCACTCACTACTAGCTTCCTAGATGGCTTATGTCTACATCTTGTAGCTCAAAGCTTCAGCCATTACATTACCCTTACCAGGGGTATAAGCAAGCTCAAATTCGAACAACTACATGTATTCAACCCACCTACATTGCCTCAAATTTAAGTATCATTATGTGGAAATATATTTCAAGATTTTATGATTCGTGTAAAAAAAACACCTCTCACCCAGCAATTAGTGTCTCCAAAAAAGCAAATAATAAACTATGATTACTAATTTGAGGTCGTGCATATCATAGTTCCACTCATGAGGCCTCATCTGGAGGGATCCATAAGCCACAAATCGATCACCTTGCATCGGGACTGCACCCAATCTGATTCCTAAAGCATCATAGTAAATAGTATAACTTCTGCCTAGCTCAAATAGAATCAGTATCAGAGCTAATGTGAGTCTTCCCTTTAACTCCTAAAAATATTTCTCACAAACTTCTAACCATATAAACTACACTACCTTATTATTAAAGGTCGTAAGAGGTGTTTCTAAGAAGGATAAGTCTTATATGAATTATATGTAATATCCAGAAATCCCTAAAAAACTATGTATGTAAAAAACATTCTTAGGATGCTTTTAGGAAACCACTACACTCACCTTATTTGGGTTTACTGAAACACATACCTCGTATATGATATAACCCAAGAAGTGAACCTTATTAATCCAAAAGTGGAATTTATTTAGCTTCATGCATAGCTGGTGCTCTCTCAGTGTACTCAACATGATCTCAAGATTGGTTTCATGGATGTGTATGGAGCATGAATACGCCATGATTTCATCTATGAAGACTACCACAAAGGAATCAAGGTACGGGTGGAAAACCCGATTCATCAAAGCCATGAAAACTAATTGCACGTTTTTCAGACCGAATGACATAACCAAAAAATTATACAAGTAATAATGGCTCTGAAAATAGGTACATGGTATATGTTATGTTAACACATGAACCTAATGATAGATTGAACATAGACCGATCATGGAGAAAATAGTTTCTCTTTGAATATGGTCGAAGAGGTCATCTATATGAGGCAACAAATATCAATTCTTTACCATAAGATGGTTGAGTTGATAGAAATCCATGCACAATATGATGGTGCAATCCATATTCTTGGTGAAAAGGACTAGTGAACCCCATGATGATGTACTAGGTCTAATGAAACCCTTCACCTCAAGATCTTCAAGTTGTTTCTTGTATTCATGTAGCTCTATTGGTGACATCCTATAAAGAGGAATGGAGACTGGTTCCGTACATGGAACTAGCTCGATAGTGAAATAAAAGTCCCTCATATAAGGTAAGCTAGAGAAATAATCAAGGAATACATCCCTAAAATGATCCACAATGGGAGGAAACTCCACTGACTATAGTTCCTAATCTCTCATATAGAGACTTTATAGCTAATCTGTCACCCTACCTAGCCCAGAACACTTGGGTATAGCTTGGTTTTCATGGATATCCCACTCTCCCTTATGTATAAATGTGCTTCCCTCAAGTGTTGTGAAGGACACTCAACAAAAATAGAAATATACATGGTCATGATAAATAATGGGACAATCCATACTGAGAATGACATCAAATTCGATCATCTTGAGGATGTAGAAAATTCCAGAAGAAACAGTACCCGCCTATCTCAAGGGGAACTCTTGGAATTGTTGTATTTCCTCTGTTCTGACCCCCAAAGGAGTGTCAAGAGACATAATTTTTTATAAGTTATTTATGGAAAGAACCAAATTCTCAATAGTTGTAGCAGATAATAAAGATTGTGAAGCACCTATATCAAAGAGGAAAAAAAAACTAAAGTAGAGGCCACAAGGATAGTAACTGTAACCGTAGATGGAATTGGACCCTGCCCCACTAGTGTTGGATACACTATATACATATGTCCTGATCCTTGACCCTAAAATTCCACTTGACTAGCTGGAGTAGGTCCACTCTACTAACGACAATTTTTTGAAACTTTATTGCATCAGCTACGACCTCCACTACCTCGACTTAATTGGATAGTGGAAAAAAAATCCCAGATTTACTTGGAGCCATAGATCCCATACCTAAAGGTGGTGTTGTAATGAATCCTCTAGCATTGGATACTAAAGGAAAAGAATGGAATAAATGCTGAAGGTGACCCATCTTACCGTAATCTCAGCACTCCAATAGGTTTCTCGGGCACTGAGGCTTCTTATGGTCGTTCATGCCACAATGATGACATACGATAGTGCTATCAGTACGTGCCATCTGGATGGAATTTCCCCCACACGAACCCTTAAAGAGGCTCTTCTTACTACCTAAAGAACCATCACCCTACTTCAGAACTGAACCACCCTAGCTCACAGGATCATCTTCCCTAAGATTTATTTCCATAATTAGGGCATGATTCACGATATCTGTAATGCTATTCAAATGAAATACATTAAACTGTGAGTGAATATCATATCCTAGTCCATCATCAAAGTGTCTCATAGTCATATGTGAGTCACCGATTAGAGATGGAGAAAAATGATGTATCTTAGGGAAACAAGTAGAATACTCCAACACTATCATAGAGCCCTATTGAAGATGTAAGAACTCTCTGGTATGATCTTCTCTCAGAGTCTACATAAGGAAGTGATCATAGAAAGCTATCTGGAAGTCTAACCAAACCACATATTTGGGTTTCTATGACTGAGAAATGACATCCCACCAATTTTTGGTGGAGTCATGAATCATAAAGACAACAATTTTGACCCTCCTCTCTGGGAGCGACTCAAGATGGTCAAAGATGGATTTTATAGCTTCGATCCATGAATCTGTGGCATTGGGACTGCCATCCTCCAAGAAGGTGAGAGGATTATACCATATAAAATCCGGAATAAGCTCTGTCATAGTTGGAGTAGGCTTGGGAACATTCTAAATTGACTGCATAAACTTGAGAAGACTATCCCTGAATTGAGAATCGACACCTAGTGAAAGATCAGGAGGAGATAACATAGGAGGAACTATAGGAGGAACTACAGGTGGTTCTGAAACTACCAACTCTAGAATGTGATCATCTCTACTCTCCTGTAATACAAAATAAAGACATCACAACAGAATTTCTCTATAATTGAAAACACACACTTTAAATTAGATTCTATGGAAGATGATGTAAACAAATCAAGGAGTGGTAAGAAAAGGAAAGATGCAAGGCCTCCCAGGTAAAGTCAAGTCAAAGTCTAACATTTCCACTTAAGGTGATCATTTCAACCTAAAATATGGTACAGACTTTATATTTATAACCAACAAGTACTGTAAAATATTATAACTAAACACAAAAAAAACTCACATGAAACATGTAGATTCACGCTGAGAGTAGATATGGCATGGAAATATGCATATCATTTTAATCCCTATGGTGCCTAATATGATGCATCTAAATTAATTTTCCTTATGTCATTAGTCTAGAATAGTAAAAATTATTATTTCAATAATACCAATACTAGTAAAAGTATAAAACAAGTGCATCACCCAATGATGAAGTCATATCAATAATAAATAGTATAATTAATAATTGAGATCCCAACCCATGAAATTTGGGTTTCCCATATACATGGGTTAGCTACATCCAAGAATAGGGTAAGTTCCAAATCCCTATATCCTAGTCTCCTATATAACCCCAACAGTAAGACAAAAGAAAAAAAGAACCCTTTGATACCAATTTGTAGTGTCCTGCCCTTAGTGCCTCTTAAAACGGGCCCTGAGACGATGGGCCAAAAGACCTCAAACACATATCCCCAAATTCGAGATGCTACCAACTAGCAGTGAGGGCCTTGGGTAAGTCAGTGGGGAGACTATTACCTCATAGGAAAAGAAACATATAGTAGCAGAAGCAAATAAATGGCCCAACAAAAAAATATATAATAAATGCAGAAGCTAAAATGTTATAACTGATTCCATGATGATGTCAAGGCATATTTCCAAATTTAAATAAATAAAAGTGTAGGGGTATAGGGTAAAACCATAGACTGAATGCTAACAAAGACTCAAAATACCAAACAGAAACCACCACATGGCATCTTGAGCATGGCTCGGTCCTCTACCCCAAATCTCCATCCAAAATAGTAAATAAATTCAAGAATTGAAAGTGGAATGCTTCCCTGTATCCATACTTGCAAACATAAAGTCTAATTAGGTACCAAACAATGTCAGATCAGGGTGTGAGATATAATCTTAGTATGTCAGTACCCAAGGTATATATAAATTTTCATTTCATGTAGTAAACAAATAGTAGTGTGCTGATGTATAATAGAATAAGGCAACTTAAATAATAAAAATAATTTTAATGTGGACTAGTTTCCCAAGCAGACACTCGTCCCACACCACCTGCTTCGGCCTATACCGAAAGTCTAAATGAGATACTTGATAAAGAAGAATATATATATATATATATATATATATCAAGGTCTACGTAACATGAAAATTGAATGAAAAGTTCATACCCCCAAGCTTGTGCCTTGGCTTAGGGTTTAAAGTATATGTCAAAACTAGGAACACTAAAGGCACAAGAGAGGATCACAAGCACAAGGATAAATCTATGATGCATCAAGAAAATCATATGAAGAATTTGTTAAAATTGACAAGTACAAAGGTGTAGTTTGACCCAATCCTAAAGGTATCACTACGGTACATCCAATAAATTATCCAATGCCACCAATCCTATCCAAGGTGATCCATTTCGGAATCCTAGGTATCACTTTTGGTGTTGTAACTATGAGTCCATACCAAGTGTCACATAGAAGTGACCAAGTCTCAACCAAGGCTTGTTGTAGACATCTTTCCATTGGTTTCATCCTCGATTACCCCTTAGAGATCCAATGTCACTCAATAATATATGAAAAGCCTGAGAGATCCCATGTCTGGAGAGCCTAAAACATCACTTCCCCGACCCATCGTGTTGTAACCTATTGAGAATAGTGAGTCCATTTTCGGGTTCTTAATACGAAACCCACATTCTCTCACTGGCCCATTTACCTACAACAATAATATATGCACATACATACATACATACATATATATATATCATAGAAAGCATTCATAATTACTTCCATTTAGGTAACCAATCAATTCCAACGTCATAACTCAGGTTAAACAGAACAAGGCATTTATCAGCATAAGTAGAGCCAAAAAAATTTAAATAAAATCAAGTCACAACAAACCTTATGACCAAATTAATTTGGCAAACAATTCTCCCTAAATAATTTTATTCAATTTAAACTTCAACCTAAAGTATCACAAAAACACACATAGCTGACAATTTAAAGAATCAATGCTGAAGGTAAAAACAACCCGATTATGTCAGCACACCCAAAAGGGTTTCCAACAGCATGGAGACAACCTATAAATGGTTATCATTAAGAAAATGTCACAAGGATCAAGTAAAATCAATTTAATTAAATTAATATGCTTTAATTGAGATTCGTCGGTAGGCACCGACAAGCGAAACAATGGTGCAAATTGAATAACACAATAAAATGATGGGAAATATCATATAATCCCTACCTTGTAGCTATAGTATCTCCCATATACCATTAAAACCTTTGATTTTACCTAAAATTTAAGAAATTGGGTGATTTTTGAAAAACATCAATTTTAGGTAAATACCTCATATAGTTGATTGTGCGATGGATAGTGGACGAAATCTAACGATTCTTGGTGTTGAAGATTAGCCTTACCAAGAGAGTTATTTCACATTTGACGGTGTTGAAAATAGAGGAGAGATGGATTAATAGTAGTCTTACTAATGGAAAGAGGAGGAGGAGGTCGAGGCGCTGCAAGGGGCACTATAGGGGGTGATGCACCAAGAGGGAGAGGAGAGGGAGAGAAAAAATAAAGGCAGAAAGAAAAAGAGGAAAATAAAAAAAATAAAAGAAAATAAAAGAGAAAAAGAAAGAAATAAAAATAAAATAAAATAAAAGGATGAAAAAGGAAATGAGATAAAAATAATAAAAATAGACTAATGCCAATTTTAGTTATTTCAACTTTTCTTGTGACCCCCTTCTTGTTTTCTTTTAAAATTTATTTTTATCCCTTTTCACTTTCTTTTCATTTCCCTTAAAATTATTTTTATTCCTTTTTAATTTATTTTAATTTATTTAAATTAAATTAATTATTTTAAATTATTTTAAATTATAAACCACCATAGGGAATAGGGTATTATTCAATTTTTCTTACGCACCCATTTAATTGCTTTAAGGTAAAAACCAAAAAATTTAAAACTGTCCATACCTTGATTAAAGATGGGATGTTACAATTCTAAACTAAAATAATATTAATTCATTTTCTATAAGATGATGGTATATTATCAAAAATCTACCGGAACCCAGTGGTGGGGCCCACCATGTCCTAAACTCCTATTTCTTAGAATAGGCTAGTCTTTTGAATACGCTAAGCATGTGAACCTCTAAACCCTTATCCTAATAATAATGGATATTTTTCACAAACTAGAAACATAGTCTAGAAACTCATCAAGGCCCCTAAGGAGATAATGAGTATTCATGACAATGAAAAGCTTACCTTCAAACACATGTCATGTAATATAAAATCTTTATCTCATTATATCTCATAAATTAGGATGTACACTTTGTGTCATAATCTTTTATTTCTTTATTGTTCATTGACTTAAATAGATGAACTTACCTTCTTCTACCATAGCCATGAATTTAGTGAAGTTACTACCATCCTCATCAACTTGGATTGAGATATCAATTCATTTTGGAAGTGATAAATTCTATCTTGATTATTCAATCATTGTCATATCATAAGGACACACCCAATATAATCTTCCTCGCTATGACATCAATTCCATAGTTTTCATTTTGCATCAAAGTACATAATCAAATAGTATAAACTGATAATAATATCAAGTTAGGATACCATTACATGTGTTTATATATTGGAATTACCAATGACACATGGAACATATAGTGTTACTATTGGTGGGTCATTCCTCATGATCTCATCTACTTGAGATCACCAATTGTGAACTTCATGAGAAGAAGTCTCAATGCTTGTAAGCCCCCATCACCTGATAGTCAAACATCATCTGTGTCCAATCAACATGATGTATTTAGACCATAGAAAATATGTTTAGAATTACTTTTATGGTATCTCTAGGTTCTCATTATAGATCATGATCTTTTATTACATTTTGATATGAAAAATAATCTATGGAAATTACCATATGAATAATGGATGCAGAAATATCAAATCTATTATGGTAAGTGTACATCATGTATAAATCACTGTATATATGATACATGGATTGAAAATTGATATTTAAGTTAAGTCTAGAGAACCTATTTTTACAAAAGGAGGATCATATTCATGATAACTCCAAGGTAAAGGATAATATTAGAACACAAAATGTGTGGCCTTAAAATTCAAAAATCACGATAAACTAATTAATCATCTAATGAAATTATAAAATGAAAGAGGTGATTAAAAATGTATAGAATAATAAAAAACATCTAACCCAGACCCTTTCTATATATTTGGATTAATCCATAATAGGGTTAACCCTCCATTGATGAAAATCTCTCAATATAAGATATAAGTAGTGTCACAACCCATCTTAGTGGGGCACATATCGTGACTCCCCAATCCCACATCCAATAGGCCCGGAGCTGATGACTAGCACCAAGTAGACATATCACTAACATAGGAGGAATTTTCTATGTATCTGTACACACACACACATCTTCAAGCTCACAAAATGATGAAATGTAAAAACCATTAAGTAACTAATGCATTCATACAACTATATCCCACAACCATAGTACGATAGGAAGTAAAGTAAATTAAACTGGTCTAAATACAATCCCACCACAAATAAATCTATAACACAAGTCCAACCTATAAGTAAAAGGTAATGGGACTACTGTCTGAAATTAATAGGAACACACCTCAGTTTTTCCAGTCTCACTAAGAATCGTCTTGTCCTGGTCCACCTAGGACTCCATCAAAAGGTTGATTGTTTACACAAGACACGAGGAATGTGGGAAAAGTCCGTGAAGTAGTGGGTATAACAACACTTAGTAGGACACACCAAAACCACAAAGAAATACAACAAAGGAAAGTACAATAAGATCTACACAGGTATATGTCTACAACATATATAATAAGAATATATAGATATACTCAATCTAAGACACACATTCTAGAGATAAGACACAACCATATTATACCATCCCTATAAATCCAGCTTGAATATTCCACAAAGCTCTCATTTAGGAGAACACACTCCTAAGTTTGATAGTATTGATGACGTTTATCCTAGAGGTACTAGTCGTCAGGTCTCATCATGAGAAAGATACACCGATAGTTTGAAGACAATATTATACACATATGAGGATCACGACCAAGTACATGGGGTGATACCAACAATTAAACCTATATTAACCTTCTAAGTAGAGGATCAACACCTGAGTAGTGTTAGTCACGTAAATACTATGAAATCAACCTAAGGCATAAAGATGAATAGAGGATCCCACTTTAGGCCTCTCAGGGATATTCCAACAACTTTATCCATGAATTCATACTGAAGGGATCATAGTAATAGCAGTAGAAAATGATTCGTACCAACCTTCAAGTAAAAAATAAGGGGAATGAAACCTAACAAAACTTATCCATGATACAGAGGACAATAGAAACTATCCATGTAGAAATAGTTACATGATATGTAGTAGGAGAAAACACTGTGTCCCTTGACCCGAGGTACAACTCTTGTAGAACGGACAATATCAGTCAAACTATGATGTGAAAAATAGGAGTACATGGCGTGTAAGGGGGCTACACACCATGTCCCAATATCCAGGGTCTGGACCATGTACTCCAGCTATGTGCTAGTATATGACTCTATCTCATGTATTTATTCCCATGTACTAGTACATGGGGTATCCCATGTACCTGGTCCATGCCAAGTCATGTGGGGTAGTACACACCATGTAGGAAACCCGTTTACTCCACCCTATGTCCTTATACTCCTTTAGGTACATGCTGAGTCCATCCAAGGGGACTACACGCTATGTAGTCAAGGAATACACGCTAGCTGTATCAGGTTCTTCCAGAAACCCTTATTCTTCCTCTTGCATGCGTCGTTGATGTCTTGGGTTCTGTTCTGGTGGTTGATTTTCCATTTAACTCCAAATTTGAGTTTTTTCGGCATCCTAACATCGAATCTATGAGATTTGGGCCTTCAAATGGCTCATAAAACATGATTTTAGCTATTCTTCATTACCATAGAAGAAAAATAAATTGTTTCACACCACTGTTTGATCCATTTCCACAACAATTGTTGCACCTACGTTGAGTCGTACTGATGCTGAATCTATTATTTCACATCATTGTGCCAAGAATCAGATGTGAAATGATGAATTATTAAAAGGAAAGTTGAACCACAAGGAATAATGAAGAAAACCACGAAGAATGGTGAATTGGGGGAGAAAATCCCTAACCAAGTCCAGAGAGATGAATCATGATCTATGTTTTTGTCGATCTTGGTTCGTCACCGTTAGAACAATAACAAATATAATGAATTTCAAGATCAAACTCTCGATAAATCCCAAAAAAATACCCATCTCACATAAAAATTGATCTGTGGGACAATTTGTTCATGGATTGGTCTGTGTCCATCATAGAAATCAAAAACAGGGAAAAAACAAATCAAACACACGCCCTTCCTCGGGTTTGATCAATCATTCATGAATAATGATCACTACATCATCATCGTTGGCAATATCCATCAATATTAGTGTGTTCTGATCATCGATATGAGATTTTAGCCTCATTTGTTTGAGATAATTCTTCAAAGGTTCTCTCCAAAGATCCTCTAGAGATTCCAAGGTTATGTGGATAACCTTGAAATTTAGAAATAAGGACATATTTAAAGAAATATTAGTTCGTTGCATCAACATAATGAATTAAAATAATTTTATTAAATAATTTTATTCATTTTATGCCCTTGAAATTTTTTTCTCAAATGACCCACAATGACCAATATTAGGTCACACCTAGGGTAAAATTTCTATTCTAAACTCAATGGTGCCCTCAGATTTCTGATCCAAGAAACTGTTTAGATTTTATTTCACTTTTTCAGGAAAAATTTCACAAGCGTGCTATTGAATATTTTAATATATTTAAAACATTTATTCTAGGAACACCAAGCATCAGAATCACATGCCATATCAGTGCCTAGTCTTTAAATTAATCCATATAATATTTAAAAATAATATACAAAAAGTATGAGTCATTCAATACTCCCCACCTTGGAGATTTATGTCCCAAAAAATCTAAAATAAGGGATACTAAAAAAGATGAGGGTACTAATCACGAATATGAGACTCTCACTCTCAAGTGCCCTCCTAGATATTCTTGTGCTACCAATGGACACACACAAAAGGAATCAATAACCCAAGAAGGATTCTCTCCTTCTAATCATTTATCTCCACTGGGTACTAAGAAAAAGTCACTCTATTCTCAATGTCCAGCTCGCCCTAGTCAATAATGTGCGATGGTTCACACACGTACCTCCTCAACTACGACACGTAGAAGATGTAGTGTACCTGGTCTAACTACAGTGGTAGATCTAAGCAGCCACCTCACTAACTCTAATAAGTATCTAGAAAGGGATGATAAAACTTAGAGATAACTTACCACCCCAACCAAATATCTATAATCCATATCAAGGTGAAACCCATAGGAACACATGGTCTCCTTCCTTGAACTCCAAAGGCCTTCATCGCCTATCAGTATGAAAGTTTTTACAGCTCTGTGTAGCTCGCACCTACTCTGGGCCCATGAGTGACAACTCTCCTAGGTCAATCCAGTATAGTGGTGGCCTACAGGGCCGACCGTAAAAAGCCTCTAATGGTGCCATACTGATGGTGGAATGGTAGTTTTTGTTGTATGCAAACTTCACTAGTGGTAGGTGATCCTCCCAACTAAGACCAAAATCTAGCATGGAAGCTTGAAACATGTCCTCCAGAACATGAATGGATCACTCTTTGTGGCCTTTATCTTGCGAGTGAAATGTAGTTCTCAAGCGTAATTGGGTACCAAACTCCTCCTATAATCCCTTACAAAACTGGGGTGTAAAGCGAGAATCACGATAAAAAACAATCGTCAATGAGACTCTATGGAGTTGAGATATCTCTTGAATGTAGAGGTTCCCCATAATCTCTACTGAACTCTGGTCTCAGATAGTTGGGAAGTGGGCTGGCTTGGTGAGTCGGTCAATGATCAACCAGACAACATAATGTACTCTATACATACATGTTAGTCCCATCACAAAGTCCACATATACCCCATACCACTTTCATTCTATCACTACAAGGGGTTGAGCTAAACTCACTGGAGCTTGGTGCTTAGCCTTCACTTGTTGACAAGACAAGCATAGAGAGACAAAATTTACAACTCATTTCTTCATCCCTGGCCTCCAAAACTAATGTTGGAGGCCCTATTACATATTTTACACTTCTGGATATACCACAAAATGGGATTTATAAAACTACCTCAAAACCTCCTCTTGCAACTCACTGGTACCATTGTTCATTCTCTGAAAATAACGAAGTGCTCTTCACCATTAGAAAATCCATCAGGATCATACTATGTGGATACCTGAGCACCTAGGGTCTCGTAGTTGGTATCCTCAAGTTGTGCCTCCCTAAATCACTGTAATAGTGGAGGGGTGATAACCATCGACTAAAGTTAAGCTTCTCTATCTCTATCCACAAAGGATAACTGCAATAAGGATAACTACTCCAACAATTCATTTGGAAACTATAAACTAGATATCCTATTGAGAGTATCTACTACCATGTTTCCCTTCCTAGGGGTATAGATAATTTCTAAGTCATAATCCTGGAGGAACTCTAGCCATCACCTATGTCTCAAGTTAAGATCCTTATGAGAGAAGATATACTTGAGACTCTTGTGATCGAAGTTGGAAATAAACCACTCACCCATCAGGAAGTGTTTCCACATTTTCAAAGAAAAGGATACTGTTTCTAGCTCAAGATCATGGGTTGCATAGTTATTCTCATGTAGTCTCAACTATAATTAACTATAGACAATCACTTCTCACCTCTGCATTAGAACACAACTAAGATCGGTTCCTGATGCATCACAAAACACTACGTACTTGACACCTTCCTCCAGAAATCTCAAGACGGGAGTGCTCGTTAAACATTGCATCAACTACTAAAAATCATAATGTAACTTATTTATCCACATGAAAGGATGCCCCTTTTGAGTCAAAGTTTCCATGGGTACTAATATCCTAGAGAAATCTAGTATGAATCTATGGTAACAGCCTGCCAACCCAAGGAAGCTCTGAACCTCTGTCACACTCTTAGGTGGCTCCCATGCTAACACCGCCTCGACCATGGTGGATCCACTACCACTCCATCCACCAAAATAACATGTCTTAGAAAGTAGACCATCTGAATCCATAACTAACACTCAGATATCCTTCCGTAAGGTTGGTTCTCTCAGAGTATATCCAGAACTATCCTTAAGTGTCTCGCATGATCCTCCTTGGATGTTGAGTATACAAGGATATCATCGATGAAGACTACCATGGACTAGTCTAAGGATGAAAGATCTAGTTCATGAGTCCCATGAACACTATTGGGGTGTTCTTCACACCAAAGGGCATCATCAAGTACTCATAGTGACCATAACAAAATCTGAAGGTCATCTTCGGTATATCCTCATCCCATACTCATAGATGGTGATAGCCTGATATGAGGTCAACCTTCAATAACCATCGGGCCCCTCTCAACTGATCAAAGAGGTCATCGATTCTCAGTAGTGGATACTTGTTCTTCACCATAATTTGGTTCAAGCATCGGTAGTCCACACACAACCTCCATCTTCTATCTGCCTTCTTGGAAAACAAAACAGGGGTTTCCCAGGGTGAAACACTAGGTCTTATGAAGCCCTTCCTCTGCAAGTCCTCCAACTGCACCCTCATATCGTGAAGATCTTTGGGATCCATATGATATGATATAGAAGATATCGATGTTGTCCTGGGGTGTAGATCAATTCATAATTCTATCTCTCAGTGGGGAGGTAAACCTAGAACATCTTTAGGAAAGATTTCCCCGTACTCTGCCACCACTACAGAAAGATGGAAACTCAAAACATCTACTGTACTAAGGGCCATACTAACCAATTGGTGAGAAATCAGCTGCACCCTCCAAAGCATGTGTCCATCCTATGCTACATGGGATTATTTTTCTCTGATAAAGGAAAACCAGGTTCCATCACTATAGACACATCACACCCTTTACCTAAAACAGTCAACCTAGGCATGGACTGTAGATAACGAATCCATACCAAGAATGATGTCGTAAGGCCTCGACGCCGCTACCAAGGGATTCAAACAGAAACTCTCACCTCCAAGAGTTAGGTCACACTACTAGCACAAGTTCATGATCTCTAAGTATTCTCTGTTAGGAGTCTCTAAGAGTAAGGGTAGATTCAATAGTTCAATCGAAAGCTCTAGGTATTGTACATGATAAGTGGGGAGAAATGAATGAATATAACCTGTGTCTATCAATACTGTAGCTAAAGTATAAAATACATAGATTGTTCCTAGAATCATTCCTATATCCCCTGGGTCATAAGCCTCGACCACTTGAAGTTGTCCCCACCCTTGTCCTCCAGCTCCCTGATCCTGACATGGACCAACTAAGGGTGGTGGTGCTAACAAGTCGATACATCGACCACCTCTTACTGCTTTCCTAGATCCTCTTCCACATTTCCACCCTATTTTTGCATTGATAAAGGACACCCTTTATCAGCACTTGAAATAGAACTGATAAAAACCTTACTGGATGCAACGTGTTGTTAATATAATATAACACCCAGAAAAAGCCTACAAACACCTGTAATTTCAAGGAATGCTATATACATTTAATGTGACACTAGGAATAAAAAAATTTCCACCAATGGTATATATAAAAAAACAATTCTATATACATTAAAAATAAAATTATATAATTACATATACAATTATCCAACAAACATTTAAAAATAATAATGTTTTATCTTTTGATGCTCATGATCCCCTCTAAAAAATGTCCACCCATGGTATCAGTTGTCGAACAAATCATATCATCCCGATAAAAATATTATTCTTATATAAGAAAACAAATATTATATTAGTAATACTATAAAGAAATAAATTAAACATTAATATGAATGAATACATTAATAACATGTCAATATTTAATAAAAAAGAAACATTTGGAGCTATACCAGTCACACCACGCATCCTATTGATGTGGGATTGAGATCTTCACATCACAAATGAATTTTGGGTCATTGTCCAAAAATATAAAACAATTTGAATGTGTTTGCTCATTTTTGAGTATGTCACTTGTTCTTTTACTAAAATTAATGTCAATTTTAAATAATGACACATTTGGAGTTATACCGGCCACACTGTGCATCATATTGAGGTGAAAATAATTCCCACATGTCACAAATGACTTATATATAATTTTCCTAGATTATTAAAAAAATCAGAATATGTTTTCTCTATTTTTAGTATACAAGTTGTATTTTTTTAACTAAAATGTCATTTCAAACTGGAAACAAGAATTATGAGTCATACCATTCACATTGTGTGTCAGTTTGATGTGATACTGCTTCATACATGTTAAAAATAACTTATGAATCACTATCCTAAATTATCAAGACAATCAGAGCGCATTTTCTTGGTTTTTAGTGAGTGGCACGTTTTGAACTAAAATGTCAATTTTAAACAGATAACAAACACTTTTAGTCATAATAGTCACACCATGTGTCATATTGAGGTTTGGTTAATTCCTATATGTCAAAAATGACTCATGTATTGTTTTACTAAAGTGTCAAAACAATATGAATGCATTTGATCAGTTTTCAATATGTCACATTTTGTTTTTACTTAAATTAATGTCAATTTTAAATAAAAAGAGATAATTTAAGTGATACCAACCAAACCATGCATCGTATTGAGGTTAGTATTATTACTACACATCAAAAATTACTTATGGGTAATTTTCTTAAAATATTAAAACAATATGAATGTGCTTGATCAGTTTTCATTATGTCACTTATTGTTTTTTACTTAAATTAATGTCAATTTTAAATAAAAAGAGTTAGTTTAAGTTATACCGGACACACCATGTTTCATATTGAGGTGAATATGATTTGAAAATGTCAAAAAAGTAATATATATTTTTTTCCTAAATTATAAAAGAAATAAGAATTCATTTTTTTTAGTTTTTAGTATGCTAGTTTTGTTTTTTTTACTAAAATGTCATTTATAACATGAAACACACGTTATGAGTCATACCAGTCGCATCGTGTGTCAGTTTTATGTGAGACTACTTAATACATGTCAAAAATGACTTATGAATTTCTATAATAAATTATCAAGACAATTGGAGTGTGTTTTCTTGGTTTTCAGTGAGTGACACGTTTTGAACTAAAATGTCAATTTTGAACTGATAACTGACACTTTTAGTCATATTGGTCACACCATACGTCAGATTGAGGTTGGGTTGATTCATACAAGTCAAAAATGACTCATGGATAGTTTTCCTAAAGTATAAAAACAATATGACTGTGTTTTCCAAGTTTTTAGTATGTCACTTGTTCTTTTTTACTTAAATTAATGTCAATTTTAAATAAAAAGACACACTTTGAGTCATACCGGACACAACGAGCATTATATTGAGATTAATTTGACTCATACACATAAAAAATGATCCATGTATTATGTTCCGAAAATATCAAAACAATATGAATGTGTTTTCTTGGTTTGCAGTATGTCACTTGTTGTTTTTTACTTAAATTGATGTCAATTTTAAATAAAAAGAGACACTTTGAGTTATACCGAACACACCATGTGTTGTATTGAGATGGTACTAATTCTAACACATAAAAAATTACTTATAGATAGTTTTACTAGAGTATCAAAACAATATTAATATGTTTTCTCAGTTTTTAGTATGCTCATTATGTTTTTTCACTAAAATGTCATTTCAAACTGGAAACACGCATTATGAGTCATACCAATCGCATCTTGTATCAGTTTGACATGATACTAATTCATACACCTCAAAAATGACTTATGAATAACTATCATAAGTTATCAAGACAATCAGAGCATGTTTTCTTATTTTTCAGTAAGTGACACATTTTGAACTCAAATGTCAATTATAAACTGATAACAGACACTTTTATTCATACCGGTCAAACCATGCATCAGATTGAGGTATATTTGATTCCTATATGTAAAAAATTACTCATGGATAATTTTAATAAAGTATCAAAACAATACGAACTCATTTTCTTGGTTTTCAGTATGTCACTTGTTCTTTTTTACTTAAATTAATGTCAATTTTAAATAAAAAGAGACAATTTGAGTGATATCAGCCACACCGTGAATTTTATTTAGGTGCAGATGATTCCTAAACATCAAAAAATTAATTATAGATCATTTTATTAAAATATAAAAATAATCTGAATGCGTTTGCTCAATTTTCAATATGTCACTTGTTATTTTTACTTAAATTAATGTCAAATTTAAATAAAAAGACACTCTTTGAGTTATATCGGACACACCATGAATTATATTGAGGTGAATATAATTCCTAAATGTCAAAAATAACTTATAGATCTTTTTCCTAAAATATCAAAACAATCTGAATGTGTTTTATCAGTTTTCAGTATGTCACTTGTTGTTTTTACTTAAATTAATGTCAATTTTAAATAAAAAGAGACACTTTGAGTTATACTAGCCACATCATGCATTATATTGAGGTGAAAATAATTCCTACATGTCACAAATGACTTATAGATATTTTTCCTAAAATATAAAAACAATATGAATGTGTTTTATCAGTTTTTAGTATGCTAGTTGTGTTTCTTTACTAAAATGTCATTTCAAACTAGAAACATGCATTATGAGTCAATCCAGTCATATCATGTGTCGATTTTATGTGAGAATACTACATACATGTCAAAAAATGACTTATAAATTGTCTTCCAAAATTATCAATACAATCAGAGTGTGTTTTCTTGGTTTTTGAGCGGGTGAAATATTTTGAACTAAAATGTCAATTTTAAACTGATAACGGGAACTTTTAGTCATACTGGTCACACCATGAATCAGATTGAGGTTTTGTTGAAACCTAAATTTCACAAATGACTCATGAATTGTTTTCCTAAATTATAAAAACAATATAAATTCGTTTTCTCAGTTTTTAGTATGTCACTTGTTGTTTTTACTTAAATTAATATTAATCTTAAGTAAAAAGAGACACTTTGAGTGATGCCAGCCACACCATGCATATTATTGAGGTGCAGTTAATTCCTACACATAAAAAAATGACTTATATATCATTGTACTAAAATATAAAAACAATAAGAATGTTTTTTCTCTATTTTCATATGTCACCTATTGTTTTTACTTAAATTGATGTCAATTTTAAATAAAAAGAGACACATTGAGTTATATCATCAACTTGTTATTTTTTCTCAGTTTTGAGTAGGTAAAGTGATGAAAAAATTAATTAATTATATAAGTATTATTAATTAAACTTTATAAATTCTTGAATCATTTATTTGTTGTCATTATCTCAGTTTTAGCCTCGAAGTCCAATCTCTCACGAGCATGACCAGTTTCGAACAAACTACCCCAACTCAAACAAAGGAATCCACCTATATAAGAAAACAATTATTATGTGAGTAATAATAAAAAGTATTAAATTAAACATAAATATTAAACAATCCACTACTTCTATAGAAGTCACATCTTCATGTTATTTTTGAACATTCCTCCATCAGATATGCTACCCATTCATTTCTGAGCACATCTATATCGTTTTGTGAATATGAGTCTTTTTGACATTCATAGTAGTACTGTAAAAATATAAATAAAAAAAGGATTAATAAATATTTTAAATTAAATAGTAATTATCTTTTAAAATACTTCTTAAGGGATGTCATTTTGTTCAAGGAATATGATCTCTCTCATAAATTTACAAACATAATAATCGTAAATTTTTCATTGGTTTATTTTGGACACTGCAGAAACATTGAGGAGAATAAGTAATTTATTTTTATTTGTGTTTAGATAGTGAAATCTTATTATATATTCTCTGATACTTATACATAAAAAGATATTTTCTTGGTTCTCATGCTTATCCCCTGGCCTCATTCCTTATTTTTCACGATATGGATGCACCACACTATCATAACAGAATACTCAATAAAAGATAATATAAATTATATAACTTGATGTTTAGCTATAAAATATTGGATTTAGTGTATTTTAAATTGATAAATTCCATCATATGTGGATGGTTTGTTTGATATCCATGCATCAAATCAAAGAAATAAATATTTATAGTATCCAAATTTACCGCAATGAGAGTCCAATACTACCTACAAACACAAAAAAGAATAAGTAATGAAAGAAATGAAAATATATTTGATTTTATTAAATTATAGATTTTTACACCTACATCATTGGTATTAAATAGATTCTGTCATACAAAATTTTTCCTTCAAATGATTTGATCAGGACTTCCACTATTTCATCCTTTGTTTTGGTATTTATTTTTGGTCGTTCTATAGAGGTGATGTAGGGACTAATGAGTCCAAATTTTTTTTCATGGGAAAATCCATTATATGGTTTTTCATATATAGATTTTCCAAAAATATGAAATGTATTTAGTCATAATTGACATAATATATCATCTTTTGGAAATTAAAATCTTGAAAACATACCTCATGTATACATTTTCAACTGAGCCTCCTAGAAAATCATAGTCGAGGATTTAACTTACACTCTAAACACCATTGAAGTCTTGATCTTTCTCTCCATGCGTATTTCCTTCAAAATCAACTATGTGATTATGGCCATTTTTTAACATTGTATCCACATGAACCTTCAATGATAGTAAATGAAGATATAGAATGGGTGGGGTAATGGTTTTTCGATAGATCCTTTTGACTGGTTGGTTGATCCTTTAGATGGGTTTGAGTCGGTCTTTCATTTCATCCCATTCCCTTTGTCCGTATGTAATAAAATTCATCGATTAAATCCTTTTTTCATTAATTTTTAAAGGTTTATCTTGAAAAATAAATTAGAAATGAATACCTCCTTATCGACATGTTTTTTTACAAGATGTAATGGCCATGCGATGAAAGTTACAACAGCTTTTTCAACCATGTGAATATCTTCCTCGTGAATTGGAATAGGTAGATCGGTTCTCGGATCATGGGATAAACTAATCGACGCTCACACATGACCTGTTAGAAGTGGTCTGCTGTGTAACATGTCATTTTGGATATTGAACATCGTAGCCCTTCCTAAAAGGTGATGGGAGAGTGTTGATAGATATAAATCACAGTTATTATCACCCTGTATAATATTAGTACATGAAAGGTATTAGTATTTTTATGATTCACATTTCATAGAAACCTTTTTTAGAAAATTGATTACCTCAACTAAGACATCCCTTTGAGGGGAATGGTTTGCCTCATAGTTGGTGGGGATGGGGTGGGATCACCATGCAGTGGTTGTTCTTGAGTTTATTCTTCTATTTTCCTCCCCCTAACAAAATTTTCCATCATCTATCTCTACCATTGGAATTATTCTTCCAGGTTATCTGTTATTTATATCATATATTTTATTAATTCACTTTGATCCTCCTATTATTTTTGCATAAAAATATTTTTAGGGTGTCACCCCAAAACCCACACCTCTAACACGACCATAATATTATGTCCACTTCAAGGCCACTGATAGTATGTGTTTATCTGGTACAAGTGTTTCTAATTATTGTAACTATGTCAGATATAAAATATAGGATAATAATTTATCATTGTTATGTAGTATCAATTTAAAGTAAAACAAATTTTTATTATGTAATATTTACACATGTTTCCCACACTTTGTGTGTTTTCATCTATTAGTATCTTGTCTTTATTTAAACATGCCTTCTTCCATAGAACATGGTGTGGGATGGAAGTGTCTTTGGATTTGGATTCATCAATCTCTATATAAATATAGGAACACAATTATGGTGTTGTTTCATGTCACATTAAATTACTACAGTATATTTAAAATAAGTTCCAATTTTTTTTTCAAGTGAAGAGTACCCCATCCTTTCTTTACGGTAGATGTATGCTGGTTTTTATACTCATTCCTTATTTTTATCACTCTATTGATATTTCATAAATAAAAATTTTTCAATTAAAGTGATGAATACATGTATCCTAAAACAATGTATTACTAACCACAATGTACCTGAAAATACACATCTTCATGATGGCCAGTAAATGCATCCCATGCTTCTTGGGTTATCAGGTGTGCATAGATAAGCAGTGTGTGTGGGTTTATTTTATCTTCAGTATCTTTAAGATTATGACTTGTTATAATTGTGAGAAATCCCCTATGAATCCATTCAATAAGCATTAATACATATTTTTTTGTGGGATTCATCTATTATAAATGTACTATAAAAAGGATAATAAAGAGTAATTCAATGTTTCATTATTTTATTTTTTAGTAAAATAAAGAAATGTTATCATAATTTTATCATAATCTCTTCCCACATCAGTATCTTAAGCATAGGTACAACAAGGTTCCATGAATCTATATCAATTGGAACGCATTGTTGACTAATGATTCTGATGTAACTGTCATGACCCATCCTCGGGACCCGTGCCGTGACTACCCCAAGCCCTCCTTCCATAGGCCAGGGGATAGCGACTAGCACCAAAGGCGTAAATCCCTAAGCTGGGAAGGCATTGCCTTTATAAAAAGAAATCACACACAATCAGAGTACACAATTGGAAGCAAAACACTAAGTAAAACTGAATACAAAGTTAGTGTGGAAAGTAAATGGGTCATTATACAAACCCAATTGAACAACAAGAACAAGTACAAGTAAAAAGGGAAAATAGCTCCTAGATCGTCCACCGGGGAATCCTACCTGAAGGGTAGGTACATAACTCGAACAAATTCTCCCTGAGGTATGTCCCATCTAGTCCATCTCCGAGCAGCCACCCGTTTGTCACCCTCAGCCCCGATCACTACTGTCCGTCGTCTGCACAGAACACAACAAGGTGTGGGCGAAGCCCGTATAAGGGTGAGTATAACAATACTCAGTAGGGGACCCCGAGACCCCCGAAGGTCTCCCAGAATCCACTAAGGACAAACCAAAGAATAAAGATACAAACATGAATTATCAACCAACCTTACTTAGGTATATGCCCATACATATACCTAAGTTACCAATCATAGTTCAAATCCAACTCACGAGCCCAAGCACAACCCAGTCCACAAAATATGTAAAGTCAATCACCACGATGATAATGGTTGAAATACAAGACTCAGCTCACATAGGTATACATCTCTCGTAGAGTGATAGAGATGATCAGATGTAGTCACTGATTCATCTAATCTATCGGACCCACACAGGATACAGGACCAGCTAAGTTGTCGGATCCACACCGGATACAGGACCAGCTAAGCTATCAGACCCAAATAGGATACAAGACAAGCTATTCTGTCTGACCCACACAGGATACAGGAACAGAAGTCAGAACTGTTGGACCCATGGAGGATCCCAGTGCAGTAGTCATTTCTGTCAAACCCACAGAGGATTCTGGTATAGTAGTCATCAATGTCGAACCCACAGAGGATTCAGGTATATCTTAGTCGCAGCAAGCCCTAGGGTTCCCGCACACAGCACGCTCGATTCTGGGAGGGTCTTCTCCTCAATCGAAGTGTTGATACATCAACTATCCTGAAGTCTTGAGTTGATGTATCTCGTCGTTCCGTCTCATCTTAAGGAACCCGACACGACAGACGACACATCAATCGGTCGCCTGGTCTAAAAGTTATTGGCATTTTCCTTCCAGGGGATCGATTGGTTTTTTGGCTTAAACCAATCCAGCCGTACTCCAACTGCATCCAAACCTCAAGTGGAGTATGCCAAAAAATATTTTCTCTCCAATAATTCCATCTCCGTAGGCGATATGTCAATCGGACACCCGTAGCCCTAGATGCAGGCTAAAAGGTGTAAACGACCATAGCGGGTTTGGGTCCGGTCCGACCTAGTCGGACTAACCCAGCCTGACTCGGTCTGAACCAGGGTCTGACCTGGTTCACAGGTTCGACCCGGTCTGAGGAAGCGACTCGAGCCAAGGGGACAGCCTGAACCGAAGAGATGGCCCGACCTGAAAGGCGGCCCGACCCGAGGGGGCCCGACTGAAGGCGGCCCGACCTAGGGGTGGCCCGACTGAGGGGCGTCCCAGCCAAGGGTGGCTCGGCGTTGGGCAGCCCAGCCTTGGGCGGCCCAGACGAGGGTGACCCCGACTTAAGTGGCTCGGCCGTGGTAGCCCGTCTCGTGGCATCCCGGATCGTGGAGGCCCGACCGGCCACACGAGGGATGGGGGTGCCCTCCCCCCCCATTCGTCAAATAGAACTGGCGCGCTGCGCCGGTTCAGGGGCCGCGGGACCCGGCTGGTCCTGCTCCATGGTGGCCAGCTCGGCCGGCCGCCTCCGCACCTCCACCATGGCGCGACGACGCCGCGCCACAACCACCACGGCCTGACCTGGCCGTGACCTTGGGCTCCACCGCGGGGCGCGACGACGACACACTTCTTCATCCGCCACATCCCTCCCGGCCGCGGTTCCTCTTTCGTCCGCCGTGGCCCTCCTGTCCGTGGTTCTTCTCCAGCGCGGTGCGATGACACCACGCCCTTTTGGATCTGACTTCGACGTCAACCAAACAAGAACTAACAGAGGGGCGTCGGGCCATGTTGGTTCAGCCCGCGCCCTCCGAATTAGCTGATAACAAGTGGCCATCATCGAACCCAAATAAATGACGAGGAACGAGGGTATGATTTATAAAATAAAATAATCAAATCCCCCTACCTTTTATTTTTTGTTGTACGTTGACGAGTCGTGGAAGACGGACGTCGTTCCATCAACGTCGGAGGAGGTAGAGCTCGATGAAGACGAGTCGAGACAATGCCTTCAGTGTACTTCGTGGGATGCAGTTCTTCCCTTCCTTGCTCCGGTTGAAGAAAGAAGAATATGATGCTTCACATTCTTTGGAGATGAAGAGCGTTCTTTATGTTCTTCGTGGAAAGAATGGAGTTCTTCAGTGGTTCTTCGTTGGAAGGACGAAGCTCTTATCTCTCAAGCTTTCCAATGGATTATTCCAACCCCAAAAATGAAAAGGATGGACTCTTTTAATTCTTTCCCACAATGACACCAAGATGTGTTTAATTAAATGAGGCAACTCATTTAATTAATGCTAAGCGATAGTTCAAATTCAAATTTTGGAGGAGGTGAAGAGTTTAATTAAAATAAGCCACCTCACTTCATCAATGGGTGAATTGGCACCATTATGGGGGAAGGTGGAAGGTTTCAAGAGATTCCCCCATTAATGGGGAGCTCAAGGGTTTAAAAGAGGGGTTAAGGGGGTTCAAGCTATTGGGAACCACTTAGTTATATCCTCCCAAGGGAGGTTAGGGTGTGGTGGGCCCCACCTCTAACCTCCACTTGGTGGTTTTAACCACCAACCAAATAAAAATATGTTACACACATTTTTACTTAATTTTATTTATAATCCCCAAAAATTAACTTCCAACCTCAATAAAAGGAAACTGCGGTAAAGGTCTCCTTATGAAAATACAGGCGCTGCGAGTTCAGCGGTGTACTCATATTTTAATTCCGATCACCGATTCAAAATATATAAAACGTCGCTCGCACGTTTACTGAACGTACCCGAAAAAAAAGTTCAGAAAATTATTAACATCCATCCTCGACCCACTGCGATCAAGGTTAGGATCGGCCTAGGTGAAACACACCCCAACGAACCCAAAGGTAACCTCGAATTTTCAATTCGAGTTACCATTTAAAAGTTATGAATTTTAAAATAAAATAATTGTCACTTAATTATTTTATTTACGGCCAAAAACTAACTTTCTCTGGTGGCCCTCGCCGACCCAAGTTAGCATCTGCTTAAAGAAAGACTACCCTCACGAGTTCAGCGGTGGTCTCAGATTTTTAATCCAAGTAACCATTTGTGAGTTATAAGCTTTTGAAAAATAAAATAACTTTATTTAATTATTTTATTTACGGTTATACCATTTTTGGGTTTTCTCGCAGGAGGCCCGTGATGACTAAACTTAAGTCACGCCTAGGGTAAACCCGCCATCCTAAGCTCAATGGTGGCTTCATATTTATAATTTGAGTAACTGTTTAAGAGTTATTCCACTTTTTTTAGGAAAAACACATACGCACATTAATTTATGCTTTACAAAGCTTCGACGGATCATTCCGAGCACTCCGGGCCTCGGAATCGCGCGCCGTCAGAAATTGAAGACTCGTAAAATTCCCAAGAATTTAAGAAAAAAATTTCTACAGAATTTCTGGGTCTTTAAATTCTCTCCACCTCATGGCTTTACGTTCCCATAAGCTACAACTCACACTAAGGAAACAAAAGGGGGTACTAAGCACGCATCTGAGCCTCCCGCTCCCATGTGCTCTCCTGGTGGTTTCTGTGCTGCCAGCAAATGTGCCCCAGAGGAATCGACCATCCACACAGGAACCGCTTCTATAAATCCTCAAACTCAACTGGAACATCTATGAAATTCTCCCCATCATCAATGTCCAGCTCCCCATGGTCGATGATGTGGGATGGGTCATGCACGTATTTCCTCGGCTGAGATATGTGGAAGAGGTTGTGCACCTGGTGCAACTGAGGTGGAAGAGATAAGCGGTAATCCACCTCACCTACTCTGCTAAGGACCTAGAAATGTTTGATGAATCACGGAGATAACTTTCCGCCTCGGCCAAATCTCCATAGACCTCATCGAGGTGAGACCCGTAGAAAGACGTGGTCGCCATCCTTGAACTCCTGAGGTCTCCATCTCCTGGATGTACGTGGAAGACCCATCACGAAGTCCATAGATATCTCATCCCTCTTCCACTTTGGGACCTCTAAAGGCTGAACCAAGCCTGCTGGTACCTGATGCTCCGCATTCACTTGCTGAAAAGTGAGGCATAGAGAGACAAAATCCACTACTTCCTTCTTCATACCTGGACACCAGTGCTGTCATCTAAGGTACTAGTAGATATTCACCACTCCTAGATGTACCACTAAAGGGGATGTGTGAAACTCTTTCAAAACTTCTTCCTGAAGTGACACTGGCACCATAGTACATTCTCTAAAGAGAATGATGTGTTCCCCACCTTCAAAAAACCCATAAGGTTCCTGACCTGTGGATATCTGAGCACGTTGTGTCTCACAGTCAATATCCCCACGCTGTGCCTCTCTAACTCGCTAAAGAAGTGGAGGAGTGACTGTGTGAGACTATAGAAAGGTTGCTCCATCTCTATCCACACATGATATCTACAATGTGGCCAGCTTCTCCATCGCCTCTCCCAGAAGCTGAATTCTAGATCTCCTGTAGATATCATATGTTACAATGTTCCCCTTCCCAGGAGTATAGAATATCTCAAAGTCATATTCTTGGAGGAACTCAAGCCATCATCGCCGTCTCAAGTTTAGGTTCTCATGAGAAAAAATATACCTGAGACTCTTGTGATCTGAGTATACAGTAAAACGTTCGCCCATAAGATAGTTCCACCACATCTTCAAGGCGAAGACCACTGCTTCTAACTCCAGGTCATGGGTAGTGTAGTTATGCTCATGCTGTCTCAACTGCTGAGAACCATATGCAATAACTTCTCGCTCCTACATAGGGACACATCCGAGTCCGGTCCCTGATGCGTCGTAGTAAACTACGTACCCAACGCCCTCCTCCGGTAGCCTCAAGATGGGCACACTAGTTAAACTCTACCTCATCTCCTGAAAGTTATGCCGGAATATCCCTGACCATGCGAAGGGTTGCCCCTTATTCGTCAAGCTGATAGTGGTGCTGCAACTCTGGAGAAGTCTGGAAGAAAGGTAAGTCTGGCCGACTCATAAGTGATCGACTGCACCCTCTTATGCATGATTCCATCCTTTGTTTCCTAGATTTTCCTTTTCAAAGACCAAGGAAAAACCCATCCCAACGTTTTAGGTAAACCACAACCTTTTTTCCTAATACATTCAATCTGTGTATGAACTGTGTTTGCCCAGTCCATACCCAAACTAACGTCATAAGGCCTCAACGCTGCCACCAAGTGGTTCCAACTGAAACTCTCACCTCAAGGGTCAGATCACACCATCGACGTATGTGTGATTATCGAGTCTCCTTCCAAAGGTATCTCCAGACATGAGGGTCAAGTCAATGGTTTAACCAGAAACTATAGGTCTGGGACAAGATTCGTGGAAGGAAGGAATGATTGATACCTATGTCTATTGATATAACAGCTAGTATTAGACACAGACTGTAACTCAAATCATTCCTAGATCCCTTGGTTCACTCTCCTTGACCGCATGCAGCTACTCTCTTACGCTTCCCTCCAGCTCCCAGATCCTAGCAGGGACTACATAGGTGGGTGGTTGTAACATGTCAAAATGTTCACCACCTCATGCTTCTCTCCTAGATCTACTTTCATGTCTACTGCCATGAAAATTCATCTGTCTTTAACACTTCCTCTTCTAGAAACATCTCACACGCCCAAGTCTCTGAGACTGGTTTTAGTTTCATGCTTTCCAATAGCTAACATTCACTGGTTGTATCCGCTCAGCCAATGAACATTCAACCACAAAGGTTCTCTCTAGCACCCTAACATAATTAGGAATGCATAGAGGAAAAATGGTTGGCTCGGATGTCCTTAAACACACCTAGATCAGAGGTCTATGCTCTAAAGCACTTCTCGCATCGTATTCATTGAGTACCAGGAATGGTCGATACGCTTCGATGAATACTCAACTACCGACATGTCATCCTGCCGAAACTGCATAAGCTCTAGAAAAATCTCAGCCACCTCCTCAATCCAGTCCTCAGCCGTCTGTAGGTCAGGCTCACCTTGGAAGTTGAGGGATATCTAGTGCTGAAACACATGTAAGGCACTAAGCCTATAAGTGTCCTCTACCGGTACTGCCGGTAGTGTCTGCTGACCAACGGGCAGTGATATAGTTGGCACACTGCCTAAAGGTACCATCTCGGAAAAGGGTCCATGTACCAACACCTCATCACTATGAGGACCATCCTCATGGTCACTCACTAAAAAATATTAGTAGCTAAGATCACCATCTGCTCTACTGGTGTCTCGACTAGGCAGAAAACTCTAGCCATCGCCTCCATCCAGTCCTCAACTGCGTGGGAATCTGACTCACCTTGAAACCTCAGAGGCCTATGCTGCTGGAACTCGTAAAATGCACTCAGTTGGCGTGCACTTTCCACCAATGCGGCTGGGGGTATCTGCTACCCTACAGGTGGTGGTGGTGCTGGTACACTACCCGATGGTGCCAATATAGAAAGAGGGCCCTACACCGGAGCCTCGTCGCTCAGTGGGCCTTCATCATGTACTCTCTCAGGAACCCTAGCTGGCTGTCTTCATAGTGGTATCCTGATAAGGAACAGTTGCTCCATGGTAAATAAGTTATACCTGGTGAGCTGACTCAAAAAGACCACAAAGGAAACTCTTGAAACACACACTCAATCAGTGTTTTCGTTCACTGAGTCAAAAATCAGAGGTCAGGGTCCTGGTGTATGGATACGTCGGCTGCTGTACCAACACTGGACTCCCTAGATTGAAAACCACACTCAATACTCTTAAAACTATTTCTTCACAGTAAGACAGATCAGAGTCCTAAGTTCTGCGGTAGAACTAAATCCTCTGATACCAATTTGTCATGACCCGTACTAGGGACCCGTGCTGTGACTACCCCAAGCCCGCCTTCTATAGGCCATGGGCTGGTGACTAGAACCAAAGGCATAAATCCCTAATTTGGGAAGGCGTTTCCTTTATAAAAATAAATCACACACAATCAAAGTACACAACTGGAAGCAAAACACTAAGTAAAACTGAATACAATGGTAGTGCTGAAAGTAAATGTGGCAGTATACAAACCCAACTGAACAACAAGAACAAGTACAAGTAAAAAGGGAAAACAGATCCTGGATCATCCACCAGGGAATCCTACCTAAAGGGTAGGTACAGAACTTGAACAACTCATCCCTGAGGTACATACCATCTAGTCCAGCTCTGAGCAGCCACCCGTCTATCACCCTCATCCTCGATCACTATTGTCCGTCATCTGCACAGAACACAACAAGGTGCGGGTGAAGCCCGTGCAGGGGTGAGTATAAAAATACTCAGTAGGGGACCCCGAGACCCCCGAAGGTCTCCCAGAATACACTAAGAATAAACCACAGAAGAAAGTTACAAACACGAAGTATCAACCAACCTTACTTAGGTATATTCCCATACATATACCTAGGTTACCAATCACAGTTCAGCTCCAACTCTCGAGCTCAAGCACAACCCAGTCCACAAAGGAAGTAAAGTCAATCACCAAGATGATAATGGTTGAAAGACAAGAATCAGCTTACATAGGTATACATCTCTTGTAGAGTGATAGATACAATTATATGTAGTCACTGATTCATCTAAGATGTCGGACCCACACAGGATACAGGACCAGCTAAGTTGTCGGACCCACACAGGATACAGGAACAGCTAAGCTGTCGGACCCACACAGGATACAGGACCAGCTATTCTATCAGACCCACATAGGATACAGGAAAAGAATCCAGAACTGTCAGAACCATGGAGGATCCCGATACAATAGTCATTGCTGTCAAACCCACATAGGATTCTAGTACAGTAGTCATCGTTGTCGAACCCACGAAGGATTCTGGTACATCTCAGTCGCAGCCAGCCGTAGGGTTCCCGCACACAACATGCTCGATTCTGGGAGGGTCTGCTCCTCGAGCCAATTTTCGATACATCAACTAACACAAAGTCCTAAGTTGATGTATCTCGTAGTTCCGTCTCATTATAAGGAACCCAACGCGACAGACGACGTGTCAATCGGTCGCCCGGTCTAAGAGTTATTGGAATTTCCGTTCGAGGGCCCAGGTTGGTTTTTAGGCTTAAACCAACCCGGTCATACTACACCTATATCCAAACATCAAGTGGAGTATTCCAAATAATCTTCTCGCTCCAATAATTCCATCGCCGTAGGCGGTACGTCAATCGGACACCCGTAGCCCTAGATGCGGGCTAAAAGGTGTAAACAACCATAGCGGGTCCTGGTCCAGTCCGACCTAGTCAGACTGACCTGACCCAACCCGGTCTGAACTGGGGTCTGACCCGGTACATGGGTCTGACCCGGTCTGAGGAAGAGACCCGAGCCAAGGGGACGGCCCGACCCGAAGAGATGGACCGAACTGACGGGCGGCCCGACTCGAGGGGGCCCGGCCGAAGGCAGCCCGACCGATGGCCGGCCCGGTCAAGGGCGGACCGGCCATGGCGGCCCGGCTCATGGGGGCCCGGCTCGTGGCGGCTTGGCCGGCCACACGAGGGAGGGGGTCCCCCCCGTTCGTCAAACAGAACCGGCGAGCTGCGCCGATTTAGGGGCCGTGGGACCCAGCTGGTCCCGCTGGTCTGGATCCATGGCAGCCGGCTCGACCGACCGCCTCTACACCTCCACCATAGCATGATGGAGCCATGCCACCACTGGCACGACCCAACTTGGCCGCGACCTTTGGATCCACTGCGCGGCACGACGACGCCGCACTTATTCATCCGCCACCGCCCTCCTGACCGTAGTTCCTCTTTCATCTTCTGCGGCCCTCCTGGCCACAGTTCTTCACCAGAACGGTGCGACGACACCATGGCCTTTCCGCTCCGACTTCGACGTCAACCAAACAAGAACCAACGGAGGGGCGTCGAGCCATGTTGGTTCGGCCCACACCCTCCGCATTAGGTGATAACAAGTGGCCATCATCGAACCCAAATAAAGGACGAGGAATGAGGGTATAATTTATACATTAAAATAATAAAATGCCCCTACCTTGTATTTCTCATTGTACGTTGTTGAGTCGCGGAATATGGATGTCATTCCGTCAACGTTGGAGGAGGTAGAGCTCGGTGAAGACGAGTCAAGACGACGCCCTCGGTGTACTTCGTGGGCAGCGGTGCTTCCCTTCCTTGCTCCGGTTGAAGAATGAAGAAGATGATGCTTCACATTCTTTGGAGACGAGGAGCGTTCTTTATGTTCTTCATGGAATGAATGGAGTTCTTCAGTGGTTCTTCGTTGGAAGGACGAAGCTCTTCTCTCTCAAGCTTTCCAAAGGACTATGCCAACCCCAAAAATGACAAAGGATGACCTCTTTTAATTTTTTCCCACAAAAACACAAGGATGTGTTTAATTAAATGAGGCACCTCATTTAATTAATGCTAATAGATAGTTCAAATTCAAATTTAGAGTAGGTGAAGAGTTTAATTAAAATAAGCTACCTCACTTCACGAATGGGTGAATTGGCACCATTATGGGGGAAGGTGAAAGGTTTTAAGAGTTTCCCCCATTAATGGGGAGCTTAAGGGTTTAAAAGGGGGGTTAAGGGGGTTCAAGCTAGTGGTCCCCACCTATTTATATTCTCCCAAGGGAGGTTAGGGTGTGGTGGGACCCACCTATAACCTCCTCTTGGTGGTTTTAACCACCAACCAAATAAAAATATGTTACACATATTTTTACTTAATTTTATTTAGAATCCCCAAAAATTAACATCCAACCTCGATAAAAGGAAACTATGGTAAAGGTCTCCTTAAGTGAATTCTGGCGTTGCGAGTTCAGTGGTGTCCTCAGATTTCAATTCCGAGCACTGGTTCAAAATATATAAAACGTCGCTCGCATGTTTACAGAATGTACCTGAAAAAAAAGTTTGGAAAATTATTAACAGCCATCCTTGACCCACTGCGGTCGAGGTTAGGCTCTGCCTAGGTGAAACATAACCCAACAAACCCAAAGGTACCCTTGTATTTCCAATCCGAGTTACCATTTAAAAGTTATGAATTTTACAATAAAATAATTGTCACTTAATTATTTTATTTGCGGCCAAAAACTAACTTTCTCTGGTGGCCCTCGTCGATCCAAGTTAGTATCTGCTCAAAGAAAGCCTACCCTCACGAGTTCAACGGTGGTCTCATATTTTTAATCCATGTTACCATTTGTGGGTTATAATCATTTGAAAAATAAAATAACTTTATTTAATTATTTTTTTTTACAGTTATACGATTTTCGGGTTTTCTCACTGGTGGCCCGTGCCGACTAATCTTAAGTCATGCCTAGGGTAAACCCGCCATCCTGAGTGAAACTGTGGCCTAAAATTTATGATCTGAGTAACTATTTAAGAGTTATTCCACTTTTTTAGGAAAACCACATACATACGTTAATTTAAGCTTAACAAAACTTCGACAGATCATTCTGGGCACTCTGGGCCTCGGAATCGCGCGCCGTCAGAAACTGCGGACTCGTAAAATTCCCAAGAATTTAAGAAAAAAAGTTCTACATAATTTATGGGTCTTTAAAGTAACTACTTAACATGGAATTGTTGGGTTTAACATGTTGGCCCTACACATTCCATCCAACCTCATATTTCATACCTTTGACTTTCACCTTAATGATTTTTGCTAACACCATCAAACTATATTACTCCTGTTTTTTCTACATTGTTGTTACTTCATTGCCTACCATTTCCCTAAAATCAATATCATCAATATGTTCCTCGGGAGAGGTAGCATTGGCATGTGCATATGGTCATTGTACCTCTACAATGGGAGTAGTAGCAGGTTGAGAAACCTATTGTTACTTAGGAATAGGAGCACCAACACATGCAGAAGGTCGTTCCTATGCATTGCGAGCAACAACAGGTTGAGATACCTATTGTTTCTTTAGATTGGGAGCACCAACACATGTAAAAGTAATTATCTATAGAAGTGGTTTAAAATTTAATTTAGATTACATAAATTCAACAACAAACATATAATAACATGAGGTAACATGATGCATATTACAAAAAAATATAACCAGATTATCGAACTCTCTTTTTCTTTTTTAAAGGATAAAGGGATTTGAACCTTCTATTGACTATCCAAATCCCTTAATTGTGGTCTCTTATGAGATATGAAAAGTTATCTAAATTGGTACCTCTATGAAATGATTGCGACATCCTAATGAAAGGGTCATCCTTAGTTGAATTTTCATCTCACACTTCAGTGATTTTGGTCGATAAGAAAACAATTGACCACTTTCAGTTAGTATTATTTGGAACATAAAATACTGGTACTTCTTATGATGCCATTATAAATGGTTTTTCTTTGTACCTTTCCTTACTAAAATCAACTTTCAAAAATCCCAATTCATCTATTTTAACAGCACTCTTATTATCAAAACACTTGCATTGAGAAATAGTCACTTGGAATGTTGTATAATCCAACTCCCATATTTCTTTGATGATTCCAAAGTATGACATATTCACATAAATTGGATTTCTTTCTTTAGTACCAGAAACATGCATTGCTTCAGCCACAAGTGTAACTCCACTATTTTCCATGGTATTGTCTTCATCATGCTCATTTGTATAAAATGTATAAATATTAATTACATTACCATTGTAATATAATACGTGCAAACTTGTTCCTTTGGATAGCCGTCAAATTATTTATGAAATTGAATCCAAATTTTCATCTGAAACATTAAAAATATAGTATTCAAGACATCCTATAAACTATTTATTATGTGTATTTGATATCCATCCTTCAGATATTAATGGTTTGAAATGCTTAAGAATTTATTTGTGGGTTTCAATATATGGGGAAACCTCAAAACTGTTATGAAAAATGTAAAGGTGGGCCTTATACTGATTTGTAATATTGACTATGACAACATATCTTTTAGAAATTACTTCACCTACAAGATTCCTAGTGTGATGATATTTTGGTAGACCAATGATTTCCACATTGGAAAAGTATTTGGTATATAACTCAATGTCTTCCTAAAAAATATATCGCTCTGCAATACAACCCTATGTCCGACTTTAATTTTTAACATGCCCTTTCAAAATCTCCATATACTGTTCAATGGGGTACATCCATCTATAGTGTATAGGACCACATAGTCTAATATATCAAACCAAGTGAACCATTAAATGAACAATCATATCCAAGAATATTGGTGGGAAGAAAATTTCCAATTCACATAATATGATGGAAATTTATCTTTCCATAGTCGGCAATTTCTCCAGGTCTATAACTTTGCTGCATATATATTTGAATAAGAAACATAGATTGGTTAATGTATGAGGGGAATTCTTGGGAAAAATGAAATATAAATCTATATGCATTAGAACTTACATCAAAACATGACAGTCATGTGATTTCATAACCTTTAACTTCAAATTACTCATTGACACTATGTTCTTGATATTCAATGAATATCCCTATGAAACCTTTATGTCATTAAAGAAGTTGTAAAACTGATATCTCTTCTCACTGGAAAGAGTGTAAATAGCTGAAGAAAGAATATTTCAATTTTCACCCTTCACTTGTGCCAACTCTTCTCGTATTCCCATGTCAACCATGTCCAACCTAGCCTTAATTCTATCCTTTGTTTTTCCAAGTGCATTTTGAAAGATGTCGATGACACTATCAAATATTTTTTTAAAATGCATAACATCAATAAAATTTATGACATATAGAAAATTAATGTATGGAAATTAAAAGAAACTAATCTCTTTTTTCAACCGGTTTTCATAAGGTTTTCCAATTTTTTTTTTACCAAAAGCAGTGTTCACATCTATTACTTTATCAAACAGCTGATCACCTATTGGTGGAGATGGTGTTGTATGTTCTTCTAAACTTCCATCGAATGATTTCGTCCCAGATCAATACTTATACCATCTGGGTAGAAATATGTGATGTCCTAGAAACATGGTTTTCAATGAATGTTTCAACCTAATTGAATATGTACCTTGTTTATAAATAGGAAACCCTTGAGTAACTTTAATTATATATCCTAGAAAATTTCAATAAGCAGGAAATTCATTTATCATCCCATACAACATGGATCTCAACATGAAATCTTCATTTCTGTAAGTATCATACAACGTAACACCCAAATCCTGCAATAATTTCAAATCCTTGATCAACGAATCCAAATAAATATCAATATCATTATCTAGTTGTTTTTATATCAACATGGGCCTTTTACATATAACATTTCATTATTTAAGCATAATTAATCATCAGAGTACAAGCCAAGGATTGTTAAGTATAGTTTCTTGGAAGACTAGGTACATATAACATAAAACATGGGGATAAAAAACATCTTTATTTAATCTCCATAAAGAGATTATAACTTCCTTTGAGCTCTTACATCTGCATAGGGTATCCTGATGAGCACATGAACAAAGGGATGAGCTAAAAAGCCCAGTAAAGGAATGAACATAAGGATACATCTCATACACATGAGTTAGGAGGCATGACATAATGATATCCAAAGCATGAAACTTATAAAATCATTTAATATAAGAATGAGATCATATAAACATGGATTCATATAAATGTGGAAGAATCATAAATCATATATTTAGTACGGGCCAAGGCTAACCACCAATCCCGTTTCCCATTTCAGTACGGGTCAAGGCTAACCGCCAATCCCGTTTCACATCGCATCTCATGAGACTTAACCTTACCCAATGCATTGGAGCACTATCTGGGCGCACCCATCTCAACATATTCATGAATATCCTTGCCGCATAAATATTCTTACCACATATACAATCATGCATATTCAGCCATACACAAACATAAGGGTACCCATGAAAAGAATTGGGTACCTCAATCATGACATCAATCATAACCAATAGGCGTATCATGAAAGTGTCCATATAAGGAAATAATTAGAAATGCATGGACGTTTATAGGGTAAAATAGGCATATAACATGGTAAGTGGTGTCAAACATAAGTGACAACATATTAGAAATCTATTTTAGAAACATTATCATTAAAACATTTTTGTGCGGTTTTAAGGAAAACACTCTAGAGATTTTCAAATAGAAAAGAGGACATTACTTTATAAAAAACCAGAATTGAAACAATAATTTTTTCACAATAAAAATAATGATTTTTTAAATACAATGGTATCTTAAAATAGAGGATAGAGTGAACATGAAATTTGGGTAAAATTTTGGGAAGTCCCCTTAAAATAGGTTTGCTTATCAGAAAGTTCTAAGGATGGAATCTTTCAAAAACATGTATATCCCCGAAAGAAAGTGATGGAAGGATCTTGATATTGGAATATTTTAAAACTATCCATAATTCATAATATTCACATGAATAGATGGGATAACACCACTTTTAAATAAAGATAAGGTAACCCGAAAGAATGAAGAAGGTTTGGGTAGAATTCGTTACGATTTTACCGGCATGGTGTCTTGTGTACCTAAGAGGACTTGATGAGAAAGATAAGAGGTTTCTAATAACATATAAAATATTAGGGAATTATGGGGAAGGTTTATAAACATACCTCATCACTTGGTATTACAAAAAAAAGAATAGCATAGAGAACAATCTTGATGAAGAGTGAAAGGGGAGGATCCCTTACCTTAAATCTGTTGGTGTTCTCCACTTATTATTAACGACCTGAATAAACAAATTAGGATTTATTAATTAATAAGTCCAGAACCACTTATATATTTAATTTATTTATTATAACTCTTTTTAGTTCATTCAAATCCTTTTTATTAGTTATAAGGTTCAATTTCGTTATTCGGGCACGTTTGTATACTTGGCTTTAAAAGATCGGTTCACTTATATTCAAGTTTGGATTATATGTAATATGAAAGTGGTTGTCCAGAATTGAAGTTATATTCTTTAGTTCATATATAGGGGATTACATGGTTTTAGTTTTAATTATATTACTTAGAGTGAAGTTGAATTATTATATATATAACCATAGTGATAACCGTTTTTTGTTGATCAGTGGATTTGATTACAAAGAATGTGTTTTGATTTACAACTTAATTCCATTTGTACCAAAGGATTACAGAACCAAAAATAGGATATATTAAATATATTATAATCTGGTTCAACCATAACAAAAATGGTTTCATGACCATAATTAAATATAATAATAGAAATTGATAAACCGTTGTCCTTGAATGTGCTAAATTAGCACATCTCAAATGGTGCTTTCATTTCTTTCAAATAAAAGGGTGGGGAAAAGAGAGAAGATAATGAAATATACCACTAGCATGAAGAAATTCTATTACATGTATTCTACTGGATTTATCATACTATTATGGTGAAGGGAGGTGAGGAAAGAAATTAAAAATAAAAGAACTTAAAAGAAAAGAAGAAATTTGGGAAGAGGAATTTACCTCTTGAGACTTCCTCCTTTGAGAACCTCTTAAGGGGAGAGGTTTTGGTATTTTTAGGCAGCTGAGAGCTTTTGGACATGGGGGAGGACCTTGGTAAGATATTTTTGCATAATTTAGAGAAGTCATGGAGCTTTAGAGGAGTGGAGAGAAGAGGGAGTGAAGGGGGGTTTTATAGTGGAGGAGAGGAGAGATTTCATGATATTATAATACTTAATTTATTACTTCTTCACAAGACAAATAATAGTAAGCATTCCATAACCAAGAATAGTAAATGGGTCATGTGAATTCGAACCATGGGTGGTGAAATCAGCCATGATTCTAGGAATAGTTTATTTAGCTTATAATGTATATATACGATAAATTACCATATTTTACTATTTATCAAAATTTCAAGTATTTTAGAAAAATCTAAAAAATTCAGCCTAACCATTTTTCGACGTGTAGAATCCAAAAATGAAGTCTATTTTTCAAAAATAATTTTATAAATATGATTATTTTAATATTTAATTAAAATCATAATTTATTATCAAAAACCAGATTTAAAACATGAATTAACTCATTCTAAAACATAGGTATATTATACTTCCAACATGAATATTATTTTTATAATATCATAGGTGAGATTACTATTCATTAGGGTATATCACTATTCATAAGGGTATGCTACTGTTCATTAGGGTAGGATACTATTCACCAAAAAATTAAGTTTTTCTTATCAGACTCCAAAAAACATCTTGAACACAACTGTGTATGTCAGATTTTACAAATTACAAACACAGAAGTGACAAACTTGTGTTTAAAGGAAACTTATCACTTAGTAGTTCATTATTATGTGATTTTATAGCATATTTATAAGAAGGGAATTTCCATTAAAAACATTGGGTCGTTACATTAATCCCCCCTTAAGAAATTTCGCCCTCGAAATTTCATTTTACATTCTAGGCCAAAAACAGATGTGGGTAATTTTCCTTAATTACTTCCTCCAGTTCCCATGTTGCTTCCTCAAACTTATGGTTCCTCCAGAACACTTTAACAAGATGGGTTTTCTTATTTCATAGAACCTTATCTCTCCCATCTAGAATCTTTACTGGCTGCTCCTCATAGGAGAGATCATCTTCCAGCTTCACCACCTCTGAGTTTAGTACATGTGAGGGATCAGGTATGTACTTCCTCAAGAGTGATACTTGGAAAACATCAGGAAGTTGAGCCATATTCGGTGGAAGTGCAAGCTGATAGGCCACAACTCCAATGCGGTCAAGGATCTCAAAGGGACTAATATACCTTGGGCTTAGCTTCCCTTTCTTCCTGAATCGCATGACTCCCTTCCATGGAGATATTTGAAAGAAGACTTTATCTCCAACGTCGAACTCCAAGTCCCTTCGACGGTTGTCAGCATAGATCTTTTGCTGACTTTGAGAAGCTTTGATGTGTTTCTGGATGACTTGAACCTTCTCTGTCATCTCTTGAACAAGATCGGGTCCAAGTAGATTTCTTTCTCCAACTTCATCCCAACAGGTTGGAGTTCTACATCGCTTTCCATACAGAGCTTCATATAGAGCCATCTGAATACTCGAGTGGAAGCTATTATTGTATGGGAACTCAACCAATGGGAGATGCTGATCCCAACCACCTTTGAATTCAAGAGAGTAGGCTCTAAGCATGTCTTCAAGCGTCTGAATAGTACTTTTAGATTGGCCATTAGTTTGGGGGTGATAGGCCGTGCTGAAATTTAATTTAGTACTCAAAGCATGTTGAAGACTCATCCAGAATTTAGATGTGAACCTTGGATCGCGGTTAGAGACAATTGAGAGTGGAACACCGTGAAGTCTCACCACTTCCTTCATGTATAAATTTGAAATTTTTTCAAGCGAGAGATCTTCACGAATAGCGATGAAATGGGATGTCTTTGTGAGTCAGTCAACCACAACCCATATCGCATTATTTCCCTTCGACGTCTTCGGGAGACCTATGAAAAAGTCCATAGTAACATTTTCCCATTTCCACATGGGTATATGCAATGGATACATCATACCTTTGGACTTTTTTCATTCAACTTTAACTTTCTGACATACCCAGCACCTTGATATATATTCCGCAATCTCCTTCTTCATGTTATCCCACCAGAAGTGTTCTCGGAGATCACGATACATTTTGGTACTCCCAGGATGGATGGAGAAGGTCGAGCTATGTGCATCATTCAGTATCTCCTGCTTTATCTCTAGATCGGATGGTACACATAATCGTGTCCCAAATCTTACAACTCCTTCCTCTTCAATTTTTAAATTGGAGGATTTCCCATTTTTAACAGATTCCACCCTTTTCTGAATTTCCACATCCTTTCTTTGAGCAACCTTTATTTTCTCCAAGAGGGATGGTTGAGAAATCATTTGAGAAAGTATTGATGATGTTTCTCCCTTAATTATTCCCATGTCCATCCTTTGCAAATCTAATAATATCAGATCCTTTTCAATTCTCATCATTGATAAAGATGTGGGATCCTTTCTACGTAGAGAATCCGCCACCTTGTTTGCCTTACCGGGATGGTAGTGGAATGAGCAGTCATAATCCTTGATGAGCTCTATCAATATTCACTGGAAAATATTAATCTCTTTCTGTGTGAATATATATTTGAGACTCTTGTGGTCAGTATATATCTCACATTTCCCCCCGTAGAGATAATGCCGCCAGATTTTCAACCCAAAGATCACAACCGCCAACTCCAGGTCATGCGTGGGATAGTTTTGCTCATGGATTTTCAGATGCCTTGAGGCATAGGCTATTACTTTATCATTTTTCATTAGTACACAACCTAAGACTTTCTTAGAAGCATAACTATACACCACAAAGAGTTATCCACTTGAAGGTAGTGTGAGTACCGGTGCAATGATAATCCTCCTTTTCAACTCCTTGAAACAGTCTTCACATTACTGTGTCCATACAAACTTTACTCCCTTCCGTGTCAGCTTGGTCATTGGGTTTGAAAATCGTGAAAAGTTCTTCACGAATCTTCGATAATACCCATCTAGACCTAAAAAGCTACAGATCTCCATTACAGAAGTTGGCCTCAGCCACTCTTCAATTGCCTTCGTCTTGGAAGGGTCCACAAATATCCCTTTCCTGGTGATAACATGTCCCAAGAATGATACTTCCTCCATCCAGAACTCACATTTAATATACTTTCCATACAACTTCTCCCTTCACAAAGTCTTTAACACAGTTTCCAAATGCTCCTAATGTTCCTCCTTGCTCTTGGAGTATATCATAATATCATCAATAAAGACCCCCACAAATTTGTCGAGGTAATCTCTAAAGACTCTATTCATTAAATCCATGAAAATTGCTGAAGCATTGGTGAGTACGAAGGGAATCACTATGAACTCATAGTGTCCATACCTCATTAGAAAGGTAGTCTTGGGAATATCTTCCTTCCTCAAATTTAGTTGGTGATATCCCGACCGAAGGTCCCCGTTAGATAAATAACTGGCCCCACAAAGCTGATCGAACAAGTCATCTATTCATGGAAGGGTATAATTGTTCTTTATAGTGATTTTATTGAGCTCACAATAATCAATGCAGAGGCGCATTGATCCATCCTTCTTCTTGACAAAGAGGACTAGAGCACCCCATGATGAAGCACTCAGGCATATAAAACTCTTCTCCATATTCTCCTGTAACTGCTTCTTCAGCTCTTGTTGCTCTACGGTGGCCATTTTGTAAGGTGTCTTTGAGATTGGCAGAGATCTAGGGATAAGTTCAATTGAGAACTCAACCTCTCGGTCAGGAGGAAGACTAGGAAACTCTTCGGGGAATACATCAGTGTAATCCCTCACGATGGACATGTCTTCAAGCATGATTCTCTCCTTTGTCTCAATTATTTGAGCTAGATATGCATGCTCATAAGGAAGCAATATCCAAACTTGAGACGAAGATTCTAAAGGAGACTCATTTTCCTCATTGCACTTGTAAAGAATCGGAGGATGCTTCAGGATGCGAAGAGTGATCCCCCTTTCCCGAAAATTGATGTTGGCCTTGTACAAAGATAGCCAATCCATGCCCAAGATAGCGTCGAACTCCACTAAAGGAATTATGAAAAGATTTGCTGGGAGGTTCAGTCCACAAAAATTAATCGGGGAGGAGTTATAAACCATGGATCCAATAATTTCCCCATTCTATGTTCTCTCAGATAACTTTTCCTCCAAATTTTGAGGTGGTGGTTGAATAGTTCTACTAAACTTTCATGATATGAAATAATGCGTAGAACCAGAATCAAATAGTAAGTTCACTATTATTGAATGAATAACTAGCGTACCTATCACCACATCATTTTTTGGCTCCACCTCAGTAGTAGTGATAGCATAATCCCTTCCTTGTTGCATTGGAGGTTGTTACTGATTGCCTCCGACAACCCTCAGATTAGGGCAATTGTTTACATAATTCCCAAGCTCCTTGCAGTTATAACACTGTACTGCAGGCATAGTATTGATCTGAGCCTTCCTTTCTTCTTCAACAGTATCAGGATTTTTCATATCCCTTCGGCAGTTCTTGGCCAGATGACCAAAATTTCCAAATTTTAAGCAATTCCTAGTTCCCTTGAGACAGTCATCAGGATGCTTCTTCCCACAATTTTTTCAAAGGTAAAAGTGAGGCTTCTTTGCATCATGGGATTTGTTTGATGAACCACCCATGTTGTTCTCCATTTTCCGCTTCTTTTCACTAGGCCCATGAGACCACTGAGAGTCTTCCATCTCCATTTCAACCTTGAGGGCACAACGGACAATCTCTTAATAGCTGTTGAAGTCTCGAATTTCCAACACTTTTTATGGAATTTACTTTAGTCTGCTAAAGAAGCGATCCACCTTAATTTCGGTGTTCATGAAAAATCCAGAGGCATACCTTCCAAGCCTTGTAAAGTTCGCTTAATATGCCCCGATGGACTCATCTTCCTTTTGCTCGAGTCCAAGGAACTCTCTTTTAATCTTGAGACAGAGGGTTCAAGGAAAATATTTGTTGAAAAACATCCTCTTGAATTCGTCCCATTCTATGGAATCAATTTCATCTTGGGACTTTGTATTCTTGATCAGTGTCCACCACTGATCAGCTTCCCCATCAAAACGATTGACTGCATGTACAACTTTCTCTTCTTCTGAGCATTGGAGGACAGAGAAAATCTTTTAAATGGCGTTAATCCATTGCTCTGTGAGGAGGGGATCGGAAGACCCGCTAAACATGGGAGGCCTTTGGCGCATGAAGGATTCTATAGAAAATAGCTCTTTCCTTAGAGGAGGGGGCGTTCCACTTGATTCAAGTTATTATTCATAACTCGAGCCAACTGAACAAGTACTAGCATGAAGTTTTGAGCACTAGATTCCATCACATCATGCATGTCATTAGGGAAATCATCACATTTCCTATCACATTGGTTGTTGGAATGTGTTCTTCTATTTCCCTCCATTAACTAAAAAAAGAACGTATAATTAGAGGTCTTGAATACTTATCTATTGATCATAAAAAGGAAAATTTGAACATTAAAGGATAAACTTATAAAGAAGAAATACATCCTAACTTGTGATTCCTTAGGTTTATATCTAGGTTATCCTCGATAAATTTCTTAACTTATATTCTTATGGGCCTTTTTTCCCTTAAGGATGGTTTTTACTAAGCTCGTGAATCTACCAAAGCATATCCCCCAGGAGTGTTGTAACTAAGAGTGCAACAAGGCCCGTTATCATGCACCAGTTCCCGTTCTAGTCTATCTCAAAGCAGTGTTTTCGGGTTTTACCCCTAGATACATCTGTTCCAGATCCGCCTCTACCTGCTCGTATCCAGACAAGGATGTATTTTCTTGATAAACCACTTACTCTACACTCAACAAAATTAAGACTATTTCCTTATACTTAGTCTCATAATTAAGGTTCTCACTAAGGTTCTCTATTCCTAATCTCCAAAAATAACTAGACCATCCTCTGATACCAACTATAGTGACCCGAGCCTTTTACATATAACATTTCATTATTTAAGCATAATTAATCATCAGAGTACAAGCCAAGGATCGTTAAGTATAGTGTCTTGGAAGACTAGGTACATATAACATAAAACATGGGGCTAAAAAACTTCTTTATTTAATCTCCATAAAGAGATTCTAACTTCCTTTGAGATCTTACATCTGCATAGGGTACCCTAGGGAACACATGAACAAAGGTATGAGCTAAAAAGCCCAGCAAAGGAATGAACATAAGGATACATCTTAGGCACATGAGTTAGGAGGAATGACATAATGATATCCAAATCATGAAACTTATAAAATAATTTAATATAATCATGGGATCATATAGACATGGATTCATATATATGTGGCAGAATCATAAATCATATCTTTAGTACAGGCCAAGGCTAACCGCCAATCCCGTTTCACATCACATCTCATGAGACTTAACCTTACCCAATGCATTGGAGTGCTATTTGGGAACACCCATATCAACATATTCATGAATATCCTTTATACATAAATATTCTTACCACATATAAAATCATTCATATTCAACCATACACAAACATAAGGGTACCCATGAAAAGAATTGGGTACCTCAATCATGACATCAATCATAACCAATGGACATATCATGAAAGTGTCCATATAAGAAAATAATTATAAATAAATGGAAATTCATAGGGTAAAATAGGAATATAACATGGTTAGTGGTGTCAAACATAAGTGACAACATATTAGAAATCTATTTTAGAAACATTAACATTAAAACATTTTTGTGCGGTTTTAAGGAAAACACTCTAGGATTTTCAAATAGAAAAGAGGAAATTCTTTTATATAAAACCAGAATTGAACCAAGAAGGTTTTCATAATAAAAATACTGATTTTATAAATAAAATGTTATCTTAAAACATAGGATAGAGTGAACATGAAATTTTGGTAAAATTTTGGGAAGTCCCCTTAAAACAGGTTTGCTTATCGGAAAGTTCTAAGGATGGAATCTTTCAGAAACATGTATATCCCTGAAAGAAAGTGATGAAAGGGTCTTGATATTAGAATATTTTAAAAATATACATAATTCATAATATTCACATGAATATATGGGATAACACAACATTGAAAGAAAGATAAGGCAACCTGAAAGAATGAAGAAGGTTTGGGTAGAATTCGTTACGATTTTACCAGCATGGTGTCAGGTGTACCTAAGAGGACTTTATGAGAGAGAGAAGGGGTTTCTAATCACTTATAAAAAATTAGGGCAGTATTTTTAAGGTGTATAAACATACCCCATCGCTTGTTATTACAAAAAAAAATCATAGCATAGAGAACAATCTTGATTAAGTGTGAAAGGGGAGGATCCCTTACCTTAAATCCGTTGGTGTTCTCCACTTGTTATTAACTACCTGAATAAACAAATTAGGATTTATTAATTAATAAGTCCATAAACTCTTATATATTTAATTTATTTATTATAACCCTTTTTATTTCATTAAAATCCTTTTTGATTAGTTATAAGGTTCAATTTCATTGTTCGGGCTCGTTTGTTTACTTGGCTTTAAAAGATCGGTTCACTTATATTCAAGTTTGGATTATATGCAAGATGAAATTTGTTGTCCATAATTGAAGTTATATTATTTAGTTCATATCCAGGGTATTACATGGTTTTAGTTTTAATTATATTACTTATAGTGAAGTTGAATTATTATATATATAACCATAGTGATAACTGTTTTTGTTGATCGGTGGATTTGATTACAAAGAATGTGTTTTGATTAATAACTTAATTCCATTTGTACCAAAGGATTATAGAACCAAAAATAGGATATATTATATATATAATAATCTGGTTAAACCATAACACAAATTGTTTTATGACCATAATGAAAGATAATAATAGAAATTGATAAACCGTTGTCCTTGATGTGCTAAATTAGCACATCTCAAACGGTGCTTTCATTTCTTTCAAATAAAAGGGTGGGGAAAAGAGAGAAGATAATGAAATATAACACTAGAATGAAGAAATTATATTACATGTATGCTACTTTATTTATCATACTATTATGGTGAAGGGAGGTGAGGAAAGAAATTAAAAAGAAAAGAACTTAAAAGAAAAGAAGAAATTTGGGAAGAGGAATTTACCTCTTGAGACTTCCTCCTTTGAGAACCTCTTAAGGGGATATGTTTTGGTATTTTGAGGAGGATGAGAGATTTTGGAAGTGTGGGAGGACCTTGGGGAGATATTTGGGCAGAATTTAGAGAAGTCTTGGAGCTTGAGAGGAGTGAAGAGAAGAGGGAGTGAAGGGGGGTTTTTATAGTGGAGGAGAGGAGAGATTTCAAGATATTATGATACTTAATTTATTATTTCTTCACAAGACAAAGAATAGTAAGTATTCCATGACCAAGAATAGTAAATGGGTCATTTTAATTCGAAACATGGGTGGTTACATCATCCATGATGCTATGAATAGTTTATTTAGCTTATAGTGTATATATACGTTAAAGTACCATATTTTACTATTCATAAAAATTTCAAGTATTTCAGAAAAATCTCAAAAATTCACCCTAACCATTTTTCGACGTATAGAATCCAAAAATGAAATCCATTTTTAAAAAATAATTTTCTAAATATTATTATTTTAACATTTAATTAAAATCATAATTTATTATCAAAAACCAGATTTAAAACATGAATTAACTCATTCTAAAACATAGGTATATTTTAATTACAACATGAATATTTTTTTTATACTATCATAGGTGAGGTTAAAATTAATTAGGGTATATCACTATTCATAAGGGTATGTTACTATTCTTTAGGGTAGGTTACTATTCACCAAAAAATTATGTTTTTCTAATCGGAATCCAAAAAACATTTTGAACACAACCATGTATGTCAGATTTTTAAAATTCCAAACACAGAAGTGACAAACTTATGTTTAAAGGTAACTTATCACTTAGTAGTTCATTATTATGTGATTTTATGGCATATATATAAGAAGGTAATTTCCATTAAAAACCTTGGGTCGTTACAGTTTTGGTCCTAATATAAGCATAGATAAGATGATGTAATTTCGTTTAATGTATAACCATAGTGGAAAGTTATATTTTACCAACATAATTGGCCATGTAATGTGAGTGCTGCTTTGAAAACCAAAAGGATTAACTCTATATGTAGATAACGCAAGACAAAGTTTTATCAGCTCATTTCCAAATTCGGGATACTCATGGTCAATTTTATTCTACTAAGAAGAGTCTATTAGGGGACATAGTTTCCCATATTAAATTATTGTATCTGCATTCCATGTTAATTTCCCTGAAGTCTCCTCAATTTCATATAGGCTATTAAACCTTGGAATTATTTGAAAGTACTATACAACTTTTATAGGACCAGATTCATCTTTCTTGTATTTAGAATCATGACACTTTGGGAATTCCTTAACTGATTTATGGTCCTTGTGAAATAGTATACAATCATTCAGGAAGGCATGTATTCTTTCAAAGATCATACCCATCGATCATAGCATTCATTTGGCGTTTTATGTTCGACTCAGGAGCTCATTATCTTCTGGGATAATGTCATTCAAGAGAGAAAGTAATTCCATAAAACAGGTGTCACTCCATCCATTTCCTACTTTCAAATTATACAGCTTTAGTATGGCTCACAATTATATATATTTAGTGCAACCATCATAAAATGACATCTTTGCACAACTTTTTAACTTCTCAAACAATTTTGGGAAATCACAAAGTTCATCTTCAACTATACTTTTCATTTCCTCAATAATATATTCATCATCATTCATATCTGTAATCACATCCTCAATACAGTCTTCTTCATTGTCCACAATTATAATCTTATCATATGATCCATAAAATGTAGTGTTATCCTAGCCACTAGCTACATTTTCCTTTTCCCCATGTTTATTCTAACATTTATAACTTCAATTTATTCCATGATAGATCAAGTGTTTTTTCAACTCCTCCAAACTAATTTTTCTTAAATAACAACAACATAAACATAGACAAAGAATTTGAGAAGGGTCATATGCATGATCTTTTTCAAACTTGATGAACTCTTTCACTTCATCTTCATACTCTTTTTTCAGAAGATTGAAATCCATCCATTATTTATTCATATCCATCCTATTCTATTCAGTGATATTAATATTTAACAAAATAAATACACAAAAGGTGGATTTCAAATAAGGGGAACTCAACATTTGAATGATAGTCATTATTGCATTTTTTTTTCTTAGACTCATCCCCTTAAAAGCTAACACCAAACCAGAAATAAGACATAATTGTATAAGAGTCCCCTAATTTAAACCATTTTGGTAATGTTAGATGCAAAATAGGTTTTGGATTTTCAATGGGGTTAAAAATTAATTCACCTTTTATGGGAGTGAGTTCATGATGGATATCCTATGGGTTGGATAGATATGATGACATGCCCTTTTCATTGTGTTATTATCAATCTACTTTTCTTCTCTATATAATGTAATGTATTTCCTAATTCTATAAAAATATAAACTTGAAATATTATGGAAAAACTACATTTCAGATGTCCTTTGAAAACTATTTATAAAATCACACTTGAAATCCCATTAAGATAACTAACCATTTGCACAAATTCCTCTTTAAAATAACACACCCTTTTTAAAATAAACCAATCAGTTCCAAACACTCTTTCACGAATAAATGAAAACTTTGAAAACAATCCAAATTATTAAAAATGAAATCCATATTTTTCATGTTAAATTATTTCCAAAAATTCAAAAAATGTTTTCTGATTTTCCATAATTAAATCAACCACATCTCAAACATTTAAAATTAAATAAAATTCTTTTTACAAGGAAATATTCACACATGGTTTCCAAAATTAATGTATTTCTCAAAATCCCCTTTTAATTTCAATACCAAAATTCTATGTAAAAATGAAAAGGAGAAGAGAAACAATATTTAAAACATTTCAAAACCATTAAAATATTTTTCATTCCCTCGGAAATTTGGTTTTAAAATCAACACACTCAATAAAATATCCTTTTACATTTAAAATATTCTTCTCCAAACACAAGACAAGATTTTAAGTACTAAAATAGGATATTATAGAAAAACTTACATGGATTGGTATATAATGCACTATTAAAATTTAAATAATTGGGGAAAAAAATATAAAATTGAAATTTAAGGTCAGGAAAAAGATATGAAATCAATGAAAATATTTATATAAAGAAACAAAAAGGATATGAGGAATATCCAAATGGGGATGTTATATGACTATTCAAGTAATTCCTTTTTGGATTGAAGTAGGTTCCTCGATAATAGAACCAGAAGATTAAGATTGCATGGCTGAAGAATGATTCACTTAAAGTAATGTAGACCACTATTTCTAAAAGAAGGTATGGTATGGATGAAGTTAAATCACACTTCTTTTATAAGTGGATTACTTGTTAGTTTCTAGATTGGAATTTATAAGGATTATGGTTTAAAAACATGATTTTTCTAAAAGTTTCATGAAAAAATATCCTAGAATTTCCATGAAGATTTTGGGAATGTGAATTGGGATAGATTGGAAGGCTAGAACATTGGTGATATCTTAGAAGGAATACATCCAAAAAATAATCAATATATTTTGGATGATTATATGTAATCCTGTCTCAACTCCATTTGTTAGAATCTTTATATTATCTGGAGTGTAGGTATTGAGAACAGAATATGAGACCCTTTATAAGGAAAATATTCTATTATCATTAATAGTTAGAATTTTTATGTACATGATAATTTTTATATAGTTAGATACTACCTTTGTAGTGGGATTGTTGTGTCTTACATGTCAAATCTAGGAAGGGAACCCCAGGAGGCTGTAAAAAAATCATCCAATACTTAATGGTATTAAAGGATACATCAATGTTTATTCAGGAAGATGATATTCTATATGGGTTCGTAGACACAAACATTATTAGATATTGAGATACCTAGAAGAGATTAATTGTATTAGTGTTATCCTATAGAGGGACAATGGTCAGTTGGATGTCTTAGCTATAACTAATAGTTAATGTTTTGAATATGGAAACTAAATTTGTGTAATCAATTAAAGTGGGAAAGGATTTTATTTTGTTTATGTGATTAATTAAGGATCTTAAAATATATTAGGAAGAGGGGATACTCTATTATGATATTCATATTGTGATTCATAAAAAAAATAAGGTGTTTTATTCAAGGATGAAACACATTGACCTCATATTCAATTTCATCTAATATGCATTAAAAGAAAAATTATTAGAGTAGTGAAAAAATCTAAGAAATAGAACCTAGATGATACATTCATATTGTTTCATATCCATGAAAACATAAGGAAATACTATGCCTTAGTGGGACTAGTGTGAATACATCAGATAGAGAATATCACATACTATGAAATGGAGGAACGGTGGTTATAATTTCCAATTTTAAAGTGGTTTCCAAGAATTTCCTTCAAATATTCATAAAATGGGAGATTATTAGAAAATTATGCTTGTTTCATTTTTTCAGTTCATTCAAGATTATAGGTCACTAGAAGTAAGGGAAGCATGGATGGGAAGGATAGAATCAAAATAAAAACTATAGTAGTAAGTAGATTGATCGAAAGAGTGTGTTTTGATGGTTATGTCTAGACAGTGGTAGAGTGTTAGTTCACCAAAAGGGGAAACCAATACATACACAAGAGTCTTATGCTTCATATATACTAAGAATATCTCACCCAAGATGTTATGTCTCGTTCTCTTCAATGTATGAAGAACAAAAACTAGCTATAAGTCATGAATAGGGTAATTCTTATCATGAGGAATCATCTTTCTAGACCCATATTCCACAAATTTACTCCACTACCAATAAAATATAAATATCCTTTTGCGGCGGGTTTTTAGCAGTTGTTTACTAAACAACAACTAATTTTTTTATAAATAATTTAGCGGCATTTTATTTAAAACTGTAGATAAACTATTTTTTTACATTCTGAACTCTTCTCCCCGACCCCTGCGAGACCCCCCTTCTCCCCCCAACCCCCACGAGACCCCCTCCCCACTAGTAACCCCCAAATCCCTAGCTCGCCTCCCCTCAGCGTGCCTCACCACCTCTCAGCATGACACATCGCCTCGCCGCCCCTAAGTGCGGCTTGCCGCCCATCACCACCAACCCCCCGAAGCCCTAGCTCGCCTACCCACTGTAGGTCATAACCCGTGCCGCCACTCGATGCTTATCGCCTCCCCTTAGCGTGTCTCTCAGGGTATAGACACTGTTTTTTAGATAAATACATAGTGAGTTTTAGTATAATATCTTGGAGAAGTATGAGGATAATATCCCAATATGGATATAGAACATTGTTTAGAGGATTTTGATATTGAATTTAGCTTTATTAATGAATGAAAATAACATTGGATTCCACTAGATATTAGTATATTGAATGGAGTAATTCATCCATGGTAGACATTGTTATTGGGTGAGTGTGAGGAGAATACAATATTATGGGATGAATTATGGAAGTAGGTTTATAATGAGTTCCTTTATTTGACACATATGGTGTCAAGATGGAAGGAGTTTATCTCTTCAACATAAAAGTTTTAGCATGTGAGAGCACATATTTTGATTTCATGACCTTATTCATTTTTCTCATGATGTTCTTCTATATGAGAAGGATATAATGTGAGATTTTGAGGAGACATTGTGTTCTAATTTTTAAATATAGGTCACTTTATTTACACAATCAATGTATCTAGATGTTCTTGTGAAGGTATAAGTGATAGTGAATATGTGTGTGTGGACTAAATAATCTTTAGAGGGGATTCAATAGAACTTTTAAAGGGTTAATTTAGTATATGAAGGTTCTTTTCTATCTAGGAAGTCAAGGTTCCAATCAGCAAGGAGTCAACATCATCCTTCTTATTCTTATTACTTTCGAGTTATAAATTCTCAAACTTCTATGAGTATTTCCATTCTAGTGTTCTTTTATATTCAAGATTGTGGTCATCGATAGTACCGATTTCGGAACATTGTTTAGTTAAAGTGTGGTTTAGGTGATTAGTTCCTTTAAAAACCTCAATATATGTTGATTATCATGCCATATCCCCTCATGAAAATTGATCAAACACAAATAGATCATGACTTCCCACATCACCAGTCTCACACTCACTTTTACACTAAGAAATATAAACTCGATGCTCCAATTATCTAGATCTCCTTTCTCGACCATAATTATTCCATCCTCTAAAAAAACCTATTTATTACCATGAATTATCTTTGTTAATATTTTTTATTTCTATTTTTATTAGAATTATATTTTATATTTCATTTTTTGAATTTATTAATATATTGTTGTTTGTATGTTATCATATAATTTTATATCTTATTGTTTATGTAGAAAAGTCTAAATTAATTCACAAATGATATTATGAGTTTTTTCTTAACCAAAATATTAACAATAATTCTATAGATACCAAAAATTTCCATTCTTTGAATTTAGGAATATTAAGGGAAGTTTATTTAACCATGAGAACCTAAGGAATGAAATATATATTTTTAATGATCTAAAAAGTGAATTTTGAGTATACCATTAGATTTAGAGTGGTTGGTTTAACTTGGAGTACCTATTTGGTTAGAATATAAGTTTTTTATAGAAGCTGGGATAAGTTTTTATTCATGGTATGGTTTGCATGCATATTTAAATAGAAATCCATGGTCATGGATATTTAGGAAATAACTAATGCACAATTTATACATGGTCATGAAACTAAACCCCTAATTTTAAATATTTTGGGTAAATAATTGTTTTTTAGTTTGATAACCCTTAAATAACCCTATAAATAATCTATAAACATTAATTTATCTTATGGGAGTACCTATGGTGCCAATTTGTTATTAGTTTTGATTAATCTTTTCAATAAACCCTTTGGAATCTATGTGTGATTTTCTTATCAAGGATCCTACTTATGAGGCATATATAAGTTTTCTATCATTTTATAGTAGGTATTTTTATAAAAACACAATGAAATGGTTCTCTTAAAAAATTTTATGAGGATAACTGGTACACATCTTTTTTGAACATCTCTCAATACTTATAGAGAGTCTCTCCAGATGCCTGTCAGATAGGATATATGAAAATTTTTATTTTTTTAATCATGGTGATGGGAAAAAATATTTACATGAATCATCTATGAAGATCATCCCAAAAATGTAATTGAAACAAAATTAAATGGAAATTTAAAAGGTATATTTAATAGGTTCTCCCACTTTCTATAAGACTTGGATTCATCTACCATAGCCATGAATCCTTTCACCTGATGATTCCTGGCATGTTCTACATCTTGGTTCCACATGTATTTTATAAAGTAGCGAGTCATGTTTAAGGAAAGAGTTTGTTTCCATTTCATATTCCTAACTTCTATTCAATTATTATACTATTTATCAATACCTTACCATAGTGATATCAAAGTTACGACATCAGCATTTTTTCTATCTGTTTTGGTGTAGCACGACATACAAAAAACTACAGGTATGGGATCCTTGTTCTCCTCTTCTTTTATGGATCTTTTTAATTTGCATGCTTTGGTTTTCTAGTGGGTGGGTTTATTATTTACCATATTTATTTATATATGAAAACCTTATTTAACATATTTATATATGTTTTCAACTAGTGTATATGAATATCTTTCCCTATTTAGTAATATTTATGTGTTTTAATTTTTTTTAATATTGTGTAGGTACCTTGTGATATACATGGATAAAAGCTAGATCACATTACCTTGGAACACACCTCAATATGTTAAGGGTTTGAAGGAGTTTTTAGATTTTTAAATTTCCAATTGATCTGTTGAAGGGAGAATAAGATGTCCATGTCCTAAATATAAATTTAGAAGATTGTTGAAGAGATATGAAGTTTATGGACATTTAATATTGAAGTAATTCCCTGGTCAATATTTATGTTAGATTTGGCATAGATAATCAAACATTACAGAAAGGTTGAGCATTGATGTCAATCCACAGAATGAGCTCCCAACTTCATTGATAATGGAAAATGAAATGAAAAACCTTATAAATGATGCATCCAGCAATGCAGGAAACCACCATCAATATCAAAATATATTAGAATAACCAGATGAGGGTTCTATAAATATCAACATTACAAGTGATTATTTTGAGACTGTAGGAAAACCAGATAAAGATTGTAACATATCAGTGGATCCTCCTATTGATTATGTGGATAATAATGTAATAGAAAACTTAACTGAGGAAAATATGTTTCAGGATTTAGTTGACGATGGAAATCAAGAGTTGTATAGTGGATGTTTGAAATATTCAAAACTTTATTTTCTACAGAAGTTTTACCATATCAAGTGTCTATGTGTAATAACAAATAAGGAAATTTCCATGATATTGGAATTTTTGCATGATGCATTACCTAAAGAAAATATCCCTGAGTATTTTTATGATATTAAAAAAGTTTTTAGCATGCTTGGTTTGAATTATACAAAAATATATATGTGTCCCAATGATTTTATGCTTTATTGACGAGAGGATTCAAGTAGACAGGATTGAAAAAAATGTTCTTCTTCTAGATTGCAGTCAATGGGTGATGTTGGAAGTATGAATAAACATACTACCATGAAGAATAATAAAAGGAACACAACTATAAAGGTTTTGCGTTACTTTCCTTTAAAGCCTCAATTGCAAATATTATTCATGTCATCGAAAACCATTGAACACATGAAATGGAATTCTGTAGGTAATAACAATAATGGGTTAATGTGATATCCATGAGATTTAAAATCGTGGAAGACATTTGATTCATTACATCAAAATTTATTATCTGATCCTAGGAATGTTTTATTGGGATTGGATGCCGATGGATTCAACCCATTTGGGATTTTGAGTACCAGTTATATCATTTGGCCAGTTGTTTTGATCCCTTACAATCTACCTCCGTGGATATGTATGCAACAAACGTATTTCATCATTTCGATGATTATTACTAGAAAAAAAATTCCTGGAAATTATATTGATGTATACTTGCAGCTTTTAATTGAATAATTACAAGAGTTATATAGAAACGGTGTTGATACATTTGATTCTTATTCTAAAACAATGTTCAAAATGCATACTGCTTTAATGTGGACCATTAGTGACTTTCATTGACTTGAGAATTTATCTGGTTGGAACACCTACACGGGTTTGGATTTTCCTATTTATAAATTTTATTTTGAGCCCAAATGACTACCTCATAGTATAAAATGGTGCTTCTTGTGCCATCAAATAATTCTTGATGCATCTCATAGATTTCAACTGAACATATCAAAATTTAACGGTTTCATTGATCGTAGACCACCTCCAAAGTTATTAACTAGTTCTGAAATATTGAAACAACTTGGAAATGTTGAAACATAATTTGGGAAGGTTCATCATTTGAATGATAGGGGGAAATGAGTTCAAAGTGAATTTTCAAGTGAAATTGGAACGCAACAATGGAAGAAAAAAGTATATTCTTCAAACTTACATATTGGGAATTCAATTTGTTGAGGAAGAATCTTGATGTGATACATATTGAGAATAATTGCTATGAAAATTTGATCTTCACATTGCTTAATGATCCTGGAAAGTTGAAGGATCATCTCAATGCTCTAAAAGAGTTACAAGTAATGAATATAAAACGTTATCTCTGGAAAGATGAGAATGAAAAGTATGCTCTGACATTTTTTTCAATGAAAAATAGGGATAAAGATACATTACTTCAAATTTAAAATCATGTGAAAGTATTTGATGGGTATTAAACTAAAATCTCAAGGTTTGTTTAATTAAAGAATCGTATGTTACATGGATTGAAAATTCAAGATTCATATATTTTGTTACAACAGTTACTACCATTTTCATTGAGTACATTATTACCTGAAAAAGTTACTGCTATTGTACTCCAATTCTGTACATTTTTCATACAACTGTGTGAGAAATCTCTACATCCATTTGTATTTTATAACCTTCAGGAGAGTTTTTTATTAACACTTTGTGCAATGGATATGATCTTTCCTCTGCCATTTTTTACTATCATGATGCATTTAACTATACATTTGGTTGAGGAAGATAAATTAGGAGTCCCCATTCATTATTAATGGATGTATCCAATTGATAGGTACTTTATTTATATGTTTTTCAGTTAAGTAAACAATTCTTCGCACCTAATTAAATGCATAATTTTGTTTGTATATTTGATTTCACAAATATCTTAGGCATTTGAAATCATACGTGAGAAATAAAGATCGACTAGAAGGATCTATTGCTGAAGGCTATTTGGCAGAGTGTCTTACCTTTTGTTCTAGATACTTGTATGATATTTAGAAAATATTTAATTGAGTTGGATGTGTTGACGACATGTCGACTCAATCTCAAATACATGGGAAATCAAAAATATTTCCTGCTATTGGCCGATCGGTTGGGAGGACCTCAAATGTTACACTGACTGAAATGGAATTGTTATAGGCACATAGACATGTGCTAGTAAATAGTGAAATTGCATATCCATTTATTGGAGAGTTTAGGATACAAACCAAGAGATGAATGAGAGTCCGAACATCAAATGAGAAAGATATAACGAAAGCTATTAATAAAGATATTGTAAAATGGTTTGCACGACGTGTAAGTTCATAAATATTACAATAAATAAAAATATTAGGTTGAAACATAAATTTTTTAATTCTAATAAAGTATATTTTTTAGATCATGAATAATGATACTCGAGTAGAGTTTTTAGAATATTTAATGTTTCTTGCTCGAAGTCCTCTAAAACAAGTTAGAAAGTTCGACGCTTACAACGTGAATGACTTTAGATTCCATACATTTGATCGAGAAGAGGGTTTTAAAACATAGAATAGTGGTATATTTACATTTTCTGAAGTGGGATACTATGGAAAGTTGACAGATATTATTGAATTAAACTACCATAGACTTTTTTTAGTTGTTTTATTCAAATGAAAGTGGGTCGATATTATCAGAGGTGTTAAAAGATATTCCTTTCAATTTACTTTTGTGAAATTCTCTCACTTGATGGATGTTGGTGATCATGAAATGCATGATCCATATATCTTATCATATAAAGAAAAAATGGTATATTATGTAAATGATATTTTGGATGAAGGGTGGAGTGTAGTTACTCATGTAAAACAAATATATTTGTATGATATGGGTGATGAAGTGTAAGATTTGTCATCTGACATTGAACCTCATCAACAATAAGAAGAAGAATTATTTTTCCATCATGATATTGAAAATATTAGTCTAGACATAATGAATGAAGTGGATGAAGTAAAGGAGTAGGAAACTGAAATGATTGAAGTAGAAAATTATTGTATGTATAGTTATGCATTCATTTATCAACCACTTATTTCATTTGTACAATCATTCATTATAATTGTTATGTATATTTTTTTTGTTAGTACTGTGCATCTGTTAACATTTTTAAATTTTTTTCTGCATAATTGTTTTTGAAATATATGTTTTGAACTTAATTTTATTTGATTAAATGATAGGAATTCCAAGGAAGAAGCGATATACTATTTCATCGACTACTATGACAGATGGAGATCCATCTATCTCCCTCCCTATAGAATCTGAGCCACCATACGCTTTCCCCCCCTACACCAACTCCCCTACACTATCTCTCACACCCTCTGTGAGCTTCCCTTCAGTAGCTTAGTCATCGCCTCCCACTTCAAGAGCCTCCGTAGTGGGGGAGTGGTGTGCCACTTCTAGTTCTTCGGGGGGATACTGGAGGGTGATTGTTATAGGTACAAATTTTAATACGAATAAATTTATTACAATTTTTTATACCAACTATTTTTTCATTAAATATGGAATCAATGAAAGTGTGTAGAAAAATATAAAAAGTTCGTATGTATGAATTCTGTCCAGAGAGAAGATGTTTGTCCCATTTGATTCATATGGGGTCCCTACTGATGACGCCGCCAGATTACTTGGCCAAATTTTAGGCCAGTTGACCGCGAAGCCCATTTCCCTTCCTATTTCATATGATGATTGGAGTAATATGCCTACAAGTTGGAAAAATAAATTTTTTGATTCCCAAATAAAGGTAATTTTAATACATTATGGTTTAATTTAATGTCATGTTATTAATATTTTCAAAATTAATTTCTATGTACATATTTTTTTCCACTTTATGGTTGCTGATGTGATAAAACAAAAGTGGACATTGAAAAATCTTGGAAAAAAATGGAAATATTTTAAATGAATATTGTGGGGAGATTTCAACGATACTTCATTGATATCCCAACATATGTATGACAAGCTACCCGATGGGTTACCCAAAGAGTAATGAAAAGTTTTTGTTGACATACATTGCGATGAGAAGCAGATGATATTTAAATATATATTACTATATTAATATCATTTTACATTTATACATGTATATGAAGAGGAAATGAAATTTAATAAATTACTATTAAATTGAATTTAATTTATTTCAGGATATTTAAATAAATAATGCATCAAGACGGGTTAAACAAGTCATCCCTCACACTGTGGGGTCAAAGAGTTTTTCTAGAAGCCGACCTGCTCTGGTAATTTTTTCATTAGTTTAAATATTTATAAGACAATGCTATTAGTTTAATATATTAAATTGTTGATCTATGTTTGTTTAATTCAGTCACAGAGTTTAGGGCATGAAGCATCCCGAACAAAAGTGGGGTTGAATGTTCACCAAAAATCTGATGGAAGTTTTGTTAATGAGCCTGCCAAATAAGTTGGGCTATGAACTCATTTTTTAATATAATAACTTATTATCAGTTGTTACTATGTTAATATATATTGCTTCTAATATGGATTCCATTTTAATTATAGGTAAAAATTAAAGAACTTTGGGATGCCAATCCTGCGCAGTCCTACTCAATCTCCCAGGATGACCCAGTTGCAAAAGTCCTTGGGAAAGAGCATCCTGGAAGAGTGTGTGGGGTGGGTTTGGGACATGTACTATCTGAGGTCTTTGGAAGGACATCGAGGATTGTAGCTGCATCTACTCTTGGTTGTAGTTAATCCATACCCTGAGAGACTCAAATAGAGATTATTTCTCTACGAAACACAATTCAAGACCAGGGGGATCAGATATCCGCTTTGCAGAAAGAGTTGATTGATTTATATCAGAAGATAACTGGATCTGCCCCCGGTGGTATTACATCAACTAGTGGTGAGTAGGTAAATCAAAAAAAATCAAAATCATTTAGTTTTCAAACTTTTATTGGTTTTAAGTTTAAATATAAATATACAACAGTATTTAATTTTCAATATAATGTTCTTAAAGGTGGTAGTAGGAAGTAGAGATGAAGGTGGAGAGGGTAACGAACTGTGTTCATCATCGGACCGTGATTAGATGTATTGTTGATATGTTGGAAAAATATGGTAACAATCAGTTTGTATATGTATCATGTGTAGAACATAGTTGCCTCCAAACATTTTCATGACCTAATGTTTTCTTTATTTCTCATGTTTCATTTTATGTATTTTATTGATTTATGATGTTTCCTTTTATGTCTTGATTTCTCGAGTGTGGTATGTGTCATATATGTCGATTCTTTATTGTCATGAATAATTTTTTATGATTCATTTTTCCTAAATTTATTAGGATTGTTACCCAAGGATGAACGTTCAACCTTTTTATTGATTTTATTGGGAATATCCAGTTTTGTAACTCCCTTCAACTTGTTTTTAGTAGATAACCCTTCTTTCTTCAAATTTTATAACATTATCTTCTCATGTTTTATAGTTGGAATGTGATCACTCCCACATATGATTTACTCTTATTCAAAATTGTTTTGATAAGAATTTACAAATATCTGTTGAACACTTGAGTGTCTTGATCCTGTTGAGGTAGAGGGACTGTCCACTTCATTAATAGTAGAATTTAGAAATATCTGTTGAACACTTGAGTGTCTTACACTATCAGAATGTGTATCTCCCCAAAAGATGCATATGGTGGCTAAAATCTATAATAAAATCCTGAATCATGTCTTATATGGTTTTGATCATCCTTCTTGACTGCTCATCGATCTAAGGATAAAATTTTATACACAACTTCAACTATCAACTCATAAAATTCTATTATAATTACCAAAACTATGAGGTAAAATAGGTCGGTCCTGGATGAACATCCCACTTCAACTATCAACTCTGACACTGAGTGATATTTTTTAGACAAGTCAATCAATGGGAAAAAACCTTTAATGTCTCTTGCTATGGAGGGCCACCAAAACATCCACTTTTCATTATTATAAATCATGGTCGGCCCTGGGTGAGTATCACACTTCAAAGAATTATAGGATCTCATAAACTCATCTCTCATGGAATATGTGACCATTATCATGCCACGAACTATAAACCCTCCATGTATATCAAAATTCAATCCTGGAATAGTTTCACATTCTTCTATCCTATCACACATCATGATACATTCCAAAAAAAATATTCTAACTTGTCATTACTTGTTTAACCAATGAAGAAATTATCTCTAAGGATACCCACATTGCTTCCCCTATACCCTCAACTACACCCACCAACTAGTCTTACTATAAAGATAAGATCATCTATTCAGATAATGAAATATTTTCTCTCATCTCCTACATTTTCTTGCCCAATGCATTTACCACTACATTTCCATTTCTAGTTGAGTAATATTTATCAATGTCAAACATATACAAGTACTCTATGAAATTTATCTGATAAAGATTATGTCCATGAAGTGAGAAAATATTATATGTACTCTAGGTGCCAAAGTACCCAACAAATCTCTCTCCCAAGAGGTTGTGTCACGATCATTTCAATGCATGGACCACAACTACAAACTAAAATACAGTATTAGAGTATTTCATCTTGTGGGTTAAAAGCTAATGAAACCCAAAGTGACTAATTTATCACTATACATCATAACATATCCTAAGACAGAACTAGATGCATCACATTTCACTACATGTCCAATGTTAGGCTCAGGAATGATTAGGATCAGAGCTGACAACAACCACTTCTTCAATACTATGGAAACTTCCTCACACTAGCATATAGAGTCAAACATGAATCCATTCTTAGTAACTATAGTAATTGACAATGATAAGTGAGAGATCTCCAAAATGATTCTCCTTTAATTCTCATAGAATCCAATAAAATATCAACTATCGATTACATTCCTTAGTTATGATAGATACAAAAATACATCAACAAACTCGCGGTCAATTGATATCCCTGATTGTGAAACCACAATATCCAAAAGTGACAATTCATGTACTTAGAATAAATTTTATGTACCCAAATCATACTGAACCTATTATTCAAGTATCTATCATGTGATTCTTATGAAAATTTTGGTCTCCTGGTATTATTTTTGAATGTGGGATGTATGTGCATATGAAATTGGATGGTTTTTTTCAGGGCATTGGTACTGGGGCTATAGAATCAGCTGCTTTCTTTTAGTAAATGTGGATTTAGAGGCAGTTTTAACTACTGCTACAATTTCGGTATTTTGCTATCTGCGGCGGTTAAAAATTCCGCTATGGACAATAATTTTGTGGTGGTTATAACCGTCACTACACGGTTTTCATATTCCTTTATTATTTTGTGGCATTTATCTTGGTTTTAGCTATGGTTTTCCTGGAGAAAATGATTTGTTTTTTTAGTAGAAGTTTGAACAGCTGCAAAAAAAAATCATTTTCACTAGGAAAACTATCACAAAAACTATAAAAACTGCCACTAAATCGAGGAAACCGCTGCGTATTGTATGTCGACACACAATTTAGGGGCTGTTTTTTCAAATCACCACAAAAGCATATGAAGGCTGTTTAAACCGCCGTCATATCCAAAAATAACCGCCGCAAAATGGTCAGTTTCATGTAGTGTACATGAAGACACATCCCAAACCCAATCCCGATTCATCATGATAAACTTTATAACTATCTTCTGATTCATGGGGAATCAAAACTAGTGTTAATTTATGAAATTAACCAAACTAAGTTGACCTGAAACATCACTCGAGATGACCAGAAAAAAGATAATGAACAATATAAGTACCAAAACATGTCTCATGAGTAACTTGAAACAAGATAAATAGAGTACAATATGGAAGAAAAAACACATCCATGAGAAATACAATGTCAAGACAAAATGATAAACCTGAAATAATATAAATCTATATGCACAAATAATATCAATATTCACAAATAATATAGACCGTTTGGAACTTATAGTCCGGCAGTAGGGACGGCGGGGGAAGAAGAGGCAACATAGGGGGCAGTGGCAGCGACAACAACGGGGGTGGGGGCAGTAGGGACAGTGGAGGCGGAGGCGAGGGTAATAGAGGTGAGGGTAGGGTAGAACGGGGAAACAGAGGCAGGGTGGGGGCAGAGGCGGTAGAGGCGGAGGCATAGGTGGAGGTAGCGGTGACGAAGGCGGAGGTAGAGATGGCGGAGGTAGAGGCAGAGGCGGAGGCGGGGACAACAGAGGCAAGGGCAACAGAGAAGGGGGCAACGGAGAAGGGAGCAACGAAGGTGGAGGTGGGGGCAGGGGAGGAGGTGAAGGCGGCAGTGGCGGAAGAGAAAGAGCTCGACTTCTGTGAAAGTTTCAGGGTCGAGCAGTCAGTAGATTTGTTAGGGTTCCATTTATAAAAATTTGAAATACTTTTATCAGTGTTTTTTGGAAAGTGCTGATAAAGGTCATCTTTATCAATGCTAAATTATAAAGCGCTGATAAAGGTCATTTTTATCAATGCTAAATTATAAAACACTGATAAAGCCAACCTTTATTAGCGCTAAAAAAGCTGTGATAAAACATTACTTTATCAATGTTAAAAATATAGTGTTGATAAAGCATGTCTTTATCAGTGTTAAAAAAGCGCTGATAAAGACTTAATATTAATAAATTATTTATAATTATAAAATTATGATAAATATATTTATTATATTTATAATTAAATATATATTTATTTATAGTCATAAATATAAATAAATATATGTATATTTAAATACTTATGAAATGGAAAGGAATATATTAATTATATATATATATATATTTTATAATTTCATAATTATTTAAATAAATATATAATAAATATATATATATTTAAATAATTATGAAATTATAAAAATATATATATAATTAATATATCCATTTTTATTTTATAAGTATTTAAATATAGATATATTTATTTATATTTATGACTATAAATAAATATATATTTATTTAAATAATTATGAAATTATAAAAATATAGATAAATGATATGGTTATTTTAATTTCATAAGTATTTTAATATATATGTATGTATTTATTTATATTTATGACTATAAATAAATAAATATATATTTATGATTATAATTATAAATATCATAAATATATTTATTATAATTTTATAATTATTTACACACACACATACACACATTTATATTATTTATAATTATAATTATAAATATTTTTATATATGTATAAAAATTATATATTAATAAATATATTTCTATAATTATATATATTTATAAAATTATAATAATTGTAAATATATTTGTTTTATTTTTCTTATTATTTAAATATATATATTTATATATTTATAATTATTATTATAAATAAATATACTTATCAATATTTGTATATAATTATAAATATAAATATATTTATATTTATATGTATATGTATATTAATATATAAATAAATATATTTATAAAATTATAATAAATTCATTTATTGTAATTTTATAAAAAGTGTTTATATATAATTATAAATATAATAAATATATTTATCATTTAAAAAAATTACAATAAATATATGTCTTTAATGAATATATATATACACATTAAAGACATATATATATATATTTATAATTATAATTATAAATAAATATATTTAAAAGGTATTTATATATAATTATAAATATAATAAATATATTTATTATTTAAAAAATATTATAATTTTATTATTATTTAAATATATATACATATTTAGTTATATATAATTATAATTATAAATAAATTTTTAATAGTATTTATATATAAATAAATATCTAGAATTATAAATATAATAAATATATTTTTTAATTAATTATATTTATCTTGATTTTAAGTATTTATGGGAACATAATAGCTTCATGAGAACTTGAATGAATCATGTCCCTAGTATAGTATAAATCATAAAAAACGAATCATCATATATATATGGAAAACATGAATAGTAATGAGGGTGTAATGTATAAATGAAAGTTCATGATGAATATATAACATATGAAGATCAATTGTACTCAAGTATCAATTGACCAAATTAATTGGAAAAATATATTTATTTAAATAAATAAATATATATTTATAATTATAATTATAAATTATAAATATACATATTTAAAAAGTATTTATATATAAGTATAAATATAATAAATATATTTATTATTTAATGAAATTTATTATATATATAATTGAATTATTAAAAAATATATATTAATTATAAACATGTGTTTTTTATTTAATATATACAAATAAACATTATTTTTGAATATAAATATAATAATTTTATATAAATTAATAATATTTTTTATTAAAAACTTTTATCAGTGCTTTTAGCTAGCGTTGATAAAGTTTCATTTTTATCAGTGTTTTATACTTATCATTGATAAAACCTGACACATCCCTTGACTGGATCTGTGATGGTGGAGTGAAATTAAATGAATTAAAATAATTCATTTTAATTTTAATTCAAATAATTTATATTGGTATGTCCCACTTTTATAATTATTCTATCCTAGGCTGTAGGTAGCCTGAATGGACCGAGAGGGTGGGCATTGCCCGACCTAGCGTGTTTCGATTCAGGCCGGGCAGACTACATCGCTGAGTTAACAGATCGTGCTACACTGTGCAATAAGGGAAGGCCATGCAACCTGGGTTCTATTTGATAAGAGGCCAACCACAGCAAGACTGATCGATGGTGGTATTTTTTTTAAAAATGGGTTTTTGGAAAAAAAAATTGAAAAATGGGAGAGGTTTAACATTATTTTTAAAAATGGGTCCCAATATGCGTGAACCCCGTTCATGCATCCCCAATTTCATGAAGATGCATGAATGAGGTTCACTCATTTAGGCATGCTGAAAGATGCGTGAACCCCGTTCATGCATCCTACGTAAACTTTTAATTTTTAAATTTTTTTGTACTATTTTTTTTATTTTTTTATTTTTGTTTTGTTTTGTTTATATATATATATATAACAAAATTTTTCAGTAGAATTTATCTTTTATTCAATATCCAACAATATTTTCATTATAACAGTTTGGATTCTGACATAGACCCTCACCCAATGCTCTCTTTTATAAGAGGGTTTGCCCTGGAAATCATTCTGTATTTCCGATGTGGGATTCAGGTTCTCCCTTTCCTGTGCTGAACACTCTGCATTTCCGATGTGGGATTCTGTTTCAAGTACATGACTTTGAAAGACTATAAAATTCAAACTATTAGACCAATATAAAGTAAACTTAAAACATGGATTAAAAATATAAGAAATTGTTGAAAATAAAAATAATTTCATAAGAAATATTGATGAATAATAATTTATAAGCTTTCAAAACCACCAACTTGAAAATTAAAAAATGTTTCAAGTACGTGTCTTTTAAAGACTAAAATAAAAACTATAAGACAAATATGAATGAAACTTAAAAAATGACTTAAACATATAAGAAAAGGTTGAAAATAAAAAGAATTTCATAAAAAAGGTTGATGAAAAATAATTTATAAGATTTCAAAAGCACCAACATGAAACTTAAAAACGTTTCAAGTACATGGCTTTGAAAGCCTATAAAATAAAAACTATAAGACCAATATAAAGGAAAATTAAAACAAAGATTAAACATATAAGAAATAGTTAATAATTAATTAGTCAATTAGTAATATAATTATTAATTATACAATTATTAGTTAATTAGTAATATCATTATTAATTATATAATAATTAATTAGTAATATAATTATTAATTATATAATAATATAATTATTTAATTAATAATATAATTATTAATTATATAATTATTAGTTAATTAGTAATATAATTATTAATTATATATTAATTAATCAGTAATATAATTATTAATTATATAACAACTAATTAATTAATTTGTAATATAATTATTAATTATATAATAATTAATTAGTTAATTAGTAATATCATTATTAATTATATCATAATTAAGTATTTAGTTAGTAATATAATTATTAATTATATAATAATTCATTAGTTAATTAGTAAATTGGTAATATAATAAATAATTATAATTATTCATTACAATTATTAGTTATTAATTATATAATAATTAATTAGATAACTAATAATATAATTTTTAATTATTATTATTATTATTAATTATATTACTAAGTAACTAATTAATTATTATATAATTAATAAGTAATAATTATAATTAAAAATTATATTACTAATCGACTAATTGATTATTATATAATTAATTTTTAATAATTAATAATTATATTGGTAATTAACTAATTAATTATTATATAATTAATAATTACTAATTATAATTAATAATTATATTACTAATAATAATTAATAATTATATTACTAATTAAAAATAATTATTATATTTCTAATTAACTAATTATTTATTATATAATTAATAATTATATTACTTATTAACTATTTAATTATTATATAATTAATAATTAAAAATTAAAAATTAAAAATTGTAATGAAAAATTATAATTAATAATTATATTACTAATTAACTAATTAATTATTATATAATTAATAATTACTAATTAACTAATTAATTAGTATATTGTTAATAATTAATAATTATAGTTAATAATTATAATTAACAGTTATATTATTAATTAATTATTATATAATTAATACATATATTACTAATTAACTAATTAATTATTATATAATTTTATTATAAATTAACTAATTAATTATTATATATTAGTAATTAATAATTATAATTAATAATTATATTACTAGTTAAATAAATAATTATTATATAATTAATAATTACTAATTGTAATTAATAATCTTATTACTAATTATAATGAATAATGATATTACTACTTAAATAATTGATTATTATATAATTAATAATTATATTACTAATTACCTAATAAATTATTATATAATTAATAACTATAATGAATAATTATAATTAATAATTATAATTAATAATTATATTACAAATTAACTAATTAATTATTATATAATTATATTACTTATTAAATAATTAATTATTGTATTTTAGTAATTAATAATTAATAATTATATTAATTATTAAATAATTAATAATTATATTGATAATTAACTAATTAATTATTAACTATTTCTTAAATGTTTAATCCATGTTTTAATTTTAATTTATATTGGTCTTATAGTTTTTATTTTATAGGCTTTCAATGCCACGTACTTGAAACATTTTCGAGTTTCATGTTGGTGGTTTTGAAAGATTATAAATTAATTTTCATCAACATTTTTTATGAAATTGTTTTTATTTTCAACTATTTCTTATATGTTTAAGCCATGTTTTAAGTTTCATTCATATTGATCTTATAGTTTTTATTTTATAGTCTTTCAAAGACACGTACTTGAATCATTTTTAAGTTTCAAGTTGGTGGTTCTGAAAGCTTATAAATTATTATTCATCAACATTTTTTATGAAATTCTTTTTATTTTCAACAATTTCTTATATGTTTAATCCATGTTTTAAGTTTCATTTATATTGGTCTTATTGTTTTTATTTTATAGTCTTTCAAAGTCACATACTTGAAACAGAATCGCACATCAGAAATGCAGAATGTTCTGTACAGGTAAAGGAGAACCTAAATCCACATCGGAAATACAGAATGATTTCCAGGGAAATCCCTCTTATAAAAGAGAGCACTGGGTGAGGGTCTCTGTCCGAATCCAGACTGTTGTAATGGTAGTACTACTGGATATTAAATAGTAGATAAATTCTGCTGAAATTTTTTGTTATATATATATATATATAGATATATATATATATAAACAAAACAAAACAAAACATAAAATAAAAATGTAAAAAAATAAAAAAAATTAAAACTTTTTATTGGATGCGTGAACGGGGTTCACGCATCCTTCATAAAGTTTACAAAGGATGCATGAACCCCGTTCACGCTTCCTGGTGAGGGGAAATGCGTGAACGGGGTTCACATATCTTTTATCACAACTGCGCATGATGCGTGAACCTCATTCACGCAACTCTCCGCGTCAAAGATTCATGATCTGGGTTCACACATCTTTTATCACAACTACGAAGGATGCGCGATCCCCATTCACGTATCTCTCCATGTCAAAGATGCATGAACGAGGTTCACACATCTTGAGACCCATTTTCAAAAATATTTGTAACCCTACCCCTTTTTTATAAAAAAATTTAAAAAACCCAATTTTAAAAAAAAACTCGGCCGATGGGAATGCTACGCGATGGGATGGCCAGTGGCGTGTCTACCCGGAAAGAGGTGGATCACAGAGACGATTCATGAGATCGTACTCAAAGGGATCCGTGGTTGATCGAGGTGAGTGGTGTAGCACCGCGGTGGAGTGGGAGGGGGGCACCTGATGATGATGCCTCATGAATCCAGCAGGGGTGAGGCCAGTGGTGGAAGCCACTCGATGAGTGTAACTGGAAGCGGTGCGCGACAGTAGCGGGGCTTAGTTGTGGGAGGCAGGAGAAGAACGTGATGTTGTGGGAGGCAAGGTGGAAAGATAAAGAATGCGAGGAGACGCACAATGGTAGCTGATTTGGGGAGGAGGTCGAGCAGCGAGTAGGGCTCTCCCCAGTGGGAGGCACCATGGATCCACATGAGAGAGGGGCAGTGGTGCGGCTTTTTTTATTGGGTTTTTAATATTTTTTTTACAAACATTATAGGGTTTAAGGTATTATTAAAAATGGATCTCGAGATGTGTGAACCACGTTCACCCATCTATGTTCACCCATCCTGTAAAAATTTTATGAAAAAAATCATCAATAATTATAAGTATTAAATATATATAAATAAATATTAATTAAAAAATCATCAATATGTATATAATATCAATAAATATAAATACATATTAATTAAAAAATCATCAATATGTATAATATATCAATAAATAAAAATTAATAATCATACATATTAATTAAAGAATAAAAAATATTAATAATAGTGATCATGATAGAAGAGATCTCTTCACATTAAATTCTAATTTTTGTGGAGATTTTTTTCCTTATTAACCATCATGGATGATAGTAAATAGAAGGTCGGGGGATGAGGGAACCAAGGAGGGGAGGGGATGAAGGGAAAGAATTTTGATTCCCCAAGTTTCAGATTGTTTGGAGGTGAGGAAACCATAGTAAACCTCCAAGAGTGATGAAAGGGGTAGCACAATGACACAGGTAGTGATTTTTTTTCTACTGCTTTTTTGATTCAATCTCATTTAATCGATAAATATATATATAAAATCTTGTTCTTAACAGGACTGCTAATCATGAACTCAGATTCTTGATGTGATTGAAAATTTTTATCTACTTGAAATCCTAACTTGATAAAACAAGTTTTATTTTAGTTATATGATATGATATGATCTATTACTTGTAGCAGCCAGAACTATTCATCTGTTTGGGCTTTCGAGCCACCGGTTTGGGCCTTGGTTCCTTTAAGGCCTTCATACCACCCAAGGTCTTTGGGCCAGTAAGTCTTTTGGGCCACCTCAAGGCCTTTGTGCCACCTCAAGGCCTTCGGGCCACCAGAAATTTTTTTTAATGACCGGGCAGACTGTACAAGGATCAGACTCCAGATGGGGATCAGAGCATGAACGTTCACCAGGGAAGAAGCTAAGAGGATTTTTCAGAAAGAGAGGGTATGACATTTCCATCAGGACCAGCCTGTGCTTGCATGGGAAGCCTAGCTGAACATCCATGTGAATGGTTGAGAGTTGATATCACGATGAAGAAGTTGGGAGGAGGAGTTACAAGTATAGTCTGTATAATTCTTAAGGCCTACAGGTCATGTAATCTCTAATCCTATGTGCCTTATAAGGGTTCCCCCTCATCCCTTGAAAGGGAGGTTATCAAAAATCAATAAAAAATAAGAAGTCCTTGAGGAAATTCGGGAAAACGGTCGGAAGAGGGGAACTACAAAGATACAAAGAAACATGCACATACATAGAAATATGTTTATAGCATATATAATATATGAATATATGTGAAATTTTTTACTTTGTTAAAAATATTCTTATATATGTATTTATGAAGACAAAAAACATTCATGTTTTGTAAACATGCATTCTAGATATTAATAGAATATATATAAGTAATGTTAACATTATATATATATATAATATCTTTGTTAACATAATATATTTAATGACTCCACTATTTTCCAAGGGTGGTGACAAAATCTCCAACATTCCATAATTTTATCACCTATTAGAGGTATTTGAACATTAAAATCCTCAAGTGAAGATTTTGAATCAGTAGAAACTGTGTCCTTTTATAAAGTCTAAATATATATCTTCTCAAAATTGGAGAAATGAACTTCTAATTCCATACATCTCATATCGTGGTTTTTCTGATCTTCAATCACAATCACCTACTCTTCACATATACCCATTATTCATTCATGTTCTTCTTCATGCAACATTTTTTTTAACAAAAAACTATTTTCCATGATCTTCTATGATTTTACATCCAATTTCAAATCATTAAGATCAATAATATTTTTCAGACTTCTTCAAGTTCATAGATCTTTTAATCCAAAGTCTTTTTGAATTCAAAATAAGTAATATTATTAATATTTATTAATGAATATAAGAATATTACTTATTATATATATATATATATATAATAATACTAAGTATTTTTATGAATATCGAAAGAGAAATTATTGAATTTGGTAGATAATATGATAATAGTAAGGAACTTATTAAAAAAATTAACATAACACTATAAACTAGAACAATAAGTCACATAAAACATGTATCATAAATGTAATATCAACCTAATCTATGTCTGTGGTGTGGATTCACCTCTGTCCCACAGTCAGGCATATACTGGATGCTTCCACAATGTGTATGTCTATGTCTCCACTCTGGTATATACTACTCCTGTATATCATCATTGATAGCCACCTACACATCCTCCTGTGTGACAGGTGGTGAATGTATAGCCTCAACAACTGTACCCTATCCTGCCTCTAAGAATATTTTATGTTAGCTGGAACTCTCACCAACATGTGAAGAAGATGACTACTATGTGGAAGATGTTTGAATAACAGGGAGTAATAAAGCATCCACCTCAACCCAGTCAATGTCTATATCTTCCTCTGGTTGTGACTGAGAAGCTGGAGGAGAATCTGACTGATCATGATGAATACCCTCTTCCCATGGAACAACATCATCTGGATGATCATGATGAACAAACTCCTCCTATGGAACAATAGTATCCATAATAGGGTCATCACCTCCTAGTACATCTATATCAAGATCATCATGATCCATAGCCTCATCATCATGTGGTGGATCAAATAAAATGCCATGATAAATCTCTTTAATCGAAGGAAGAAACTCTACCAAAGCGCTGTGAAAATATATCCTGTCAAATTCACCTCTCTCTACTCGATCAGACATGTGATGTAGATGACTGATACGAGTATCCTACGAAAAAAATACTCTTAAGTAATTCTAATAAAAAATCTGTTGAATAGTGGAAGGAATAATGTATACCAACTCATGAAATCCCTGTCCATGTCATGTCAGAAATATGACTGGGGACCTGCAGTACTAGGACGCATAATTTGACTGATTGCACAAATGAAAACGTATTATCCCTACCCCTCATAATCATAACTCCTATCATCTATCCCATAGATCAATATATGTGGCATGATATCTCCTCAAATCAAAGTACCTCTTCCCTGACATCTTTAGGGAATACAATGAAGCTAACTGAATAGGAGGGTTAGGAATAGGTTGAAATAATCTGAACTGGCTCATAACTCTTTCGGTCTGATGCCACTCGACTATATAAAAATGAATCAATGGAACCATACAGTAGCCGATAACAAGCATCACCGTACAATATAGTGGAATACTCTAGATGATATCATTTGTATATGAAATCTATGTAATCTGAATGAACAAATGAATAATCACTTAATAAATGGAGAGATGTACAACAAAGAATAAATATTTAACAATATAAATAATATTCACTTACATTTTCTTGTTGAAGGTTGTCCAGCACAAGTCTGTAGGCGTGGACGTCATGTTTGGAAGAATTTGAATGTTGATGTGCCCGACTCCACCTATATATAACATTATTATAGTTACATTTCATAATAGAAAGATATATAACTAAGTTAGACATTACAAGGAAGGAATAACATATCATCATCCACGTGGAGCCTCTACTGAAATATCTATAGGAAATGACACATGAGCATGTGGAGCTAAATGAGGGATGTGCTCCCATACCCACATCTATAGAAGAACAATGCATCCTATGATCTTCATCTTATCGATATGACATGCACTACATAACGCCCTATACGTATATTCCAGACAATCAAACCCTAAGCTATATTAGCTTTCTTGGTCCAAATCCTTCAGAAGAGGTAGATACATCAAATATACAAAAGTAGTGGAGTGATCAACAAAAAGCATGCCACCGATCAGCCTTAAAATATATGTACGTGAAAATCGCAGTACGGTGATCCCGTCAGCATCATCTTCTAGATGTGCGAAGTGATGGTCTAACTAGGTTATGTGTAATCTACAACTGAAAATGGATATTCCATCATCATGAACCTCTATGCTCAGTAATCTATGACCAAGATCGATATAATCCATTCCAACTCATCCTGTCAGAGCCGCACCATCGATGGGGGGACCTAGCATAATGGACACATCCTATAGGGTAATAGTCATCTCCCCCTCTCTAAAATGGAAGGTATGTGACTCCGCCCTGTATCTCTCTACAAGCACATCAATGAGCTGATGATCAACAAAGGTGAATTCACACATCGCTATTCCATAGAATCCAGCGTGATAAAGATTAGGGATGATAGAAGGAGGTGGTGTGGCATGATGGAAATGATTAGTTCTACATACACTCAAAGGAGGCACAAGATATCCCTCTAAAACCATCTGTGAGACATGGGTAGCCTGGAATGTGAGCAATATAAAACCTACCATGTGCACAAATGATATGATCGTTACATTTTTATAGTGAATTCAATAAAAACTGTAAACTTTTATTAAAAAAACTACAATAAAAAAATTAGGTAGAAAATATATGTGGGCGGTGTTGTTTTTTAGGTTATACCTTTCTTGTTTTATTAATCTCCAATGAATTTTAGTTTATTTTAATTTTTTTTATATAACACAACAATGATGAAAATCTCACATTGAACATGTGGAAGCATGATATATTCATTTTCAATGTATGTTTTTTTTTTAAAATTTATAGTATTAGAAAATTATTTATGGTAGAATCCATAAATGAGTCAAACCAAAATTGAAATATGTCAGAAATGGAGCAAGTTAGAAATAAAAGGATTCATTACTAAAACCCACACATAAAAAACAAAATATACACATTCATGATAAAATTCACAGACTCAATCATTATTGATGGGATGTGGACCTCTGTCCTGCCACTTGGGGACATCTCTTATGAGTATGTCTTTATATGTAACAAATACTACATAATAGTCCCCCTCCTCATTATCAAGGCCAATCCATCTCATTTCTGATTAGAATTGACTTTGGTCTTCCTCAGGGTCACAGCCTGGTAGTATGAAGCCAATAATTTTAAAAATGAAAAAAATTAAAAAAAACATAAAAGAAAAGAAAACCAACTTACTAAACCTAGAAATATCAAGGACGATAGTCAGATAATCAATAGGCAATGATATAGAATGAAAGTCACGAACAAGAATCAAATCTACACTATAACAGTTAACCAAAGTCCTTATGTGATACACTGGGTCAACATAGGACTCCCATGATATATTTACTGAAGAAAAAGTTGCAATAACATGTGCACATGGATATCTTAATGCCTGAAAGTTCCCGAAATCATAGTAACTATTATCCAACATCACCACAACCACTCGACCAATGGTTCATGTAGCTCGGTCATAGAAATCTCTAACCTGAAAGTTCCTCTTTTCTCTATCAAAGGCTAGCACACTCCATCTTGAAGGATCATTCAACATCTGATCAATATCACTTTTAAAATTCTGAATAAAACACATACCATTCTCTATCCTCTAATAGTCCTTTTAGGACCGGTCAACAAAGTAGTAAACATATCTATAAAATATATCTTTCACTAACCCTATGATCGAAAGTTTTCACACACCCTTGAGGACCCTATTTATGCATTCCATTATATTAGTGGTCATATAGCCATATCTCCTACCACCATCATATGATAATGACCATTTTTCCATTGAAATCTACATCATATATTCATACACATCTTCATTAGCACTTTTAATATCTTTAAGACATCTATCAAACCTTTTTTTGGGGATCATATCCTGAAACCATAAGAGAATATTGTATTAAAAAAGATATTAAATTTTATTTTAAAAAAGTAAGTTTAGAATAACATACCCAGCTTGAGGATCTCCTTCTTTATTTCCTCATATATGGAATTATTATGCACGTTACTTGCAATATTCCAAATGAAATATCATTGATAAACATTCTGCTCAGTCCATAAAACCACATCACTATTTACAACCTCTATAATAGCTTGATGGAAATCATATATTAGACACACGCCTTGGTTTTGTGTGACATGAATGGGTACAAATGCCAAAAACCAACTCCAGCATTCAAAATTATCCTTTTCAACAATAGAGAATGCAAGTGGTAAAGGAGCATGATTACCATCATGTGTGGAAGTAATGAGTAGAACACCCATATACTTTCTATAAATTAAAGTTCCATCTACCTGAATGAATTGTTTACAACAAGGAAAATTAGCGATGCATGGCCTGAATTCCCAAAAAATCCTATTGAACTTCACCTTTCATCAATCAACTCGGTGATTGGGGGACACGTACTCAACAATGTCCTACTGATAAAGTATATGATTATTAAGAGACAAAAATTCCATAAGTCATGGAAACATTGAAAAAGATTCATCCTAATCAACATACACCTTTACAATTGCTTTCTGTTTTGCATTCCAAGCATTGTTGTAGGATATCTTGTAGTTATACAGCTGTTGAGTTATTTCCTGAACAAGGGCAATGTGAACATTCTTACATGTTTATAGCATCTCCACAATAATAATTGATATCAACTCTACATTAAGTGAAGAGTGATCCTATGAAAATATTAGATGCACACAAGTGGGTGGGCCTTCTAATTTGGTAATCTTCCAATATGCAAAAAAATTACCATATATTTCCCTTAATCAAAATTTATATTCTGCCCTATATTTTTTCACAAAAAATGTGATATTTTTTCTTCTTTGACTCATGAACCACAAATATAAAATGTCATTCAATGTGGTATTGCTTTATCACATTTTTCATAGCAAGTTTACTTTCAAACTTCTGCCTGATATAGGTGGTGTTATCATTTTATGAAGATCTATTCCCTATAATTCTAGGGAATTTAGAAGATGATGTAATGAAATCCCAATCAAAATGATGTTCACGCAGTATTCCTTCAACTAAGGAACTCAATAATTAAGGATGAATACCACTAACTTGTGGATGTTGTGGATGCCTATCTCTTATAGTAACCTCAGAAGGTTCATTCCCCACATCACCCTCACCCACATCATCTCTTGATTCCTTAAAAAATTCTTCTTCCTTAGATAAATTTTCATTCACTATACCAGCAGTACACAAAGGGATGTCATATACATTTCTTTACAAATTCTAATCATCTTATTCATAATTTGGTTTTGTCAGAGGAGTCATATGAGAAAGAGGTAATGAATAAGACTGTTGTGTAGGACCGAATTCTAAAGAGCTCACAAAACATGGTTTTGTAGTAATTGGTTTCACCACATCAATATCACAAATCACCACATATAATTCCATCAGACCATTAGGACACTGTTACCTAAATAACATAGATGCATCTATCCAATACTCATCATCGATTAGAGGGTACTCGGTGTGCCATAAATGTTTAGGATGTTGAAGATATCGATATGTTAATGAAGTAATGGATTGATCAACCCTCAGTTTTAACCAACTATGAATCTTATTGTAAACTTCATCCAATTTTAGACAACCATAATGCTTATCCACTCTTGTAGGTGGAAAACTATAGCTAAAACCCTACTCGACATAAATTACCTCACCATTACAATATATTTTCGCAGACATGATTACCTAGAAAATAATAATTAATAAGATATTATATACTATATCAAAATTTTAAATTATTTAAATTTATTATGATTAAATAATTGAATTGATCTTCATAATTTTTATATGTATTGGTTTATCATTATTGAGGTATAGTGATGTTGATATTATTACCAAAGAAAATTTAACATAATGGTATATATTTTTATACCACTTATCAAATGTTTCATAAATTTTAATTACTTATGAATAAATAACCCTGACATGATCTTGAGACTTACTATAGATTATTTTATCATCATCTAATAAACTAACCAAAAACTATGGGTGGACTCCCAGTGTCTCTATTATCAAATATTTTAGCAACCACCAGTCTTTTTTCAAACAACAACGCCTCTCGTCAAATGCCTATTCTCAAATGCCTCTTTGGGGATGCCTCTTTAGGGATGCCTCTTTGGGGATGCCTCTTCAGGGATGCCTATTTGGGGACGCCTATTTGGGGACACCTCTTCAAGGATGCCTCTTATCGATCGCCTTTTAATTACAAATTTACTCACATGCATGCGAGGAGGTCTAGGTGTATAAAATACATAATGTTTTTAAGAGAACATGAAGGTACTTACAAACTTAGTGAAAGATGACTCGCAGGTCATCGATGCGGAAATGGAAAAGAAATTATTACAACTTATATAACTACATACACAAAAAAAGACATGCAATTTTAAATATGCATTTGTCGGTTATATCAAGATCATTTATTACACAATACTCCTAACATGTTTTTTGATATACTTATTATGTTCTACATATTATATAAACCAATTACTAGATGAAGAATATATTAAATATCTACACCTATTTTCCAAAAAATTATCTTCTAAATTTTTATGTGTATATATATATAATAACATTAAATAGATTTAATTAAAACTAATATAATTTACACTTACATAACAACCATTACAATAATGAACACTAATGTTATTTTTAAATTTATAAAATTACACACACACACACACACACATATATATACATATTGTTTTTTTTTCATCCTACTACTTTCCAAAATATATGTAAATATATTTTATACATTATTACTTGAAAGAATAATTATTCATACTATATATAATTTAAATTTATTGATTAAAATTATTATTAGTAGTAAATAAAAGTAATATAATTTAAACTTACATAAAAACCATTAAAATAATATAAACTTGTGTTATTTTCAATTTAATAAAATTACATATATATAATTTTTTTATAATTTTTCAATTTTACATTATTTAATTAATTATATTTCTTACTTTATTACTTCAAATAATAATTATTTAAACTTTTTATAATTAAAAAATATTATTTATAGAAAACTATTTTTATACAATTAACAAAAATAATTTTCTATATTTTTTTAATAAATTTAAATATGATACTTAATATAACCTATTTATTTTTAATAAATTATATATCTTGTGTATAAAATATTATAATTTAAATTAATATTACTTTAAAAATAACATATTTTATATACATATAAATATGTTAAATATGTCATTTAAATTAAAAATATATACATTTTAAAAACAAATTTATTTACCTAAATATAAATTACATTTTAGACATACTATATTTATATTTCTTAAACATTCAATATGAATTCGTACCAAAAACAATAACTCATTAAAAAATTCAATCATAAAAAAGAAAGAAATTAACACATTTATACATGCATCAATACATATTAAATAAATAAATCATACACATAAACATTAATTTCTACACATAAAAAATTAAATAAATAAACTATAAAAATAAAATAAATAAACAAAATTAAACAATTCAAATTTTAAAGAGAAATTGTACCTTCTTAAAAACATCACATATTTGTTGAGAAGAAATTTTACAGGGCTTCACAACAAATTATAAATGAGAAGAAGAAGAATTGAGGGGGGGGGGTCCTTTTATAAAAAATCTACAGGAAGATGTGTGAAACTCATTCACGCATCCTTCAACCAATTCACAAAGGATGCGTGAACGGGGTTCACGTGTCTTCTACCGCATCTAGGATGCGTGAACGAGGTTCACGCATCTTTAGTAGTGGAGATGTGTGAACCCTATTCACGCATCTTCCGGGGATTGTAGATGTGTGAACATGGTTCATGCATGTCAGGTCCCCTTTTTAAAAAAATTTGGGACTTTATCCCAATTAACCAAAAAGAAAACAAAAACCCATTTAAAGAAAACTCTAGTGCAGTTGCCGCAAGAAATAAAAAAAGTTTTTTTATTTTATTTGTTGCGTCGGCCAGAGAAAATTCTTTAAACTATGTTTTAATTTTTTTTACAAAAAGGGAAAGGGTTTGAGGTATTTTAAAAAATGGGTCCTGAGATGCGTGAACCCCGTTTATGCTTCCTCTGCGAGGTTTCTGAAGGAAGTGTGAATGACATTCACTCTTCCCCAAGAATTTTTTTATTTATAAATATTACTAAATAAATATATATAAGTAGATAACTAATTAAATATTAATAAAAACTAAAAAAAATTAATTAAATTTTAATTAAATATAAATAAATATTAATTAAAAATTAATCAATATTTATAAAACATGAATAAAGATTAATTAAATATTTATAAATATTAAAACAGATTAATAAAATTAAATAAATATTCATAAATATTGACAATATGAATAAATATGAATAAATATTAGATTAAATATTAAATAAATATTCCTAATTATTAATAAATATTAATGAATGAAAACAAATATAAATAAATATTAATGAATATAAATAAAAAGACAAATAGTAATAAAAAATTAATGAATACTAATTAATTATTCCCAAGTATTAATTAAACATTAATAAATATTAATAAATGTTCATAAATGCTAAAAAAATATTAATAAAAACCAATAAATAATAATAGATAGTAGTAAATATTAAATAAATATTCATAAATATTAATTAAATATTAATCAAATATTAATAAATATTCATTAAAATTAATAAAACTTTTTTAAATATTCATAAATACTCATAAATACAATCAAATATTAATAAATATCAATACATATCAATAAATATAAATAAATATTAATATATATTAATTAAATAATCAAAAATATAAATAAAACACTAAAACATATTAATAAATGGTAAACAAATATTTTTACACCTTTATAAATATTAATTAAAAACTACTAAATATTAATAAACATTGTGTAAATATTAATAAATATTTATTAATATTAATATATATAAATTAAATATTAATAAATATTAAATAAATTCATGAGTTTTAAAATTTTTTAATAGGTTGAGGGTCAACCCCTCTTTTATTAATAATATAAATATTAATTAAATATTAATGAATACAAATAAATTTTAATTGAATATTAATAAATGTTAAATAAATATTAATAAATGTTAATAATTATTATTAAATTTGTTAATATATCGAATTTACATTACCAAACATTAATTCCACTTCCTCTAACATATATTAATAGGTGGTATAAATTTCAAGTGGAAAAGGGTATCAGTTCATAGTTAAGAAATGTTTCATCCATTATTTCACTCAAAATCTACGTGAGTCATATTCGGTCTAGAAAACAATAGGATTTGATTTGGGAAACAATGTTGTGCTCTACCAATTGATCATGATACCACATGAAATGAGAACTCATATACTTATCATAAAGGGTAATCCACTTTTATTTTAGGATGGAGATATTAAATGAGATATGAAACTTTTATTAGAATAATCAACCTAAAAATCATGAACTCACTTTAAAAAATAGATCAAAACACATTCAAGTGAAATAAGAAGGATAAGAGGAATTTGAATGCATCCATACTTCAACTTTTCTTATGTCATTGATTAATTCAGTTACAACCCATTTCTATTGAGTTTTTTTTGTTAACAAAGGAAGCAAGATTTAGAAAAATTTACCACTTTCAATAACATGATCTTTCGAAACATTCTACAGTAACTAGATTTGATTCTAATTGATATACTAATTCTGGAAATAATTTCACTTTTTTTCATTGACCTTCCCCTCAAGGGAAACACTCATAAACATATTTATAATGGAAAATCTATTCAATAATGATTTTCATGATGTTACTATATAGAGAATACACTAAAATTCATCTTTAACTTATGAATGTCTATATTTGAAAACATATAAAACTTCACTAAGAATGATCTTATTTTCAATAATTATTCTTTAAGAAACCAAAAATATGATAAAATAATGATGATATGTTTTTTATACTTATTTTTATTGGATATGCTAACACATTCTTAAAATCCATCAATGATGACCCTATTTTGTGATTTGTATTTGAAAACAAATTAAGGAATTATTCAATGATGATAACTTCTTCATATTAGTGATCAAGAATTGATAACAATCACTACTTCTCATGTTCTCCCCCCTGAGAACTTGGTTCACCATAAGTTACTTATATCATAAGAATAGATAAAATAAATAATTATTAAAGAAATATGGTGGATCTTCCTTACTTTTGAATGTGAATAGGAAGGTTGAGTTTTTTTGTTAATGATGTTGGTCTGATTCTTCTAATATTCATGATTTCATATCTGAACATCTGTTCTGATTTATATTGTTGTATAAGGAATCTCTTCACACTACATTCTGATTTTTATGGAGGTTTTCTTTCTTTATTAGCCTTTATGGATGATGCAATCTTAACCCTCTTGAGGATTGTTTCTTATTCTGGAAGAATATCAAATCAAACTTTTCCGTAATGTCAAGAATTTTATCACCCGATGAAGGTATTTTAACATTAAAATCCTCCAGTGAAGATTGTGAACCAGTAGAAACTGTGTCCTTTTATAAAGTGTGAATATGTATCTTATCAAAATTGGCCAAATTAACTTCTAATTTCATACATCTCATATTAGATTTTTTTGATCTTCAATCATAATCACCTACTCTTCAGAAATATCTACTATTCATTCATTTTATTCTTCATGCAATATTTTTTTAACAAAGATTCACGTTCCATGATCTTCTATGATTTTACATCCAATTTAAAATCATTAAGATCAATAATATTTTTCAATATTTCTTCAAGTTCACGGATCTTTTCATCTAGAGTCTTTTTGAATTCAAGATAGTTAATATTATTAATATTTGTTAATATTTATTAATGAATTTAAGAATATTATTTTCTATACATATATAGATAATAGTACTAAGTATTATTATGAATATAAAATGCATAATTATTGATTTTGGTATATAATATGACAACAGTAAGGCACTTATTCAAAAAAAGAACAAAACTCTATAAATTAGAACAGAAAGAAACATAAAACATGTATCATAAATCTAATATTAGCCTAATCTATGCCTCTAGAGTAGAGGCTTCTCTATCCCATAGTCAAGTTTATACTGGATGCATCCATGACATGCTTATCTATGTCTCCGCTCTAGTGTACATTGCTCATGTATATCATCATCGACAGCCACCACCACATCCTCATGTGTGATAGGCATCGGATGTACAGTCTCCATGCATGTACCCTATCCTGCCTCTATGGATAGTATATGCTGGTTGGAACTCTCTCCAACATGTGAAGAAGATGTCTCTTGTGATGTGGATGTCTGAAAAGTGGGGAGTAATAAAGCATCCAGATCAGTCCAATCAACATCTATATATGCCTTTCTCTATGACTGAGAAGATGGAGGAGCATTTGACTGATCATGATGACCACCCTCCTCCAATAGAACAACAACATCTAACTAATCAGTATGAATTCCCCCATTTCATGGAACAACAACATCCATAATAGGGTTGTATCCCATAGTACATCTATATCAGGCTTATCAGGCTTCGTAGCCTCATCATCATGTGGTGGATCAAAGAAAATTTCATGATAAATCTCATTCATGGAAGGAATAAACTCTGTTAAATCATTGTGAAAATATATCCAGTCAAATGTGCCTCTTTCTACTGGATTATACATGTCAAGTATATGACTGATACAAGTATCCTATAAAAGAAAATTCCATTTTTATGTAATGATAATAAAAAATATATTAAACAATGGAAGGAATAATGTATACCAACTCATGAAATCACCATCAGTGTCATGTCAAAAATCTGACTGGGAACTTGCAGTACCAGGACGCATAATCTAGTTGATCAAACAAATGAAAATGCATTGTCCCCACCCCTCATAATTGGGACTCTCATCATCTGTCCTATAGATCAATATATGTGGAATGGTATCTCCTCTAATCAAAGTCTCTCTTCCTTGAAATCTTTCAAAAATGTAGTGAATCTAACTGACTGGGTGAGTCAAGAACAGACTGAAAGAATCAGAACTGCCTTATAACTCTGTCAATATGATACCACTTGACTATATGAAAAAGAATCAATGGAACCATGTAGGATACTATATCAAGAATCATCATACAATATGGTGGAAGAATCTGGATAACATTATATGTATATATTATCCATGTAATCTGAAATAAAATAATGAATAATCAATTAATAAATGAAGAGATTTATAGTAAAGAGTAAATATTTAACAATATAAATAATAATCAGTTATATCGTCTAGTTGAAGGCTGTCCATCATAAGTCTGTAGGTGTGGACATCGTGTCTGGAGGAATCTGAATGTCGATGTTCCTGACCCCACCTATAGATAACATTGTTATAGTTACATTTCATAATATAAAGTTATATAATAAGTTAGAAATTAGAAGGAAGGAATAACATACCATCATCCACATGGAGCCTCTACTACAATATCTACTGGAAATGGTGCATGAGCATGTATAGATAAATGAAGGATGTGCTCCCATACCCACATCTAAAGAAGAACAACACATCCTATGATCTTCATCTTATTGATGTGACATGCACAACACAACACCTTGTACGTATATTATAGAAAAGAAAAACCCCAGTTATATTGGCCAGCCTAGTCCAAATCCTCCAAAAATGGTAAATACATCAGATGTACAAAATTAGTGGAGTGATCAATGAAAATCATGCCACCGATCAGCCATAAAATATATGCACGTGCAAATCGTAGCATGGTGATGTTTTCAGCATCCTCTTCTAGATGTGCGATGTGATGGTCTAACCAAGGCATGCATAATCTACCATCGACTATGGAACTACCATCATCATGAACCTATATGCCCAATAATCTATGAACAAGATTGAACCAATTTTTCCAGCTCATTCTGTCAGAGCCGCATTGTCGATGGGGAGGCCCAACATAATGGACACATCCTACAGGGTAATAGTCATCTCCCCCTCTCTAAAATAGAATGTTTGTGACTCTGACCTCCATCTATCTACAATCCGAGCAATGAGCTGATGATCGAAAAAGGTGAAGTCACAGATCACTACACTATAGAATCCATCACGACAAATATGGGGGATGATAGTGGGAGTTGGTGCAACATGATAGAAATGATGAGATCTACGTACACTCAAAGGAGGCACATGAAGTACCTCTAAAACCATCCATGATACATGATTATCTTGGGATGTGAGAATTGGAAAACCTTACATCTGTAAAAGTGATATCATCGTTACTTTTTTATAGTGAATTAAATTAAATCTGTAAACTTTTATTAAAAAAACAACAACATGGAAAATAAAAAAGAAAATATATGTGGGTGGTGTTGTTGGTTTAGGTTATGAATTTCTTGTTTTATTTATCTCTAATGAAGTTTAATTTATTCTATTTTTCATATAATTCTACAGTGATGAAAAACTCACATTGAACATGTGGAATCATGATAGATTCATTTTATTTGTATGTTTATTTTTTTAATAGTCATAGTATCAAAAAAAATTCGGATAGAATACAGAATTGAGAAAATCCAAAATTGAAACATGTTGAAAATGGATCTAGTCAGAAATAAAATGATTCATTACTAAAACATCCACATACAAAACAAAATATACACATTGATGATAAAATACACAGACTCAATCATGGATGATGGGATGTGAAGCTTTGTCCTACCACTTGGGTACATCTCTTATAAGTATGTCCTTCTACATGAAAAATAATGCATCATAGTCCCCCTCCTCATTGATATGGACAATCTATCTCATTTCCAATTTTATTTGACTTTGGTCTTCCATAGGGGTAAAACCTGGTAGTATAAATCCAATAATTTTAAAAAAATGACAAAAATTGCAAAAAAAAACATAAATGAAAACAAAACCATATTTCAAAACATAAAAATATTAGGGATGATAGTTTACTGATTATAAAGAAATGGGGTAGAATAAAAGTCACCAACATGAATCCAAGCTACACTATAATAGTTAACGAAAGTTCTCATGTGATACACTGGGTCAATATAGGGATCCCATGATATATTTACCGAAGGACTTTTGGGACTAGTTAATGTGACTTTGGAAATGATGAGTAAAACACATTCCATTTTCCATCCTCTAATAGGACTTTTGGGACTGGTTAATAAAGTAGTGCACACATATATAAAATGGATCTTTCACAAACCCTGTGATTGAGAGTTTGTGCATACCCTTGATAACCTCATTTATGCACTCCACTATATTAGTGGTCATATGACCATACCTCCTGGGACCATCATATTCTAATGACCATTTTTTCCTTTGGAATATGAATTATATATTCATACACATCTTCATTAGCCCTTAGAATCTCTTTACTATGTTGATAAAACCTTTTTTTTGGGATCATATGATGAAAACATAACAAAATAATGTACTAAAAAGTATATTAAATTTTCTTTTAAAAAAGAAAGTTTAGAAAAACATACCCAACTTGAAGATCACCTTCTTTATTGCCTTATTTATGAAATTATTATATACATTACTTGAAATATATCTAATTCAATATCGATGATAATCATTTAGCTCAGTCTATAAAACCCCATCACTATTTACGACCTTTATAATTGCTCGATGGTGATCATATATCAGAAACATGCCTTGGTTTTGTGTGACATGAATGCATGCACATGCCCAAAACCAACCCCAGCATTCAAAATTCTCCTTTTTAATAATAGAGAATTCAAGTAGTAAAATAGCATGATTAACATCATGTGTGGTAGTAATGTGTAGAAAACATGTAAACTTTCCATAAAGGAAAGTTCCATCAACCTAAATGAACTATTTACAATAGGGAAAAGAAGCGGTGCATGACCTAAATGCCCAAAAAATTCTATTTAACTTCACCTTTGATCGATCAACTTGGTTATTGGGGGATAAATACTCAATATTTTATAACTAATAAAAAAATTATAATTATTGAGAGACAACAATTCCATAATTTGTGGCAAAATTGCATAAGATTCATCCTAATCACCATACACCTTTAAAATTGGTTTATATTTTTCATTCCAAGTTTTGTTGTAGGATATCTTATAGTTATACAATTGTTGAATTATTTCCTAAATAAGGGCAATGAGAACATCCTGACATGTCTGTATCATCTCAACAACAATAGCTGATATCAACTCTGTATCAAGTGAAGAGTGATCCTGCGACAAGCTTGGATGCACACAAGTGTGTGAGCCTTCCAATTAGGCAATCTTCCTATATGAAAAAAATTTATCATATATTCCCCTTAATCAAAATTTTAATTATGCCCCATTTTTTTACAACAAATGAGATATTTTTGACTTTTTTGACTCATCAACCACAAATGTGAAATGTCACTCAATATGGTATTACATTATCGCATTTTTCATGGAATGTTTACTTTCAAACTCCAGCCCGATATAGGTGGCGTTATCATTTGATGAAGACCTATTCCCTATAATTCTATGGAATTCAGAAGCCGATGTAATGACATCCCAATCAAAATGTTGTTCAAGAGACATTCCTTCAACTAAGGAAATCAATACTAAAGGATGAATACCACTAACTGGTGGATTCTAGGGATGCATGTCTCTTATAGGAACTTGAAAAGGTTCATTCCCCACATCACCCTACCATGGAAGCTTGTCTCTCAAAGGAACCTCATAAGATTCTTTCCCCAAATCAACCTCACCCACATCATCTCCTTATGCCTTAAAAGATTCTTCTTCGTTAGATAAACTTTCATTCACTATATCAGCAGTACACAACGGGATTTCATCAACATTTCTTTCCAAATTCTGATCATCTTCTTCATAATTTGGTTCTATCACATGAATCATATGAGAAGTAGATAATGAATAAGATTATTGTGAAGGACCGACTTCTAAAGAGCTTACAAAACAAGTTTCCATAGTAATCTAATGCACCAAATCAATATAAAAAATTACTACATACAATTCCATTAGACCATTATGACACTATTTCCTGAATATCATAAATGCATCTATCTAATCCTCATCATTGATCAGAGGGAACTCAGTCTTCCATAAACATTCAAGAAATTAAAGATGTTGATATGTTTTTGAAGTAATGTATTGCTCATCCCTCAGTTTTAACCGACTATGAATCTTATTACAAACTTCATCCAATGTCTGAAAACCATGAAGATTTTCCACTCTTGCAGGTGGAAAACTATAGCTAAAACCCTATTCGTTATAAATTACCTCACCATTTCAATATATTTTCACAGACATTATTACCTAGAAAAAAATAATTAATAAAATATTATATACTACATCAAAATTTTAAATTATTTAAATTATTTATTATTAAATAATTGACTTGATATTGATACTTTTTCTATGTATTGGTTTATTACTATTGAGGTAGAGTGATGTTGATATTATTACCAAAGAAAATTTAATATAACGTTATATATTTTTATACCACTTATCAAACATTCCATAAATTTTAATTACATATGAATAATTAACCATGACTTTATCTTGAGAATTACTATGGATTAGTTTATCATTATCTAATAAACTAAGTAAATCCTATGGGTGCACTTCTAGTGTCTCTATTATCAAATATTTCAGCAAATTCTAGTATCCTTTCAAACAAAATTGCCTCTTGTTGAATTCCTCTTATTGAATGCCTGTTCTCAAAATGACTCTTCAGGGACGCCTCTTGTTGATTGCCTTTTAATTACAAATTCACTCATCTTCATGTGAGAGGGTCTTGGGGTATGAAATACATAAATTTTTTTAAGAAGACACACTGGTCCTTATAAATTTAGTGAGTGATGACTCACAGGCCATCAATGCAGAAACAAAAATGTAATTATTATAAATTATATAACCACATACACAAAAAAAGACATGCAATTTCCATTATTCATTGGTCGATCATGTTAAGACCAGTCATCTCATAATACTCTTGACATGTTTTTTGATATACTTAATATGTTCTATATATTATATAACTTTACTTATTACTAGATGAAATATATATTAAATATCTACACCTATTTTACAAAAATTTAACTTTTCAATTTGTATGTATATATATATATATTTAATAATAACATTTATTAAATTTAATTAAAACTAATATAATTTACACTTACATAACAACCATTATAATAATGAACACTTATGTAAGTTTCAATTTTATAAAATTACATATATATATATATATATTGTTTTTTATTATTTTACTACTTTCCAACATATAAGTAAATATATTGTATACTTTAAAACTTGACATAATAATTATTTATACGTAATATTATTTAAATTTATTGATTAAAATTATTATTAGTAGTAAATAAAAGTAATATAATTTAGACTTACATAAAAACCATTAAAATAATATAAACTAATGTTATTTTCAATTTAATAAAATTACATATATATATATATATATTTGGTCATTTTTCTATTTTAAAATATTTAATTAATTACATTTCATAATTTATTACTTAAAATAATAATTATTTACACTTAATATAATTTAAAATTATTATTCACAGAAAAATATTCTTATACCATTAAAAAAAGAATTTTCTATATATTTTTTAATAAATTTAACATGATACTTAATATAACTAATACATTTTTAATAAATTCTATAGCTAGTCTATAGAATATTATAATTTAAATTAATATTACTTTAAAAATAACATTATATATATATAAATATGTTACATTAACCATTTAAATTAAAAATATATACATTTAAAAAAATTATTTCCCAAAATATAAATTACATTTTAGATTTACCATATTTAAATTTCTTAAAATTTCAATATGAATTCACACAACGAACAATAACTCCTTCAGAAATTAAGTCATACAAAAGAAATTAATTTACACATTTATACATGAATCAATACATATTAAATAAAAAACCATATAGACAACCACTAATTTCTACAAATCACAAATTAAATAAATAAACCATAAAAATAAAATAAATAAACACAATTAATCAATTAAAATTTTAAATAGAAATTTTACCTTCTTAAAATCAGAAAATATTTATCGATAAAGAAATTTGGTAGGTATTTGCAACAAATTTCAGAGGAGAAGAAGGAGATTTAGGGGGGGGGGCTCCTTTTATTAAAACTCATCAGGAAGATGCGTGAACCATGTTCATGCATCCTTCATCCAGTTCATAAAGGATGCATAAATGGGATTCACACCTGCTCTATCTTTCTTAGGATACATGAACCCTATTCATGCATGTTCCTAAGACCGAAGATGTGTGAACGAGATTCACACATCTTGGGTCCATTTTTTTAAAAAACCAGGGACCCTTTCCCCTAAAAAATCCATTAAAAAAATTGACCATCCTTCCCACCCACTTTGTGGGGGTTTTGTAATTTGATTCCTTCTGAAAGATCCCTAAATAAAATATTTTTTTTAAAATGAATATATTTTTAATATGTAGTTTTTTATTCCTTATGTCAACCCCTTCCCCTTTATCCCCCTTTTTGTTGTTGTTTTATTATTTTTTTTCAAAAACCTATGTTATTAGTAGGTAGAAAAAAATAAATAAAATTATTTATTTCCATAAATGTGTGGAATATCATTTGGCCTCAAATTAATATTTTGGTCACTGAAATCCTACCAGAGTTTGGGGCTACTGAAAATTTTTTCCACCGATGCCTTCAGGTAAAATTAGCACACACACACACACACATATGTTATTTATTTTCTACTTGAAAAATGGTTTAAATTTATCTTTCTATTTTCATATGACCATATATCATCAATTCGATATTGGATTAGAATACTGTCTATGGCGATGAGACCACAACGATGCCCACTTTATGAATTTAATAAAAAATTATTATTTTTTGCTTAAAATTCTCATGATCCCTCTGATACCAATTGAAGGTACCATGGTGTTTAGTGGAAGATGGTTCAATGATTTAAAATATTTCACTATTGTATCAATGTAACTATGTCGTATCCCATGATATACAACCCCGTATTAAAGATGAGGATCTTGATCAAATGATTTAAGAGTGAAAAATTAAAATAAAAATTACCTCGTTTGATTTGGTGATGAATTCAAAAACTATCCATTTGAAATGATTGTTTCTTCAAAGAACTGAATCTAGATCTCTCTAGATCATCCACACACACTTTAAAAATCCACAAGAACATTGTTCTTCAAATTCTGGGTGCTAATATAGAGATTCAATGAAGTCTTCGATGTCTCGATGGTCACCGGTACATCGGTCCTTCAATTCATGAAGCAAAAATTTGATCAAAGTCTTGGATTTGTTGCTTCAACCTCTAAGAAGAAATATAGAGGAGAGAGAGGCTCTCAAATCTTGTAGTGAATAGTGATGTACTTGAGAGTCACCTCCTCATTGTATATCTTGTCTACAAATACAAAAAAATGGTTCCGTGTCACTCAAATACGAATTACCCACTAAATAAACTATAAATGACTTCTTATGACTGATTTATTGAGTCATAAAATTTATTTATATTTTTATAATTTACTTGTAATATATTAAAATATATTACATGATAAAAGTGTGACATTAACTTGACTCTTCATTCTTGTAAATATTAAATAACATTAGATCGTTAAATATTTTTCCTATGCATTCACTTAATATCCCTTGAATACTTTTAATAAATAAATTCAATACTAATTATTCTAAACTTAAATAATATTAATTAATTTATTACATGATATTCGTATATTCTTAGACATCTACCAAATCCCTGTTGTGGGTCCCACCATGTCCTAAACTCCTATTTCTTATAATAGGTTAGACATTTGAATACGCTAAGCATGTGACCCTCTAAACCCTTATATCAATAATAATGGATATTATTCACAGACCATGAGAGTCTAGAAACTCATCAATGCTCGTAAAGAGATAACGAGTATTAATGGAAATAAAAAACTTACCTATAAACACATTTCATGTTATATAAACTCTTTATCTCACGATATCTCATAAAGTAGGATGCACACTTTGTGTCATAATCCTTTCTTGATTTATTGTTCATTGACCTAACTAGACGAACTTACCTTCTTCTTCCATAACCATGTTTTTAGTGAAGGTAATACCATCCTAATCAACTTGTCTTGAGATATAAATTCCTTTTGGAAGTGACAAATTCTATCTTGATTATTTAATCAATGTCATACCATTAATGACACACCCAATACAAGCTTCCTCTCTATGACATCAATGCCATAGTTTTCATTTTACATCAAAGTATGTAATCAAATAGTATAAAATTATAATAATCTCAAGTTAGGGTACCATTACATGTGTTCATATATTGAAATTACCAATGATAGATGAAACATATATTGTTCTCATTGGTGAGTCATTCCTCATGATCTCAGCTACTTGAGATCAGCAATTGCGAACGTCATGAGAAGAAGTCTCAATGCTTAGGACACCCCATCACCTGATAGTCAAAAATCAACTATGTCTAGTCATCATGATGTATTTAGACCACATAAAATATGTTTAAAATTAATTTTATGGTATCTCTAGGTTATCATTATAGTTGATGAACTTCTATGACCTTTTGACATAACAAATAATCTATGGACATTACTATACAAATAATGGATGCGGAAATATAAACTCTGTTATGGTAAGTTCACATCATATACAAATCATTGTATATATGATATGGTGATAAAAAATTACTATTTAATTTAGGTCCAGGGAAACTATTTTTACAAAAGGAGGACCATATTCATGATCACTCCAAGTTAAAAGATCATATTAGCACTCAAAATGTGTAGCCTTAAAATTTAATAAGCACGAGGAATTAATTAATCATCTAATGAAATTAAAAAATGAAAGAGGTTATTAAAAATGTATGTAAAAAGAAAAAACATCCAAACCAAACCCTTTCTATATGATTTTGGATTAATCCATAATAGGGTTAACCCTCTATTGATGCAAATCTTTCAATAGAAGATAGACGTAGTGCCACGACCCATCTGAGTGGGGCTCGTGCCGCGACTCCCCAGGATCACCTCCAATAGGGCATGGGATGGTGACTAGCACCGTGTAGGAATATAACTAACATGGGAGGAATTTTCTATATAACTATTCATACACACACATATCCATGCTCAAAAAATGTTAAAATGTAAAAACTGCTAAGTAACTAATTCATGCATACAACTATATCCCACAACCATAGTACGATAAGAAGTAAAGTAAAGTAAATAGGAAAAAATATAAGCCCAACATAAATAAGTCTATAACATGAGTCCAACCTATATGTAAAAGGTACTAGGACTACTTTTTGAAATTTATAGGAACACACCTTAGTTTGTCCAGTCTCAATAAGCACCATTTTGTCCTAGTCTTCCTAGAACTCTATCAAAAGGTCAATCGTCTGCACAAGACACAACACATGTGAGAAAATCCCTGTGCATGGATGTGTATAAAAATACTCATTAGGAAACCCCAAAAACACAAAGTAATACAACATAGGAAAGTATATTCAACACTACACAGGTATATGTCTACAACACATATATAAGGAATATCTAGATATACTCAATCTAAGACACACAATCTAGAGACAAGCCACAACCATAGTATAACATCCCAAGATTTCCATCTCAAAGATTCCACAAAGCACTCATCCGAGATAAAACACTCCTGATTCCGATAACATTGATGATGTATGTCCAAGAGGTAATTCTCATTAGGTCTCATCATGAGAAATATATGATGATAATCTGAAGAGAATACAATACACAGATGAGGATCACAACCAAGGCCATGGGGTGATACCAATAACTAAACCTAGATTAAGCCACTAAGTAGAGGATCAAAGCTCGAGTAGTGTTAGTCACATTGATGCCAAGAACTCTACCTAAGACACGAAGATGAATAGATGATCCCACTCTGAGCCTCTTAGGGGGATTCTAAAACTCTATCCATAAAGTCATGTTGAAGGGATCGTAGTCCCAGGAGTGGGAAACAATCTGTACCAACCTTCGGGTAAACAATAAGGGGAATAAACCCTAAACAAACTTGTCCAATATATAGAGGATAAGAAAAAAATCCATATAGAAAGGGGTAAACAATGTGTAGTAAGGGAAAATAATGTGTCCCTTGAACCTGGGTACTTCTCATATAGAACGTCCCATGTCATTCAAACCGTGTCATGAAAAATAGGAGTACATGGCGTGAAAGGTGGGCTACACACTGTGTCTCGGTATCTAGGGTCCCACCCTTGTACTCCAGCCTTGTTCCAATACATTGCGTCATCTCGTGTATTTTTTCTCTTGTACATGGTCCAGGACAAGTCTTGTAGGGGATTATAGGCCATGTAAGAAACATGTGTACTCCACCTTCTGTCTATGTACTCCTTCAGGTACACACTGATTCCATCAAAGGGGACTACACATTGTGTATAGGTTCTTCCAAAAATCCTTCTTCTTCATCTTTCCCCCACTGTTAATATCTCGGGTTCTATTTTGGTGTTCAGTTCTCTATGGAACTCCAGATCCAAGGTCGTTCAGTCATCCTAACACCGTATCGATGTGATTCGGGCCTTCAATCGGCTTGGAAAATGTGATTGTAGCCTTTATTCATTACTTCCGAAGAATGAAAAATCAGAAAACACCATTGTTTGATCTACTAACACAACCACCTTGGCACCTCTGTTGAGTCATACTGATTCCAAATCTACAATTTCAGATCATTTCACCAAGAACCGAATGCGCAACAATTGATTCTTCAAATGAAATTCAAACCATGGGGAAGAATGAATAACACCATGAAGAATGGTGAATTGAGGGAGAAAAACACAAAAAAAATCAAGAGGGACAAATTTAAATTGATGTTCATGTTGATATTGGTTCATCATCGTTAGAATGATAATAAATCCAAAGAGTTTCAAGATCAAATTCTTGATAAATCCTGAAAACTATCCCATCCCACATAAAGATTGATCTGTGGGAAATCCATTCATGGATTGGTTTGTGTTCATCATATAAATAAGAAAGGGAAATAAAAAAATCAAACACATGCCCTACCTTAGGTTTTATCAATCACTATAGAAGAATGATCGTTGTGTCATCATTGTTGGTGAGATCCGTCAACATCGATGTGCACTGATCGTCGATCCGAGATTTCATCATCGTTTGTTCGAGAGAATTCTTCAGAGGGTCTCTCTAAGGATCCTATATAGATTCTTGGGTTATATTACTAACCTTGGAATTCTAACATAAGGATGTATTTAAAGAATTATTATGTCACTGCACCAACATAATGATTTAGATTATTTTATTAAATAATTTTATTCATTTTATGCCCTCGATAACTTTTTCACAAACGACCCACACCGACCAATGTTAGGTCGCACCAAGGGTAAAACTACCATTTTGAACTCAATGGTTCCCTTATATTTCTGATATGATAACCTATTTAGAAGTTATTAAACTTTTTTAGTAAAACTGCACACACGTACTATTTAATATTTTAATATATTTCAAACATTTATTCCGGGCACATAGAGTCTCAGAATCCCATGCTGTCTTAGCGCCTAGTCTCAAAATTAATCCATATAATATTTAAAATTAATACACTGAAAATACAAGTCATTAAATTCTTCCCAACTTGGGGATTTACGTCTCCAAAATCCAAAACAAGGGATGCTAAGAAAGATGATGGTACTGAGGATGAATATGAGCATCCCACTCCCAAGTTCTCACCTGGAGATTCATGTGTTACCACCAGACACACATAATAGGAATCAATAACCCATGAAGGATCCTATCCTTTTGATCCTCGATCTCCACTAGGTACTCAAAAAAAGTCAATCTATCCTCGATGTCGAGCTCGCCCAAGTCGCTAACGTGTATTGGGTCAGGCACGTACCTCCTCATCTACGACACGTGGAAGATGTCGTGTACCTGATCTAGCTAGGGGGGGGGGGTAGTAGATCTAAGTATTTTTCCACCTCTCCAAATCTAATTAGTGTCTATAAAGGGCCAATAAAACTCAGAGATAACTTTCCACCCTGAAAAAATCTCCACAATCCACGTCGAGTTGAAACCCATAGGAACACATTATCTCCTTCCTCAAACTCCGAAGGCCTTCTCCACCTATCAACATAAGAACTATGAAATTTTTTTTGTAGTCTTCATCCACTCCTGGTTGATCTACACCTTTTTAGTTTTATCTCACACTAACTCCAGGACCATGAGTGTTGACTCTCCTAGGTCAGTCCAACAAAGTGGCAACCTACAGGGTTACCCATACAAATCCTCGAATGGTGCCACACTGATGGTGGAATGGTAGCTATTTCTTTACTCAAACTCTACAAATGGTAGGTGATCCTCCCAAATTCGACCAAAATCTAGCATGTAATCTTACAACATTTTCTTCAGAACCTGAATGGTCTTCTCTATCTGGCCGTCAGTTTACGGGTGAAACATAGTGCTCAAGAGTAACTGAGTCCCAAATGTATTTTTTAATCCCTTACACAACTATAACGTAAAGCGAGAATCATGATCAAAGACAATATTTGATGGGATTCTATGGAGTTGAGTTATCCCCAAACCTAGAGGTGTCCCAAGATCTCTACTGATCTCTACTCTTAGATATCTAGAAAGTGGGATGACTTGGTGAGTCGTTCAATGATCACCCAGATGGTATCATGTCCCCTAAACATACATGGCAAGCCTTTCATGAATTCAATAGATATACCATCCCACTTCCATTCTATAACATCAAGTGGTCGAGATAAACTTGCTGGAACTTGGTGCTCATCCGTCACTTACCGAAAAGTTAGGATTCGAGAGACAAACTCTATAATTAATTTCTTCATCCCTGGCCACCAAAACTTGTATCGGAGATTCTGGTACATCTTTTCCATGCATGAATGTACCAAAAAAGGGAACATATGAAACTACCTAAATACCTCCTCTCACAACGTCACTGGTACGATCATGCGTTCTCTAAAAAGAACGATGTTCTCCCCACCTTTAGAAAATCCATCAGAAGCATTACCTATGGATACTTGAGCACATAGGGTCTCATAGTTGGTATCCCCAAGTCATGAATCCTTAAATATTTATAAGAGTGGATTGGGGAAAACCATCGACTGAGGTAAGATTCTATATACCCATCCAAAAAGGATAACTTCAATGAGGAAAACTGATCCAACACCGCATTCAACAACTGTGAACTAGATCTTCTGCTGAGATCATCTGCTACCACATTCCCCTTTCCAGGAGTATAGAAAAATTTGAAGTCATAATCCTAGAGGAACTCTAGCCATTATATTTTTCTCAATTTGATATCCTAATGAGAGAAGATATACTCTAGACACTTGTGATCATAGTAGATGATAAAATGATATCCCATCAGGTAGTTTCACCACATTTTAAAAGTGAATACTAATGCTACTAGATCAAGATCATGGGTCGCATTGTTCTGCTCATGTAGTCACAACTGGTATGAACCATAGGAAATCACCACTCACCTATGCATCAGAACATAACCAATCCCAGTTCTTGATGCATCACAGAACACTACATACTTGACACATTCCTCTGACAATCTCAATATGGGAGCACTCATCAAACTCTACCTCAACTGCTGGAAATCCCACTAGAACTTCTCTATCCACATGAAAGGCTTCCCCTTTTAAGTCAAAATTGTCATGGGTGATGACATACTAGAGAAATCCAATATGAATCTCTAATAACAGCCTACCAACCCATGTAAGCTCCGCACCTATGTCACATTCTTCGGTGGATCCCATGCTAACAAAGCCTCAACCTTGGCAAGTCCACTTTTACTCCATCCATTGAAATAACATGTCCCAGAAAGTGGACCTCTTGAATCTAGAACTGGTATGTTGAGAGATTTCCATAAAAATGGTTCTCTCAGAGTACATCCAGAACTATCCTTAAGTGTCTTGTTCGATCCTCCTTGGACACCGAGTACATAAGGATATCATTGATGAAGACTACTAGGAACTAATCTATGTAAGGCTGAAATATCTAGTTCATGAGTCCCATAAACATTTCTGGGGAGTTCGTCACACAAAAGAGAATCACTAAGTACTCATAGTGACCATAATTACTTACGAAGGCCGTCTTTAGTATATCCTCATCCTGTATTCGCTATTGGTGATAGCTTGATCTGAGGTCAAACTTCAAGAATCACTGGTCCCCTCTCAACTGATCAAAGAGGCCATCAATCCTCAATAGTGGATACTTGTTCTTCACTATCACCTAGTTCAAGAGTTGATAGTCCACACATAACCTCAATCCCCTGTCTACCTTCTTGGAAAACAAAACTGTGGCTGACCAGGGTGAAACATTGGGTCTCATGAATCCATTCTTTTGTAAGTCCTCCAACTACACCCTCAGCTCATGAAGCACTATGGGAGACATCCGATATGATGGTGAAGATATTGGTGTGGTCCTAGGGTGTAGATTAATGCATAAGTTTATGTCTTAGTGGGGAGGTAAACCTGGAACATCTTCAGGAAAGACATTATCATACTCCGCCACCACTATAGGAAACTAGAAAGTCATAACATCTACTCCACTAAAGTCTAGATTAACTAACTGATGAGAAATTGGATGCACCCTCCTACACACGAGTACATACTGTGCTGCCTGATATTCCTTTTATCTGATAAAGGAATACCTGGTTCCATCACTACAGACACACCACACCCTTTTCCTAAAATAGTCAATCTAGGCATAGAATGTAGATAACCAATCCATACCAAGAATGAAGTTGTAAGGCCTTGACACCACAACCAAGAGATTCCAATAGAAACTCTTACCTCTAAAAGTCAGGTCACACTACTAGCACACGTGTATGATCTATGAGTTCTCTCCAGTAGGAGTCTCTAAGAATGAGGGTCGAGTCAACAATTTAACCAAAATCTCTAGGTCTTGTACATGATATGTGGCGAGAAAGTAATAACTAGAACTTATGTCTATTAGTTCTGTATCTAAAGTAAAAAAGACACATATTGTACCTTAAATCATTCTTAGAGCTCATAGATAATAATCCTAGACTTCTTACATCTATCCTCACCCATGTCCTCCATCTCCTTGAGCCTGGCGTAGACCACATGGGGGTGGTGGGGGTAACAAGTTGAAACATCAACCACCACCTAATTATCCCCTAGCTCCTCTTCCATGTATTCCACCCTATGGATCTACCTTCTCCTTTTGATACCTCTTCCTTGATGGTCCATCCATAGTCTCCCTGTAAGTAGTATGGAGGGCCAGTCAATCTCAATAGATATTTCCTCTACCTTCACATGAATAGAACCTCCTCTCTCTAGGTTGGCTGGACCCACCAAGTGGGCCCTGAAATACAGATCCTCTATTATGGGAACTTTTATTGAAACGTATCCCATGCTCAGGTCCCTGATATTGATGTTGAATCCCTACTTCCAAGGTCTCTACTTCTTCTTTCCCACTACTAATCATAACCAGTTGTATCTTCTCAACCAAGAAACTTTCAACCACTAATGCCCTCTCAAGAACCCCAAAATAAGTAGGAATACACAGAAGGATAAAACCATCTCATATGCCTCTAAACAGACCTCTCTTAAAGGTATGATCCCTAAAGTATTGATCTCAAACCATATACATCAAGTACCTATAAAGGTTGGTAAACCTTGATGAATAATAAAATACTAACATGCTTCCCTACTAGAGCTGAAGAAGCTCATAAATAAACACAACCCTTAACATAACTGATGAGAACTACTCTCTAAATAGGCGATTGAACTCTGTCCATAAAATAATCACCTCATCATGAGTTTGGGTAACCAAACTCTACCAAAATCATGCCGAGCCATATAGAAGGATCACAACTAGGACCACCATCTGATCTACTAATGTCCTGACTAGATAGAAAACTCAGGTCATCACCTCGGGCTAGTCTTCAGCCACCTCTAGGTTAGGCTCTCCTTAGAACCTGAGGGGTCTTTATCATTGAAACTTGTGAAGCATGCTCATCTTTCACTACTCATATGCTGGTACTACGGGTACCATGTTTCACCCTATAGGTGGAGGTATAGATGATGCACCACATGGAGGTAACATCTCAGAAACTGGTCCCTGTATCGAAGCCTCATCACTGAGGGGGTCATCCTCATGATCAAGATCTGAATCCTAGTTGGTATACGTCATGGAGGCATCCTGAAACAAACAAGATATACCATGGTCAATGAGTATATATGGAAAGATGAATCAAGAAGTATATAGAAACCTCAACCCATTCCTATATTATGTATGTACCATTGTTTTCCTTGCAACCAACATTCCCATGTACCAAGTCGAAAAGTAGGTTATCAGAATCATGGTTTATTGATATGTAGGCCACTGCACCAACACTGGAGTCCCTAGCCTAAATCCCAAACTCAAAACACTTTCCAATGTTGCCCCAAACCAATATCATAGACTCCTAGTTCTAAAGTAGATCTAACCCTCTCTGATACCACTCAGTCACGACCCATCCTAGTGGGGACCATGCTGTGACTCTAAAAGCCTACATCCAATAGGCTAGGGGCTGGTGACTACCACCGAGTAGGCATATCACTAACATGGAAGGTATTGCCTATGGACCTGTAAACACACACATCTCTAAGAACACAAAATATAGAAATTTAAAAACCACTAAGAAACCAATGAACACATACAACAATGTCCCACAAAAAGAGTATGATAGGAAGTAAAGTAAAGTAAATAAGAAAAAAATACAAACACACCATTAAGAAGTCTATAACACGAGTCCAAACTATAAGTAAAATCTACTGGGACTGTTGTATGAAATACATAAGAACACACCTTGGTCTTTCTGGTCTCACTAAGAACCATTTCATCCTGGTCTTCTAGTAACCTGTAAAAAGTTTTATTGTTTGCACAAGACACGACAGGTGTGGGAAAAGCCCGTGCAGGGGTGAGTATACCAATACTCATTAGGAAAATCCGAAACCACAAATAAATACAAAAAAAGAAATATAGTAAGATTTACATAGGTATATGTCCATGACACATATAACAATAAAATCTAGATATACTCAATCTAAGTCACATAGTTTAGATATAATCCAAGACCATATTATACCATCCATAGAATTCTATCTCTAAGATTCCATAATGTACTCATCCGAGAGAACACACTCCTAAGTCCAATAGCACTGATGACATCCATCTGAGAGGTACTGCTCATCAGGTCTCATCATGAGAAAGATATACTGATAGTCTGAAGAGAATAAAATATATAGATTAGGATCACAAATAGGTCCATGGGGTGATACCAACAACTCAACCTGGATTAACCCGCTAAGTAGAGGATCGATGCCCAAGTAGTGTTAGTCACATCAATACCAAGAACTCCACCCAGGGTTTGAAGATGAATAGGGGATCCCACTCTAGCCCTATTAGGGGGATTCCAAAAACTTTATCCAGGAAGTCCTATTGAATGGATTGTAGTCCTTGGAGTAGAAAATGATCTTTACCAACCTTCAGGGAAATAATAATGGGAACAAACCCTAATAAAACTTGTCCAAGATATGGAGGAAATGAGAAATAAGTCATACAGAAAGGGGTAAACAACGTTAGTAGGGGAACATGTTGTGTACCTTGACCCTGGGTACTACCTGTGTAGAACATCATGTTTCATTCAAATCATTCCATAAAAAATAAGAGTACACGAAATATAAGGGAGGATACATTCCGTGTCTCATTATCTGGTGTCCTGCCTATGTACTCCAGCCATGTGCCAGTACATGACGTCATCCCGTGTATTTATACTTGTGTACCAGTACAGAGGGTAGCCTATGTACATGGTCTATTCCAAGTTGTTTGGGTGAGTAAATTTTGTGTATGAAACTCGTGTACTCCACCCTGTGTTTCTGTACTCCTTCAGGTACACGCTGAGTCCATCTAAGTGGACTACATGCCATGTAGTCAAGGAATACATGCCATGTGTATTGGGTTATTCCAGAAACACTTCTTCTTCCTCCCACTCATGTAGTTGATCTTCTAGGTTCCATTCTAGTGGTTAGATTTCCATGGAACACCAGATCTGAGGTCATTCGTTCATCTTAACACCGAATCAACAAGATTCAGGCCTTCAATCAGCTCAGAAAATGTGATCATAGTTATTCTTCATTACCATTGAAGATCATGAAATCGACACACACCATCATTCAATATACTTTTTCATCCATAATTACACCTCCATTGAGTCGTACTAATATCAGATATACAATTTCATATCATTGTAGCAAGAATCAGATTCCCAATGATCAATTATCCAAAGGAAATTTGAACCATGGGGAAGAACAAAGAACACCACAAGAACAATGAATTAGGGGAGAAAATCAAAAACCAAATCAAGATGGACAAACCTTGATCGATTTTCATGTCAATATTTGTTCATATCCATTATAATGATAATGAATCCAAAGAATTTCAATATCAAACTCTTGATAGATCCTCTAAAATAACCCACCCTGAATAATTATCAATCCATGATCCAATCTATTCATGGATTAGTCTGCGTTCATTGAAGAAATGAAAAATGGTGAAATAAAAAAATCAAACACACACCATAACTTGGGTTGGATTGGTCTCTGATGAATAATTATCACTGCATCAACTTTTTTGCTAATATCTATCAAGACCGATGTACGCCGATCGTCGATCCGAGATTTCTTTACTGTTTGTTCAAGAGAATTATTTAGAGGTTCTCTCCAATGATCATCTAGAAATTATAGGGTTATGAGGATGACCATTTAATTCTAACATAAGGATTTATTTAAATAAATATTAGTCGTTATGTCCATATAATGAATTAAAATAATTTTATTAAATAATTTTATTTATTTTATGCCCTCAACAACTTTTTCACAAATGACCCACACCGACCAATTTTAGGTCTCACCTAGGGTAAAACCATCATTTTTAACTCAAAAGTTCACTTAGATTTCTGATTTTGGAACTCTTTTAGAAGTTATTACATTTTTCAAGAAAACTGTGTGCATGTGCTATTTAATATTTTAATATATTTCAAATATTTATTATAGGAACAACATGCCTCAGAATCGCATGATGTCTCAGTTCCTAGTAAAAAAATTAATCAATATAATATTTAAAAATAATATATGGAAAATCTAAGTCATTACAAGTATACTCATAAAGAAGAATTTTGAAGAAGATAAAACAATAAAATAATAAACACTCCACTGTTATGTGAAGAATTTAACAACTTTTTGTGTGAATAAATTCAAACCTTATGAAAATATTATCAAAATGTTAAAAATAATAACTGAAGATGAAAATAAGAAGAATATTTATTAAGAAACTAATGTGATACAAAAAACATACATGAGAGAAATTGAACTTGAAATAACAAAGAGTTAGAGTAACATTACATTTGAAACAAAAAAATAAATTCTCCCAAAATACTTCACCAATACTACCTTAAATAGTAATTTTTGGATGATTGGGTTGATCCACCAACTTTAAAATTCATACCAATAAATGAGGGTAGGAAAATGGTGTGGAAAGTTAATGGAGAGTAGGTTTTTCCAACCTTGAAAAAAAATGGAGCTATCTTGCATCCACCCAATAGAGATTATGAATGAGCTTATCGATGGATGAATTTGGGTAATTCATAGAACAATACATTTAATCCTCAGATGTCCTCTAATACATACCAAAATTGAAGCCCATTTCTCCTCATATCCAGGGAGTTATGACCAAAATGGTGGGTTGTTATTCTGGGCTATAGAATTTGGACCATAATTTCATCTTCCACTTGGGATGACTAGATCACCAAATAAAATTCTAAATTATCACTATAAATAGTTTAATGAAATATTCCCCATGATTTCCACTATATCCAGTTAAAATTTTATCTTCATTAGTATTGTATAATGACTGGTACAATCATTTTAGTGGGATGCTATCAAGTTCAATTCATCAAGAATTTTATGGAGTAAATGTCAAAAATAGTGGTATTCCAATGTGAATATCAAAGTTCTCTTGAAGGATAAAATATTCCCCAAAATATATATAAACTACCATTAAAATATGAAATTCAAGTAAATACTATTGTATGTTTAACAAGGTGGTGAAAAATGCACTAAGTATTAGTACATTTGAGTAATAATTACAAATTTTATGTGAAAAGAAGTTTGATTTATAAAATACACTAATACCAGAATTTTTGAACAATTAATCCCATGAAAATTAAAATATAAAAAATTAATATTATCCTACTTCAGTGGCTAATCATACCCCCCAACATGAGTTTTTCAAGTCTTGAGAAAAAAGTATCTCAGAAATATGAAAATTGAATTCCCATTTTCAAAAACATTTTAACATACAATGATCATAAAAAGGCATCAATACAAACAATAATTAAACCTATCAAAATTATTTAAACCAAGATAGTTTCACAAGTATATCCTAATACCAATACCTTTCCTTTTTTTTAAAAATTCATCATCAAATTTTATCAAATTTAAATTAATCATAATGATGTGTTGTGCACCATAATAGACATGAGGGTTCATTTTTATTCATGGGGAAAAATATGGGAGTGCTATGTGGAATCAAATTTTAATCTTAAGGTGAGTATTTATTTTTTTTGGGTTTTTTGGTTTTTTTTCATTTTTTACATGGTAATTCAGATTCTACTCAACCAAGAAAACCCCTTTAGAAAAAATTTTATAATGACTCATCGGCTCAAAGACCTTAGGGCACAAAGTGAATCTCACATAATTGAGCATCATTTCGATTTAACAATATCAAAAAGAAAATAAAAATACCATAAATAGAGATAAAATTCCCAACTATAAGACAAAAAACTATAGATTCATGAACCCCAAGTGTCAAAATCCACACATTAGGTCAATACATTTCTCTATGTGAAAATTAATTATTTTTTTATTCACATTTTTTAATTTTGTTTTTTCAGTACTCATGTTAAAATAAAAATGATCACCAAAACTATGATATTTATTTAGGGACCCCAATAGTTCAAACTAATTCCCCACAATCCAAAGGATGTGTATAGTGATATTTTGGTTAAATATATGAAAATTTAAATGGTGAAAAATCACAGTAGAGAACCCCAATTTCGAAACTTTATGCTCATGAATGTAAAATTACATTAAAATTAGAATCATGGCATACAAAAATATTTGATATTTAGTTTCAAAGTTTTAAAAGTATATTACCTTTTTCAAGGGTAATGAAATTTATTTCCTATTTATGCTCAAAAATTTTCTTTTAAAACCACAAAATTTTTTTTTTTCATTTCACCGCCAAATTAGGATAAAATTGCACCTAGTGTTTAAATAAAATAAAATTTAGAAGGAGGAATAAGTGGAAGATAAGAGTTACAAAATTTAAATTGAAAAAAAATATGGAACAATGTCACCTTGAATCTCAAAGATGAAGTCCATATTCAAACTAATTGATCATTTGATCTCCATGCCAATTTTAGAAGCATTATCAATGATAGAATATTCTATTTGAACTCTTAGAAAAAAATTTATTGGATTGAAAATACATCAACATCATCAGAACTTGAATCTTACACACCAAAACAGTTATAATCACAATGGAAACCCCTTGAAGTTCAAAAAAAATAAAAAAAAGGAAAAGAAAAAGAAAAAAAACATACCTGTTTATTTAAGAACACCAAAAACCGAATCAAGTTATAGGTAGAATATGGATTTCCTCTAGTAAATCACTTAGTTTAATTTCATTATCAAAACTTGTACCCTAAATATATCAACTTTTTTCAGGTTCATATGTTGGACCAGCTAAATCCTACTTTGTTTCATTTTTATTGAATGATCCAATGAATGGTTTTAACTTATTACCATTAAAATTGAAGATATGACCATAAATGGGATCTTGAATTTTGAATACCCTATAAGGGTATAAATGATGCACTATGTAGGGTCTCGACCATCTAGATCTTAACTTCCCCATGTGAAAATGAAGTTTGGAACTATATAAGATCATGAATTTTTCCGATTCCAAGTGTTTGAATTTGAGATTCCTAGATTGGTAGGATTGAAATATATCTGTATTGATCCTTTAATTTTTACAAGCCTTCATCCTAAGTTCCTCAAGTTCATTAATGTCAAATTTTCTCTTTCCTTTGTCCAAATAAATGTCATGATTTATTTTTTAGATTTCCAAAAATAAAATATCTTCAATTTCAACATGTAAATGGAAAGATTTTCCATAAACTAACCTATATGGTGACATGAATATGATTGTTTTTAATGAATTATGATATTACTAAGGGAATCCAAGAGTTTCTCAGACCAATATTCCCAGAGGTATTTATAGTTTTTTCAATAATTTCCTTAATCTCTTTATTCAAAACTCATCTTAACTGTTATTTTGAGGGTGGTAAGTTGTGGACACCTTATGAGAAATCCTATAATTGGACATGAGTGTTGAGAAGGTAAAATTGTAGAAATAAGTTCCATGATCACCGATAATAGACCTAGGAATTCAAAATATAGAAAAGATATTCTATTTCAGAAATCAGATCACAACTTCATGGTCATTAGACTTGGTGGAAATGGAATCAACCCATTTTTATATGTAATGAACAACAAATAGGATATAGAGATACCCCCTAGAGTTTGGTAAGTGTCCCATGAAATCAATTCCCAAATAATCAAATATTTTTATAATTAAAATGGGAGTAAGGGGAATTTGATTTCTTTTAGTTATAGATCCTAATTATTGAAACTGAGGAAAAATTTGGTAGAATTTGTATGAATCCTTAGTGAGGTTTGGCCAAAAGAAACCACTTTGGATGACCTTTTTAGTGGTTTTATTTTTAGAAAAGTGTCATCCACATGCCTCTCCATGTCACAATTTAAAAATAGACTCTTTCTCAAACTTATGTACACATCTCCTAATAATATTATTGGGATAAAACTTACAAAGGTATGGATAATAAAACACATATTGTTCACCATAATAATGGAATTTCATCCTATCTTGAGTCCCTAATAATTTTAGAATGACAATCATAACCAAGTAGTTTTCTATGTTAACATATTATGAGAAATCACTCAAAAAATATAGATTCTCATAAGTGAATGAATCATACACAAAAATATGGGATGATTTATCATTGAATAATAACCTAGATATGTGATCCACTTTAAATTTTTCAGCACATTTTTTTCTTTAATGGTTATATCAAATAATTTCAAGAGAAATAACCACCCAATCATTCTAGCCTTGGAATCTTGTTTTTGGAAAATATATTTAAATGCTAAATGATTGGTGAAAGAAATGATGGGGGATCATATGAGATAAAACCTAAATTTTTTTAAGGAAAAGAAAATAACAAGTAATTATTTAATGGTGGTGGTGTAGTTGATTTGATAATCATTCAATATTTTTCTTACATAAGAAATGATAAATAAGATTTTATTCGATATTTATTCTAAGATGGATCCTAAAAAAATTCACTCACATCACACATTATTTAAAAAGTAATATTATTACTAGGATCCTGCATGATGGGTGGAGATATAAGAGATTACTTGAGTGTAGAGACTGATTCCTAACAGCTCTCCATCCAAACAAATGGATCATATTTCACAAGTAGGGCATAGAGGGGTCAGGAAATGGAGATGAAATTCCTAATGAACATTACATAGAAACTAAAATGTTCTAACAAGGACCTATATTATTTTATAGTTCTTGGAGAGGTAATGTGATAAATGATATCAAACTTGGGTTTATTAACCTCAATCCTTTTACTAGAGATGAGATGAACCATAACTAGTCCTTTATTCACTATATAATAGAAATTTTCCCAGTTTAGGATGAGATTATTATCCTTAAATATAGAAACACCCTTTAAAAATTTCTAAGGAATTTATAAAATGTATCCCTAAAGATGAATAATTCATCTATAAATACTTCTAAACAACCCCAACCATGTCAAAGAAGATTCCCATCATGCACCGCTGGAAGGTACTAGGATAATTAAATAACCCAAAGGGATTTCACTTGAAGGAAAAAGTGTCAAATAGATAGTTGAAAGTTTTTTTCCTTGATCTTCTAAGGATACCTCAATTTTATTATACCCTAATAATCCATCTAAGAATTATTAGAACTCATGAATTTCTACACGTTCAAGGACTTCATCAATGAAGGGAAAGGAAAAAATGGTCTTTCATGGTGAAAGAGTTTAACTTCCCATAGTCAATTATCACTATCCATCCACTAATAACCCTTGTGGGTATAATATCACCATTATCATTGGTAATCATAGTAATTACAAACTTTTTAGGAACCACTTGGATTGGTCTTACCTACTCACTCTTAGAAATAATATAGATGATACTAACTTTAAACAAATTTAGAATTCATTTCCTTTCAACATCCATGAGATTGTGATTTAGTCATCATTTAGGATATGAAAATGGTTTATAATTATGTTATATAATTTTTATATGGGTTAAAATGAGTGGGATAAACCCATGAATATCATATTGAGTCTATCTAATTGCTTTTTTGTACCTGCTCAAAACTTTCAGAAGCATTCTCTCTTGGTTGAATTTGAAAGAAGAAGAGATGAAAACAGAAAGGGTTTGATTTTCCCCTAAGAACTTTTACTTAATTGAGGTATTAATGATATTTAATTCAATCTTAGGTTGGTTGACTTTTTAGAAGAATATTGGGACTTTGAATCAAACTTAGATTCTTCTTCCAAATTTCTCAACAGAATTCATTCCTTTTGAACATATGTTTCACCAACCAAATTTGTTATATTAGTGTAAATAATGGGCATGAATTCAATATTTGTAATTTATGTAAATTTTTCATTCATTGGTGATCCTAAAAAATAATTAAAGGATCTATTTGAAAGCGATTTAAGAAAAGGAGAAAAATATCACTCATGTGAATAATGTAAATCAATCTCATCTTGAATTAAACATCCTAAAAAAATCCTTGATGTTCCACTGGTTCGATATTAGAACTTCCTATCCAATTGAACTCATAAATATATTTATCATCCATAGTTTGAGAGTTTTCATTATAAATGTCCAAATTGAGGATTATGTTTCTGAAGGTTATGCTTATGTTCCCATTCATTACTCAGATTACTAAGTTGATTTTTTCTAAGAAGAGATGACCTAGGATGATTAGAGTTTGTTCCCAAATTACTAATTTTGGATGATTTTCAAGAAAAATGAAGTCAGTAGGGTAGATTAAGTTCTAAACATTCACCATAATATCCCTTAAGATCCCCTTAGGAACCTTAATACTTCGATCAATAAGGTGAAGGGTGAAAAATATGGGTTGTAGTTCCTCAATCCCTAACTAACAATACACTACATATGGAATTAAGTTCACCCTAAATTCTAGATCACAAATGGATTTGAAAAATTTGTTCTCTCCTAATTAAATGTTGATGTATAGAAAACCCGGGTCTTTCAACTTAGGATGAATATTTCCTTGAATGGTGGTACTCATATTAGCTGTTAAAAGGACTTAGTTTTTTTGTGAAATTTTTCTTTTAAAAGTGAACAAGTCCTTAAGGTACATGGAGTAGTAAGATATGATTTTAATTTCATCCATAATAGGTAAGTTCAACTTAACTTGATACAATATTTCCCTCAATGTTTCATTTAGTTAAGGTTTAGATTTTCCTCTCACACATTGAGGTAAGGGAGTATGTTTATGGTTTTTTTGGTGTGGTAGTGGTTCTATCAGATTATAATCAGGTTTTTCAGTTTTAAGATATGGATCTTAATCATTTTAATGTGATATTGAAGCCTTTAATTTTTTTTGGAATTATTAGTTCTGATTTTTCAATGGATTTCTCACTTCTTAGGAATATCACTGCTTTTAGTTGTTCAAGTAATGGTTGTGTGCAGATTGATTCTCCCTTAAAGGTTGTTGGAGGAAAAAAATAGTATTCATGATTTTATTTATAGTTCTCATTGTTTAAATTTTATTTTTGATTGATGAGACTTATGAGGTCATTTTTTCCCATTTTCTTGTGAAATAGTTCAAGGATTGGGAGAGGGACATATTAGGAAGGGGATTGTGCTGGTTGGTTTATCCCAGGAGGATACTTTGGCTATTGGATGGTATATTTAATGGGTTTCTAGATAATTTTTGGAAATTAAACTGGGGGATATTGGTATTGGATCAGTTATTATTAAAACTGGTTATGTGTTTGAAATTTTTATTGAGGGTAGGGGTTGATACATTACTGTTGTGTTGGTTTTTTATTATATTTCCAATGGAATCCCAGATTACCATTATACATTGGATTAAAAGTGTTTTTGTAATGTGTGTTTTTAATGTTAAAAGAATTGAAATCCGCAGGTGGTCCTTTTAAAATCACATCCTTTATGGAAGGGATGGTTGGGCAGTTATCGATCTTGTGGTCATGTTTATCACAAATTGTGAAAATAGTTTCAATAGTTTGAATTTTGTGGGCCTGCTAAATATAGATATCCTCAACATTCATAGTGAGTTAAATAAGTTTTTACTTAAGAATTTATTATTCCCTAAGAGTGTGAATTCCACAAAATTTGGGTGGATTCTCATAGAAGGGTATAGTTCCCCATGTTTGGTTTCTTAGTAAGATTCTCCAGATACTTATAAGAATCATTTGGGGATTCATTTTTTGAAAGTTCCACTATACATCATGTCAATTACTTGTTTGTATCCCAAACCCAACCCTTCAAAGAAGATCATAACTTGTTCTAGGATTAAAAAACCATGTTGTGGTACCATGGTTTCAACAATGTCATTGATTTGGTGGGATCATGGTTTTAGAAATGTCATTGAATTATTTAACATGAATGTAAGACATCTTAGACTCTATATAAAGAAAGGTTGGAAGATATATCAGTCATATCCTCTAGAACCATGCATAATTCATGTGGGTGTATTGATCTAGGTGGGTCTAATTCATTATTTTATTGAAGTCATTCCCCAGGATCAAGACTAGGTGGAGGCATAATTCTGGGGGTACTGTAGTAGGAATTGTATCACTATTGCACGAGTACTATAGCAGCTACTGAGCAGGTACTATTTTGTACTGTAGCAGCTAGAACTATTCACCTTGGGCCACCAGTTTGGGCTTGGAGTCTTTAAGGACTTTGGGCCACCCAGGCCATCAGGTCAATAAGGATTTCAGGCCATCTCAAGGCCTTCGGGCCACCTAAAGGCCTTTAAGGCAACCTGGTATGAAGATTCACAAACAGATTCTACAAGGAACCGACTCTAGAGGAGGATTCAAGAGCAATGTGCTTTCACCAGAGTAGGGCTATCAAATTTGGAGGAATGAGAGGGTATGTCATTATCATCGATACCATGCCTATGAATCTCTGCACATTATAGCTATCTAAACATCCATGCAAAAGCTGGAGATCTGATCATGATGCAGATTCTGGGGAGGGGTGGTTTCAAGTAGTCATAGTCCATATTATTTCCTTAAGACCTATGGGTCTTGTAATGTCTCTAATCCTACGGGAAATGTAATCTCTAAGACTATGATCCTTGTAAGGGTTCCCCATCATCCCTTGAAAGGGGTGATATCAAAAATCAAATAAAAAATAAGGCATTCGGGCCATTCAGAAAGGTATTTATTGAAAAATAACTTTTGGTAAAGTTTTTTTGTAAATTAGATGATAAATAAAGTTGCTAATAGTTTTGTGAGAAAGTTCCATTATAATGTTTCTGAAGAAGGAAATTTTTTGAAAGTCATAAATATTGAAATTATATTTTAATAAATTTATAAATTCAAATCATATATTTATTTACTAATCTTGAAATTTCCAAAAATCATGAAAATATCATGATCCAAGATGATGTGTACAAATTTTGTAAAAATTTTGAGAAAAAAATGGGGAGATAAAATATGGTTCCAGACATAGAATTTTCAGATAGAATCCTATAAATAAAATTGAAATATGGACTCATTCTTATAAAAGTGTTCAAATAAATAAGTCACCAAACTTTCAAAAAGTTATAAAGTCTTGATTTAAGTGAAACTAATCTAGTGTATGAAGGTTTAAAGTCCATATGAACATGTCCAATCAAACCTTTCCAGAAAAAGGTGATTATACAAAAAAACACAGTCGATCAAACATATTTTTAGACAATTTTTTTTTCTTATGGATGAAAAAAATTGTACTTTCATTTTTCATGAAGTCTGTAGATCTAGAGTTATTGAGTTTTTGGAAGATAATATAAGATAAGATAAGTTTAAGAGAAGTCCATAATTCCTATCGTACAAAGTTCAATTTTTTCAACAAATATTCTCCAAATAAAATTTCCAGTCAAAGAATTTGTAAAAATTATGGAATTTATGAAGAGTTGAGTTTTTATACTCGAAATAACTAGATGAGGGATGTATAATTATGTCATTGGATGAGTATTTTTAATAAGTTCATACATTTTCATCAAACCAAAAATGCTAATCTGCAGGTGAAGAATTTGTTGAAAGTTAAAAGTTTTTGGTGATTCAGTGTGGTTACAAGAACTGAGAAGATATTCATTATATAAATTCAAATAAAAATGAGTAAAATTAAAAATGTTGAAGGAATAGTTTTTTAGTTTAATATGTTTGCATGAAACTAAAGTATTTAGAAGTTTTAGAAATGTAGTCAACAAAATTTAGTGAGTTTTTTTTTCAAAAGTTCTTTCAATAGGTCATGATTTTCATGTAGATATAGATAAGTTTTATATATTTTTAATCTATATGAATTCTAAAGTATAGATTTTTTATACAATAAGTAAAATTAAAAGTTAAAAAATTATGATGTGAGTTTATTCAATGGAAAAAAATCAGAAAAACAATAACGATGTCACCGGAAGAAATTTTCTGAAGCGTCATAAGATTTTTTGAGCGAAGGAAAAGTAACTCTAAAAATATGATGACTAGTAATACAAAAGTTTCTAGTGAAGAATATCAGTTAAAGAGAAGCCAATGAAGAAATATCAGATAGAGAAATTCTGGACAAATAATTCCATATGAAAAGTTCCAAAAGGAATTTTTGGAATACATTTTATGGATTGATATTTCTAATATACATTTTGAAATCCCAAATCCTTACAATTATAAAAATATTAATTCAATTGATTTGTATTTTCAAGTGGTTTTTGTTTTCTTCAAAGTTCATGAAGTTTGAATAAATTCCTTAACATCTAAGGTTAATGAAATCTGAAGAGAAGTTCTAGAAATTTTTTGAAGTTTTATGAAGATTCATGAAGTCTCTAATTTTTTTAGAATATTTAAAAATCATTCAAAAAAAATAAAATTATCATGAAATTAAGATTTATGAATTTGAGTGATCAAGAAAATTAAATGAGTTTCCCACCTATTATTTTTTGGGAGAACCTATAAATAAGGTTGAAAATTATATCACCACTTGACACTATTCACACATAAAAAAATATGAAATGATACAAAAGTTGTGTTAGAAGTGAGTTTCTTACTGAAGTTGAGTTTTGAGTTGAAGAATTCTGGATAGAATTTTTAGTCAGAAGATCAGATGATGCTTCATTTTATAAATTTTGATAGAGAAATATTAGATAGATAATTTCCAAGAAGAGTTTGTGAAGTGAAAAGTTTTTATAATATGGAATAATTCAATTTTTTTATAAACTATAGTTTAGTGAGGTGAAATGGACATAGATTACCAGAAAAATACACACTAATCAAGAATTTTTAGATGAAGATAATCAGAAAGACCATTTTTTCGGGTGAAATTTTCTGGAATAGTTTGACAAAGTTTCATATTTTTTAATAGATTAATTTTTTTAGAAAAAATTTTAAACTGATGGGAGTTAGTATAATCATACCCTTTAGGATGTAGAATGTTTCTAAAGGGTGTCAACATAAAAAATTTGTATTCACATATTTGATAATGGTGAATTTACATGAACCCATGAGAGTGTCCATGGCAAGAATGTCGGTTCTTACATTGAGGTTAAATCTTGTAAATCTTACATACCTCGTTTAATTTATTTTCATTACATTCTTGTGAGTTTGTTAGAAAAGTTGATAAGGAAATAACTCTAATAAGTTGCATTGATTAAGTTTCTTAAAGTTGGAAATTTGTAAAAGGGCCACCACCGATTCAACCCCCCATTCTTAGTGGTTCAATGATCCTTATAAATATTAAATGGTATTAGAACAAAGGTTCCCCTATTAAATCTTTATCATGGAAAATATAAATTCTACCCATATTAGAGGTGTTTCAATATTTTATAGAAAAAATTATCCTAGATGTAAAAATAGAGTGATACCCAATCTTTTATATCTTGGAATTAATGTTATTTATGTAGTCACTCTTGGGTTTCCACCCATTGAGAAATATTCTCATATGACTTTTTTTGGTAAGAATAACATCGAGATTTATGGGAAAGATAAAAATTCCATTCTGATATATTTTTCATAAAATGTGTTTATGAAGATAATGGATCTAAAATAGCTAAGTAAACTTGGGAAAAAATCAAAATTATCTTTTAGGGGAACACTAAAGTTATAGAGAAAAAGTTAAAAATCTGGAAAAGAAAGTTTGAAGATATCCGAATGAGATATGAAGAAACTATTGATGAATTATTCACTAGTGTTAATAAAGTCATATGCAACATCAGAGGATTTAGAGATGACTTGGAAGATTCTAACATTGTAAAGTAACTTATGAGAAACTTTCTTGACTAATTTGATTTTTAAATTTAGGCCTTATAAGATAAATATGATTTATCGCTTTTGGAATTGAATAATTTTCTTATTTCTTAAGAGATGAGGAAAGCTCCAACATTCAAAAAGAAAATCTAGGATGAAATGAATTTTGAGGCTATAAGTCATTCTTTTTTGCATCAAGATAGATAACTCCAAAAAATATCCTTACTTGATATCTTTTAATTTCATAAACATAGTTTAGTCCTTTCATTATGCTTCGATCAATTTCTACTTCACCTTTTAATTTAAGGAATGAATATCCAATATGAAATTTTTTATACCCAAAGTACTAAAATCAACTTTTAACACATCATAATATTTATAAAAGAGTAAAAATATATTCCTCTTATCATTATTAAAAAAATTATTAGCACAAGGTAAGATAATACCCAAAATGAATATGAATATATTAATCTACAAAATTCAATAATAAAACCAAAGGTTTAACATATATCATAAATAACCCTATATCCCAACTAACCCCAATAACCACAACATGAAATATGGTTTTAACCTCAAAGTTTTGTTCATACCCTTTAAACTTACATCTCAAAAAACATAACATCATTCTTTCTAAATAATTTTTTTAGTCAAACCTAAATGTTATATATCTCAACCCAATAATTTTTTCCCAAAATATCATCAATCACCTAAAAAAATAAAAAATTAAAAAATACTTGATCCTATAATATTTTACCCAAAATAAACTTAATATTTATCCTCAAAATCGTTTAAGTAAAAACAATATCATGCTAACCAGTATATTAAACTGGACAGTGGTAGGTGAAGCACACTTATTGTCCTTCAGTTGTTGGTTCAAGCCTTGAACGACCTTTTTATATGTGATGGGTTGTTTCCTAGAATGATGGTTGTACTTTTTATAAAACCATATTTATATAATTTATATAAAATTTCCAAAAATATGGTGAACACCCTCAAAATAACATTAATCATCAAATCATTTTCTAACCACTAAAGTTTTCTATACTGCTTATTTTCCACAAAAAATCAAATAATATTAATTTAATATTATTATCTTAAAATAAATGATAGGAAAACTCCTAAAGGTTACCAATACCATTAAAATTATACCCAAAAAATATGAAGTCATTCTTCCTCAAATATTTTTTTTTCTAAAACCCATACTAAACCCAAGTGTTATATTACCATAAATGTCTGAAAAAAATTACTCTCAATCATCTTAGAATTATATAACTTAAGATATTAGAAATGGAATTTATTACTTTAAACTTATGACCAACCTTAGAATTATTAACCCAAGACACTTTATTTTTAACCTAGTCCATCCTTTATTTTCATATATTCAATTTATTCATGATGGTTCATAAAGAGTATGTGAATTTACAAAACATATCCCTCAGGAGTTTGAAACTAAGTATACAATAAGGCCAATTATTTTTCACTAGGTGATGATTGAGTCAACAACAAATCCACCATTTTTAAAGATATTACTTTCATGAACCAACCCGATTCTACCCTGAACCGGTCACTCGAGCCAGTCCAAGACATGGCCCGAAGGGTGTTCCCGATCCCCATGGGCTGGAAACTAGTGCCGAGCATCAAAATAAACCAGTTGGGAATGATTTGGCCCATAATAAAGATAAGTAATCATAAACTGGACAAGCAGATAAATAAAGGGAAACAAACTGAGCAACTCGGCAGTGGAAAAATGAATAAACAAAGTAACGTGACATACCTCAGGTAACCCTATGGGTCACCCCGGAATGTAAACTAAAATCGCTCCCAAAAGAAAAAAAATACTGATACCAGCAACTGAAAAGTAAAGTAGGCGTGACCACCGAGATGCTCCGTAGGAATTCCAAAATATAACCATGTCCTATACCCCTGCCTTTAGTGATGAATCCAATCATTCCATTTTGAAAATAAAATATAAACAGATAATGTTTTCCTTCTTTTCAAATTCAATTAATGAGTTTTCATTTTCAAGTAAAGAATTTCACTCCCACTAAATTTTCAAAATAGGTTTTGACCATGCATTAACGTTTCAAAATGAAAAAAAACAAGTTTGGATTAAAATATGGTTTTAAAAAATAATACATCAAGTATGAAACAACCGAAGTGAAAATTACATCACAAGAAACATGTCGAAAATGTGCACTATGGGTAATCCCTATAGGTAGCTAGCACAAGTTGGACCCTAGAGACCTTGTACCTCGGTGAAACATGGTTTAGAAACCACAATCCTCAGAAAACGTGGCTTAGAAGACCACGAACCTCAAAAAACGTGGCTTAGAAGACCACAAATCTCAGAATTCATATGTTTAGTAAGTGTTGTTGCGTCAATCCTGCTAGATGAATCGGGATGAACCCCTACTGTGTCATCCAGCATACTAGTCTTGGTCACCCACCTAGATACCCAGGTTTCCCGTTGTGCTCTATTTCAAAGGGTGGTGAGGTTTTATCAAAGCACATTAGTTAACATAACATTTTATTTATCCAAAATCCATTCAACCTCTCACAACTGTTCTCCCTCTTTAAGAGCATTCCCCTTTTTATGTCATATAACATCACATAAGCATTTTCATTAGGAACGTATCACAAATCACACATTTAACGTACACATCATGTTTCTAAAATAATGGTGCATGCCTAAAGAGGGGTTTTTCACTTTCACACTTCATTTTCAAGGTGCCAAACATGACTCATTACCCCAAAAGAATTATTTTGTATTAGAAAAAATGTTCACCCAAAGCCCATTTTGGAGATCATTTTGGAACTTCTTTGGAAAACAATGTGTCATTTCACTTTTACAAAAAAGTCAGCTGAAAGACCACACATCTTTGGAAATACCCACTTTATGTTCGAAACATTAAAGAAATCCCTTTTCAAGAACCAAAACCATTTTCATATATATATATATATTGAATATGTATTTCATGTTGAAGAAGAAGATGCACTTTTAATAAAATTCTAAGAAATTATGGAAATTCTAATTAAAGATCAGGGCATAGGGGACCTACCTCAAACATGTCGCTATTTGTTGACGACCACTCGAACCGACACTTGGCACATAAATGAACATGCATTTATATATATATATATATATATATATATATAAACCTAGCTACATTGCACATATTACCCACACCATGAGGGAATATGTACAAAGAGGGCATATATATATATATTCCTTACCCTATGCATGCACGTGTAAGATACCTTGACACCCCCATCCCAAAACCATCGTAGTGAGGTCCAACGCACTACACAAATAATTTAATAAAGAAATTGAACACTTAAAAAATCTATAAAACATTTCAAAATAACACATCAAGGATTTGCACCAATGACACGCCACTTACATAACTCAAAAAACCCATTGAAAATATTAAAAGAAAAGCACATAATCAATTTAACCATTTCCAAAGGCCATTTCAAATCGTCAAATAAATCAGAACCAATTCCAAAAAATGAGTTTCATTGTTTAAACCATTTAAAATTTACATTTAGAAATACACGACAACTCAAACACACCAAATTATGAATTTATCTATAAAAACCTACACCCAAACCCATTTTCACCATAAGTTCCATTGAAAACGTGATTCACACCACTTGAAAAACTAAATAAACCATTTTTAAAATTTATAAAACACCTAAAAGAAGGAGAACAAGGTTATTACACGAAAAGTGCACCAAGTTCACATTAAGAAACCAATTCCAATCCATGCGCATATCAAATTCTTTCAAAAATGAGTTTTGAACCCTTTATAAGATTTAATAAACCACTCAAAAATTTTATGAAACAACCCCAAGTAGTATTACCAAAATTTGAACACAAACTCCCAACCAAAATATCTTCTAACACCAAAATCACAACAATAACATGATAAAACAGAATTCACAGCCCTTGCACGACATAATAAACCAACAACAAAGTTTATAAAACATAATGAAAGGCTCAACAAGGGTTTTCACAAAATCAAAACATTCATATCAAATAAACATGCTACTAAACACATTGAAATCATATTTAACCTCAAGTAAAAAAATATTCTCACCAAGTAAACAAATAAATGAGTATGAAAAATTAATTAAATAATAGAATTAATTCATCAAACAACACTAATACACGGAAATGCTTACCTTCAGTGTCGAAACATCCAAATTTCAGTGCGAAACTTCAATTGCACTACATTCTCACCATAAGGGACCAAAGATGAACCCTAAATAACAATAATAAACCAAAAAGAGAACCCCTAAACATGATAGGGTTTGGCCAAGATATGTGCACCCCATGAAATCCAACAAAACACCAAAATAGGGGAAGGATAAGGGAGAATAAGATCATATAAGGGGTTCACACACCAAAACGGGAGAAGATTCGATCGTCAGAGGGAGAGAACGATGCGTTAAGCTTTTCTTAGTAAACTAGGTCACACGAACAAGATAAGGGAGGGAAGGCTGGGTTGTGCGAGCAGGGGGAAAAGGCCGCTGTATGAGGGAGGGAGGGAGGTCGAATGGTCACCGCGCCGAAGGGAGGAAGAAGGCGCATTGTCGGGTCCTCGGCTGGTGGGGGGGGGGGGGGTAGCGCGAGCTGGTTGGAGAGGGGGGGGGGGGAAGCGCTGTGCGCGACGGGGGAAGAGGAGAGAGGAAGAGTGAGGGAGGGGAAAAGGGAGAAAAAAAATAAAGGAATAAAATAAAATGAAATAAAATAAATAAAAATTTAATTAATAATGATAATATTAATATTCATAATAACTTAATAATAATTATAATAAACTTGATAATAATAATAATATTAAACATAATAATAATTGTATTATTATTAAATTGTTTTCCATTTATTTATTTTTATTTCATTTTGATTTTAACTTAATAAATTATTAAACATTAAGAAAACAAAATACAAATAAGGATAAATAAATAAATAAAAATAACTGTGACCGCAAGATACTGGGTCAAGGTGTGACAATTCTCCCCACCATAAAAACTTTCTTCCCCTAGAAAGTCTCCCAGCCCAAACAAGGAATCCAACTTGAGTTTGAAGCTGAACGAGGCCAACAAAATCATGAATACAATGTGAATTTTCACTCCATCAGTCAAACGTGACCAACTTTAAGGGAAACTGTAAAGAGAAGAGCACTCGGGAAACGAGGAGGGTTCTCCCGACCACAAGAACCCAACTAGTACAACCAACAACGAGACTCACAACATGAGCCTACTCTAGAAATACTAACTTAAACCAAAGAAAAAACTGCCAACAAGGACCAAAACTCCTACACAGACCAAACCTTGAAGAAGGCACGATAAGATTCATTGTGGGTCTCCCCACCATTTAAGAACTGACTAGCTTAAGCCAACCAGTATAGACTGACACGAGAACTTTAAACGCAAACCAAAAACCATTAACACATGAGAAAACCCACAAAATAATTATACCAAATAGAAAACTTAACCATGTATCATCATTTCCACAAGATATGAGCATCTCCAAAACGAGAATGTACTAAAACAAAACGGGTCACATTTGAGGAGGCACAAGTACTGGAATTACAAGAAGACGAGATCACCATGCCCTCTTACAACCAAAGTGGGGTATTGAAAGAAAAAAACCACCATGAGGAAATGATTCCTTTTATGCCTCTTATAGCAAAACAGAACCTTCAATGATGAGGAAGCTTGAACTAAGAAATTTAAACTGCCCCTATTTCAGCACTGGAGACAAAAGTTAGACCAATGTGACCCACATCCAATGATTCCTAACTGTGTGAAAGGCTTCACTCCGAGACCTGTGGTTGGAGATATGATGTCTTGAAGCATCTGTTGCCCCGTAGTCGAGAGATAACATCCTCTGGTCAAGACTCTTTCTAACGTTTCCAGTAACGGAACCTCTCCAAGTTTCCCCAAACGGCCACACCGACGACAAGCCTTCAGAGGATGACGAAAAGGCAACATAAAGTACCCAACCCGACCACACTTAAACCAAACAAGAGGGTTTCTCGACTAAGAGAAGATATAATTGACCAGAGGACTTTTATGAGACTGGTTCCTCCGGTTTTCTCTCCTCACTAGATGGGGAACCTTCCCGAACACAATAAAGAATCAGTTCTAGAACCCTGGACAAAGACCCCACACAAGATAACTTTAACTGATTCCATGATGCTACCTCTGGAGAAAACAGAATCAACCCCTCGAAATGCCCAGTGTAAGCCTTTATTGTCCATTGGCTTTGTTGGACACTCACGAGCTATGCCACTTTCCTCACCTTTACTTCCTCAGGTATAAACCATCAGACAAGAGTGGTCTTAAACACCTTCCAAGACATCCTATCATGAAACAACTTTGGGATCATCTTCTTCTATCAATCCAAAGTTAAACCTTCAAATGAACCCAAACCAGCACAAACTCTCTTAGCTTTGGGAGTTTCCAATAACCTGAAAACACCGACGATTTCACCAAGCCAGTCCGCTACCTTCAATAGATCACGACCACCACGGGTGACATACAAAAACCATAAATAATTCAATTCCACCACTCTTCTAAGAGTCTGGGTAGAACCAACAATTAGAAGAGACTCACTAGAACCCTCTAGGACCTTTCTGGGAGGCATACTCAAAAAAAAGAGGCACAAATCCGAATCAAAACTCATCACAAATCAAAATTTCACACTTTAATCACAAACTAAAGCTCAAACTCAAACCCCCATTTCAACCACAATTCAATATTTCAAAACCAAAAACCCACGAAAAAGGATACCAAACACGATAAGAGAACACTAAAAAAAATTTCACTTATTTTTCAAAACATTTAAATTACATTTTTTAACCATTTTTAGAAAATAGAAGAACATGAATATCCACCATTGGTATCCCATGAAGTCCCACATATACATATACCCTTGTGGAAGCTCATGCACCAATCCACATATTCCACCAATTATCCTTGTGCCACATGCATACCTCTGTATACGTGATCCCTCATAGAAATACCAAGGGTTAATTCAAAACAAATCTCATTTTCAAAACAAATCATTCAGCATAAAGCAAAAATTCCCAATCAATTTGAAAAAAGTCACTTATCATTAAAGAAATACATTTCCAAATCCTGAAACATTTTCCTATTCATATTCCAAAAAGTGTTACCAAGATCCCAAAACAACATCCAAAACACCTCCCATTTTCCCTTTGAAACAAAATTCCATTAAAAGAAAACAATTTACATTTCAAAACCAAATTTTCCACTCCAAAAACACATTCCATTTTGAAAACACCATTTTCTATGAACCATTTTCATTTTTTAAATCCACTAAAGTTAGTAAAAAATAATCCAGAACATAACTCACATCAAAACTTTCAAAACTAAGGGACTAGTGGCTATGACAAACTGGTAACGTGGCTTAGCAGACCATGCTCCGAGTGAGCATCCCCCACAAGAATTATCTTGAACTGTGCACTCGGGCCGTACATGGGTCGCTAATCCATGAAAGCTCATCGCGTAACACCAGATCACTTCCTTTTTCATTGCTCATCCACACAGACTAAGCAAAAGAAAAACTCAAATCCCAGACTACCCCTGGCAACTCGAGTCTCGAGACAATCAAGAATTCATGATATCCTTCCCGCACTTACCTCTCGAGTCCCAACACACCTAATCACCAAGCTACCTGACACCCCAAATAACAAGGGACTCCTCTGATACCATTTTTTCATGAACCAAACCAATTAAACCCTGAACCGATCAACTGAGCCGGTCTAAGACATGGCCCGAAGGGCGTTCCCGATCCCCACAGGATGGAAACTAGTGCCAGGCATCAAAATAAACCAGTTGGGAATGATTTGGCCCATAACAGAGATAAGTAATCATAAACTGAACAAGAAGATAAATAAATGGAAACAAACTGAGAAACTTGGTAGTGGAAAAAGGAATAAACGAAGTAACGTGACATACCTCAGGTGACCCCATGGGTCACCCTAGAACATAAACTACAATCGCTCCCAAAACTGATCCAAGACTGAAACCAACAAATGAAAAGTAAAGTAGGCGTGAGCACCGAGATGCTCAGTAGGAATTCCAAAATATAACCACGCCCTATGCTCTTATCTTTAGTAAGAAATCCAATCATGCTAGTTTGAAAATAAAATATAAACAAAATAATGTTTTTCCTTCTTTTCAAATTCAAGTAATGAGTTATCATTTTCATGTAAATCATTTCACTGCCACTAAAATTTTAAAATAGGTTCCGAGCATGCATTAACATTTCAAAATGAAAAAAAACCAGTTTGGATTAAAATATGGTTTTCACAAATAAGACATCATGTATGAAACAACTAAAGTGAAAATTACATCACAAGAAACATATCGAAAAGGAGCACTATGGGCAGTCCCTATAGGTAGCTAGCACAAGTGTGACCCTAGAGACCTCTTACCTCGGTGAAATGTGGCTTAGAAACCATGGCCCTCAGAAAACGTGGCTTAGAAGACCACGCCCCTTAGAATTCATATGTTTAGTTAGTGTTGTTTCCTCAATCCTTCTAGACGAATCGGGACGAACCCCAGCTATGTAATCTGGCGTAATAGTCTTGGTTACCCACCTAGATACCCAGGTTTCTCGTTGTGATCTATTTCAAAGGGTGGTGAGGTTTTATCAAAGCACATTAGTGAACATAACATTTTGTTTATCCAAAATCCATTCAACCTCTCACCACCATTCTCCATCCTTAAGCGCATTCCCCTTTTTATGTCATATAACATCGCATAATCCTTTTCATTAGGTACATATCACAAATCACACATTTAACGTACACATCATTTTTCTAAAATAATGGGGAATTCCTTAAGAGGGGGTTTTCACATTCACTCTTCATTTTCAAGGTTCCAAACGGGCCTCGTTACTCCACAAGAATGATTTTCCTTTAGGAAAAATGTTCACCCAAAACCCATTTTGGAGATCATTTTGTAACCACTTTGGAAAACAACGTGTCATTTCACTTTTACAACAAAGTCGGCTGAAATACCACACATATTTGGAAATACCCGCTTTATGTTCGAAACATTAAAGAAATCCCTTTTCAAGAAAAAAACCATATATATATATATATATATATATATATATTGCATATGAATTTTATGTAGAAGACGAAGATGCACTTTTAATAAAATGCTAAGAAATTATGGAAATTCTAATTAAAGATCAGGGCATAGGGGACATACCTCAAACATGTCTCTATTTGTTGACGACCACTTGAACCGACACTTGGTGCATACACACACATGCATTTATACACACACATATATATACACCCCTATCTACATTGCACATATTCCCTGTTACATGAGGGAATATGTAAAAAGAGGGCATATATATATATATTCCTTACCCTATGCATGAACATATAGGATACCTCCACACCCATAGCCCAACGCCATCGTACTGAGGTCCAACGCACTACACAAATAATTTAATAAAGTAATTAAACACTTAAACAATCTATAAAATGTTTAAAAATAACACATCAAGGATTTGCACCAATGACACGCCACTTACATAATTCATAAAACCCATTGAAAATATTAAAAGAAAAGCACATAATCAATTTAACCATTTCCAAAGGCCATTTCAAATCGTTACATAAAACAGAACCAATTCCAAAACATGCATTTCATTTTTTTAAACCATTTAAAATTTACATTTAGAAATTCTTGACAACTCAAACACACCAAATTATGCATTTCTCTTTAAAAACCTACACCCAAACCCATTTTAACCGTAAGTTCCATTGAAAAAATGATTCACACCACTTGAAAAACTAAATAAACCATTTGTACAATTTATAAAACACCTAAAAGAAGAACAAAAAGGTTCTTACACGAAAAGTGCACCCAAGTTCACATTAAGAAACCAATTCCAACCCAAGCGCATATCAAATTATTTCAAAAACCAGTTTCTTACCCTTTATAAGATTTATTAAACCACTCAAAAATTTTATGAAACAAACCCAAGCAGTATTACCAAACTTTGAACACAAACGCCCAATCAGAACATCTTCTAAGGACAAACGCATCCCAATAACATGATAAAATAGAATTCACAACCCCTGCGTGACATAATAAACCAACAACAAAGTTTATAAAACACAACGAAAGGATCAACATGGGTTTTAACAAAATAAAAACATTCATATCAAATAAACATGATACTAAACACATTGAAATCATATCAAACCTCAAGTAAAACAGTATTTGCACCAAGTAAAAAATAAATGAGTATGCCAAATTTACTAAATAAGAGAATTAATTCATCAAACAACACTAATATGTGGAAACGATTACCTTTGGTGTCGAAACTTACGAATTTCAGTGTGAAACTTCAATTGCACTACATTTGCACCATAAGGTACCAAAGATGAACCCTAAATAACAATAATCAACCAAAAAGAGAACCCCTAAACATGTTAGGGTTCATCCAAGATATTTTCACCCCATGAAATCCAACAAAACACCAACATAGGGGAAGGAGAAGAGAGAATAAGCTTACCTAAGTGGTTCGCACACCAAAATAGGAGAAGATTTTATCATTAGATGGTGAGAACGACACATCGAAGCTTCTCCCGGTAAACTAGGCCGCGCGAACAAGAGAGGGGAGGGAAGGCTGGGTTGGCGAACAGGGGGAAAAGCCTGCCACACTAGGGAGGGAGGCCGGTCGAATGGTCGCCACGCCAGAGGAGGGAGGAATGCGCATCGTCGGGTCCTTGTCCGGTGGGGGGGTGGGGGGTAGCGTGAGCGGGATGGAGAGGGGGGGGGGAAGCACTGTGTACGAAGGGGAAAGAGGTAAGAGGAAGAGAGTGGGAGGGGAAAAAGGGAGAGAAAAAAAATAAAGGAATAAAATAAAATGAAATAAAATAAATAAAAATTTAATGAATAATGATAATATTAATATTCATAATAACTTAATAATAATTATAATAAACTTGATAATTATAATATTATTAACCATAATAATAATAGTATTATTATTAAATTATTTTCCATTTATTTATTTTTATTTCCTTTTGATTTTAATTTAATAAATTTTTAAACATTAATAAACCAAAATACAAATAAGGATAAATAAATAAATAAAAATAACTATGATCACAAGATACTGGGTCAGTGTGTGACAATTACCCCTAGGTAAAATTATGCCAAATACACATCCACTTGTTTTATCCAGATATGGATGTAATTGCTTGGAATCCACTCATTATATCCTTCACTAATATTTTAGGATATTTTCCTATACTTAGAATTATCCTTATACCTATCCATAGGGTTATCACTAAATATTTCTCATCCTATTTTACAAAGGTTAACTAATCCTTTTCATTGATACAAACTATAGTGATCCAGGGATTTTACACATATTATTACATGATTTACAAAAATAAATATCCATTAATATAACATAAGGATCACAAAGGCCTAGTGTATTTAGAATACTAGGTTTATAATACATCAAAGTGATACTAAAATAAAACATTCTATTTTATTTTCCATAACGAGATCCTAAATCGCTTCAATCTCATAAACTATATGGGATAACAAGGGGAATTAATATACAAAATGGGTGAGAAAAAAATCCTAGTAAGGAAACATAACATGTGAGTCAAATTTATAACATGACATCATAAATAATAAGGCTCATGAGTAATCACATAGAATCATAACATAAAGACACTGGTATCATAAGATCATGTAATCATATGAAATGTAGAAGAAATATATAACATGACATAAACATGAGTCAAAGCTAACTGAATAGACAATATCACATGGTGTACAAAGTCTCATAATGGATTTGGTTTACTCCCTAATTCTATACAAGACTCCTCATGTGACTAAAGATTTACCCAATGAATTGGAGCACTATCTGGGAGCACCCATGATAACATGTTCATGAATATTCATTCCACAAAAAGGAAATCAATCATAAGTCTTAAACATAAGAATTACCCATGGAAATAAAATGGGTTACATAATCTTATATCATATCATAATAAAATGAAATTTGATAATGAAGGCATTTTACACATGATTATGAGGAGTGTATTGCCTTATAAAAGTAAGGGAGGGTGAGAAATGATTATGAGAAAGGAATTTGAGAAATGATTATGAGGGTAGTTTCATGGATCACATGACTTATAGTGAGTGTGAACACACAAAATGAGTGTGACCACATAAAGGACTGACTGATCATGAAGTGGAACATAGTGATTGCATGAAGGGGATGGGTGATCATGTGGTATAATAGAGTGACCACATGCTAGGATGATGTGAAACTACCACTAAAAAATAGAAATAATTTTGGAACTTTATCAATAGGTTATAATATAAATCAACATGAGTATTTCTAGGATTTTCTCACTAGAACCTATAGTATTTCCCATGATATATAAAATTTCACATGTCTTATTTATTATTGAGAGTGGGTTACTTCTTTAGTTACTTTATTTCTATTGTTATATTACTTTCCCATGATTTTCATTATATTGAATATACACTTTGATCATTTTTGTTCCTATATCAATGATATTTATTCATTCTAATACAAAATTCATTATTTTACCTGTATATTTTGAAATTATTTGTTTTCTTATGTCATGTTATGCTTGGGTTAAGAATTAGTTGTTTTTTTGTGTCTTTTTATTTTTTAGTACTCTATCCATTTTGTTTTAAAATAGGTTTTAATTTAAATTAAAGACTAAATATTTGAAATAAATTTATTCTTTTATTGGTTTCTCTTATTTATCTACCTTTTGTGCATGTCTGTTGATATTGATTTTTTTGAAAGCTAAATATGTATATATTATACTATGACTTGTTTTATTTATGCTTACATGTAAAATTATTTATATTGATATGTATGTAATTTCAAAGTGTGTATGCACCATACTTTGATTTTATCATTGTATTAATGGTTATAATTTTATATTTATATTGTTTTTTATTTTTTGGGGATGTAGTTTTTATAGTTTTATGTTTTTTAATCATCACTGTATAATGGAAGTTTAAACCATTGCTATATTTGGTCAAATTTTACGTAAATGTGGTTTAGACCACCATGATATTTGGTTAAAAAAATTTAGTGTTGTTTTGAAACTCCATTATACATTAATATGTTTAGAAGTGGTTGAAACAAGTGTTAAATCCTCATCCATTTTTGAGATGGAAAACTGCTGCTAGAAATGAAATAACTCCCACTAGAAAATCATTTCATGACATTTCCTAGAAACTGCTGCTAAATTGGAGAAATTGATTCTGTATGGATCTTGATGCAAACTTTAGTGATGATTTTAAAAAACTATCATGGGATCATTTGGTGGTGGTTTAAACTACCACTATATTCATATTCTTTTACAGTGAAACTTATGTATTTTCTATGGGTTAGGTTATGATAAATAATGAATACTTTTATGATACTATGTAAAACTAATGTATGGTTTCCATTATGTGATGGATAGGCTTGAAATTTTATAGTCCTCCAATACACTTGGTAATGTTTGATATCTCTTTAGATAATATTTACTTCAATATGGAGTGAACCTAGATCAATAAGGGGCTCTGTGCACATTGATATTCATTGGAGTGAACCTTGACTAAGAAAATAATGGAATGGTGTGTGAACCCAATCCAATATGAGAGTTTTTACACTATGATAGTCTTGTAAGTGAACCTTGAAGAAGGAAATTATTTTCTTTGATTATGTGTATTCCAAAAATTTATATCTTGTGCTTATGATATGTTCTCATGGATCATGATTGATTATTGATGATTCCACACTCTTATAACTTATGTATTTTGTTAAGAAAAATCAATTTTCCATGATTCATAATTAATGGTCATTGAATGATTGGGTATGCCTTTAATAAATAATGATTATGTTCTCATACACTTATACTATTATTATGGTCACTTATGATCATTGATTGATATCTACTATTTTTACCCTTACTGAGAATCTGAACTCACACTTTTTTATGTTTCCATTACCCCAGGCTATAAAGAACGGTTTTAAGTAGGGTATTTCTATTAAATATTATATGTGAGAAGATATTTATGGAAAATTTTGAAGATATTTTATGAAATAAGTTTATTATGTTTCTAGTATCCGAAGAAACTAAACCATTATAATTATGGGGGATGTATTATTATGATATATATTGAATATTTAACTTAAATAATGTAATATTTATATATTTAATGATCTGGTTACCTCAATAATTGATCTCCATAATAATGTTTAAGACCTCTCCACACTCTAAAGGTGATACATGAATTGCGTTCAGATATAATATTCTTCGGATCCCCATAATTACTCACCAAATATACTAAATACTATAATTACAAGATATCCATTTATATCAAATAATTAACAACTAATAAGTAAGAAAAATTCATAAGGAAATCCATAATCACCCATGTATCATCACATCAACTCTCATCTTGGAGAATATGGTAAAAAAGTTCATCAAAATGTCTTTACACTTACATTGGTGGACATTAAGAGGCTAAATTAGACCACCAAGAACATGGTTCTTATCCTTTATATTCTAGTACATTAAATGTATAGATAAAAACTCTAAAATAGAGATCTTTATCCCTTTCCACTAAAACTATACTTTCAAGGTATGATACATCTTAGACACACCAAGATGCACTACCAAAGGTGAACTATAAAACACATTGAGAACCACCCCATGCATAATTTAAGAAATGAAATGCCTCCCCTAGAACAATAACAAATTATCATTTTTCTCAAACCATATACGGAATCCCTCCTTTTGATTACAAAACTTTTCATTACGTGGTGCAAAAGATATGATCTTTTGACATTTGTTTTCTTGGAAAAAAGTTATTTAATATATGAAAACATAAAAAATTATTCTAAATCCACTTGAAAGACACCTTCATGGGTTTAACCTAAGTTATATTTACCAGAAATCATAACCAGGGGACATACTTCAATGGAAATTGGCGATCATGAAACCTAGTGAGGGAATAAACATGAGAGACATATAACATGTGATCTTGAGGAAAATAAATAAGAACCTAAGTCATAAATATAAGGCATGAGAAAGAATAATATCATAATAATAAAAATAATCATAACATTGAAATGTGTCTAAAACATTTAAATGAGACATTTATAATCAAATCACCAATTTTTATCACTATGGTTTCATAAATTAAAATTACCAAGGTTATTCACCAATGTATCGTAAAACATGACATCTCTAGAGATTAAATTATTTACAAAATTCACTAGATAACTATCAGGTAAAAACATTAATATTTATTAATTTCACGTTATACACATAGATCATAATAAATTATTTTGTTAATAACATGTGGAGAATAAAGAACTGGTTTCTTATAAAAAAGCTTGGCATAAAGAAGAGCTTAACAACATAATCATTGTGTCTTTTTTTTACCCATAAAAAGGGAATGTGGGTTTCATTCATGTTAATAACAAAATAAAATAAATCATTTTTTAATCTAGGTGAATACCCCTAGAAAATAAATAGGTTTGTGTATTCACAAAAATAAAATAAAAGAAAATTTCTTAAGGGTAAGTGAGAAATCTTGAGAAGTAAATTCGGCAGCATGATAGGTATAAATCATGGTTTTAGAAAAGGTAAAAATTAAAGGATAAAAGGGTATACCACTCCTAAAATACTATTATTTTACTTAGGGACAAAATTATTTTTAAAAAATTACCTAGTTTGGAAATTGGAAGATATACCACACAGATAGTGAACTTGAAAGGAAAAGAGAAGTGAAGATTTCCCTTACATTGAAGAGTTGTTCATAAAAATTGAGGATGGGGGGTTTGTAGAAAACTTAGGGGGACTCCATGGGAGGAAGAATAACCATAAATTCTTGGATTATGGATTGTTAGTGAATGGAAATGTATAAATGGGTGGGAATTTATAGAAAAATAGGAGGATTTTTCTTAATAATTCCTAAATATAAATTTTGGAAAATTAGGTTGTGAAAAATACAAAACCATCTGCTTACCCATGGTTCTGACTCATGGTTTTGGAACTTTGGATCACATAATATGATAATTTATTCCTGCATAACCAAAAACAATTATTTAATACTTCTTTTGTCATTGAAAAGTAAAGATTCCACAAAGTCATTTTTTTAAATGATTTTTTAGACTTCTAAAATAAATTATTATTTTAAAAATTAAATAAAATATATTAAAATAAATAATATTATTATAATTATGTATTTTAGGTAGTATATTGTGTTTAATTAATTATTACATAATTATGATATAAATATTATTTCAGAAAATATATTGAAACCCTAAAACTATTTTTTTAATATACATGAAAAATTAAAGTATTTTATAAAATTCTCAAAAATTTACCCTAGCATAATTTTGATGTTTTTATTTCTAGAATGATGTTTATTTTATCATAAATATTCTATAAATATTATTATTTTTATATTTTAAATATTAACATCCTTATTTATTTAAAAATAACTATTTTTATGGCACGTTCAAATTTATAACAATTATAGAAAATGTCTTTGTCCAATATAAAATTATTTTATAATTTATTATTAAAATAAAATTGTATTAAAATGATATTTCATTAATAAAAATTATATTTATAATACCTTGGTTTATTATAAAAATTGTATATATTTTTTTCGATAAATACGAATATGTTTTATTTGCATCCAAAAAAATAAATTATCAAATTCATCTCAATTAAAGATATATTTTATTAAGAAAAAATAATTTTAAGAGGAGTTGATGTAATAAAAAGTTTATTTATACAAATTAATTTAAACTTTATTTAACTATGTTCTGAACACATAACCCCTTATTACACCAACATACGCCCTATGAATACGGTGTAGGATGGTCGTATTTTAATGGGGTGTCTCAGCTAACATCAAATGAGTGGTAATATCCACTAACATGAACTTATCCCATAGGTTATTTCTTTCTAGAATTACATTTTGAAGCTTATATTAGGCTTGTTCAAGGTAAAACCCCCATGATTATACCTTCCTTCCAAGTTTGGATGAATGGGCTCTAAATGACACGACTATACAAGTTAAGTCCATCAATTCTTATTTATGTATCAATTATACTTTTTCATTACTACTTATAAACACTAATTATAATGGTAAAATTATCACCCAATGTTATAGTTTTCTTTGTTCATATTGACCAATGGTCATATAATGGTTGAATCTCAATGATCACATTTCCCTTTATACTATATAAATACCACTTCATTCTTTCACTAAAAATTCACTACAATTTATCCTAAGGTTATATTTTCATTTCGATAATATGATTATTAGTTTAAAAATATTTTGATTCATTTATATATAATTTGATGTGGGGGCTATGATTCTAGATGATTGGGGCGATCCTTATTTTTCCATTTCATCTTTTCTATTTTCCATTTTTTACAGATGTAATGTTTTCCATTTAAATTGGTTTCATAGATAACTAATGTAATGATAATTATTAATGAGATAAAATTTTATTGTTTTCTCTTTTTTTAAGTACTTAATATTATATAATATGTAAAAAAATTATTTAGGAAACAAATATAATTTTAAAAAATATAGGTCAATACATTCTCTCTCCCTTATGAAAATTTTTATCTGAAATTTCTTCCCATTTTCTTAGTTGGGAAAAGGTGAAGGAATTTTTTATCGTTGTTTCCTCTAGTTCCCACGTCACATATTCATATTTATGGTTCCCACACAACACTTTTATGAGGAGGTTAATATTATTGTATAAAACCTTATCACTATAGTCTGATATCTTTACTGAATGATCCTCATAAGATAGGTCATGTTCCATTTGTAAAACCTTAGGATTTAGTACATGTGAGTGATCATGTATGTACTTCCTCAAGAAAGATACATGGAATAAATTATGAACTTAAGTGATATTTTTTGAAAGTTTTAGTTGATAGACCACTGCTCCTATGCGATCATGGATATCATATGGGCCAATGCACCTTGGTCCAACCTTCCCTTTCTTTCCAAATCGCATGAACCTCTCCCATGGGGATATCCGAAGGAAAACTTTTCCCCCCAAATCATACTTCTAGTTCCTTCGATGGATGTTGAAATATCTCTTCTTCTGACTCTGATCAATATTTATATGTTGTTGGATGGAATAGACCTTTAATTTCATCTCTTGCACAATATTGGGCCCAAGAAATTTCCTCCCACCAACTTCATCCCAACAAGTAGGTTCTTTACATCACTTTCCATATAGAACATCATATGGTGTCATTTGAATACTTGAGTGGAATCTATTGTTATATGAGAACTAAAATCATAGAATTTATTGATCCCATCCACCTATAAATTATATTGAGCAAGTTATCATCATTTCCTCAATTGTCTGAATAGTTAATTCAGATTGTATATCAGTTTGGCTGATAGGTCATACTAAAATTAAATTTAGTATTCATATCATGTTGGATACTTCCCTAAAATTCAGATGTCAACCTTGTATCATGATCCAAAATGATAGAAAGTGTAACCCCATGAAACCTCACCACTTCCTATACATATATTATAAGGTGGAAAAGACATAAATGTTCACAAAAAACAAGGAAATGGGTAGTCGTGTTAAGACGATCCACTAAAACCCATATCACATTTTTTCCATGGGATGTTATCGGGAGACCAGTGATGATGTCTATAGTGATATTGTTCCACTTCCATGTAGGTATGGGCAGTGGTTGCAATACCCCTTTTGAAATTTATTGCACTTCCTTCACTTACTGACATACCAATCACCTTATACTGTAGTAAAAAAATTTACCTTCTCATAATATCCCACCATTAGTGATCATGAATGTCCCTATACATTTTATTTCTTCCAGTATGTATATAGAATGTAGAGATATGAGCTTAATCCATTAAAACATTCTTTATCTCTAGGATAAATAAGACATGTAGCATTGTATGAAATTTTAGTACACCTTTATTTTCAATATTGAACTCAAGAAACTTCCCATTATTAACATCATCCATATTCTTTTGTAACAATGTATCTTATATTTTTTACTTTTTATATATTCTTTAGTATTTATAGTTGATAAATATTTTTGGGATAGGTTTGATGATTCCTCTTCCCTTATGATTACCATTTCCAACTTTACTTGGTCTTTGATCAAAGGATCTCCATAAATCATCATAATTTCCAACACAAAAGGGTTTTTCCTAATTAATGCATTAGTGAATTTGTTTTATATTATAAGGTGAAAATTAATTGAAGAGTAATAGTATTTAATAATTTCTATCCATAACCTTTGTCTCATGTTCAATTGATTTTGTTTGAATATATGCTTCAAACATTGGTGGTCTATGTATATATCACATTTTTTCCATAAAGATAACGCCTCAATGATCTCAGAGAAAAAATAACTATAGATAGATATAGGTTATCTGTAGGATAATTATTATCATGAGGATTTAACTATTAAGATGTATTAGAAATAACCTTTTCATTTTGCATGAGGATACTCCCAATACCTTATAGAGATTAATCACTATAAATAATGAATCCTTCTCTAGTAGAGGGTAGTGTTAACACAGGTGCAGTAACCAATCTCTTCTTTAGTTATTGGAATATTTCTTCACACTCATTTTTTCAAATGAACTTAGCGCCTTTTAAAGTTATCTTGGTTAGTGGATTATAAATTCATGAAAATATTTTCACAAACATCATATAATATGCTGTTAAACCAAGGAAAATATGAATCTCAATTACCATTATAGGAAGAGGACACTCCTCTACAACCTTCTTCTTCACACAGTTAACTAATATTCCTTCATTCATTACAATGTTCCCTAATAATGAAACTTGTTTTAACAATAAATCACATTTTATACATTTCCAAAAATGATTCTCCTTCCCCATAGTTCCCAAAATAACCCTTGTACGATCCTCATGCTCCTTAAAAATTTCAGAATATATCATAATATCATCAATGAAAACTATCATGAATTTATTAAGGTAGTACTTAATGAATCTACTCATAAAATCCATGAATACAACATGAGAATTAGTAAAGATAAAGGTAATAACAAAAAACTCATAATTCCCATATCTTGTTCAGAAGGCAGTATTTGGAATATCTTATTTCTTTACCCTTATTTGACGATAACTAGATCAAAGATCAATCTTAGAGAATAATTGAGCCCTAAAAAGTTGTTCAAATAAATCATAAATACTTGGGAGAGGGTACTTTTTGTTCACTGTGATCTGATTAAGTTCTCTATAATCAATTCATAACCACATTGATCCATCCTTCTTCTTCAAAAATTTAGCAAGTTCCCCCTAAAGAGACAGATTTAGTCAGATAAAACCATTCTCCAAGAGATCTTGAATTTTCTTCTTTAATTAATATAACTCTATATATTCCATTATAAAGGGGGGTTTTGATATCATCTTGGATCTTGGTATGAGTTCAATGGATAAATATACCTCTTTTTCTAAGGGAGGTCTAAGTAACTCTTTAGGAAATACATCAATGTATTTATAAATAATGGGGAAATTATCTATCTTTATACTTTCATTTCATTCTCCCTACTCACCAATCATCTCCATAAAGAATGATATGGGAGGTTCTTTTAGAAAACGCTCAATATGAGATATATCTCCTTTGAATATGACTATATTTTTCTAGTTAAGACTATAAAAATTTCCCTAATTCTATAATTGATCTTATCATTTTACATTGATATCCAATCCATCCCTAGTATTGTTTAAAATTTCACCATGGGAATGACTAATATATTTTTAATGAGATTGTACTTTCCAAAGATAATATAAGAGTTTTGATACATCTATTGATGCTAGGATAATTCCTCCAGGAGTCTTTATTGACAACTATACTAATATCAGTTCATGGATTGATTATATTTTCTTTGAAAACTTGGATTAAATAAAGGAATTAGTAGAACTAGAATAAAATAAAGTACTTTCTATATTTGAGATAACAATGAGTGTACCTGCCACAATATCATTCATAGCCTCCACTTTGTCTATTGTGATAGAAAATTCCTAACCATTATTTCATGTCCTATACTAAGGTTGATGGTGGTACTCCTTCATTATCTTCTGATTTGGAAATTGATTGGAAATATTACCAATCTATCCACACATGATACATTAAACTTTTGGTTGGGAATGTAGCATATTCCCTTTTTCATTAGTGTTGAGAAGTTGAGTCTTCACCTCACTATGAACGTTCCGTGCTATATGAACACTTCTTCCGCACTTGTATAACCTTCCACTCCCATGTAATTAGATCCATGAATGATTCTTCCCACATTTGTTTCATTTGGTAAGTTTTACTTTCCTGTCCCATAATTCATGATAAAAGTCCCACCCTTAGTTTTTATCCATTGATATATCTTTTCATTGAATCTATGTGACCACTGAATCTCTCCAGACTTCAATTCAACCTTTATAGAACTCTGCATTATCTCCCCATGTCTTTTATATTCATGATTTTCTAAATTCCACTATATATGGGGTCTTAGTTCACTAAATAATCTATCAACCTTTACCTTAGGATCCATAACAATAATAGAGGTCTATTAGGAAAGTATTGTATTATTCATCTAATAACTTCCCACTAATTCGTTTTCCTTCTACTTCAGTTCAATGAATTCCTTATAAATTTTAATTCATATCGAACAGGGACAATATCTATTTAAAATTATTCCTCTAAACTCATACGACTACATAGAACTGACCTCCCTTATCATCTTTGGGGTTTTAATTAGAGTCAACCAAAAATTATCTTCTTCTTCAAAGGGGTATAATACCATTGTGGCATTCTATTTCCCCAAATAATGGATTAAAAAAACTTATTTTCGATTGATCTTATCCATTATTCAGAAATAAATGGGTTGGTAGATCCAATGAAATAAGGTGTTCGTAGATGCATAAAGGACTCAACATAAATTTATTCCCTTTGAGGTGAATATAGTCTCTTGGCTTGAATAAATTTATATTTAATAAAACAAGTTAGTTGATTCGTCATCCCTGTGATGTTTTCCATTCCTGCTTCCATTATAATTCCATCAATGAATCATCTATTACACTCATCATTTATATGGTTTATCCTAATTCCTACCATTTTTACAAATAAAGAAAACCTTAGTGAGAAATATGTTACTTTTAAAAATCTTATAATTCTAAAGGTATATTATGTATTAAAACACCATGATTAAATATGTTATTAATATCTTCTAATAAAAATGAAGTTTTCTATATATCCTTCACAATGGTACATAAAATGATTGTGATTAACCAAACATATCTCCCGGGAGTGTCCAACCAGGAGTAAAACAAGGCCCATTTTCATGCACCCATCCTCATTCAAGTCTAGCTCAAAGAAGTGTTTTTTGGTGTTACTATTGAAAAAATCTGTGTCAGAGCCACATCCACTTATTTATATCTAGATATTAATTTCTTTTCTTAGAAACCACTTACTTAATAGTTCACCAAAATACCAAGATGTTTTTCTATATCTAGACTTTCCCTAGGGTTCTTAATAATGATTTCAAGTCACAATTTTCACAAATAACTAAATTTTCCTTTGATAACAACTATGGAAATCCACCTTTTTATTACATAACATTTCATTTAATAGTACAAAATAGAGGATATTTTCATGTTTAGTTTCATAGAAAAAAGTTACATTAAAAAATCAATTAAATACACTTGAACGAAAACTTCATGGATTCACCCTAAGTTATATTTACTATATCTCATAAACAAAGGACATACATCAAAGGAAAGTGGCGAGCATGAATCCCAGTAAGGTAATATACAGGAGAGACATATAATAAATGATCTTGAGACATATCAATAAGATCATTGGGCATAACGATAAGGCATGAGAAAGAATAATTTCATAATACTAAGAACATGAATCAAAACATAGAAATTTGGCTAAAAATTTAAATGATACATTCATAATCATATCACCAAGGTTTATAACTAAGGTTCCATAAATATAAATTACCATGGTTATTCACCAAGGTATCCTAAAAGATGTCATCTCTAGCAATTAAATTCTTTACCCAATGCATTAGAGAGCTATTAGGGAAAAACCTTCATATGTATTAATTTATTATGATCCACATAGATCATAATAAATTATTTCATTAATAACTTGTGTAGAATAAAGAACAAGATTCTTTCCAAAAATATTAGTATACAAAAGAGTGTAAAGACATGATCATTATGTCATTTTTAACCCATAGAAAGGGAATTGGGATTTCATGAATGTTAATCCCAAAATAAAATAAATCATTTTTATATCTTGGTGAATAACCCTAGAAATGAAATCAGTTTGGGTATCCACAAAAAGAAAACAAAAGTGAATTTCTTAAGGGGAAGAATGAAATTTTGAGAAGAAAATTCATCTGCACGACAAGTATAAAACATGGTTTTATAAAAGTGAAAAATTAAAGGGGACAAGGGTAACCCATTAATAAAATAATATTATTAATTTATGGGGATAAAATAATGTGAATAAAATAAACTAGTTTCTAAATTTGAAGACATACCACATAAAAAGCGAACTTGAATGGAAAAGAGAAGTGAATATTTCCCTTACCTTGAAGAGTTGTTCCTAAAACATGAGGATTGAACCTTGGGGGATTCATTACACCTTGGTGGACTCCTTGGGAATAAAAATCACCAAAAATTCATAGAGGATGGATTAGGAGAGAAATGAAATGGTGAAATGGGTGGGTATTTATAGTAAAAGTGGATGATTCATTTAATAATTCTCAAATATAGGTCTTGGAAAACTATGTTGTGGAAAATAAAAAACCATTGTCATACCCATTGTTTTCCCTCATGGTTTTGTAAATTTGGGTAACATATTATGATAATTTAACCCTCATAAACTAAACAAAATTATTTAATACTTCCCTTTTCATGGAAAACTAAATATTCCAATCAGTAATGTTTTTAAAAAATCAAATTTTTCTTTTTAGACTTTGTAATTTAACTTATAGGTTGAAAAATTGAATAAAATATATTAAAATAAATAATATTAATAAAATATACCAAAACTCTAAAATTTTATTTTTTTACTATTAATGAAAAAACAATTTATTTTAAAAAATTCTAATAAATTAACCCTAAAATAATTTTGACATAATGATTTAAAAGATTATTCTTATTTTATCAGAAATAATATTTAAATTTGAGAATTTTAACTGTTAAATATAAAAATTCTTATTTAAAAATTGAATTTTTAAGGCATAGTCTAATTTTTAACACTTATAAAAAATTTCCTAGTCCATTATAAAATTATTTTATCATTTATTATTAAAAAAGTTTTTTAAAACTATATTTAATTAAAAAAATGATATTCATAATACCTTTTTTTATTATAAAAATTTTATACATTTTCTAGAAAAATAAATTTACATTTTATTGGCATCTAAAAAATCAAATTATTATATTCATCTCAGTTAAACATATTTTTTATTAAGAAAAACTATTTTTAATCTGATTTGATTGAATAAATATTTTATTTATATGAAAAAAATTACACTTCATGTAAATAATTTCGGGACACATAACCCCTTATTAAATTTACAAACACCCTAAGTGTAAGGTGTGTGATGGTCGTAGTTTCATGGAGTTCCTCAACTAACATCAATTGAGTGATAATATCTACTAACTTTAACTTCTTCTATAGGTGATTTTGTTCAAGATTCACATGCTGAACCTTGGATAGGGATTGGTCAATGTCAAACCCCAATGGAGATACCTCCCTCCCATGTTTAGAAAAATGTTCTTACAATGGAATGACTCAACTGGTTGAGGCCATCGATTCTCCTTTCTATATCACTTATATATTTTCATTACTACTTAAAAACACTAATTATAATGCTAAAATTATCAACCAATGATGTATTTTCCAACTATCATACTGAACAACGACATATTGGCTAATGGTCATATAACTGTAGAATCCCAATTGTGACATTTCTTTTTATACCATGTAAATTACACTTCATTATTTCTATAAAAATTCACTACAATTTCTATTAATATTATATTTTCATTTACATATGATTTGGATTGTTTTACTAAGGGTTTGTTTCAATTATAAAGAATTTTCAGCAGGGGAAATTATTCTAGAAGATTGAGGTGATCCTTATTTTCCCATTTTTTCTTTTCTATTTTATATTTTTTATCCACTTTTAATGTTTGGAATTTTAAATAGTTTCATAGATGACTAATTTAACGATCACCATTAATGAGATAAAATTTGGTTGTATTATATTTATATTTTATGTGTATACAATTATATAATATGTAACAAAATTATTCATGAAAAAAATATCATTTAAAAAATTCTAGGGTGTTTGTAATGGCCCGGACCTCTCCGGCCCATTCCTTTGTCAAGAAGTGTTCTGGAGGGTAAAATGGACTTTTCCCACACTTTCCAGAATTTTGAAACTACACACCGTGTAGTTTGAGTACACACCATGTACCCCCTTTCTGGGTATACCCCGTGTTGTAGGTCGTGTCCTTGCCATGTGCAATAAATGGGTACACGTCGTGTGTCTAAACTACATGCTGTGTAGTCCCTCCCCGCGTATGAGTTACCCTCAAACTGTGTGTTGACCAGTCAACGGCTGCAGAGTCGTGTTGGAAGCCGCGTGGAGACCGTGTGAAATAATCGAGTGCATGCCATGTACCATAAAGTACACGCTGTTTACTTTTTCTTTTCTCGCCTATAAAAGGAGGGGTCCCCTCCTCCTTTCAACTCACCCCTCTCCTCCCCTTTACTCTGAGCAGAGTTCTCCCAAGAGACTCGAAGGCTCTTTCTTCCATAACTTCTTCGTCCGAGCTCCGATTTATGATCTGTCAGTGGCCACGGGATCGTAATGATGAGGTGGAACTTCCAAGATTGGACCCGTTGTCTTTCCTTCGGCCTTTCCTTTCCGACTTCCACCCAAGGAGGTTTTTCCGGGACTCGACGGAAGTGACGGACGCCAACGAACATCTTCTAAAGTTGATCCGGGGGAGAGTTGCGATCAGAACCTGTTTAGGTAGGGATATTACCTTTGTCTCTCTAGTTTGTGCATCATGTGGGCTGGGTTTTCTCTTGTTTATATGAAACACTTTTGAACCGGTTTAATAAAGATAATAACTGGCTTATATAACGGGGTTGGGAATTTGTGATTGCTGTTACTTTATATCTTGCGATATTATGTTGTGAATTGAATGAGCTTCTACCTACTAAAAATAATAGTCATTGGGGGCCTTTTCTTATGAAATTAAATGTTTCTCTCTCCTTCTGGTTTTTCTTATGGATGGAAACTTTGTGGAATGTGGAAATTGGTTAATCACATAAAGTTGGCTGTTTAAAATCTGGAACCCTTGTGTGATCACCTCGGTTAAAAAAAATGGAATAATGAACATGTGGGTGTTGGCTTGGATACGTGGCATGTGATGGGGGTGTTTGGTGGGTTGTTGTAGATAAGGTGAGCAGCGGGGATGCGGTTGACTTGGTTGTGGGTTGGTGTGAATGTTGTGTTGGTAACGGGCAGCGGGGATGCGATAAATGGTATTAAATGGATAATGATGTATGGTGCAGTTGTGGTTATGGAAGTTGGTAGTGGGGTTGTAGGGATGGGTTTGAATGTGAACAGATAGTGGGTTGTGAATAATAAATAAAAAGTGCAAGAGTTAATAAATGGTGGGTCATGGTAATGGAACATGATTAATAATCAATGGGGTTGGTTTGTTGATAAGAAGGGCTTGGTTGTGCTGCTTGTGTTTTACTAACTTGATTTGTGGATGGAAGGGATATGTTTTACGAACGATCGATGTGGTTGGTTGTGGATAGTTTACCAGTAGTTAAGGAACTAAATAAACTAATTCTGCTGAAACGTGAAAACCTAAATGGGGTTGGGGTTGTTTGTTGTATGCATTCTTCGTAGTAGCGGTGCCGAGGCATGTGCTCAGTTTCTCTGTTTAGAAGCCATAGGTTGGGCTGTGTGTTTGGTATACATATATATATATATCTGTATCTTTTGTGTTTTATCGCACCCCACCCATGTTGAGCACTTAGTTCCGAACACTCCCATTTCATGGGAGAGGGTGTTTTTCCCTTAGCTCCTTCCTGGTCCTTCTCCCCTAGGCTGTGATGGCTTGAGGTGACCTTACAACTAAGAATCTTCGGGTAGGTTTCGATTGGGGTGGCTTTAGCCTAAGACTCTTCGGGCAGGTTCTACTGTTTTTCCAAGAATATTTGGGATGAGGCCCAGGTGTGTGCGGGCGGGATACGTGGTTGTGAGGCCCAGGTGTGTGCGGGCGGGGATACGTGGTTGTGAGGCCCAGGTGTGTGCGGGCAGGGATACGTGGTTGTGAGGCCGAGGTGTGTGCGGGCGGGGATACGTGGTTGTGAGGCCCAGGTGTGTGCGTGCAGGATACGTGGTTGTGAGGACCAGGTGTGTGCGGGTGGGATACGTGATGGTGAGGCCCATGTGTGTGCGAGATGGGAGAGTGTGGCAGCGTGAGGACGTTTTCCATTAGGAAGAGATGCTAACTAAAGGGAAATGGTGCAGGGTACCCAATACTCTTGTTCATATATTCTACTACCTGTTGTGATTTTGTTTTTGCTGAGTGTGGCTGGTGAGGTTGGGTGGATAGAATTCTTTGCTAGGTTTCTTATGTTGTTCTCACGAGACATTAGGATGTCTCCCCACTTGTGCACGAGAGCTTTAAGTTTCCCTACTGAGTATACTTGTATGCTCACCCTACGTTTACTTTCAGGTTTCCAGGAAGACTACCAGGGTCGTGCGGGACCCTACTAGTCGGACATGAGTTTTTGCTGTTCTTGTACTCTTGTTTTCTTTCGGTATTGTACTTTGAGCTTTCTTGTACTTACACCTTGTTATATAATTGTTTAAACATGCATGTGGGCTTGGTTTGGGTTTATTTCTATACACTTGTTCTTTTCCTTTTTGGTGGTTGACTTTTCCTATTTCTCGATCCAAAATAATAAAAAGGGTAATGCCTCCCATATTTGTGAAAACTCATTGCCTTGGTGCTAGTCTCCACCCCGGGGCCTACTAGAGGCGGGACTCGGGGGTCATTATCTCCCTTTCACCATTGCCAGCTCAGGAGGGCCATATTTGGTTGGAGGGGGTCATGACAGAATGGTATTAGAGCTGATGGTTGAGAGATAGGATATAGTCTGGAGTTAGGCACAGTGAAGATTGCATGGGATGGTAGGGTGACAATGTTAGTTAATCTTGGTGCGTGACATAGTCCAGGGAAGACCGACTAGGACACGAGATTTTAGGGCCCCCCATGATCCAATGAAAGGACTCTGAGCCTACCAAACGACCAAGTTAGACTACTTTGATTGCAGGGTAGAGACCGTAGGGAAGGTACATGCATCATCATGATTGTGTTTTACTTGATTTGGGTGTTCTGGGAAAAAAATTGAAATAAAATGATAAAATAAAACCTTGAGTTTTTCCTTACTACTTGGGCTTAGGCGATCTTTGTTTACCGTACAGCTATGGCACCTGGACGTCATCCCCAGGTGGCTCGGACGGCCGAGGCCCATCAGATCCAGGTGGTCGATCAGTTGAGGATTGACCGAGAGGAGGAAGATAGCCAGTGGAAGAAGACTCTCCTCTCTTTCCAACGACATACCCTCAAGAAGTACGAGGGTAGTACTTTGGATACGGAGACGGAGGGGTGGCTTGAGTAGCTAGGGATCGCTTTTACCTTGATCCGTGCTCCGAGGGAGTATTGGGTTCCCCTAGCAGTCAGTCAGCTGAGAGGTGCAGTGCGATAGTGGTGGACACTCTACCTCAGAGAGAGGATAGAGGCAGAGGTTCCATGGGCTGACTTTGAGAAGGAATTCCAAGAGGAATTCATTTCTTCCATGATCAAGGCGGAGAAGCAGTAGGAGTTACTCTCCCTTCAGTAGGGGATTATGTCGGTATGAGAGCTGGAGATCAAGTTCAACGATCTCCTGCGCTTTGCTTCGGATCTCTTTCCGGATGAGGAGTCTCGGGCGAGACGTTTGGAGGAGGTGCTTCGTCCTTCGCTCTAGTATGCTGTCACCCCCTTCACCCTTCTGATGTACTTGGAGGTACAGAAGAAGGTAGGGGTTTTATAGAGGATTCACTCGCTAGGAGGTGCACCACGAGAGGGGATCCAGCCGGGCTCATCGAAGGGGAAAGCAGTCAACAACAGGTCTCCTGCGACGGTACCTTCCAGGTTCAGGCCAGTGGGGAGCAGGCCCCAACAGTTCCAGTTCAGATCTTCGGGTCCTCGTCCCTTTTCCACAAGGCCAGGACCGAGGTGTTTTTCTTGTGGAGGTTTTGGGCATGTTCAGAGTCGGTTCCCAACTCGAGCTCAGTATGGTGGAGGTGGGCAGGTTCAGCGCCCACCTCAGCAGCACCAGTTGCCGGTGAAGCCCTTCCAGCAGTAGCAGGACCATACTCCTCTGAGGGCAGACTTTGCGGGAGGAGGGCGACCTCAGGGTGCTCCTCAGGGACCTGGACCAGGGCGTGGTCGAGGAGGTGGACGACATCAGAGAGGCAGAGGAGTTGGGCGTGGACAGTGTCATGCAGTAGAGTTGACAGCTCCGGCGGTACCAGAGGTGGTGCGAGGTACGATTTGTTTGTTCAGCACTCTTGTTTCTGCTTTGTTCGATTCGGGAGCTTCGCACTCCTTTGTTGCACCTGGTCTAGCCCATGCTTTGGGACTAGATGTAGAGATACTTTCTGTACCACTGGTACTGAGTACACCAATTGGAGGCCAGACCAGTGTATCTTGTGTTTGCTGGGGATGTGGGCTAATGTTGGGACCACATTGATCTAGTGGGGACCTTCTTCTGTTACAGATGTAGCCATACAATGTCATCCTAGGCATCGACTGGTTGTTTTCTGTTAGTGCCGTTATTGACTACTTCTGGAGAAGAGTCGTGTTCTCCAACGTGGATGGGCAGCGTGTATCTTTTGTTGGCGAGAGGAGCTATCAGGTGGGAAGCCAGCATTTGAAGCCTCTTCTTTCCTTGTTAGGCGGGTTATCAGTGGTTCCAGCTGATACAGAGATGATGGATGTCTCATAGGTTGTTGGGGAGTTCCTTGATGTTTTTTCTGAGGAAGTTGTGACTCTAACCCCCCCCCCCCCCAACGTGACGTTGAGTTCGGGATAGACTTACAACCTAGTGCCCATCCAATTTTGATGGCCCCTTATCGGATGGCACCTTCGAAGTTGCGGGAGTTCCAGATTCAGATTGATGATCTGATGGAGAATGGTTTTGTTCGACCTAGCGTATCGCCATGGGGTGATCCAGTTTTGTTCATGAAGATTGCAGATGGTGGTCTCAGGTTATGCGTAGACTACCGAAGGTTGAACTAGGTAGCGGTCAATAACCGTTACCCCCTTCCAAGGATATATGATATCTTCGAACAACTGAGGGGAGCATGTTGGTTTTGAAAGATTGATCTACGATCTGGATATCATCAGTTGAGGGTAAAGGACAATGACATCTCGAAGACGGATTTCAAGTGCAGGTATGGGCACTTCGAGTTTGTAGTGATGCCGTTTGGAGTTACGAATGCACCAGCTGTGTTCATGGGACTTATGAACTTTGTCTTCTGAGAGTTTCTGGACCGGTTCTTTGTTGTGTTTATCGATGACATTCTGATCTACTCATGATCAGAGGAGGAGAACGTTGAGCATCTCATGGCAGTCTTGGAAGTCCTTCAACACCACCAGCTTTACGGGAAATTGTCGAAGTGTAAGTTCTTGACACAATAAGTACACTTCCTTGGGCACGTGGTGTCTCAGCATGGAGTGTCGGTGGACCCATCGAAGGTGGAGGCAATTGTTTCTTGGGCAGCACCCAAGAGCGTGGAAGAAGTTCATAGTTTCCTGGGGTTAGCAGGTTACTGTCAGAGGTTCGTTTCAGACTTCTCTCGAGTTGCTGCTCCATTGACAGCTTTGACTAGGAAGAACCAGATCTTCCTATGGAGCGAGCAGTGCCAGAAAAATTTCGACTACCTGAAGGAGAAGTTGGTTAGTGATCCCGTACTCAGGTTTCCAGAGGAAGGGCTGTTGTATGAGGTGTTTTGTGATGCTTCTGGCCTTGGTCTGGGGTGCGTGCTGATGCAGAAGAAGGGAGTGATCTGATATGGTTCTAGGCAGTTACGCCCTCACGAGCGTAACTATGCCACCCATGACATAGAGCTTGAAGCAGTAGTGTTCGCACTGAAGTTGTGGCAACATTACCTCTTTGGGGAGCGCTTTGTGGTCTTCTTAGATCACAAGAGCCTGCATTATATCTTCTCCCAACGTGACCTGAACTTAAGGCATTGAAGATGGGTCGAGTTTCTCCAAGAATATGACTTTGATATCTCTTACACTGAAGGTAAGGGAAACATTGTCAAAGATGACCTGAGCAGGAAGTTGCATCAGGAAGTATTTCAGGAATCCACTGATGCTTGGAAGGCGATGGGAGAGTTGGCTGCCTTGCACTTGGATGCCAGGGTAGAAGGTGTTAGAGGCTGTTTGTTTTAGATGACAGTGCAGTCCTCCTTGTTGCATCTGGTGGAAGAGTCTCGGTGGGGGGACTCTGAGGCGGAAGTGATGCAGGATCGTGTTGATCAGGGGAACGCTTCAGAAGGATGGTCAGAGGACAGCGGACATCAGATGCTTTTCCATGGAAGGTTGTTTGTCCCGGAGACAGTGAATGAGGGAGTTCTCCATGAGTTCCATAGCTCATCCTTGGCGGTACATCCAGGAGTTTCAAAAATGTACCAAGGCCCGAGGGAACATTTTTGGTGGCCCGGGGTGAAACGGGCAGTGGCGGAGTTTGTGGCTAAATTCCTAGTGTGTCAGCAAGTGAAGGCTAAACATCGGGTTCCCATTGTTTTGTTGCATCCTTTAGATGTCCCCGAGTGGAAGTGGGATGACATCTCAATGGACTTCGTCACAGGACTACCCAGAGCTCAGGGTGGTTATGATGCTATCTGGGTGGTGGTGGATCAATTGACGTAATCATCTCACTTCTTAGAAATTAAGGAGTCAGGCCCGGTGAGTACCTTAGCACATAGGTATGTAGACGAATTTGTGTGGTTTCATGGAGTCCCGAAGACTATCATCTCAGATCAGGATACTCGGTTTACCTCAAGAGTTTGGAGGGGGTTACAACATGCTTTTGGAACCCAGCTACGCCTTAGTACTACTTTCCACCCCCAGACCGACGGGTAGACAGAGCGGACTATCCCGACGCTGGAGGACATGCTGTGAGCATGCATTCTAGATTTCGGAGGATCATGAGTACGACACTTGCCTTTAGTAGAGTTTGCCTACAACAACAGCTTCCAATCTACTATTGGAATAGCACCGTTTGAGGCTTTGTATGGAAGACCATGTCGTTCACCCATTTGCTGGGCAGAGGTTGGTGAGACAGGTGCTCTTGGGCCAGAGGTAGTGTAGAGCACCACAGAGAAAGTCCATCTTGTACATGATAGGATGAAAGAAGCTCAGGACCGACAAAAGTCTTATGCTGATCGTCGGAGGAGGCCCTTGGGGTTCGAGGTGGGATATCATGTGTTCTTGAAGGTTTCCCCTCGACGGGGGCAGCGGAGGTTTGGGAAGGGGAGAAAGTTCTCACCTAGGTTCATCAGACCTTTTGAGGTGTTGAAGCGAGTTGGCGAGGTGGCATATCAGCAGGCCCTTCCACCATAGTTAGAGAAGGTTCATGACGTCTTCCACGTCTCGCATCTTCGTCAATACTTACATGACGACTCTCACATTATCGACTGGGGAAAGCTAGATATGGGAGACGACGCGACCTTCGAGGAACGACCAGTCATAATCGAGGATCGTAAAGAGAAGGTGCTCCGTGGACGAACCATTCCGTTGCTTTGTGTGTTGTGTAGGCATGGCGACCTCGAGGAGAGCACTTGGGAGCAGGAGACCAAGATGCACGCTTAGTACCCGGAGTTTTTTTGGATTGTGTTTTCCTTTGTTCTTATGAGATTTGTGTTGATGTTGTACTATGTACCTTTGATATTTATGGAATTATTGGATTTTCAGTTGTGAGACCTTTTGTTTCCTTGTTCCTTGGTAATGTGTGACATGTCAGGATGTGTGGGGAAAGGGAAAAACTTGACCCTTAATCGAGACGCATTAATGTGGATGCGATTGAACCTGTGCGGGCGAGTCAGTGCCGCCTAAAGCGGATAATATCTCGACATAGGAGAAGGAATTTCCCAAAAACCACGTGTTCGGGTAGTGAGTTGGTTGTGTGGTGTTGGGGGTAGTACGAGTTGACAAATCCTAATGTATGAAAGTGGGAACCCAATTCTTAATCTAGATGCATTAATGAGGATGCGATTGAACCCGTGCAGCCGAGTCAGTGCCACCTAAAGCGGATAATATCTCGACATAGGAGAAGGAATTCCTAACACATATGATTAGGGTTGTTGGTTGGGTTCCTGTTATAACGAGAACCCTAAGAGGTATCTTGTTGGGTTTCCTCTAGGTTGGTTTTTGAATTATTGGGGACGATAATGTTTTAAGAGGTATCTGATGTAATGGCCCAAACCTCTCCGGCCCATTCCTTTGTCAAAAAGAAGGTCAATAAGTGTTCTGGAGGGTAAAATGGACTTTTCCCACACTTTCTAGAATTTTGAAACTACATGCCGTGTCGTTTGAGTACACGCCGTGTACCCCCTTTCTGGGTATACCTTGTGTTGAAGGACGTGTCCTTGCCGTGTGCAATAAATGGGTACACACCGTGTGTCCAAACTACACGCCATGTAGTCCCTCCCCACATATGCGTTACCCTCAAACCGTGTGTTGACCAGTCAACGGCCGCAGAGCTATGTTGGAAGCCGCGTGGAGACCGTGTGAAATAACCGAGTACACACTGTGTACCATAAAGTACACGCCGTGTACTTTTGCTTTTCTCGCCTATAAAAGGAGGGGTCCCCTCCTCCTTTCAACTCACCCCTCTCCTCCCCTTTCCTCTAAGTAGAGTTCTCCTAAGATACTCGAAGGATCTTTCTTCCATAACTTCTTTGTCCGAGCTCCGATTTACGATCCGTCAGCATCCACGAGATCATAACAATGAGACGAAACTTCCAATATTGGATCCGTTGTCTTTCTTTTGGCCTTTCCTTTCCGACTTCCACTCGAGGAGGTTTGTCCGGGACTAAACGGAAGTGACGGATGCCGACAGACGTCTTCTAAAGTTGATCCGGGGGAGCGTTGCGATCAGAACCTATTGAGGTAGGGATCTTACCTTAGTCTCTCTAGTTTGTGCATCATGTGGGGTGGGTGTTCTCTTGTTTATGTGAAACACTTTTGAACCGGTTTAATAAAGATAATAACTAGCTTATATAACGGGGTTGGGAAGTTTTTATTGCTGTTACTTTATATCTTGTGATATTATGTAGTGAATTGAATGAGATTCTACCTACTGAAAATCATGGTCGTTGGGGGCCTTTGCTTACGCAATTAAATGTTGCCCTCTCTTTCTATTTTTTCTTATGGATGGAAACTTTTTGGAATGTGGAAATTGGTTAATCACGTAAAGTTGGCTGTTTAAAATCTGGAACCCTTGTGTGATCACCCTGGTTAAACAAAATAAAATAATGAACATGTGGGTGTTGGCTTGGATACGTGGCATGTGATGGGGGTGTTTTGTGGGTTTTTGTGGATAGGGTGAGCAGCGGGGCTGCGGTTGACTTGGTTGTGGGTTGGTGTGAATGTTGTGTTGGTAACGGGCAGCAGGGCTGTGATAAATGGTATTAAAGGGATAATGATGTACGATGCAGTTGTGATTATGGAAGTTGGCAGCAGGGCTGCAGGGATGGGTTTGAATGTGAACAAACAGTGGGTTGTGAATAATAAATAAAAAGTGGAATAGTTAATAAATGGCGGGTCATGGTAATGTAACGGGATTAATAATCAATGGGGTTGGTTGGTTGATAAGAAGGGCTTGGTTGTGCTGCTTGTGTTTTCCTAACTTGATTTGTAGATGGCAGGGATATGTTTTACGAACGATCGATGTGGTTGGTTGTGTATAGTTGCCCAGTAGTTAAGGAACTAAATAAACTAATTCTATTGAAACGTGAAAACCTAAATGGGGTTGGGGTTGTTTGTTGTATGCATGCTTCGTAGTAGCGGTGCCGAGGCACATGCTCAGTTTCTCTGTTTAGAAGCCATAGGTTGGGCTATGTGTTTGGTATACATATATATATCTGTATCTTTTGTGTTTTATCGCACCCCACCCATGTTGAGCACTTACTTCCGAAAACTCCCATCTCATGGGAGAGGGTGTTTTTCCCTTAGCTCCTTCATGCTCCTTCTCCCCTAGGCTGTGATGGCTTGAGGCAACCTTACACCTAAGACTCTTCGGGTAGGTTTCGATTGGGGTGGATTTTTCCCAAGACTCCTCAGGCATGTTCTACTGTTTCCCAACAATCTTTGAGATGAGGCCCAGGTGTGTGCGGGCGGGATACGTGGTTGTGAGGCCCAGGTGTGTGCAGGCGGGGATACGTGGTTGTGAGGCCCAGGTGTGTGCGGGCGGGGATACGTGGTTGTGAGGACCAGGTGTGTGCGGGCGGGATACGTGGTTGTGAGGCCCAGGTGTGTGCGGGCGGGATACCTGATGGTGAGTCCCTGGTGTGTGCGGGCGGGGAGAGTGTGGCAGCGTCAAGACATTTGTCGTTAGGAAGAGAAGCTAACTAAAGGGAAATGGTGCGTGGTACCCAATAATCTTGTTCTTATATACTACTACCTGCTGTGATTGTGTTTTTGGTGAGTGTGGCTGGTGAGGTTGGGTGGATAGAATTCCTTTCTAGGTTTCTTCTGTTGTTCTCACGGGACATTAGGATGTCTCCCCACTTGTGCACGAGAGCTTTAGGTTTCCCTAATGAGTATACTTATATGCTCACCCTACGTTTACTTTCAGGTTTCCAGGAGGACTACCAGGGCCGTGCGGGACCCTACTAGTCAGACAGTTGGAGTTTTTGCTGTTGTTGTACTATTGTTTTCTTTCGGTATTGTACTTTGAGCTTTCTTGTACTTGCACCTTGTTATAAAATTGTTTAAACATGCATGTGGGCTTGGTTTGGGTTTATTTCTATACACTTGTTCTTTTCCTTTTTGGTGGTTGACTTGTCCTATTTCCCGATCCTAAATAATAAAAAGGGTAATGCCTCCCATATTTGTAAAAACTCATACCCTTGGTTCTAGTTGCCAGCCCGGGGCCTACTGGAGGTGGGACTCGGGGGTCATTATCTCCCTTTAACCATTTCCAGCTCAAGAGAGGAATCATTGGTGGGAGAGGGTCATGACAGTGTTACACCATCCTTTGGATTAATCTATATAAGAAACACAATTTCACCAAACCTGCACCTCAGAACTTCCCAACTGGTAATCTTATACCTACTTAAATAAATAAGATTGTACCTACATTTCATAGGAATGTCTTATACCCAAAACTTATCTCATATCATGGTGCATCATAGAGATCTCCTCCATTATTCTCCAAGCATATCTAGACTCATGAAATGCCTCACAATGTGAATTTCTACCCAATGCATTAGCCACAATATTAACTTTCCCCAGTGTATATGAAATATTTAAATCATAATCCTCCAGTAATTTTATCCATTATTTTTCTTCACATGTTAAAATTATTCTAGGAGATTATTTACATTAATATATTATGATCTAGGAAGACCACAAAACATTGACCAATGGTGTAATTCTACCAAAATATCATAGTGAATATAACTTCAGAAAGTTAAGGATCAATGTTAGTATCATTAAATTCATGAGTTCATAACTTCCAAGAACATTATGAGATAACCATGGTCACATGTTGATATTATATTCATATAATTAAATCCTACTATTTTTAACATCTTTCATTTTAGGATTTTCTCAGGTCGTTTTGGTTGATGATTGAATGTTTTTGGAGCTTTTGGGCTTGTTCCTGGTTGGTTCATGGTTCGAGAAAACCATGTGCGTATTCCCTGGAAACTCATAAAATTTTTTGGATTCCCAATGGAGGTAACAAAATTAGTTCACTATTCGAAAAAACAATACAACCTTCTCCCTAAACCATGAAATTTGGGACAAAGTCATTTCAAACAGTTGGTGTATTGGTTTTCAGATGATGCACTCAAACCATGAGGCTCCTCTAGTAGCTCAGAAGAGGGTGCACAATTGAGGAATGGTTTTCTATACTTTATAGTAAAAAAATGAAATGTTTTAATCTTAATTTTATATTTAAACTCAAAACACCTCAGTTTGTCCTCATTATACTTCTGGTGAACTAAGATCTTGTCCTAAGAGACAACTCTTGCAGATTTTTTAGAATGATTTCCTTTCGTATTTTGAATCAACCAGATCTAAGAGCGTTAGATCATTAAAATTGATGGTGTGTAGATTTTATTGATCATTCTTAATTATTATTATAAATCCACTCATTTATCCTAGAATGGAACCTTAGATCAGGGTTTTTGATGCTAGATATAAGGGTTGTGACATGATCTAATTGGATTTCTTTTTTATCCAATGTGGAATTGGGAATTATTTTCTAGATCTCCATTGATTGTTATGCGTCATTTGAGAAGAATTATGGTAATTGATTCTTTTCTATTCTATTGATCATGAGTTTGATGAATTGAATATTTTTAATTAGGTTTATTGGATTATGGTTCCTCTTTTCTTCATATAACCCTCATTCTCATTGGTTGTGGATTTCATGAATTATTGATTATTCCAAGTGTTTTAAGGCGGTTGGTTTTGTAAATAAGATTTTTATTATTTACCAAGAATGATTTCTCATTTTTAAATGGTTTTTAAATCATTAAATGTGTGATTTATAATTCAATAATTATTCAACTTTTGTCTATTTTTATGCAAAAAAATTCTCCCTTGAATTTATTTTTATATAAATTTATTTCAAAGCTTGTTTTATATTTTTATGAAAGGTGATTTCAAAGAATTTTGTATTTTGATGAAAAATGAAAACAATGAATATGGTATTCTGATGGCTAGTAATTTGAAGGGATTTTTTATTTTGATGAAAATCTATTTTCAAGAAAGTTTTATATTAATGAAAATTAATTTCCAAGCATGTTACAACTCGATGAAAAGTTGTTTTAAAATCATGGTATGTGAAATTGAATTGCCTCAAGGTATAAGAAACAAATATTGATTACTTTGAATTGATTGAACTAGATAAAGGAAGAGCACATGGGAACCTATGGAACAAAATCAGGGAATAGAATTGGGAAAAACATGCTAGTCATGGTATGTTTTTATTATCAAGGAAATTTGATTACAACTATAATAATACATTGGATTTGATGACACCATTAGGGGGTCCAATTGTTGGGGTGTTCATCTGTCCCATTGTGTTTTTTGGCCTAAGTAATTGTGTAGCACATTAGTCATGACCACTCATAGAGGTGTCAGGATCATATCTAGATTAAACCTATTGTATCATGGGACTTGGTTTCCATGTTACTAGTCTTTGTGAAATGGATGTTTATTTATTCTTGGATATTTAATTTTTTTTTGAATTCCATGCAATGTTTGAATGATTTAAATAATATTTTTTTCTTCAAATGTGATTTAAAAATTGGTATATTTAGGAAAGGTTATGATAAATATTTAAGAGGATGAATTTATATTATTTTATATAAATTGTAAAAAAAATTAGGCATTTTTTTTCTAAAGGAGAACAATTGGTTTACCTTATAAATATTACTTATGAAATACTTGGTGGGTCCCTACAAGGATTGTTTTATAAAAACCTACACATAAGTTTCGGTGTGTATAGACCCTATTCTATCAAACATGTGTAAATTCAAGGTGAATCAAGGATTCAAAATGTATTTCTAATAGTGGTGTGTGGTAGTTAGGTGGTGACTTGGTTCATATGGATATGGATTTTCTACCATTTGAGTATTTTTTTTTGTTTATTTTTGTTTGGAAAATTTATTGTACTTATTTTAGTTTTCTGACATCTATCCTTGATATGGAATATTGAAAATATTCTACGCAATCCATTTTTGTTTTTTATGTTTTATATTTTTGGTTGAAACCATTCCTAATGCTAATTATGGATTCCCAGGAACTTTTTTTCCAGCCTATAGTGATCGTGGACAACCTTCAGGCCTTACCGCAATCCAGATCGAGTGTTCAGTCTAGGGATGACCTGAGTTGGGTGGTGAAAACCGCTCTATCCAACATTATAACTCAATCCATAATGATATGGGAAATATTACAATATACCAGAAACAAAGCTCCTTCCTTGGGAAAATGAATAACCAGAGTGTTGGCTAGATTCTCTATAAAATACTCAAAATTATATTTTCACTAGCCAGTCCACAAAAATGTGTGAGACTTCATAGTTAATGTCATAATAGGAGTCAAAATTAAAGGGTTTTTGGGTATAAACCTATTATAATATCCTATAAAATCAAGTAAACACCACACCTCTACAAAATTATTAGGGAAAACCAAAGAAATAACTACCTAAATCATAAAAATATCTATTTATAACCTCCATTAACACACAAAATATCCTATGAAATGAACCTCATGGGTCCAGAACATGCACTTAGACCACTTCTGAAATAGTTTATTACACTAAAGAACCTCTAAAAAATATTTTTTATTATACATATACTCATAATAATACATAGAATATATCATTATATTGTAAATAAACACCACCATGAACTAATATAACTCACATAATATAGAATTCCTTAGTCCCATGAATATGTATGGAGAATTCATGACACAAATGAGTTCCAAAATGAACTAATAATTCTCATAATTCAATCTAAAATAATTCTTCAACATATCCCCATCTTCTAATAGCATCTGATGATATCTCAATCACAAATAAATATTTTAGAACTATATTGCTCCATTTTTTATCAAATAGATAACCAATTTATAAAAGGTTCATAGATTCTTTATCATCACCTAGTTCAAGTGATGACAGTAGATATACTAAAATAGAGTTCCATCCATATATTTTATAAAAATGTTTGAATCACCCCAAGGTAAAAAACTACACTAGATAAAACCTCACTATATAGATCATCAATATGAATTCATAGTTTCTACAAAATATATGGTTCCATAATATATAGAGACATCAATATCAGAGTGAAGAACTTTTGAAAATCCATCCCAAACTTGATCTTTAATCAGGGGGGGAGGGGTAATTTAAAATCCTCTTTAGGGAAGAAATTGGGGTGATCTTTTATAACCCTGTGAGACACCACTGACTAATCCTCCACTAAACACAACATCTTTCTCGCCATCATGGAAAATACACTTTCATGAATCCTATAACCCATTTAATATTCTCGATCATCCAAAAACATGAAATGCCCTTTGTTAACATCATAGAATATAACTCACATCCTGAATACATACATAATATCCTACACCGAGTAACTCTATTCCATATCGAAGATGATGTCATATATCCATATCTTCAAACATCATAAATCTTCCCAATAGATATTCTAGCCTAATATCAACTCACAATATTTATATATATCATATAAGCTAGATCTTCCTCTAACTATATTAATCAATTCCAAGGGAACTAAAAGACTCTCTCCATCAATTATTATAGGATGGAATAGGGTGGGAATAATTAAGGAGTGTGTTTCTCCATAATAAAATAATTCATACATGCAAGTGAAATATAAGTATATAATAGATTTTATGATGTTTATTTCCCCTAGTGGTATAATCTTTAAATCATGCATCTAACCCAACCTTTCTCCATGATATTTACAAACCTGATGGATACAAATTCTATAGACATGCTCTATTCTCTCAAGACTAGGTACATTGCATGGCTCTTCTCATCCTGCACCATCCACTTACTATTGGGATAAACATGGAGTAACCTTTTTCTTTACCACCTTTGTGGATATTGGTTCAAGGTTTTAACTAAAAAGAAATAAAAGACCCATGTTGACCACTATGGAAGTTTTTTCAATTGATCATATGATGTTCATAGACTCCATAATAATGAAATCCACATTATATTCTCTGTAAGTGATCTGAGAATTTTTGGATAATGAAAACTCAGACAAGGAATGTTAAAATTGAACTATGGGAACCTAATATTACTATTGTCTAGGAAAAATAGAAACTGTGTCTATACCTATAATCCATTTGGAGTCATAATTACTGAACTTCTGTTATGACCTCAGTTGCACATGCATCATATCAATCAATTCCTCCTTTTTATCTACCTCCAAATACATTGAAAATGTAAATGGGGTGACTGTGTACTAGATGGTTAGACACAATGCCTTCTCTAGTCATCGATCTATGGACTCCTCATCAAGATAAATTTTAGGTTCTATGTGGAGAAATTAATTTAATTAAATACTAAGATTCTATATTCTTGAGTTCTCATGCTCAATGGAGACAATCACCTACCTATTGGATACCCTCCATATCAATTACATGATCTCTATGTGAAATTATTTCTAAAAATATTCCCATGAAACTTAATCCTCATTCCAAACTATGAGATAAAAAATTCACCACTATTTCACTACACCACACATCAGACTAAGATCCAATAGAATTAAATACCTATCCTGATAATAGATAAAACTAAAAGGAATATCAAGATCTTTTAATTGGAACTTACCATCTAAATCAATTTCACTCCTCACATACTTTGAAAGAATCTAGCACTAAAACTCAGAAAGTTTCTTCCTCCAAGCATCATTATTATCTATTATAATTATATGGTGGGATTATAGTGTATCTTGTTAAATATTGTCTATATGAACCAGATAGAAACATCAACATGGATCCATACCTTAAATATTGAAAATAGTTAGAGACTTTCTAAAGAAAAACATACAATAAATATGATTCATTTAGTTAAGGTTCATATTAATTACCATTTTCATACCCATTAAATCACATACATAAACTATACTAATGCAAGATCCTTACCCAGGTATCTATGATGCAAGAAGAATCAGTTTGTGTAACACATTCAGTATCCTTAGGTTCCTTCCATTATATCACAGGGGGCCCCAAAAATCTTATGTACTATCTAGTCTTCTTTTCCAATATCATATGATATATTTAATTGACACAGTTTCCCTACCAACTAATACAATTATCACCAGTTCCAATCTCAAAACTCCATCCTTTATCTCAACCAAAATATTTGATAGCACTCTATCACAAACCCCATCCATCTACTAATACCCCACATATGTTGGTGGTGAAGAGAGGAGTGACCCATAAATTTCACCTATAATATTCCATAGGTTGAGGACTATCACTGAGGGTATAAAGATGTATGAAATTGGAGTCATTAACCTCAATATACCCTAGGAAATATTAAAATATCCCCCAATAAAATCCATACATAATAAATAATCAATCAAAACACAAGTAATTAAATACAATTTAAAATAAAAATGAATTATACCAACAAAATTCATAGTCAGTGACTAAAAACATTGGTATATCCTCAGCAAACACTATGAGCTACTAGGACCATACTCAATTAATAACTATCTCCCACAGGCCTAAAAACTAGATACGTATATATATATAGTATTAATAATACAAGTATAGTCAATAAGATCCTCTTTGAAACATCTCACACAAATATGAAGGAAGCATGTAAAATAAAATCGATAAATATAGGAAATCAACTCATTACCTAGATTAGGTGAACTACATAAAATACTCAACAAGGCCCACTCATTGAATTAAAAATTGAAGTAAGTAACATAATATTGAACTAATATATATTAGGATGGAATCATGTATCCAATTACCCACTGAAATAGTATCCTTCACCCTAATAGACTATCAATGAGTGATCCTTACCGCTCTACATATAATCCTTCTCATCCTTGAATACAACTCATATCTATATCATCATCTCATTTTATACCCTATATATCCACACTATACCAAATCTCATCACATACCATAACTATATAATGATTTTAAAATCCATCACAACCATTATATCCTTCACTTTACATCAATAAATCACCAACTGTGTAAGTACTCATGTGTTAACTTCTATTTCTATAGTTGGAATTCAAGAATTTTTTATAACATGAAACTAATACTACCTGCACATGCATGTATGGTAAAATAATAGATATCACAACCTGTATGGGAAAAATACCTTACACCAAAATTCATTTCATCCCAAGTATGAAACATGCTTAATATCCTCTATCATGTTCATTAACTAATTTTTTTCTTTTATTTCCTTAATTTCCCTTTTTATTTGGTTTCAAAAATATTTAAGTTTTCATTTGAGGTTTTGAGTTGGTACGGTCATTAACCTTTACAACAGGTTAGGTATGTTGGATAAAGTAAAAATGGTTATGGTTTCACCATATAAATATTCTTAATTTTTTTATAATTTTCATGTTTATACATTCATAATATTTTTACAACCATCCATGTAAGGTGGTGATGAAACAATTGAATACGTATATTCATGGAGGTGGTTGTCCACACATAAGCATAAGATATGTTTTCATTTTTATAATGAATGAAAATGAAATAAAGTAATAAATGATTTGATTATAAATTATCATAATAATATTATAAATATCATAATTATTAATTAAATATATCTTTAATACCATCCATGTGAGATGGTAATTAAAAATGAAATGTATCGTTCATGGAGTCGGAAGCCCAAAGTACACTTGAACATCATTTCCATTTTCCAATGTATTAGAGGGTATGAAGTTAGAAAATATATTATATTTATAGAATTTTAATTAGATCATAAATACCATATATATTCATTAATTACATATTTATTATCATACATGTGATTTGGTAATGAAAAATGATATACAATGCTTCGTGGAGATGGTAGTCTGCATATATTCAAGAGCGATATTTTAATTATATATTGGATGTAAAGAAGATGAAAAAAATTTGTACCATAAATATAATTAAATTTAAGTATATTAAATATATTAATGTAACTATATATGTATGTTTAGAATATATTTTATGGTGGTGGAAAAATAAATAAACTTGAATGAATTCAGGTAAGACTTATTCCTCTTCCTTTGAAATCCTCCATTAAAATGAACATAAGACCATTAAAAGAGAGGTTTATGGTCACACCAGGGGATTGATAACATGATATGAGAATTTTGAATTGGTATTTGGTTATAATTAGAAGAGAAAACAAAACTCATATATAACTTTTAAAAATTTATATTAAGTCCCCTTTTATAGGAAAATATTCATGGTATTTTCAAAAATATTAAGTATTTAGTGGTCCTGAAAGTAAATTTAAAAATGAAAAGTGGTAAATAAATGGAACATGTATGGTACGATCCACTATTTAAAATATCCATTTTACTCTAATATTGTTTTCGAATTTTAAAATCAATTTATCAAATATTGATAAACATTGTATATCCTTGAAGTCATTTTCAAGATTATTCACATAATTTGATTTTAAAAACAGAATGATAAAAGAGTATACAGAATATAAACACTTAAATAATCACTTATAATTTATAATTATATATATAATTATTTTACAAACATAATTTATCTAAAAATTATTAGTTTTAATTTTTTTTAAACTCATTTACTTGATTTTTTTGCTTCATACACAAGTGGTTTCTCGACACTTCGTAAGAATTTTTGAAAATTATACCCTCGTTCAAAATTAAAAATAAATTAATTTATTAAACATAAAAATTATTATCTTGAACCATTCATATTTTTTATTCTTATCATTATTATGACAATGTATTAAGTGAGCGTGAGAAATAGTTTTTTATATTAATTTAATTATATAAAATAAATGTCATAATCAAATAAGGTGGAAAAAATGGAAAAAATTATATCATAGGACAAGTTATATTCTATATACACTCATAAAATAAAATATATACAATTTTTATAGATATTTGTATCATTTTATATTATTTTGACCCAAACATTGAACCTTTTAACCTTTACCGTGGTGACAAACTTTTACTATGGTAACTATTCATTATGAAAAAAATTAAATTAAACACAATGAAAAATTATAAAATTTTTATCCCAAAAATTAAATCTATTTTATAATATTCAATTGATATATATGGTAAAAATTAATATTAACATATCTTAAACAAACAATTAAAACTGTTTTTAGAAAAATTCCCTTTTTAAGCATAAAAATGATTTCACTAGAAAATAACATATAACATTGATTCCCTATAAATTTATTAGATTTTATTTTAAAAAATAAAAATTATTTGAATTTAGATTCAATAAAAAACCATAAGTAACATTTTTAATACTTGATCAAAAGTGAAGAACCAAATATTATTTTTCCCGAATAAAAACATTACTTAGTTTTCCAAAATGTCAAGGATAGATTTCTAAGTTCTTAATTATATTTATAAATTACTTATATTAATTAATAAATATATATTTTAGATATATAAAAATTCATATAATTAAATGTTATTCTTATAACATAATAATATCATAAAAATGAAAATATTTATAAAATTATTATTTTTCACTTTTCACCTAAAAATCACCTTTTTTAAAAAATCCAAAAAAAATTAACATAATATTATTTTTGAAATGATTATGTAAATAATGGGGACCTTTTTTCAATTTCAATTTCTAAAAATATGAAATTTAACTTTTAAATAAAAATAAAATATATAAAGAAAACATGACTTTATAAATAAATGACCCTTTTAAACTTTAATTGTTCTTAACCTTATATCATATAAATTAAAAAAGAGTGATAATTTTTTTTTTCACATTATAATAATTATGTATTTATTTTTAAAATTAATTTTAATAAAATATAGTTCACCATAGTTTATTTTTTTCCATATCACACCTTATTAAACAAGATATTTATATAAAGTAATACATTTGTAAATCTCATGGAGTTACACCTATAATTCCATCCAGGTGATGTTTGATTTACCAGGGATCTAAGTTTACTAATAGAGCTCAAAGTGATAAACATTTTCTCATGTTTTTCTAAGGATCTCATTTAATTAGAAAATTTTCTCATATAACAAAAATAAAAAAGAAATCCCCTAAACAAGGATCATGAGAAACATATTACTCATTGAGGGTTGTTTAGGAAAAGTGGTTGAGAATTTAGTATATCAAAACCTTCTTCTAAAATTTCTTAAATAAGGATCTAATCTAGAGAGCAGCATCCTCATTGATTTTGAGAATAAGGAACTTTCCATGTTTGTGTGTTTTTCTAAAAACCATTGTAGAAGGCACATTTTGTGAAGATGACTTCATTATAAAATATTTTAAGAATGTTATTTCTTTCCTAGTTCATTATTCACTATATGTTTTTATTTTTTATTATAAATATATAATAAAAAATTAAATTTTTTATTTGGAATTACTTTTAATAAAGTATTCTAAAAATATTTCACCCCTTATTACCCTAACCTGTTTTAAAGGGGAGTCCACCATATAATCTTATCATTGTTCTCAATTTTGGATTACATTTCTCCCTTCCCAACACATTAATAAACCAATATAATATTATTAATATGACCAAAATAATAATACACAATAATTTAATTAATAAGATTTACTAATTGTTAAAAACCAATATATGATTTTGTATAAATAATTATAATAATGTAATTAATAATTTAATAATAATATAATAATTATTTATGAATAATTTAAAATGTAAATAAATTTTAATATAAATAATAATTAAAAACAAATAATAAATTTATAATTTAATTAATCATATAATTAATCCTTATTGATAACATAATTTAAAATTAAATAGCAATTATTATTAATAATAACTTAATTATAAATTAATATTATAATTATTTATCATTAAAAAATAATAATTAATAATAATAATAACTAATAATGAAAATAAATATTTTAATTATTATGAAATTCTATGTTTTTAGTTTTCATACTGAGGAAGATATTAGTGATACTTTGGTTAAATAATTTAGTCAACTCTTCCATGAGACCATATCTCTCATAATGAAAGAATAATGGATGTCATGAAGCCTGACCTCAATGGCATACATAATTCCATAACTAATCATGAACTACCCATGAGAAAGTCAAACAAGGTCTCTGCTCCATAAACATGGGAAACAATCCTAGTTTGGATGGTTTTACCAATATATTCTTATCACACTTCTAGGATCTTCATCATGAGGATGCGTTATAAACTATGAGATAATTATTTTCCATATAATTCATACATACTACCATCAAATCATATTTTCTTTTTCTTATTGTAATGAATGAACATGTTTTTGATGTTAAAAACTTTAGACCCCATGTTTTGGGAAACAACCTTCCAAAAACCATCAGTAAAATCTTGGATCTTCGACTTGGAGTCATGGATAGATGGGTTGTTACACCAAATCAATACGGATTAATTTCATATTGTATAATACAATAAAATATTTATACTATATCTATGTGCGTTAATATTATTTAGAATAAATCTAATCATGGAAACATGGACTTGAGGATTAATGTTCTTAGTTCATTTGACACTCTTTGATTAAAAATTATAAGGGATATTTTTTAAATGCATTTACTTTCCAATGAATTTATTTCTTTCCTTGATTCTCACTAATAGAGAACTCCGAACTGTATTTTGGTGAATTTTACCCATAAGGGTATTTACAACGCTCAATAGGTGTCTATTAAGGGTTCCCCTCTTAACCCTTTTATTTGGAATGGTTGAAGATTATTTGAGTAAATGTATCTTGAAGGCTACCTACAATGATGTATTATACCCTATCTAGGTTTCTATGAGTATGAAAAATCCAATAAATATTTTTATTCTAATGAACTCCTTTTTTAATTTATGGAAGTGATACCTATATTAATACCATCATACAGATCTTTAATCATAGTAAAAAAGTTTCTACGAAAGTTTTCAATATGAATAATTCATTTTCATTCTTTGGAAAAGGTATTAGCATCACTAGAAAAAAAATTATCATCTACTTCCTAAACATCATGAAAGGTAGTCTTCCCTTTAATTATATTGGGGTTCCCATATTATGTGGTGAAAACAGATCTATGTACCTTGAGAGTATTGAATATAGTATTTTCCCTTAGCATGAAACATTAAAAAAGGAAAATACTCTCCTAAGAGGGGATAATCTATATTTTGAACTCCATCATCACATCAAGTTTTTCTCATCCCTTACATATTTTTAAATAGATTCCTAGAATTATGAAGATATTGGATGAAAAAATTATGAACTATGGTTATAATGGATCAATCTATGAGAAGAATCCAATTATTATTTCTTGTAGAAAATGTGTCATGACACTGGACCTTGGTGTATTTAGAATTAAAAATTTTAGAATGTTAAATGACTCCCAAATTTCTATCTTTTGGTATAATATTATTGGGAACAAGTGGGAATCATTTTGATTCTTGAATAAGAGTCTTATTGATACGCTCATGATGGAGAATAGATTGTTTCTCATATGAAAGATCTATCCTACTATTCACGATATATATGATACGATATCCATGCACACTCAATAGCTCCCATAGAGGAACTCTGAAATCAACCTCTAGAATTTATGATAGATTGAATTATGAATTATTTATCATTATTAAATTTTTGATGATTTTAAAGGCCTCTTCATCCCAAATTCCCTTTATCAGTGGGATATAGATAAAAATTTTATTCTGGTCAAGGTTGCATAACAAATTCATGATTTTCAATTATTCGATCATGATCATATGATCTAACAGCAGAACTATTTGGGTTTTGTTAATTCTAAACTATATTACCATTATTTATTTCATTATTAGGATATAACTCCCATTTGGTTAAAAAATTCAAAGATTCTTTTATTCTTCCACGTAATAGGGTACTAATTTGGAGACTTTTCTTTATAGGTTACTCACATATGACGATTTTTGGGATACATGTATCTGAAATACCTTATTCTGATCCTCCTGTCTTTAAATTTTGGAAGGTTCAAACCAAATTTTATTTTATTTCCTACTTTTTTTCACATATGGAATAATTCTATAGATGGGTTTCATCTTTTTTAACCTACCATCAGTAGTTTACATGACCTCTTAGACACCATTTTCCATTAAATCTCAACAAGAAATCATTCAACCTTGTGCTGATTATTATGGAAGAGTGTATTCATCAAATATGGATTTACTATAATTTACATATATTTCATGTTAAGCCTATCTCTACCAAGGATATTCATTAAAGAATAATTAAGGAGGTGTAGTTAGAAATTATGGCACAAACCAGTCCCCTGAAAAATGATGTTTCATATTTGATTATCATGAGGACCCCTGGATTTCATGGGATTCCATGGTAACTAATTAAGATTTAATATGTTACATGGATTACAATATGGGAAAATTAGATCAAATTTAATATTAATGGATCTTCAATGGGAACTCTAGGAACGTCGGGGTTTAGTGGTGTATTTGAAAACTACCAGGGGTTCATTAATGGATCTTTTACTCAATTACTTGGGAATTATATTGTGTATAAAGTTGAGTTTTCATATATTAAAATTTCTATTAACTATTCCATGAAACTTAATTATCATTTTATTTGTATTGAAAGTGACTCTATGATTACTGTCAAATCATTTAATACTTTAAATCTCTCAATTCCTTTACCGATCCTCAAAGAATAATTTCACTTTTTATGATATTATGAAGATATTTTATATGGATCACACACATCTTTAAGTAAGGCAATCAGGTTTTTGATGCTCTATCAAACAAGGTCGTTAGGAAAGGTTTATATTACCATTATTTCTCTATATCATATTATCTCATGTATCTTTATAATTCTAACATTTCTAGAGAGATTTATTATTGTATTAATCACCCCTCATTATAGTAAAAATCATCATATTTCTATTTAACTCAATTTAAAAAAGAGGTTATACAATAGTTTAGAACCATTGGTATAGGTCCCTAAATCATTGGTATAATAAATTTAATTAGAAATACCTATACTAATGATTTGACCAAACCATTATTATAGTTATCCTTTAAAAATGAAATTCTGTGTTTTAATCTCAGAACATATAGGTTATATTCCAAACACTTTACCACTTTAATGAAACATATTTTATGTTCATATGTATGTAAATATATTTATGTGTGTATGTCTAAAACTAATTTTTTATTTGGAATCATCTAATATTATTATTATTATTACACATATTTTAATATATAAATATATAATATTTTCTAAAATATGATTTATATACTATTAAATTTTTTTTTAACATAATATATAGTAAATTTAGTAAAAATTGTTTATAAAGTATAAGAAATTAAAAATTAATTAATATATTAAGATAAGTTGAAAACTTGTCTTTAACTTTAAATGAACATAAATTTTGATCTGAGTATCTGTTTTAACACTAAGAGATATAAAATTGTACCATCTGAAAGGAACTATGTTGTGTTGTCTCAGGGGACCTTGGTCACTATTTTCTCATGGTCAAAAGGCCTATAAGGGATCAAAAATTATTTTTTTATTAAGATATCCTAAATTTTAAACATTCTATAGAATTTTATCTTCATTTTAGTGGGTAATATTATATTTTTTGATAGATACAACTTTCATTTCCAAGGGTAACATTCATATGGGTATTATGGAATTTAAATTTTATTATTTTTGAAATTTCTGTGTTATTTATAATTTAATATATATTTATATTATATACATATTTTTATATATTTACATATAAAACATTAATTTATAAATAAATATTTAAAAATATTTACATTTAAGATATATTTTTAAATATATAAACCATATAAAAATAAAAAATTATAATCCAGTTTATTTAAAATAAAAATTATATATATTAAAATAATTATATATTAAAAAATATATATAAAAATATATAAATAACATATAAGTCATATTTAAGAAAATATAATATATATATATATATCAATATAATGTCAATATATTTATATATTAAAAAGTGTACAATAAAAATAATAATACATTCTTCAAAAAACTTATATATATATATATATTTATATTTACATATATATAAATATAAATGAATATTCAAGAAAATGGAAATTTTTATTGAATTTTAGATGGAGGATGTAGGGTCAAAACTTGTTGGAATTTTTTAAGGGGCCACTTATACCAATAGTTTGACCAAAACCTGAGATGTTTATGAATTATTATTATTATTATTGTTATTATTACTATTGTAGGGAATGTACATCTTGGTGGTTTGGATACTCCATGTTGATTGGTTAATCTTGGGTGTCCTAGCTTCGATGACAACTAAGCATGTTAATGAACACACCTAAAAGGGAGTTCAAGTGGCTGAAGAAACACCCATTTAGTATGGTATAGTTCCTGGGGATTTGAGGATTTCAAGGAATTCACCCTCTATAAATATTTTATATTCTACCATTTTAATTGATTTAGGGACTTCATCTTGTTTTTCTTCCACTAATTTTTAAGGAGAGGATTTCTTGAATATGTCATCCTCTCAGTCAATAAATTCTATTTGAAGAAAGTACGTGAATTATATCTCTTCTTCTTAGTCCTTTATGAATCATGATGGTTCATCCTTTCAAAATTCAGAAAAAATATTGGGTATATATAGAGTGTAATATTCCATAATTAGGGATTCTATAGGTGGAGGATATTAATTTGAATAATAAATCCCCACATTTTAAATTTTCGAGTCAAAATATTTTGAAGAAGGGTGATACAATTTTTGTTGAAGTGAGATGAGTAATTATTTATGAAATGATTAATGAAAGTAATCTTTCCATAATTGTTTATTTATGTTCATAGTATAAATAAAATAGATAGATTTTTCATGATATTAAGAATTTTATTTTTGAATGTTGGGTCTTTGATGATAGGAAAATAACTTCCTTTGGTAAAAGATTCATTCATATTGTTTTCCCATACATAGCCTCAAAATCAAAATCTTGAGGATTCAAATATGTAAATTAGAATCCTAAAATATAAAGAATTAATAAATAAAATATACTATTCAATCCATTGAATTTATAAAATTTCATCACTCAGGTATGGAATTGTATTAGAGGATTGATTTGTTTTCCTTGGCACCCACAAATCCTATGTGAAATTTCTTATATAGTAGGATTTACAATCATGATATATAAATAAAAAGAATGAGATATATATTGACACTTTTCATGGGTACTAGTTGAAATTGATATTTAGTTTTTCTTTGATCAAAACTATGTTTTTAATTGTTTTTTAATACATAATTTCTTTTCCAGTTAAAAAAGGGTAGGTCCCTATTTTTTGTAGAGAGTGTACCAATATTGGCCCTCCTTTTGATACATATATCAGGAAGTTATTTTCTATGAAATTTCGAATGAAAGATAATTCTAGTGATATTTTAAAAAGATTTAAACTTTCGAATGAAGTCTTTGAATTTCCTTGAAAAGATAAATGTAGTGATATATCACATTTATATAAGATGTATATAGAAAAATTAGAATATGTTAGACATGATTTTACCATAATTTAGTCTAAGATGGCTAGGTGTAGGTGCCCTTAAAATTTTAAACTGAAAAAAAAACAGTTTCCTTATCTAGTAGGAAATGAAGTGACCACTAATCAAGATTATACTAATGAGTCAAAAATGGAAAGTTGACATGAATTTAATTCTGATTATGTTTTAGAGCATGTTCAATTGGAAGATTTTATCTATGCATAGGGTAAAAATTAAAATAATTAAATTGTTATTTTCACATTATCCTTAGCTTAGATCAATAAAATTAAATCACATAAAGGAACTGAAAACATAGATATTAATAATAAATCTCTAAATAATCATATGGAGGATTCCATAGTATTGGGTAAAGAGGAGAGTTTCTCTAAGAAGTCACGTAAGCAATTAATTTTGAATTATGTAAGTTTATTAAAGAGGGATAAGTAGTTTTCCCCCCTGATATTTGAGTTCCTCGAATATAGATATAGGTTTATAAATAATAAGGGTTATAAGGTAAATTGGTTACGATGATTCTGTGAGTGTGGATTCAGTTTCAACACTAAGTAACTTGATATCTAGTGGTAGTGATACCCAAAATTTTATTCGTAAGGAAGGGGAAAAACCTATCATGTATATTTTTGTATGTGGTAGTGAAACTTATTAGAATGTTATAGTTACCATGATTGATGCAGGGTTTCAAGATTCAGCAAATAAAAGTTTTGTATAATATCTAGGGACCACTTTGGTAAGTGGTAATTAAAACAAAACAAAAGTTAAGGCATTTATTGATTTTTTTTCTTGAGGAAAATATAAATTTGATGGGATATGAAATTGAACTATTATTAATATAGATATAGAAACATAATGTATTACTTATAAGGAAGTTGATACATGTTGAAAGGTTGATCCCAAGGAGGTAGCATGTTTAGCTACTCTATTCACTAATATTGTAAGATCTCATGGTCTTCAAGACAAGGACTGTGTTGAGTATAAGGATATTGAAAAAGAAAATTTGGTTACTCTAGATTGGGAGTGTTATTCTAATACATCTATGTTAGATTGACTTGGTGTGATAAGTATCTCTTTGAATTCAAGATAAAATGGGTTATTCCAAATGAAATAGGCCCTTTAGGGGACTTTTTACAACTTTTCTTATTCAGAGATCTTGGTTGGAACTCAAGAAGATATGGATGATAATAAATAGTAAAGAACTAGGGTATCTTATGATGAAAATGATCCACATTAGTTATCCAATGTGTGTAGGAGAGACCAAAAACTATTTGGTAGAGGTAAAACACAACATATGTGTTTTATGGAAAAAATAAAGAATGATTTTTTTTCTAGATAGATGGAGACTCTTCAGTATTTTGGAATGGTATGTTTGTATTGAAAGAGGGAATGATTGTTATGTATGTCCCTAGTCTCTATTACTTCAATTTTAGTATTTTTTAATTTGGTGGATATATGATCTTGACCCGTTTTGATTAAATATTATTATTGTTTTTATTATTATTTAATCCCCGCCTGATGGGTTATTGGTATTGATAGTGAGGATGGGATGGTGTCTACCTAGGGGGGGAGATAATGGGAGATTAATATTAATAATCATAGTAAAATCATGGTTAATGAGTTAGTAATTTAATATATTTTCTCATTTCATTACCTATTGATCTTGATCTTGAAGAAATCCTTGATGGTTGAAAGCATGGTACTGTTCAAGATGCCTCGATCATTCAGATGAGATGATAGGTGATAATAGATAAATCTAGGGTTGTGGGAGTTCAACCCTTGTAATCTTTCAAATATTTGGTATTTTAAATAATAATAAATAAAGGTTTAATATCACATTTAGTTCCCAATTTAGATGAGGTCTTAGAGATATTGGAGATATGAATGTTATTGTTCATTGTACATATTATTCCAAAAAAGGTACAAAACATAGCTGAATATAAGACTTAGTTAATCAAGTATACTTGATTTTTATCACTCAAAGGATATGTATCTCTATTGGGCATGTCTTATTTCACTATTTATAACCTTCTGATGCATTATTTTAAAAATCTTATTGATTTTCATCTTTTTTTCTAAAGCTTGTATTATTTTATTTTGATGAATGGTGAAAATGTTTTTACCCACACTCTGTTAGGAACACATTTACATAGGTTTGGATTTTTATTTATGGTCTATATCTTTTTCTTTGGAAATATATGGTTTTTTATGACATAGTTACCACATAGGTGTCCCTATTTGAATGGATAAGTGAAAAAAAATAGTTTGATATGGATAGATTTATAAGGTCTTGTTGGAAGTTGATCTTTGGGATACTCTGATTTATAAGGTCTTTGTATATACACAAAAATGATAATATTAATCTAAAGATATATTATATGAAAATTACTTTATATTTTGATACCTGTAATATATTTTTCTACTATAGGAAAAAAATATACTAAATCAAAGATTTTTGAATCCCATTATATAAAGAGGAATTTTCCACAGATCTAAAAGAAGAAAACCATGATGGATGCTGTCCCAAATGGCGTATAAGGATTCACTAGGGGCACTTAGGGGTAAATTATTCATGAGAATGGAGTCTCACATTTAGGGGATCAGGACGGGACTGAGCAGTAGGTGGAAGAGGTAACTAGTCGTAAAAAGACTGGAATTCTTATTTTTGGGGAACTTGAACTAGTGGGTGGGTGCAGTATAGAAAAAAGTGCTTGTTATACTTAACCTATGGTGGTCCCTTCTAGGATGATGTAGATACAAACTATGTAGGGTTGGAAGAAATCGTACTTGAGAATGATGGAGAGAAAAATGATGGATCATAGGGGGAGTCTATAGATGATGGGTTGAATTCCCAAATCAAGGTTGAATGGAAGGAAGATAAAATCACTCATGTAGAATACGGTGATGAATATTCTGATATTGAATTATCTACACAATATATTTTTTCCCAACAATTATGGAAAGATCAATTGATGTTTTCTTCTAGGGATCATAATGGAAAAGCTTATTGCTGAGTCCTTTTCTAGATTCCAATCAAAGAAGTTTCCCCTCACCTTAGGTCCTTGAATGAGAATTTACCTAAAAGGAAAAATCTTTATTTTAATGAACTACTTCAAAAAAGGCTATGGTGGAAATATGATGACACTAGTATAGTTTTAGGGATTACATATGAACATTCAATGGAGTATTTTTACAAGCTATAGGTTTATACCGGGAAATACATGGAACCTGTTTCTTCTAGGAGGCTCTAATATGTGAAAATATGTAACAATTCTCAACCTAGGGGACCCCAATTCCTTCACCTTATTGGGTTCATTTTCCTAGTGTTGGAACACCTGTGAGTGTGGCATATCAAATTCCCACTTCAAATTATTTTTAAATGTTTAATGAATCCGAGAACATGTATAAGATGCAACAAAATTGAAATCTTTGGATAAAAAGTAACATGTGGTGACTTCTCCAATAGTTGGATCTACCTCAACATTGGAAAAATTTGGGATCCTAGGAACTCATCGATGGTGGTCCAAATTTAGAGACATGTTTACCACCCCTATCATCAATGAGATTAGATGGCCTAACATGACACAAGGCTTAGATATAAAGCACAGTTTTTATAGAATTTTCAGCTTGGTTAAAAATATTTTCCTTTTTTTATCACATAGGATTTTTTGTCTTGTCCCTTGTTTTCTATCTGGATCATGGAATGAAGGAAGGTATTAATTCCTAACTACTTAAATCTCATTTACTTTTAAATCTTTCCTAATAAAGGTTCTCAACCCTAACAACTTTCAGTTAATGTTAATGTCAATGTAAGTATTAATTCCCTACTATTGTTGGTGTGGTGGTTTGGGTTGGGGGGAGTCCATGTGGTCAAGTCCCCTGGCCTAGGTGTGTTTTTTTCAAATTATTTACTTGTGTTACGGTGGTTGATGTAAGAAACCTTATATATTAGTATTAATATTAATGAATAATTATTGTAATCCACTCAAGATAAGTAATAACTAATATTAATAAATAATAACATTCTTAATAATATTAACATAATTAATAGCTAATTAATATTAACATAATTAAATACTAATATTTAATGTTTAATATTAATATGAATTTAATTAATTAGTATTAATATTGAATATTTTTTATATTAATTAATATTAAAAAATATTAAAAACTATTATTATTATTGTTAAATTTATTGATATTAATAGTAAATATTAATATTAATTAACATTTAATATTATTAATAGTATTAATTAATATTAAATATTTTTATTATTCACTTTTAGGTAGATGGGATTATAATTACAAAACACTCATATACCAAGCCATCTTAGTGTTTCAAGTCTCATTCCTCCCGACAATGATTGATAGGCACCCACTGAACCCATTTTATTTCTTGTTAATAGCCCTTGAGGGCCTAGTTTTTTAATGACATGAAACCCATGTGATATATTTTGTTGAATCTCCCTTTCTCTTATTGTTCCCTAATGTTATATGGTAATCTCATCTACAATGTGGTTCATTACATTGGGACAAGGCTCCATGGAGTGTTGTCCCTCTTGTCATCACTATGCTCCGTAACACAGAGTGGTGTAATGTGGGTAAGCCTGACATGATCCATAAAGATCCCCAATGTGATTCTAATGTTGTGTTGATATGCCCATAGAAGTTCCATGGTTCCTCATGTGATGACCTATTTATTCTCATAGGGCTCCCCTTGGTGGAAATATTGATAAACCCATCCCCACACTTAAAACAGGGGCTCCCCATAGAGGGCATTTTGGTGAAATTTTTAGCCAATACCCATGCCTACAATTGGTCCTCCCCATAGAGCACATCATGGTGCACTTTTCCTACACCATGGAGCTCCTAATGGAGTTCCCCACAATGCGCATGATTACCAACTAGTACTACCTCCAACCAGAACACTCACAAACCCATATCTTAAATTCAATTCATTGGGGATGAGTTAAATTACACAATGGTGTCCTCTAACTTTGGAGTCATAATCCCACCAATTCCTTTCATTTTTGAACACAGTGCACCGTGCTGCTTCCCGCCAACTAAGAACCGCTAAAAACCATAGACCATCCACCATCATGTCATGCTAATATCTTTCCATTTTTCATGTTCCTGCTATGTGATAACCTATATGCCTTGTAGACCAAAGAACCATTAAATATTATTAATTTAATTAAATATTTTTAATAATATTAACCAATATTAAATATTATGAAATATTTTCTTCCACTTGATAGATTATATTTGTTGTTAATAAAAAAAACTTATATCACTATGGGAAGGTGTTAATATATGTTGGAGATGTGCGAGATTGAATCATTGAAGATGGAAAAGAATGTGGGAAGATAAGTTGGTACCCTTGAAAAACTATATTGGAAATATTCGAGGAAGAAACCATATTTGTGATGATTGATTGAGATAATATTTAATGAATAATAAGTACCATTATTGTTGAGTGTAAAAAACTATCCAAAAAAGTTTTTGAGATGAGATAAAGTTTTTAAGGAAGCCTCAATGTTAATTGAGAAAATACCAAGGTGATTTTGAGTTGAAATGATAACTTGTGATATAATAATTCTAGGTTTATTCATGCAGTGTACGGATCATAATGAAATTGAATTGGAAATGTAATGGTTATCTGTATGTTTGTAAGGATAAAATCATTCAATGTAAGGATAATTTTATTATTCACAATGTTCATCTCCCATAACATAAGTGTAAATTACCACAAGATATGGGTCATTTCCCGCAACATAAGGGTCAATATGTATGAAACGTCAGGGTCATATCAAGTAACGTAAGGGTCATGGTTACCTTCGTAAGTGTCATCACTTTTTGAAAATGTATAAATCTCTAGATGTTGGAAAACAAGGTTTCATAATTTATATCCTAATGATAATGATATAAATAAAACAATGCGAATGATCTAAGATTCATGAATTTAGCATTCTAATTATTCATATGTATTATGATCCATGTTTTTTTAAAAGACTTCACATTGTTTTCATGCAACAAAGATGTGTATGGGAGACAGTGAGATGGGATCCATGATGAAAGTAGAATAGTTATGCTATTATGAATGGATATGGTGCTACCATTTTATGAACCACACTCTCACACCACAGTACCATGTATAAATATAGGATTTCTAAAGAAAATAAATATATAGATTTTTGGGATGAATTGAAGTTGTGATCATTTAAATGTCGCATGAATAAGGAAAGAAGATTGATTCCTAAGGAGGTGTAATAGAAGTATCTTGAATCGATTGAACTGAATTTTTAATTGGATAAAAACATGTAGATATTAAGAAATATTAACTAATATTTGAGTAAAGAAGATAATACATGTTTTGTTGCCTCTTTTTAAAGAAGTGTGAGAATAGTGGAGTTGAATTTACTATAAATACAAGATCATGGGGTATTTTATTAAAATAATATATCCCCATAATCCTAAAAAAATAAAGGGATGTGTGAGATTAGTAAAGATAATGAAAATACCAACTACCAAGATATTTTGAATATATTATATTTTGTTAATATAAATATACATGTAGGAGAACTAGAATTAAATAGAGATAGAGAAAACAATACTATTACTATTTAATATATCATGTGTATTGACTAAGGAGAATCCAATGCATCTAGGAAATCCCTATGTGATTAATAAGGAGGGGATATTGACAGCATTCAAGAGTTCATGTGAATTTAATATTTGTTAGATGAAGACTCTCATTGAAACCACTATGCTAAAGTGAGAAAAATCAAGTGATCCTTAAGAATAAAGGTTGTTCTAAAATAGAGGAGAACAAGGTTAAATATATTTTATTAAAGAAGAATTAATTGACTTATTTGGTTGAGGAGTTTAGAAAGACCATTTAAGAACTGTTGGGTGAGGTATAAAGATCCAACTAGAAGGAGGAAAGAATATTTTAAAGAAATAACACCAACTGTAAAGATATAGTATAAAGAACCCATAAAGAGAGGGTCCACTAAAATAACTAAAGATCTGGTATTTCAGGAGAACCACTATATGGTATTTTTGGGAGATTATCCATATGATTATTGCAGGGTCATGTACCTAGGCCTACATGTTTACTATGATTTTATTCCTTTTATTATGTTCTATGATAAAGGATGTAATTGACCTATTATTATTATAGAGTAAAATCTAGATCACCTATACCTAGCAAAGAGTTTGATCACATTATGATCAAGCATTATAAATGCTTTAATTATTTACTGAATAACTCATATAAGGGTGAGATATTCCTTTTAGAGAGGATCAATATTTAACCTAATATAAAGTTTTATAAAAAATTGAATAAATCATAAAATTAACAGGGATAACAGATTCACCCCTCCCCCTCTCAATGATCTCATCGGACATGGGTACTATAAGTGGTATCAGAGCCTCAGTTTATGTTATTAATTTTTTCAAGTGATAGAAAGTAGAAAAATATCCATATATAACTATTTTTTTGTACATAGCCAACTAAATAATAGGAATTAAAATAGGGGGAGAAGTATAAGACATGGAGGAAAAGAAACTCTATGGTAGACCACACCTTGTTGTTGCAACTAATCCTACCATGGTCGGACCTCCCTAGTGCTAGGAAGAATTATCCAAAATTCCAATCGTAACCCCCCCCCCCCCAAAAAAAAAAACATTTACCCCCTTATTTAATACCCCACCCAACCCTATCATCCCAAGCATCTAATATTGGGTAAAGTACATGGATTCCCCTTAGAAAACCTACAAACCTCAGCCAACATTCTAGATATTAGAGTTGGTGTTTTAAAAAAACAATTTGTACTTTTGATTACATATATATTATGATATTTAAATAATAATAAAAAATTCTATTACATATTTTTAATTTTTACATTTGACTTTTATATAATAATTTATTAGGTTATCTGTCTCATTCATCAAGTTATAGAAGTTACCTACTATGGTGAGAACCATGAAATTCCATGTAGATATTCTTAAATTCATTTATATAGTCAGAAAAAATTCTATGATGGGGCACATAATATGTTGTCTATCAAGTGTGTGTACTCATAAGTGGATGGGACTTCATCTCCAGTAGTTTGTAATATGTAATCTCCAAGATGCTAGATTATGAGAACTGACTAGACAATAGAAATTCAACATTTTTTGCATCATCGGATATTGCTCTCTATGATCATTGAAAATGGTCCTTATAATATCATATTAACTTTAATGAATTTCATGGCTCGTATATTTAGATTTACTAAACAAAACCTATTGATTCAATAAGGTTTCCTTATGACTTTTCCATTCCTATATGTTTTGAAAATCACAAACACTCTATCTTAAGGCAAATTATATTTTCCTTAAGAATTATATTAATAAGGAAAATTTTCCTTCTCTAAGGAAATTTTATCCTTACATATATTTTCATTTTTCATTTTATAGTTTCTATAAATCTAACTCATTTTATTTCTAATTTTAAAATTTGGTTTCACATTTAAAACCTTGGAATCCTATGAATCCTTGTTTATAGAGTATTCTGTTTTCAGGATCCGAATTCTCTTAAATTCAAACTCCAAATTCCTTAGAATTCAGACTCCGAATTCCTCAAAATTCAGACTCCGATTCCCTTAGAATTCAGACTCCAAATTCCTTAGAATTTAGACTCCGAATTCCTTAGAATTTCGACTCTCAATTCATCAGAATTTAGGCTCATAATTCAGACTCATAATTCCTCATAATTCTGACTTCAAATTCCTCATAATTCCAACTCCAAATTCTTCAGAATTAGGACCCCAAATTCCTCAAAATTATGAATTTGAATTCCTCAAAATTACGACTCCAAATTCCTCAAAATTCAGACCCCAAATTCCTCAGAATTCCGACTCTAAATTCTTCAGAATTCAGACTCTTAATTTCTCATAATTCAAACTCTGAATTCCTTATAATCAAGACTCCAAATTCTTCAGAATTTAGACTTTGAATTCATTGGAATTCAGACTCTAAAATCTATAGAATTCAGGTTCTGAATTCTTTGAAAACAGAATCTGAATATCAATGATCTATAGTCTCTGAATGTTTATTTGGTTAGATTCCAAAATTTATTTTTCCTTAGTCTTTAAAAAATAGATTTGGTTAAGAAATATTATATTAATTACACTTGTTATAGTTATGAAATGATGTTGTGCGATATTTTTCTAACTAACCATTGTTTGAGTGACATTAATGCAGGTCCCTCCGAGATTCAAGGAAAAAATATGACCATTGGAGGAGGGTGTCGACCATTGGAGAAGTGCTTATAAATAAAAGCTCAATTGAAAGAGGTCAATACTTAGAATTGAATTTTGATCACTCTAGAGATTTCATGCTACTAAAGTGACTTCTAGAGAGAGACTATCATGACTTGTGCGTACTTAACATCTTGTTTAGATTGCTTCATGTGACTCAAATTGTTTTTGTGTACAATCAAGGACTTACAGGGATAGGAATACATAGGTACTGAATACCTTAATGTTTGAGGACTTCTAGGGATAGGAAGACCGAGGTTCCAACTACCTTATAGTTTGAGGTATTTTGGGGATAAAAAGATAGATTCTTATATTCCTATCGAGGGATTACCCTAGTGTGGGTAAGACATACTTTCTTGAAATTATAAATCAAGGTACCTTTATCCAAGGTTATTAGATACCTTACTATTTGGGTTAAAAGATTTAATTCTTGTTACTTTTTTTGTTTCAAGTTTATTTATGTTGTATTTTGATAAAGGAAGAAATTATAACCTTCTTATACTTTCTTGTACTTTTGTATACTCTGATAAGTAAGATTCTATATGATTTAAGGTAGAATCTTTTCCTTGTAAACTTTTCTTAAGTTTCATTTCTGGAACCGTATTTCCAGATCCTAACAAGTTTTTAGAACTAAAATAGGTCATGTGAATTTATCTTGTTCAATGTTGTTAAACATAGTTTTCCTTAAAGTTAAAAATGAAAGTTTTAAAACTTATAATTCACCCCCTCTTGTAAATTGATCATCTACATCATTATTTCAATCCTAAAATTGGTATCAGATCAGGTTTATGAAATACTTATATTCACATATAAGTTTTCTTGCTCAAGTTTTTCATTGTTCTAAATATTTTCCTTTCTTAGGTATTTTTATCCTTGTTTACAAAATTTTACTATTACCAAGTTTTTGTGAAAATATATTTTCTTAGAATGGCAGGAATGAATATTGGTTCGATTGACAATCTAAATACTACTAGACCACCTAAATTTGATAGGAATTATTATGAGTACAAGAGATATTGTATGAAGACTTTTGTTATTAATACTGGAGTGGAAAATTTTTTTATGCTTACTGGAGATTACAAGATTCTAGATAAAGAAGTTAGAAACTTCACCAATCAAGAAAAGTCAGAATATCAAATAAACTAAAAGGTACGTAATACTTTTTTGTGTTCCATGACTAAGAATATATATAGTAAAATTTGTTGTTGTGAAGTTGAAAATTTTATCTGGAAGAAATTGGAAGTCTCACATTTTAGTACGTCCAAAGTTATAGAAACTAGAAGAGCTATTCTTAGAGAATAATATCATGGTTTTCTATTTCCTTATGGAGAACCTGTATGTAAGGTACAACAAAGATTAATGACTATTGTTAACAGTTTATAATTTATGGGTGAGAAAGGTTTATATGATGAAGCTCTTATGGATAAGATTATATATATCATGAATAATGAGTGGGAATCTAAGAGAACAACTATTGATGAGAATAGTAAAGTATCTCAAATTACTCTTGAGGAGATTTTTGGAACTCTTCTTCAACATGAGATAAGAATGAAAAGAGAATCTGATATGAATAAGAAGGAAAATAGAAATGGAAGTGTAGCCTTTACTTCTAATAAATCCAAGACTCCTGAAAGGGTTACAAGATCCAATTCTAAGAAAATCATTGTTTTATTTGAATCTAGTGAAAGTGAACATTCTGAGAATGAGCTAGCTAATCTTGCTCAGAGGATAAAAAAGATAGTTGGAAAGAATGAATTTCAATATAGATATAAGAAGAAATAAATAAAAGACAAGAAAGACTCGGAAGTCACTTGTTATGAATGCAAAAGAGCAGGGCATATCATATCAGATTATCCTATGCTTAAAAAAAAGGATATAAAGGAAAATTGTTATGAGAGGAATAGAAAGAAGTATTACAAGGATAAAGCTAAGAAAGCATTTAAAGACAATGACACATGGAGTTCTAGTGGTGGTGACTCTTTTGAGGAATCCTCATAGTATGAATCTTTTGGTCAGAAGAATCTTGGTCTACTAGCCAGAATACCCATTAAAAATCATTGTCTAATAGCCAAGGTACAAAATACTGAATCTATTACTAATTTATCCATAAATGAAAATTATACAGATGATAAATACTATAAGTCTTCAAATGAAGAATATTCTTTTGATGAAGATAATATATTACCTACTTAAAAATAAGTGTCTAGGTTTTCTAAACTTGTTGAGAATGAAAATTCTAAACTCAAGAAAAATTTTGATAAGGAAAATTATAGAATTTTTATTCTTAATAAAGAAATATCAAATCTTTCTAAAGATCTTGATAAGAAATTTTTTGATTTTAAAAGTATTTCCAAAAAACTTGAGTAATTTAATTCTGAGAAGGATAAACTTCCTAAGGATCTTGAAAATGTAATTTCTAAGAAAAATATTTTAGAGAATAACTCCACTTCTAAAACTAATGTTTTTGAGGATAAAAACATGATTATTAAAATAAAGTCAGAAATATTTTCCTTAAGGAAGTGTTTTTCAAACTTTACCTCTGGTAAGGAAAACTTTGACAAGATGAATTCCCAAATTTGACCTCTAAGGAATAGTTATGGATTTGGTTATACTCATTCTAAGACAGTTTTTAGTAATAACTATTTTTTCCCTCAAAGTGCTCTATTCTTCAATAAATGCCAATATGGTGGGCATTGGGAAAAATGTTCTTTAAATAAAACTCAGTCTTTAGGTTTTCATAAAGCTTATTTTTCTATGAAAATTTTGATTCCTAAAATATTTCTTTTTGAAATTTCTGGATCCAAGAAAGTTTGGATTCTGAATGTCTAACACTCTTATTTTCAAGAAAATAAATATAGTACCAATAGAAATACATGGTACATGGATAGTGGATTTTCTCGATATATGACTGGTAACAAAAACTTCTTTCAAAAGATTATCAAGAAGAACTAAGGAAAAGTAACTTTTGGAGATAATTCTTAGAGATAAATTATTGGTATAGGTAAAATTTTTCTTCTTGGAAAAACTTTGATTTAAAATGTTTTATTTATTAAAGTTATTAATCACAACCTCATTAGCCTAAGTCAATTATGTGATGAAGGTTACCTTGTAAACTTTAGGAATGACAAGTGCTTAGTACACAATTACAAGTAAGAGTTTATTCTTTCTGCCCATAGGCAAGAAAATGTATACACTCTAAGATTATAAGACCTTAGGACCCAAGATCTACCTTTTCTTAGTGCAATGGAAGATCAATATTGGTTATGGAATATAAGGTTAGGACACTGTAACCTTAGGAACCTATGTAAAATCTATAAGAAAAAACATATTAAGGATCTACTGGAGCTTAGATTTGATTCTTCAAAAGTTTCTTATCCTTATCAATTTGGAAAGAAACATAATTCAAGCTTTAAATAAATCAGTGAAGTCTCAACTTATGATGCATTAAAGTTAGTACATATGGACCTTTTTGGACCAACAAAAATTGGAAGCATTGTAGGAAAATAATATGTATTTTTCTTAGTTGATGATTACACTAGATTTATGTGGGTATATTTTCTAGAAAATAAATCTGAAGAATTTTCTTATTTCAAAATTTTTAGAGCCCAAGTTAAAAATGAGAAAAACCTTCCATTGATAACTATTCATAGTGACCATGGAGAAGAATTTCAAAATTCTGATTTTGAAACTTTTTGTAGTAAAAAAGGCATTACCCACAACTTCTCATAACCAAGAACTACTCAACAGAATGGTGTTGTTGAAAGAAGAAATTGAATTCTTCAAGAGATAACTAGAACCATGTTGAGTGAATATTTGATAGCTAAATAGTTTTGGTCTAAATCTATAAGTACTACTCATTATACAGTAAATCGATTTTTAATTATACCTTTTCTTAATAAACCCCCTTATGAGTTATGGAATAGTAGAAAACCTAGAATTTCTTACTTCAAGGTATTTGGTTGCAAAGTATTCATTATGAATTCTAAAGATAATTTACATAAATTCACACCAAAATCTAATGAAGGAATTTTCTTATGTTACTCCACAACTTCTAAGTCTTATAGAGTTTTCAATAAAAACACTTGTACTATTGAAGAAATTGTGCATGTTAAATTCGATGAAACTGATCCTTTTGTTTTAAACAACCTCATCTACATCTTCAGATGTGTTTTTAAAAACTGATTATGAACCCTTGATAGAGGATCCGTTAGACAAGGAAAATGTTCAAGAAAATTTTTCTGAAGCATTTACCCCAGGAGAATTTCTACCATATATTGATGAACATGTTTTAAAAAACCCAAATCAATTGTTTCTTAAGAATAATCCTAGTGATAGTATCATTGGTGATGTAAATAAACCTGTAAGGACAAGAATTTCCTTAAGAAATTAAGTAGAACATCTATCATTCCTTTTCATAATTAGATCAAAAAAACACTAATGAAGATTTAGGTGATGATGATTGGATTAAAGCCATGCAAGATGAACTAAATGAATTCGAAAGGAATAAATTCTAGACCATGGTTGAAATACCTAAGGAAACTCCTATTATTGGAGTAAAATAGTTCTTCAGAAATAGGTGTGATGAAAATGGAATCATTGTAAGAAATAAAGCAAGATTAGTTGTTAAAGGATATAATCAACAAGAAGGAATAGACTATGGAGAAACCTATGCTCCAATATCTATACTTGAATCTATCCATATTTTACTTGCCTTTGTTGTATTATTTAATTTCAAACTATTTCAAATGGATGTTAAATGTGATTTCCTTAATGAATATGTTCAAGAGGAAGTTTTTGTTAAACAACCTTCTAGTTTTGAAGACACAAAACATCCTGAATATGTTTCCAAACTTACCATAGCTTTATATGGACTTAAACAATCCCCTAGATCCTGGTATGATAGACTTACAATATTTTTGTTATAAAACAATTATATTAAGGGAAATGTTGGTCCAACCATTTTTATAAATAAATACAAGAATTTTTTTTTGATTGATCAAATTTATGATGATGACATTATATTTGGTTCAACTCTCTAGAATGGCCCAAAGCCCTTCTATTTTATTTTATTATGGATAATACCCTTTTTAAGGGTTGAAGGAGAACTCGTACATGAACCATAGGCCCAAGGCATAAGTCCAGACATGACCTGCAATATATGACCCAAAGGCCTAGAGGCATACCATGCCCAATACATGACCCACAGGCCCAACCCACTAAAACTGCCCTCCCTAGATTTTGCATCATTGATCACCAAGATCCCCACCTTGCATTTCTGATTGGCTAGCATTGCCCCGTACAAAGCTGCATGGTTTCTGGTCTCTATGGTAGTTTTCATACCCTCTAATTATTTCAATCTGGTTAGCTCTTCTTCTCGTGACTGCTCTTGTTTCTCTGATCCTCTTCCGGGGCCTGCTTTGTGTGAATTGGGCTACTCCATGGTCTTTGTGACCTCAAGGCCCTATGGCCCGGAGGCCTTTAATGGACCAAAGGCCCTTGAAACCCGTAGGCCCAAACCAGTGGCCCAGGGTCTCAAATTGGGTGAATATTTCTGGATACTACACTACTGAACCGTACCTACTACATTAACTACCACAGTTTCTGGAAATGATTTTATTTTAAGAAGTTGTTCGGATACTGACTTTTTTGGATGTAGAATGGATAGGAAAATTACATCTGGAACTTTTCATTACTTAAAAGATTAATTAGTTTCTTTCTCATCCAAAAAGAAACTCTCAGTAGCACTATCCACTAATGAAGTCGAATATATAGAATCTGGAAGTTACTGTGCTTAGGTGTTGTGGATGCAACACACACTCACAGACTATGGTATGAGTTTTACCAAAATTCTTATACTGTGTGATAACACTAGTGCCATTGTATTTAGGAAAAACCCAACACATAACTCTCATTAAAAACACATAGATATTAGGAATCACTTTCTTAGGGATTACACACAAAAAGGAGATACCATTCTTCAATTTATCAGAATGAAAGATCAACTTGTTGATATTTTCACAAAATATTTACCCTCTGATAGATTTGAATAAATTAAGAAAAAGTTATGAATGATAACTGTGAGGTAATATTTCATATTAAGACTTTGTTAAAAACTATCTCTTTATAGTAACATACTCCTTTTCATAGGGGGAGTACATTTTCTTGGTAATAAATTTTTTTTTCGTAATCAATTTTTTTGTAGTGAAAATTTTGTCATGATCAAAATTCTTCCTACTAAAATTTTATTTTGTTATCAAAATTTTCAAAGTGAAATTTTTTTTTGCAATAAAAATTTTTTCATAGAGAAATTTTCATAACAAAAATTCTTCCTATTGATTTTTTTTCATAATCAAATTTCTCATAGTTAAATTTTTTTGTAATCAAATTTTTTTTGTAATCGGTTTCTGGAATTAAAAAAAAAATTCAAGAAGAATTTACCTCATTACTAATAATTTTCCCAGTAATCCGAAAGGTATGTTTCCTTACATAAAATTTTGTAATCATTTTTTTACCTGTTAGTATTTTCATTTTTTGATAAAAAATATTCGGATTCAATTTCTTTAAATATGAATTTTTATCCTAAAAACCTCAAAAGATTAAAACCTACCAAATTCCTTCTTTAGCTATAAATCTCAACCACCAGATCTAATCAAATGTGTTACCACCATTGGATCTTTTTGGGAAGATGAAATGTCTCCTCAAAATCCTATATAAATCCCCTCGATGGTTATCCCACATCGATTATCAAGCTTTGGCATGCTGAGTCCCTGCTTCTCTTCTTAAGGCCCATTCTGAATCTTCAAGTTTTCCTCAATTCCAAATGTGTGTGGAAGCTTCTCCTCAGAAAAAAATGTCATCAGTAAAGGAAATATATGAATGGAAAATATACAGAGAAAGGTTATTAGATCCAAAATTCATTGTGAAGTATGATTCTCTTATCTCAAATAATATCAAGTTAAATGGTTGGGAGAGTCTGGGAGTATCGAAACCAAAGGGACAGGATCTGGTGTATCCCCAGTTACTAGTAGAATTTTATGAATCTATATGTTTCTTTGATCAAGATGGTAAAGATAAATTTTATTTCAATAGTTATGGGAAAAATTAATCTCTTTCTTTTAGTATGGCTTCTAATATCATTGGAATCCCTTATGAGGGAGACGTTGAGTTCTACACTCACAATCTTCCGGATGTTTTATAAAGTCTTGATAAGGATAATTCTATAGATTGCCTTGGGTTTTCAGGGGTTAAGACACAAAAGATCAAACATCTTTCTAAAAATTTGTGGATTCATGAATTATGGGTTTAGGGGTTTATCATTCCAAGAAAAGGTGATAAGAAAACCCTGAAGAAAAGTGACATTTATATTCTGGATTTTCTAGTAAACCTCCGAAAGATTAATCCAGTGCAGTATATCTTGATTACGATTTCAAATATCAAGAATGGAACTATAAAGTCTGAGATAATTATGTATCCAACCATTCTTTCCAAGCTCATAGTTCTCTGTCTTGATTCGTTCAAAATCCCTTATATCTCAAAGACAAGGAATTTCAAGGTCATGTTGCTTAGTGATGATACACTGAGAAGAATGAAGGTTGGTTTTTCTAGTGAATCTAGGGAATTATATGATTTATATGAAGCTGAAATAGAAGCATTATCAAAGAAATCAGAAGTGGATGAGACTTCAAGGAAGGGTGGAAAGAAGAGGAAGGTGAAGGAACCAGAAAAGAAAGAAAAATCTCCTACTGCTAAGGAAACTCAATCAGTACCACCTAAGACAAAGAAGAAAAAGACTTATTTGGATAAAGTGATTTCCAAGTGGAGAGAAGTATGAAGAATAATAAGGAAGGGTAGCATAGTTTCTTTCTTGGATCCTGCTGAGGAAAACTCTTTAAAATTAAAGGTTGCTGAGGATCTTGAGAAGCAAGAAAAATAAAATAAGCAAAAGAAGAAAATGTGTGAAGCCAAAATTGTTCAATCTATTCTGAATGCTACTGAGAAAGCCTCTGAGAAGCTTCAGGTACTGTAAAATTTTCTCAATGAACCAGTACCCATAGATACTCTAGGAAAGAAGATAGTGATTCAGGAACCAGAAGAAGATGAATAAATCATGTAAGAAGAGAAAGTAGAAGTAGAAGAAGATGAAGAAGAAGAAGAAGGGAATGACACCAATGATATCATAAGTAAAGTAGAGATTTATCATTAGAAGGAGATTCCTTGTAAAAAATTGTTGATCTGGACTTCTCAAGCCAAATCTTCAAAACTTGCTACCCCAGGGAAAGAAAAAAATGGTCAGGAAGAAGTGAATAAACTATCTGATGATGAAAGTTGCAACCATGACTTCATTCTACTAGAGGTTATATTGGCATATGTTGAGAATGAAATTGTTGAGGAAGAAAAAATAGTTCAACTATCTGATAGTGAACATGAATCTCCAAAGGTGGCAGAGATTATACTGAGAATAGATAAGGGAAAATAGGTGTTGGTTGATACCCCAAGAAAAGTCATAGTAAAAAATAAATGTGTTTGTGGTTATTCAAAGAGAAAGGCTATTGTGATAGAAAAATAATCCTCACCAACCAATCAATCTGATTCGGAATCATCATATCTTGGACATGACTTCATAGTTCAATATTTGAAGAAGTTGGTTGATACCATTCTGTTGTTTACGAGTATAGAATCGAGGTTCCAGTTGCTTCAACACTCATTTAATCAGAAAGAGGATTTAGTTACCATGCTTATGGATAAGTTTGTTAGACTTGAGGCCAATTTCAAAACCTTCTTCATTGGATATGAAGCTCAGAAAAGATCATGTAAGGAAATCACAAAGTGGTCAAGGAAAACAATCAAATAGATGAGAATCCTTGATGATTTTTAGGAAAGTGTGAAGGATTCATTTGACACCAAAGATGGTATGTTCAATGATCTCACTAAAACTTTGAGGAAAAGATATGTCTTGAATAAAACCCAGAAGAAGGAAGTCAAAGACCTAAATGGGAAGCTCAATTTAGTGGCTATGAATTGGAAAAGGGAAAGTGACCTTAGAATTGAGTTCGAAGAAAAACTCAATAAGCAAGAAGATCTTTTGAAGGCTCAATAAGATATTCTTAAGTCTCAGGAAGAAAAAATAAAATCCTTGGAGAAGAAAAATGAGGATCAAGAATAGTTGAATAAGAGATTTGAAGAATATCACAAGGAGCTTAAGAAGCATAAAACCATCGTGAAGTAGTTAATTTCGAAGGATAAAGAAGGATATTTTTTTTCCCAATATGATATTTTGTTGTATTTTCCTTCCATGTACAAATTATTTCAATCGTATTGAAAATTTTAATTGTCCCTCATAAGTTTTTTGTTGTATAAGTACTAATATTTCAGGTACTATATTGTTTTCCATTCTCTCTGTTCCTTTTTTAAAATCAAAAAGGTGGAGAAAGGAATGATAAAAATAATACTATGTAAATAAGATAATTCCCTAAGTAAGGGGGAGTCTATCTTATGGGAAGTTCTTATCAAAGACGATTTTCATATGCAAGAAAATGTAAAATCCTGTTCAAGAAATCAAGAATACAATCTTTATGGTTTTCAAAACCTAAGGGGGGGTTAGTCATATTCACGATGTTTCATAAGTAAAGATAGATAAGTTTTATTTTCAATTTCATAAAAAACTCTCAGTCCTGATATTATTTTTCTTAAGGATGTTTGTGCTTTCCAAAAAGGGGGATATTGTTGAGTCAATAAAGTTTCCTTATGAATTTTCCATTCTTCTATGTTATGAAATCACAAAAACTCTATCTTAAGGAAAATTATATTTTCAATAAGAATTATCTTAATAAGGAAAATTTTCCTTCTCCAAGGAAATTTTATCATTACATATGTTTTTATTCTTTATTTTATAGTTTCTATAAATCTAAATCATTTTATTCCTAAGTATAAAATTTGGTTTCACATCTAAAACCTCAAAATCTTATAAATCCTTGGTTATAGAGTATTCTGTTTTCAGGATCCGAATTCTCTAAAATTTAGACTCCAAATTTTCTGAAATTCAAACTCTAAATTCCTCAAAATCCAGACTCTGAATTCTTCATAATTCCCACTCCAAATTCATTATAATTCAGACTCTGAATTCCTCAGAATTCGGACTCCGAATTCCACAGAATTCGAAATATGAATTCTTCATAATTTTGACTCTGAATTCATTGGAATTCAGACTCTAAAATCTATAGAATTAAGGTTTTCAATTCTTTGGAAAATAGAATCTCACTACACCAAAATTGTGTTTTAGTGGCGGTTTTGTGGCGGCTGTTCACAAAACTTCCGCTAAAACTTTCGCTAAAATGGTTTCACGGTGATTTATTATAAACTGACTTGAAACCCTCCATATGTTTTTATGCTGCTGACCCTTCCCCCTACCCCGACCCCCCTTGTTCCCCCGACCCCCCACAACCCCGCGTGACCCCGCGACCTCGCCGACCCCGCGCGACCCCCGACGACCCCACGCGACCCCCATCGAACTTGGTAAGGGTTTCTTTTTCAGGTTTTCTTTGACATAGTGCGAGGTAGGCTTGGTTCATAGTCTTCAGAACTATGCTGGTAAGAATTTTTATTTGAATCTGTTGTAAATCTCAGTTATGCACATCATTTCCATACTTGTCGACCTCTCTATCTCTTATTCTTCTTTTTGTGGACCGTTCGTTTCGGATGATGATTTTTCTAATAGAAAATTCCATCCGATTATTGATTTTTTTCCATTACTAATTTGCTTGTTTTGTTTTGGTCTCCATATATAGGTTCAGATGTGGCTATTATAAACATTTTAAATTTGTTTTCTTTGTTTTGTGGTTTTACTTTGGACTATAAAAAAATTTCTAGTTTGGTCTGCATATTTCTTAATCATTGTCCCTGTTAAAGTTGTTTAATTTAGAATCCATCCAACATTTTTTGTTCCTTCAGATGAATCTACTTTGAGGATTGTTATAATATAAAATTTATCTTGTTGTTGTGTTGTCTATTAAAGCCAATGGATAAATTTATCTGAATTTCTTTTATTGGGTCATCCACTTCAACCTTTAGCATTCTTGTCAATCTTGTTTCTCTATTTAAATAATAGTTTTTTCTAGCTATAAAATTCTATATCATTCTGTACTTTAAAATGGGCAATCCATTATTCAGTCTTGATATTAAGAATTGGGGGTCTGAAGCTAAATCTTATATACTCTAAAATATTCAGGTAATGGATTTTGTATTTCTTAGCGTTAAACTTATTACGTAAGTGTTATTTTTAATTCACTCCAAAATTATGGATTTAATTTTATAGTTTCGTGTATGGGATATCATTTATTTAATATATGTTTTAGTTTTCATGTGCAAAGGGTTTAATTTCCCCTAAAAAATTCATTTTCATAAAATTATATTTTATATTAAGTTAAACCTTAGTAAGGATTGTCATAAAATTATTTTAGAATTGTGATTTTGTTAGGTATTTTTTATAGGGAATCATCAATTTTCCACTCTTCTTGTTCATTATTTCCATGTACATCTATTTTTTATATATAAACATGATGATTCATATTTATTATCCTTGTAGATTTATCATAGAATCATTGGGAGATAGAAAATTAGTGACTAACTGAAAGTTTCATTTTTGTTAAAATAACACGCCCATTAAAAAGAATCCCATATCAAGGGGGTTGAAAATGAAAAATACCTAGATCATTAATTATAGAAATAATTACAATAATTAGTTAAGGAAACCTTACTAGTGTATGAAATCAATATCTCATATTTCATTCCATTATTGGATAGAGAATTAGTTGTGTCATTTCCCTCCCTCCATGTATGATGAATATAAATGTATTATCTAAGGAATGTCCTTCAGTTACTAATGAAATATATTAATAATGATGGAATAGAACCCTCTATTTATAAGAAACCAACCAAGACAGCTAAATCCAACTCAACTTCAGTAATCTGAATATTTAAATTCCTTCAAAGGATAATCCTGATGTCCATGGATCTTGCCATGACTTCTATTGATGTGAAATCACCACAAAAGATGCTAAATATCAGAATAAAAGATCCCATGATGTCTCTAATTAGTCTAAACCCTCCTCACTCTATCCATAAAAGACTAATCTGCATTAAAATTAAACCCAATGTGGGGGGCCTTCCAGTAGACCCACCATCCTTGAAGACCACCTGTGATTTCCCTATGCATGAAAGTCGCTGGTATGGTCCTTCTAGAAGTTATTGAGTCCATCCACCCCAATGAACCTTCATAGATCCACCAAAAGTGACATACCACACACCTTAAGGAATGTATAATAGGTTTGATAACTTCAATAACCTTGTTCCTCACCTCCTAGAGGTTCCATCATACAACCATGAAGATCATACCGCGACCCTTGAACTTTATCCCGTCCTAACCAACATCCAGGAAACCATATTCAGGAATATCCTAGATGGAATACATCCCTCTATTTATATTCATAATATCTCTCATGAAAACCTAGATAACTCTCTCCCAATCCACCCAGAAAAAACATGCTCAACTGATTCTCCCGGTGAATTTATGCAGCACTGAGAACGAGATGCCACTGAAACCCCATTCAGTTGAATATTGTTCTACATAGATAGGGGTTTATTCCTCGACCTGCAATGAGAAAATTCATTTTTATGGTATCATCTTACACAAAAGTCTGTTGGTCCACTAATCACTATTGTCACTAGCATGGATCAGACTCATGAAGTCTCGACCACAAATCCGTCCAAATATTGATCCCACAAACTCACACAAATTTGGTTCCTCAAAAAACCTGATGGATTTCTAGACACTTTTCTACTCAGGGATAATAATATAATAAAATAATTAGGGATGCCTACTAGCCTCTTTGAAGGAGATTTTCAAAGCCAAACATCCATGAAAGAACTACAATTCTCTTTCCTAGTTGCGCATCTAGAGATTAATATTACCACATCCAAAAATCCATTGCACATGATCTTATACGGAAACCAGATGGTCTTTTATGCATCAATATTGATTATAAAACCTATCATTATTCATATCCTATATAGTTCAGTCCTCCCCATAACTATTTTTATAAACATGTACCATAATTTGTTTATTTATACCACTTCCCAGGCTAATCTAGCTTTCATGGACAGCATGGTTTCAACCACACTCTACAACTTGATACCACCCTCCTGTATTGGATTGGAAATTCATTTCCAAGATTCCAAATGGAAACATCCATCTAGATTAACATACCATAGAAATGAATTCGGGATTTTTTCCAGTTAGGTGATTGTGCCTTTGTGGGGTTTGATAATAGAAAGCATGTGAATTGGGATAGATGTAAGAACAATATTTAAAAGTTTTATTATCCCTCCAAATGAAAGAAATTTACTCTTCCAATTGCATATCCACCCTTTGATCCAATTTAAGATGACATAGAAAAGGAACTTTTTGACACTGTCATTGGAAATTGGAGGACCAAGGTAAATCATTAGTAGTTCGCATTGACGTATTCATAATCCAGGTAACCAAGCTAGCCTGTGATAAGTCTCAAAGGGTGTCATATAAGGACTAAAAATTTCTAGTAATGTCATTGTAATAATGGTATGAAAATCGTGCATCTTTGGTGTGTTCAATGACATCACTTTCAATGGGGTGTTGTTTGAGGAAACATAAATGTGTGATCGACAGTGTTATGATAAGTGTGTAACCCGATATTCTTATTGCTCCTCAATGAGGTGTTGACATTGTCTCCTAGGGACCAGAATTGTTCGGTTTGTCTGGGCATGCTAAGTAAGTGGTAAATGTGATCAATGGATCATCTTTATTATATTATTCATACTTTATGAACAATGAGTAATCTTTATTATATTATGTTTCTGTAATATTACACTATCATCTATATGAATCTCTTTATCTATTTAGTAGTAACTATGTGTTTTAATTTTTTTTATTATTGTGTGGGCACATTGTGATATATATGGATAAAATCTAGATCACATTACCGAGGAACACACCTCAGTTTGTTAAGGGTTCGAATGTGTTTTTAGATTTTGCAATTTCTAATCGATCCATTGAAGGGAGAATAAAATGTCCATGTCCTAAATGTAAATTTAGAACATGGTTGAAGAGAGATGAGGTTTATGAACATTTAATACTGAAGTTATTACTTGGTCATTATTTGTGTTGGATTTGGCATGGAGAATCAAACATTAAAGAAAGATTGAGCACTGATATTAATCCGCAAAATGAGGTCCCAAGTTCGTCGAGAATGGAAAATGAAATGCAAAACCTAATAAATGATGCATTTGACACTGAAAGACATCACTATCAGCATCAAAACATATCAGAACAACCAGAAGAGGGTGCTACAAATTGCAATGTGACAAGTGATGTTTTTGAGACTGTAACACAGGAAGATCAAGATTGTCACATATCATTGGATCCTCCTCTTGATTATGTGGAGCCAAATGTAAGTGAAAACTTCACTGAGGAAAATGTGTTTCATGATTTAGTTGATAATGGAAATCAAGAGTTGTATAGTGGGTGTTTGAAATATTCAGAGCTTTCATTTCTGCTGAAGTTGTACCATATCAAATGTCTATGTGGAATTATAAATAAGGCAATGTCCATGATATTGGAATTGATTCGTGATGCATTTCCTGAAGCAAAAATATCAGAATCTTTTTATGATATGAAAAAAGTTGTTAACAAGATTGGTCTTAATTATACAAAAATACATGTCTGTCCCAATGATTGTAAGATTTATTTTGGAGAGGATTCAAGTAGATAGAATTGCAAGAAATTTTCTTCTTCTAGATGGCAGGCAAAGGGTGATTTTGGAAGTCTGAATGAACATAATTTCATGGAGTAGAAGAAAAGGATCACACTTGCAAAGGTTTTGTGTTACTTTCCTTTGAATCCTCGATTGCAAAGATTATTCATGTCATCAAAAACCGCCGAACACATGATGTGTCATTCTATAGATAATAACAATGATGGGTTAATGAGACATCCACGAGATTCCCAATCGTGGAAGACATTTTATTCGTTACATCTCGATTTCTCAGTTGATCCTAGGAATGTTCAATTGGGATTGGCTGCCGATGGATTCAACTCATTTGGGACTTTGAGTAACAATTATAGCATTTGGACAATTGTTTTGATCCCTTATAATCTACCTCTGTGGATGTGTATTCATCAAACATCTTTTTTCCTTTCGATGATTATTACTGGAAAACAAATGCCTGGAAATGATATTGATGTATACTTACAGCCTTTGATTGAAGAATTGCAGGAGTTATGGAGAAACAGTGTTGAGACATTTGATGCTTCTTCTAAAACAATTTTCAAAATGAATGCTACTTTAATGTGGACCATTAGTGACTTTCCTGGCATTGGGAATTTATCTGGTTGGAACACTTACACGGGTTTGGATTGTCCTGTTTGTAACTTTAATTTTGAGCCCAAACGGCTACCTCATAGTAGAAAATGGTGCTTCTTGTGTCATCGAATATTTCTCGATGCATCTCATAGATTTCGGCTATACATATCAAAATTTAATGGTTACATTGATCGTATACCACCTCCAAAGTTGTTAAATGGTTTTGAAATATTGGCACAACATGAAAATGTTGAAACCGAATTTGGGAAGGTTCATCATTTGAATGATAGCAGAAAACGGGTCTGAAGTGCATCATCAAGCGAAACCGAAACACAACAATGGAAGAAAAAAAGTATATTATTCAAGCTTTCGTATTGCGAATTTAATTTTTTGCGGCATTATCTTGATGTGATGCATATTGAGAAGAATGTCTGTGACAATTTTATTTTCACATTGCTTAATGAGCATGGAAAGTCGAAGGATCATCTCAATGCTCGCAAAGACTTACAAGCAATGAAAATAAAATGCGATCTCTTTCCAGATGAGAATGAAAATTATCCTCCGACAATTTTTGCAATGAAAAATAGGGATAAAGATACATTCCTTCGAATGTTAAAGAATGTCAAGTTATCCAATGGGTATTCAAGTAACATCTCGAGGTGTGTTGACTTGAATAATCATAAGTTACATGGATTGAAAAGCCATGACTCACATATTTTGTTACAACAGTTACTACCATTGGCATTGTGTATATTAATACCTGAAAAAAATTACTGCTGTTGTACTTCAGTTCTGCACATTTTTCAGAAAACTATGTGAGAAATATCTACATCCATTTCAGCTTGACAACCTCCAGGAGAGGTTTGTATTGACCCTTTGTGTAATGGAGATGATCTTTCCTCTGTCCTTTTTTACTGTAATGATGCATTAAACTGTGCATTTGGTTGAGGAAGCTAAATTAGGAGGCCCCGTTCATTATCAATGGATGTATCCAATTGAGAGGTACCTTATTTATATGTTTTCCAGTTAAGTAAACAATTTTTGGTACTTAATTAAATGCATAATTATGTTTATTTTATTTCACAAATATCTTGGGCATTTGAAATCATACGTGAGAAATAAATCTAAACCAGAAGGCTCAATTGCTGAAGGCTATGTGGCTAAGGAGTGTCTTACCTTTTTTTCTCAATACTTGGATGATATTGAGACAAGATTTAATCAAGTTGGACGTGTCGATGACACATCGAATCAATCTCAAATACATCAGAAATCCAAAATATTTCCTGCTATTGGCCGATCAGTTGGGAGGACCTCAAATGTGACACTAACTGAATTGGAATTATTACAGGCACATAGATATGTGCTGATGAATAGTGAAATTGCAGATCCATTTATTGAAGAGTTGAGGATACAAACAAAGAGATGAGTGAGAGGCCGAACACGAAATGAGAAAGATATAACGAAATCTATTAATAAAGAGATTATAGAATGGTTTGCACGACGTGTAAGTTCATAAATATTGAAATAAATACAAAAATTAGTTTGACACATACATTTTGTAAATCTAATAAAGTATATTTCTTTTTTCAGATCATGAATATTGATACTCGAGCAGAGGTGTCAGAAGATTTGAATTTTCTTGCTAGAGGTCCTCTAAAAGAAGTTAGAAAGTTCAACACTTATAATGTGAATGGATTTAGATTTCTTATAGTCGATCGAGAGGTGGGTTTGAGAACACAGAATAGTGGTATATTTACATTTTATGAAGTGGAATACTATGGAAAGCTGCATGATATCATTGAATTAAACTACCACAAACATTTTTTGGTTGTTTTATTCAAATGAAAATAGGTCGATATTATCAGAGGTGTTAAAAGAGATTCCTTGCAATTTACTTCTGTGAACTTCTCTCGCTTGATGGATGTTGGTGATCATGAACTGCATGATCCATATATCTTAGCATCACAAGAAAAAATGGTATATTATGTGAATGATGTTGCCAATGAAGGGTGGATTGTAGTTTCTCACGTAATACAAAGAGATTTGTATGATATGAGTGATGAAGTAGAAAATTTGACCTCTGAAATTGAATTTAATCAGCAACAGGAAGCAAAATTATTTGTTCATCATGATATTGAAAATATTAGTCTAGCAAGGATGAATGAAGTGGATGAAGAAATGGAGCAGGAAACTGACATGATTTAAGGGGAAAATGATTGTATGTACAATTATTTATTTATTCAGCAACCACTTGTTTCATTTCTGCAGTCATTCATTATCATTGTTATATATATTTTGTCTATTAGTACTCCATCTATTATCATTTTTAATTTTTTTTCTGCATAATTTTTTTGAAATATATAATTTGAACTTAATTTTTTTTGATTAAATGACAGGAATGCCAAGGAATAAGTGGTACATTACTTCATCCAGTTCTGTGACAGATGAATATCCATCTGGCTCCCTCCCCACGACATCTGAGCCACCAGCTGCCGACACCCCTGCACCATCTCCCCCTGCACCATCTCTCACACCATCTATGGATGTCCCAGTAGAGGCTGAGTCATCGACTCCCCCTTCAGGAGCCTCAGCAGTGGGGTAACGACGTGCCCCTTCTAGTTCATCCCGGACATACTGGAGTGTCACTATCATAGGTAAAAATTTTAATTAAATAAATTTATTGAATTTTGTTTATACTAATTGTTTACTCATTGAAGATGAAAAAAATGCAACCGTGGAGAAAAAATGAAGTGTTTGATTCTCAAATCAAGTTAAATTTATTACATTATGGTTTAATTGAATGTCGTGTTACTAATATGTTCAAACTGAATTTCTGTATATAGATGTTCTTCCACTTTACCGTTGCTGATGTGATAGCACGGAAGTGAATGTTGAAAAATCTAGGTAAGAAGTGAAAAGATTTTAAATGGATATTGTGGTGTGATGTCAATGATGCTTCGTTGACCGAGTTGAAAATGTATGAGAAGCTACCCAGTGGGGTACCGAAAGAGCAGTGGAAAGTGTTTGTTAACAGGCATCGGGATCAGAAGCGGATGGTATTGAAATATATATATTATTATATTATCCTCATTTTACATTTATACATGTATATGAAAAGGACATGACATTAAGTACATCAGTATTAAATTTCATTTTATTTATTTCAGGATCTCTCAAGAAAGAATGCGTCAAACCGAGCGAAGAAAGTCATCCCGCACACTACGGGCTCAAAAAGTTTTTCTAGAAGTCGAACGACATTAGTAATCTTTTAATTAGTTTAAATATTTATAAGACAATATTATCAATTTAATATATTTAATTGTTGATTTATCTTTGATTAATGCAGTCACCGAGTTTAGGCCATGAAGCATCCAGAACTGAACTGTGCTTGGATTTTCACAAGAAATCAGATGGATGTTTTGTTAATGAGCCTGCTAAAGAAGTTGGGGTATGAAGTCAATTTTTTATCATAATAACTTATTATCAGTTTTTACTATGTTAATATATATTGATATTTTATTTATAGGTCAAAATTAAAGAACAATGGGATGCCAATCCTGCGCATTCCTCCTCTATCTCCCAGGATGACCCGGTTGCTAAAGTCCTTGGGAAAGAGCATCCTGGGAGAGTGCATAGGATGGGTTTGGGACCTGTTCTATCTGAGGTTTTTAGCAGGCCACCAGGGATAACTGCTGCATCTACTCCTGACTTTAGTCAGCCCATACCCGGAGATGATAAGAAAGATATTGTTTCTTTAAGAAACACAGTTCACTAGTAGGGGGATCAGATATTTGCATTGCAGAAAGAGCTAACTGAAACACGTCAGAAGATGAGCAGATATGCCCCCAGTGGGAGTGCATCGATTGGTTGTAAGCAGGTAAATCACAGAAAATCAAAATCATTTAGTTTTCTAACTTTCATTGGTTTTAAGTTTTAAGATAAATATGAAACCGTATTTAATTTTCAATATAATGTTTTTACAGGTGACATCACAAAGTGGAAATGAAGGTGGAGAGGGTGGCGATGCATCATCAGACCCTGAGTAGTTGTATTGTTGATGTGTTGAACAAAAATGGAAACAATTGGTTTGTATATGTAAAATTTGTGGCACATAGTTTCCACCACACATTTTCATGTCCTAAAATTTCCTTGATTTCTCATTTTTCTTTTTATGCATTTTATTAATTTCTAATGGTTATTTTTATGTCTTCATTTCTCGAGTGTGGTATATATCATTCCATTTAGGTCTGTGTTTTAATTGGTAGTCGAGATTTTGGATGAATAGGAGTTAAACCCATTTTTGATGTGGGTGAAACAGTTGCATATAGTAGAGTTTTATACAACAATAGTTATCAATATACAATTAGAATGGCCATTTTATGACTTTTATGGAAGGTCGTGTTGTTAAGCATTGTTCTAGATAGGAATTGGGAAGGAAGGTTTTCTTGGCCTAGAGTTAGTGCAGAGCACAATAGATAATTTTGATATCATGAAAGATATGATGAATGCAGCTCTGGGTATAAAAGGTTTAGTAAGGTGAGAAATCACTCTTTCACGTTCATTATACCTTTCTAAGTGTTTGGGTGAGTTGGTGTGGTGGCATATCAGCTGGAATTTACAACTCATTTGGGGAGGATCCATGATGTTTTCCAAGACACCTAGATATATCAGTATCTACATTATACATCTCACATCTGATACTTGGGAGAGCCAGATGTTGAGAATGATGCAATGTTCATTGAAAAACTGTTAATAATCGAGGATCGTAAGGATAAAGTGCTCTATGGATGGATGATTCATTTGGATCACGTGTTGTGGAGGAATGTTTTCCATGAGGAGATTACTAGGGAGTGAGAAGCGAATATGCGTTCCCAGTACACTAATCTGTATTGAGTTGATGTTCTGAGCATTACTTTGATGTTTTAATTTTTTAATTTTCATTGAAGTGATATCTGACCTTGTTTTGCAATAAGATATGTTGTATCTTGAAATCGAGGAAGGAGCTCTCTAATCCATGTGTCTATATGGTGTGACCATATGTGATTACATGGTTGTTAGGTGTAGTGTGGGGCCTTGGGGATTACACAATTGTTTTGGAGAAATATAACTATTAAGGAGGGGTTCTGGGATGTTGAGGTTTTCATTCCAGCTTTAGAACAAATCATGGTGGTTTATACTTGATAGTTATGTTACAGGGTGGTTGTTCGGACCCCTCTCTTATTGGGTAGTTTTGCATTCTATAGGGTGAGGCTGTTTTGAGAGCTATATGATGTAATGGAGTAAACATCTTAGATTAATTACATTGTGAAACTTCAGTGATTAGGGTGTTCTAGGGGATGTTTTTCACTCATTCCTGGAGTTTTTCAAAAATACAATTTTTAACTATCCATGAGTCATCCTGTCAATGAGTCAGGTTTTTAGTGAATCATCCTATTAGTGACTCAGGGATTTGGTGTCGGTGAGTCAAGGGTGTCAGTGTCGATGAGTCATGGGCATCAGTGTCAGTGCCATGGTGTCAGTTCCAGGGCATCGGTACAAGGGTGTTGCTCACATGGAATCTGTTCTAGGGCATCGATGCTAGGGTGTTAGTGCCAGTGTGACAATGTCATGGCATCAGTTATAGTGTATCAATGATCCACCCATCAGTGATTCATTTCATGTTTTCCCCAGATATCCCAGTCTCTCCCTTATGATTTTCTTTTAACAAAAAATATGTTACCTATTGAGTTTGACTTTGCTTAAATCTGTTTCCACTGTATTCAAGGAGAATTATTGTTTCTCCAAACCGTAATCACCCTTAAATTTTTAAAAACCAAATTAACGATACGTGGTGTTGACCACAACACGTATTTCAAGTATTTTGAAGTCATCTCTCTAATTTTATTGTTATATGTTTTAAAAAAACCGAGTTTGATGCTATGTTTGGGTGTTTTTAAGAGTTTTTTGAAGGATATTTTATATATATTTAATTTCCTGATGTCCTCGGGGATTTGAGATATTCAAATAGCATTGTCAATCCGTGATCGGTTTTATCTAGCACATTGAAATTATATCCCTTGTTATTAGGATCTCACTCATTCTTAAGCCAAGATCCTCTAATTTCCAATGGATTCTTTTCCTTCTCCCAAGGTGTGGAAAGAGTCATTCCTCTTTAGAAGAGACATTCCCCCACCCTGTTCTACTTTCATGTAGTTCCTTGGTGTTATTCCTTACTCCTCATGTGATATCATGCTCTTTATTCAATGAGGAACTCCGATCCTTTGATCATCCAAGTAAGGATTTCCTTTATTTAAGTTCCTATGAGCATCTTTCATGGTAGGTTTAGTAATGTTCTATGTGAATATGACTAAAATATATTATTTAACATAAGGAATAATTTATTGATCATGATGATAAAAATTCATTGAAGGGGTTATAGTACATTTACTATTTCTACTTGTTATCTTTTTTTATTGTTCTGACCTGTTGTGGATGTGTGCCTTATAAAAATCATGGCAATTGGTGGTCTTTTCTTACACACTATTAATATTTTTATTGGTTATAATGCTGGGGGAAAATGTTGTAATGTAGAAACTAATTAATCATGTACACATGGTTAATTAAATGAATGATCGAGGAATATGAACCATTATGTGATACCCCAGTAAAAAAATGTAATTCAAGAACAGTGTTGGCTAAATCTGAATATACCCCTGTTTGATGGGTGTGGTCATGAAATGTGTGTTATGGTTGGGTTTTATGGTTTATGTAAAATTTTTGTGAATTGAAGCGACAGTTCTATCTATGTTTGTGGGATTGATTTTTGAATGGAAGAACTTGTAGGCAGTTGAACTACCTTTGGTTTTATTGTGTCCATTAGACAGGCTTCTGTATGGGGACTGCAATGTGGCATTGGTGGTGTTGTGCAGTGGGACTACAAAAATGGTTTTCATTAATTTTTGAGTTGGTTAGGGATTTTATTTTTTGGTAGTAATGGAATATATAATGTGAATCCCTTGAATAAATGAATATAATGTGGTTAAATAAAAAGTGGCTAGATTATTCTTTGGAAGTATCTGTTGTGTGGGTTTGCATATAGCGGTAGCAACAAAAGTGTTACTATTGGGGTTTTCATTGTTTGGTTGAAACCTATAGGTTAGGATACTATTTGATTATCTATATGTATATGAACATATTGTTTTTATTTGTTTTTCAGGGCATTGGTGCAGCAGAAGCAAAGAATTATTATTTTTATTCTGGGCAGCTTTTCGCGGCGGTTTTAACCGCCGCTACATGCATATTCACGATGATTTCGCGGCGGTTTACACCGCCACTAAACGTAAATTTTATTTTATGTTTACCGGCAGTTATAACTGCCGCTAAATAGGAGCATCGTGGATGTCTCATTCCGCGGCGGTTACCGTGACTTTAGCAGTGGTTTTACGGCCAATGGAATTTGAGTTTATTCGTGGCGGTTATAACTGTCGTGAATAAAGTTGTATCAAAGGCTCGTAAAAATGCCACTAAATTCAGAAAAAACTCCATGAAATGAGGCAGCTACAACACTTTCCTGAAACCACCTCTAAACGCAAATAATTTCCACTAATAGATTGGTGACACCCGATTTCGTGGCGGTTTCTGTAAACCACCTCCAAACAAAGTAGCGGCGGTTTAAACCGCCGGTAAACGCAAAAAAAAACCACCGCTAAATGGAGATTCTGTTGTTGTGTCTGTATATCCATGATCTATAGTATCCAAATGTTTATTTGGTTAGATTCAAATCTTTATTTTTCCATAGACTCTGAAAAATAGATTTTGTTAAGAATTCTTATTTTACTTGCACTTGTTAAAGTTATTAAATGATGTCATATGATCTGTTTCTAATTGACTACTATTTGAGTGACACATATAAAGGTCCCTCCAAAATTCAAGGAAAGATATGACTATTGGAGGAGGGTGCTGACTATTGGATAAGTACCTATAAATAGGATCTCATTTGAACTAGCTCAATACTGAGAATTGAATGATGATTACTCTAGATATTTCATATTGATAAAGTGACTTCTAGAGAGGGACTCTCATGCCCTGTGCATACTGAACATCTTGATTAGATTACTTCATGTGACTCTGATTGTTACTTTTTACAATCGAGGACTTCTCGGGATAGAAAGAAAGAGGTACCGACTACCTTAAAGTTCATGGACTTCTGAGGATAGAATGATAGAGGTGCCGACTACCTTAAAGTTTGTGGTATTGCGGGAATATCAATACAGATTCTAATATTCTTATCGAGGGATTACCATGGTGTGGGTAAGACATACTTTCTTTAAATTACAAATCAAGGGACTGTTATCCAAGGTTGTTGGATACCCTACTCTTTGGGTTAAAAGATTTCATTCTCGTTACTTGTTTTGTTTCAAGCATATTTCTTATGTATTTTGATAAAGGAAGAAAGTATAACTTTATTATACTTTCTTTTACTTTTTTATAATCTAATAAGTAAGATTTTATATTCTTTAAGGTAGAATATTTTCCTAGTAAACTTTTCTCACTACTATAAATGGAGGTTTTCCCAGCGGATATATACCAACAGTTTCTTCAAACCGTTGGTGTATTATAAAAAAAGGAAACATTTGTCGATGTTCTATTCAAACCGTTGGCAATGTGTTAATATAGTTAAGATTTCTTAATGGTTTAAAAAAACTGTTGGGAAATATTAAGTTCCTATAAGATATACCAGTAGTTTTAATAAACTGTTGGGAAACAGAGGCTTTTACAAATATTTTTAAAAATCATTGGGAAAGTTTTTCCCTAAATACACTCCCACTCGACCCGATTGCAGACCCTAATCCAAAGATTCTCCCGAAGTTTTCTCGGCCTCGAAACTTCTTACATCCATAGATCCATCTTCAATCAATCAATTTATTTATTTCTACAGTTCAAATTAGTAAGTTTTACCTTATTTTTAATGTTCTCCCTCTATTTTTTTGTTTTTTGTTTTTATTTGGGCTAAATTAGAGTTCATGCGGTTTGTGGCGTAAAAAACCCTTTGATTTGTTTTTCTATTTTTTGTTCTACACTTCAAGAATGGTAAAGGGTTTGTTTAGTGGAGTGATATGGTAGTTTCTGTGGAATTTATTTTAGTTGAAAATTTGATTTGGATTTTGTATTTGTAGTTATTGGTCAAGGAATAATGGGAAGGGTATTGATATTGATGATGAAATGGCTGTTGGTTGGGTGATGGATTGGAATTATGGACACCCCCACCCCCACCCCCCTTGGACACCTCCCACCCCCTAGACAGCCCCCCAACCCCCTAGACACCCCCATTGGACAATCCCCGCCCCCTTCACCGCCACCCCTAGAAACCCACACCCATTGGATATCCCCCCCAACCTTCTGAACACCCCCACCCCACCCTCCCTAGACACCCTCACCCCCATGGACAGCCCCCCACCCCCTGGACACCCCACCCACTAGACACCCCCACCCCACCCTCCCTTGACACCCCTCACCCCCATGGACACCCCCATCCCCTCAAACATCCCCCACCACCCCACCCACTAGACACCCCACCCCCTGGACACCCTTCACCCCCTTGGACAGCCCCCACCCCATTAGATAGCCCCCCATTGACACCACCACACCTCCTAGGAACCGCCACACCTCCTAAGTCCTTGGCTCAATTTTTAACATGGAATTAACAATGTAGTTGATTTCCCCTTTCCCCCAATGAAATTTCTTAAGTGACCCATAGAGCCTTATAAATTGAATTTTTCATGTTTTGATAAATTTAATGGGTTGTTTGGAATAAAATGGATAATTCATGATGGTTTTCCTTTCTGAATGAATAAAATTATTTTAATTAAAATTACCCTAAGGGGGATTCATGAGGGGTAGGGGGGTTGTCCAGGTGTGGGGGGTGTCCAGGTGGGGGTGGGTTGTCCAGTGGGTAGGGGGCTGTAGGGGGGTAAGGGCCTACATGGGTGTGGGGGAGGGGGGTATGGGATGCCCAAGGAGGGGTGTGGTCTTTCCAGGGGGTCAGGGTGGGGTGTCCATGTGGGGGAAAGGTGTGGGCTATCCTGGGGGGTGGGCTGTCCATGGGGGTGGGGGTGGGCTATCTAGGTGGGGGAGGGGTGTGGGCTGTCTATGGGGGTGGGCTTTCCATGGGGTGGGGGTGGGCTGTCCAGGTGGGGGAGGGGGGTGTGGGGTGTCCAGCGAGGGGGGGGGTGGGATATCCAAGTGGGGGGGGGGGTGTCCAGGTGTGGGGTGGTGGGGGTGGGTTGTCTAGGTGGGGGTGGGGGGGATGTCCATGTGGGGGTGGGGGTGGGTTGTCCAGGTGGGGGTGGGGGCGGGGGTGTGTAAAGACCCGTAAATTTCAAGGAAATTTTTTTTCTTAATTTTTTTTTGGAATTTTACAAGAGCGCAGTTTCTGACGGCACCTGATTCCGAGGTCCGGTGTGCCCGGAATCATTTTCCGAAGTTTGGCTCGGGTACGTTCAGTGAACGGACAAGCGGGGTTTTCTAACTTTTAAACCGGTGCCTGGAAATCGAATTCTGAGGGCACCGATGAAATCGCAGCACTGGTATTCTCTTAGAAACGCCTCTTCCGGAGTTGCGTTTGCTCAGGTGTGGTTTTTATTTTTCGGGCTTAAAGTTAAGAAATAAAATAATTTTTTCGACAACTTTATTTTATTTCACTTAAGCCACTTGGAAGCCACTTGAAGCCACATAAAGGCGGCTTGAACTGAGTTGAACTGGATAGGATGCTATCCAGAAATATCCTACCCCCTTGGTAGGATATTTGTGAGGTGGGGCCCACACGAGCCCCGCCGTTTCTTTCCGCTAAGAAACGCACCCGTGAAAACCCGTCTTAATGAAATTCAACTGACGCGTTTCTTAAAATCTTAACAGACCATTTAATTGGGCTGTTTATTTCGTGAATTAAATGGCCTGTTTCTTTCGTTGAATTAATTCAACGAATTAATTCAATCGTTTCTTAACCTGTTTTCGTGTGTTGGCATATTAATAAAATAAGACCAACCAAAATCTTTTGAGAAGATTTGAGAGGATCCTTGTTTCTTCTTCTCCCTTGCGAAGAATGCGAAGAATGCGAAGAACGCGAAGAACGCAAAGAACGCTGAACCCGGAAATCGACGACGCTTCCGTCCGAGACGTTCTTCCCCGCTCCGATCTCCGATCACCGACCGTTTGAGGTGAGTGATTTCGGATTTCCTCACAAGGTTCTTTTCTTTTGGTTTTAAACACAGATTTAAATATTTATGATTTAAATCTGTTGTTCTTTGTCCGTTGAGCTCGCCGACTCAACGCCGGTTTCCGCGACGACGCGACGCCTCCCCGCGATGACGTGACGATCCCTCTCTTCCGCGACGAGCTTTTCCGCGAAGAACGCCCGCGCGCGACGGTCAGCGAGGTAGGGATTTTTTTTTTGAAATACCCCTCCTTATATTCCCGTGAACATTCTTTAAAAATTAAAGAACCGGAATCAAAGAAACAATTTTATTTTATTAAAATTTTTGTTTCCTGTGTGGAATAAAATTCTCCCGGTTGTTTATCTCTAACGCGGAGGGTGCGGGCCAAACGAACACGGCCCGACGACCCTCCGTCGTTCTTCATTTTGTGCGGATTTGGTGGGCGACGACGGAACGTGCCGCAACAGATGTTTGATGATCCCGCAGTAAAGAACGGAACCCGGGAGGAACAACGGCGCAGACGGGAAGGAAAACGGGCCACCGGAGCGACTCCGGCGGCCGGATGCGGTGGCACCCCATGGGTGTCCAGCGCGACACCCCGCGGGTGCTGCGGGTGTCCAGCGCGGCACCCCGCGGGTGTCTAGGGCGGCACCCCGCGGGTGTCGCGGGGTTGTCACACGGCACGTCCGGCTGTCTGGCCGACACCCCGCGGGTGCCGCGGGGGTGTCACGCGTGGCGGCGGCTTTCCCCCGCGTCGGCCGCTCGGCCGCTCGGCCGAGCCGAGCCGGACCGGCCCTGGCCGGGCCGGCCCGGGCCAATCGGGTCGGACCCGACCCGGTTCGGGCCAACCAGGGGGGGTCGGGCTGGGTCGTCCCGGGCCCGGACCCCCCGTCTTCGGACGACTTTCGTTCAAACGCCCGTAACTTGAGCTACAGACCTCCAAACGACTCTCTGTCAGCGGAAACGCAATCCTTGGAGTGAGTCGGTCGTTTTGGTTTATCGCACTCAAGTTTCGGAATACTTTGGGTTCGGCCGGGTTGGTTCGTACACGAAACCAACCGGGCCCTCGGAGTGGAAACGCTCATATCTTGAGCTACGAACATCCGATTGACGTGCCGTCGGCTTTGTTAGTTTCCTCTAAGTGAGACGGATCTTTTGGATTGCTCCGCCCGAGGTTTGGACGTAGGTGTAGTACGGTCGGGTTGGTTTTGCCTTAAAAAACCAACCGGGCCCCTGGGACGAAAAAGCCAATAACTCTCAGACCGGGCGTCCGATTGACGCGCCGTCTGCGACGTTGAGTTCCTGTTGACGATACGGAACTTTTGGATACATCAACTTCGGACTTTGTGTCAGTTGATGTATCAACCTCTCGGCTCGTGGAGCAGACCCTCCCGAACGAGCTTGCTGTGTGCGGGAACCCTAGTGCTGGCTGCGACTGCTTCTTCGACAGCGACGACCGTGCAGAGATCCTCAGTGGACTGCGGCGAGGATTGTGCAGAGATCCTCTGTGGACACCGACGACGACCGTGCAGAGATCCTCAGTGGACTGCGTCGACCAATGTACAGAGATCCTCAGTGGACTACGACGACTACTGCACTCAGCGATCCTACGTGGATCAGTGCTACCGATCCTGTGTGGGTCCGATCCTGTGTGGGTCAGCGCTCAGCGGTTCTGTGTGAGCCAGCGCCTACAGGTCCTACGTGGGCCCGATCCTGTGTGGGTCCGATCCTGTGTGGGTCACTGCGGGGTTAGTACCTATCGATCCTTAGTGGGTCCGACGACTTAGATGGTTCAGTGATCATCTTTATCGTCATCTGAAGAAGTATACCTGTGTGATCTGAATCTTGTGTTTCTCTCCTTTGTGGATTGTGTTGAGCTATCCTGTGTGGGTTTACTGTTTACTCTCCTTTGTGGTTTGTGTTGAGTTATCCTGTATGGGTATACGTTTTGCTTTCCTATGTGGACTGGGTTGTGCTTGGGCTCGGGCGTTGGAGCCGAACGGGATTTGATGACTTAGGTATATGTATGGGCATATACCTAAGCCGTATGAGATGTTACTTCGTGATTGTATCTTTCCTTTGTGGATTATCCTTTGTGGATTTCGGGAGACCTTTGGGGGTCTCGGGGTCCCTACTGAGTAGCTTATACTCACCCCTGCACGGGCTTTGCCCGCACTACGTTGTGTTGGTTGCAGACGACGGACAGCACTGACCGTGGTGGAGGCGTGTGGAGCAGGACAGTACCTGGAGGTGGACCACTGGGCGGGACGTACTCGGAGCGGTCAGGTGGACCCGAGGAGCAGTGGAGGCTATCTGTACCCACCCTTCAGGTGAGACTTCCAAAGGACGGCTCGACGCTGCAGTTTTCCCTTTTCATTTGCTGTTTTTCATTTCAGTTGTACTTTACAGTTGGGCTTGTATTTCCGGACCCTTTTACTTTCAGCATAGCTTGTACAGTTTTTACTTAGTGTTTACTTTTCCGCTTTCTTACTCTGTGGTGCTTGTTTACTTTTCAAAGGCAATGCCTTCCCTTTTTGTTGGGATTTACGCCTTGGTGCTAGTCGCCAGCCCCTGGCCTATGGAAGGCTGGCTTGGGGTAGTCACGGCACGGGCCCCGAGGACGGGTCGTGACAAATTGGTATCAGAGGTGGTCGGTTCTACCGCAGACTCTGATCTTTCTTCTATGTGAAGCAATAGTGTTTAGCGTATTGAGTGTGGTTATCAGTCCAGGGATTCCACTGTTGGTGCGGCGGCCGACAGATCCATACACCAAGACCCTGACTTCTGATTTCCAACTTAATGCACGAAAACATTGATTGCATGTGTGTTTCAAGTTTTCTTTGTGATTACTTGTGTCAGCTCACCAGGTATACTGTTATGACCGTGGTGCACTTGTTTCCTTTTCAGGATGGCATGACGACAGCAGCCAGCTAGGGTTCCTAGAGTAGTGCGCGACGACAGCCCGTCGAGCGACGAGGCCTCGGTACAGGACCCGTTGACAGTAGAGGCACCGGCGGTACCTTTACCCGCCGAGCCCCCGATGCTTCCAGCACTGGCAGCTGACGACGCACGACGCCTCGGAGCTCTGCACAAGTTCCAGCACCAGAGACCACCCAGGTTCCATGGGGAGTCGGACCCCCAGGCAGCCGAGGACTGACTGGAGGCGGTCGTCCGAGTTTTCAGGCTAGTGAGGACACCAGCAGACCTCATGGTGATCCTCGCGGCGAGCCTACTGCACGCAGCAGCAGGACGATGGTGGAGCCTGATGCTCCAGGTACACGATGAGGCCACCCTCATCTGGACGGACTTCGAGGGTCTCTTCTGCTCAGAGTTCGTCCCGGCCACCCTCCGTGCGGTGCGCATTCAGGAGCTTCTTCAGCTGCGGCAGGGAAGCTTGACAGTCGCTCAGTATGCGGCGAGGTTCACCGACCTTTCTCGGTACTCGACAGACATGGTACGGGACCCCTTCTTCCGGGCCCGGACCATCGAGCAGGGTTTGAGACACGAGATCAGGGCATCTCTGATCTCCCTCAGCATCCCGACCCAGGCAGGAGTACTGGAGTGAGCCCTCCTGATCGAGAGCTTCCTGGCTGAGTCCACAGCGAGACCTACCGCAGGGCGGCAGATAGCGGAGTCTTCGGCAGCTGGTAGCTGGCAGATGACTCAGGTTTCCAGGCGGACCAGACCTTCCGGCAGGCGACCTCGGGACACTGGCTCAGCTGTGCAGGGCACCCAGCCTGGAGCCAGTCTTCCGAGAGGCAGGCAGTGCTACGAGTGCGGCGGGTGGGGCCACATGGCTCGTGACTGCCCGACCCGTCGTACCGAGGGACAGCAGACGGTGGAGGGACCACCCAGGCAGAGGCAGAGGGTCGACCGTGGTGGTCCGTAGGGAGGAGGCGGACGAGGCAGAGGAGCTGGCCGAGCAGCAGGTGGTGGGCGACGCTTTGAGGCTCTGCCACCACCACCACCAGGAGGCCCGCCCCGACCACAGGGAGCTGGCGGGAAGAGACAGGCTCAGCTCCAGGCAGTAGAGGCCTACGACCACGGTGCGCCAGAGATGATTCGAGGTACAATCTGTGTCTATTCCACCCTTGCTGCAGTTCTGATAGACACAGGAGCGAGTCACTCTTTCATAGCCACTTCCCTTGTTCGGAGCTCGGAGATTCCGACAGAGCCGTTGGCTCGATCCTTACGGCTAGAGACTCCTACGGGAGCAGACTCGACGATTACGCACCAGTGCCGGCAGTGTGAGCTTACTCTAGGAGGCGAGAGCTTCGGCTGGGATCTTCTTGTAGCGGCATCGAGGCCTTACGACATCATCTTGGGCATGGATTGGTTATCTACGGTCCATGCTCAGATTGACAGCATTAGGCACAAGGTGCGATGTGTGCGCACCGACGGGAGCAGGTTCACCTTCACCGGCGAGAAGGGAGCCTTAGCAGCACATGATGGACTCACGCAGAGGAGAGGTCATCCCATCACTCATCAGTTGGCTAGCCTCATCCTGGGAGTAGTTGAAGTGTGGAGTCCCAGTTTTCCTGCAGTGGTGGATCAGTACACGAACGTCTTTCCCGACAACGTTCCAGGACTACCTCCTCGCAGAGAGGTAGACTTTTATATTGACCTGTACCCCGGGACAGCCCTGATATCCACTCTAGCATATCAGATGTCCCCCGCTGAGCTTCGAGAGCTGCGGGTACAGTTGGAGGACTTGCAGGGCAAGGGGTTCATCCGACCCAGTGTTTCGCCCTGGGATTCACCGATTTTGTTCGCCAAGAAGGCGGACAGGAGCTTCGACTATGTGTCCATTATCGTCACCTGAACCAGGTGACAGTGAGGAACAAGTATCCGCTACCCAGGATTGATGAACTCTTCGACCAGCTCAAGGGAGCACGGTGGTTCTCGAAGATAGACCTCAGGTCAGGCTATCATCAGCTCAGAGTTCGAGACGAGGATGTGCAAAAGACGACCTTCAGGTGTCGGTATGGCCACTATGAGTTCTTGGTTATGCCTTTCGGCATGACCAACTCTCCAGCAGTGTTCATGAGCCTCATGAATAGGATCTTCCAGCCATACCTCGATCGATTTGTCGTAGTCTTAATCGACGACATTTTGGTGTACTCGACCACCGAGGAAGAGAACGCCTACCACTTGTGTGTTGTACTAGACACACTCCTAGAGAACCATCTTTATGGAAAGCTCTCGAAGTGTCAGTTCTGGTTACGTGAGGTCCACTTCTTGGGGCACGTCATTTCTGAGGCGGGAGTTGCAGTGGATCCCACGAAGATCGAGGCAGTGCTAGCTTGGGAGCCACCCAAGAGCGTGACAGAGGTGCGGAGTTTCTTGGGCCTAGCCGGATACTATCAGAGATTTGTGTCGGACTTCTCTATAGTTGCGGCCCCACTCTCAGCATTGACGTAGAAGGGGAAACCCTTCGTGTGGTCAGACAGATGTCAGCAGAGCTTCCAGGAGCTGAGGAAGAGGTTGACCAGCGCACCTATCTTGAGGTTGCCTGAGGAGGGAGTTGGATACGTAGTCTACTGCGATGCATCAGGGACCGGACTCGGGTGTGTCCTGATGCAGGAGTGGGCCGTGATTGCCTACGGATCACGTCAGTTGAGGCCTCATGAGCAGAACTACGCTACCCATGACTTGGAGTTGGCAGCAGTGGTCTTCGCCCTGAAGACATGGCGACACTATCTGATGGGCGAGCGCTTCACAGTCTTTTCTGACCACCAGAGTCTCAGGTACATCTTCTCTCAGAAGGACCTGAACCTGAGATAGCGGCGATGGCTCGAGTTCCTCCAGGACTATGACTTTGAGATAGTCTATACACCTGGGAAGGGGAACGTGGTGGCTGATGACCTCAGCAGGAGGACGGGCATCCAGCTACTTGAGGAGGCGACAGAGTAGCTAGCCGCTTTACAGATATCCTTCGTGGATAGAGATGGAGCAGCCTTCCTTCAGTCTCTCATAGTCTCTCCTCCACTTCTACAGAAGGTCAGAGAGGCACAGCGTGGGGACGCTGACTGTGAGACACGACGTGCACAGTTATCCTCGGGACAGGCACCTGATGGTTTCTCCCTTGGATCAGAGCACGATGTCCTTTTCAGAGGACGTACCTTGGTAACAGTCACTTTACGAGAGGAGGTGCTGAGAGAGTTTCACACTTCTCCTTTGGCGGTACATCCTGGAGTGGCGAAGATGTACTAGGATCTCAGGCGACAGCACTGGTGGCCGGGCATGAAGAAGGCTGTGGCAGAGTTCGTTTCACGGTGCCTCACCTGCCAGCAGGTGAAGGCAGAGCACCAGGTACCAGCAGGCTTGGTACAGCCCTTGGAGGTCCCGGAGTGGAAGTGGGATGGGATATCTATGGACTTTGTGACTGGACTTCCACGCACTTCCAGAGGTCACGACTCCATTTGGGTGATTGTTGACCGACTCACCAAGTCGGCACACTTCTTACCCATCCGAGAGCAGGGCTCAGTGGAGAGCTTGGGGCGTCTCTACGTTCAGGAGATTGTACGACTTCACGGTGTGCCATCGACTATCGTCTCCGATCATGATGCTCGTTTTACTTCTCGGCTTTGGAAGGGGTTGCAGGAGGCATTCGGGACGCGGCTACATCTGAGCACCGCCTTTTACCCTCAGACGGATGGTCAGACGGAGAGGACCATTCAGACTCTCGAGGACATGCTCCGCGCATGTGTCCTCGACTTTGGTCGCAGCTGGGAGGACCACCTACCCTTGGTAGAGTTCACGTACAACAACAGCTACCACTACACCATCGGGATGGCACCCTACGAGGCGTTGTACGGCAGGCCTTGCAGATTCCCTTTGTGCTGGACAGACCCTGGGGAGTCAGCACTTGTGGGACCAGAGATGGTCCGGGCCATGACAGAGAAGGTCGAGGTCATCCAGGAGCGGATGAAGACAGCTCAGAGCCGGCAGAAGTCATATGCTGACAGGAGGCGGAGGCCACTAGAGTTCGAGGATGGTGACCACGTCTTCTTGCGGGTCTCACCTCGACATGGTTTGAGGAGATTTGGCCGAGGCGGAAAGTTGTCTCCACGCTTCATTGGACCCTTCAGGTCCTCAACAGGGTTGGCGAGGTGGCTTATCTCCTGGCTCTGCCACCTCAGTTGCACCGGGTGCACGATGTCTTCCACGTATCCCAGCTGAGGAGATACGTGCACGACCCGACGCACATCATTGACTATGGGGAGCTAGACGTGGATGATGGGGAGACTTTTGCGGAGGTCCCAGTGGAGATAGAGGATCGACAGGAGCGGGTCCTACATGAGAGATCGATTCCTCTTGTGCGCATCAGATGGCAGCACGGGAACCTCCAGGAGAGCACTTGGGAGCGGGAGGCTCAGATGCGTGCTCAGTACCAACTTTTGTTTCCCTAGTTTTTGATGTATCTTTATGGGGACGTAAATTCCTGAGGTGGGAGTAATGTAAAGACCCGTAAATTTCAAGGAAATTTTTTTTCTTAATTTTTCTTTGGAATTTTACAAGAGCGCAGTTTTTGACGGCACCTGATTCTGAGGCCCGGTGTGCCCGAAATCATTTTCCGAAGTTTGGCTTGGGTACGTTCAGTGAACGGACGAGCGGAGTTTTCTAACTTTTGAACCGGTGCCCGGAATCGAACTATGAGGGCACCGATGAAATCGCAGCACCGGTATTCGCTTAGAAACGCCTCTTCCGGAGTTGCGTTTTCTCAGGTGTGGTTTTTAATTTTCGGGCTTAAAGTTAAGAAATAAAATAATTTTTTCGACAACTTTATTTTATTTCACTTAAGCCACTTGGAAGCCACTTGAAGCCACTTAAAGGTGGCTTGAACTGAGTTGAACTGGATAGGATGATATCCAGAAATATCCTACCCCCTTGGTAGGATATTTGTGAGGTGGGGCCCGCACGAGCCCCGCCGTTTCTTTCCGCTAAGAAACGCACCCGTGAAAACCCGTCTTAATGAAAGTCAACTGACGCGTTTCTTAAAATCTTAAAAGGCCATTTAATTGGGCGGTTTATTTTGGGAATTAAATGGCCTGTTTCTTTCGTTGAATTAATTCAACGAATTAATTCAATCGTTTCTTAACCTGTTTTCGTGTGTTGGCATATTAATAAAATAAGACCAACCAAAATCTTTTGAGAAGATTTGAGAGGATCCTTGTTTCTTCTTCTCCCTTGTGAAGAACGCGAAGAACGCGAAGAACGCGAAGAACGCGAAGAACACCGAACCCGAAAATCGACGACGCTTCCGTCCGAGACGTTCTTCCCCGCTCCGATCTCCGATCACCGACCGTTTGAGGTGAGTGATTTCGGATTTCCTCACAAGATTCTTTTCTTTTGGTTTTAAACACAGATTTAATTATTTATGATTTAAATCTGTTGTTCTTTGTCCGTTGAGCTCGCCGACTCAACGCCGGTTTCCGCGATGACGTGACGCCTCCCCGCGACGACGCGACGATCCCTCTCTTCCGCGACGAGCTTTTCTGCGAAGAACGCCCGCGCGCGACGGTCAGCGAGGTAGGGATTTTTTTTGAAATACCCCTCCTTATATTCCCGTGAACATTCTTTAAAAATTAAAGAACCGAAATCAAAGAAACAATTTTATTTTATTAAAATTGTTGTTTCCTGTGTGGAATAAAATTCTCCCGGTTGTTTATCTCTAACGCGGAGGATGCGGGCCAAACGAACACGGCCCGACGAACCTCCGCCGTTCTTCGTTTTGTGCGGATTTGGAGGGCGACGACGGAACGTGCCGCAACGGATGTTTGATGATCCCGTAGTAAAGAACGGAACCCAGGAGGAACAACGGCGTAGACAGGAAGGAAAACGGGCCACCGGAGGCGGCGGCACCCCGTGGGTGTCCAGCGCGACACCCCGCGGGTGCCGCGGGGTTGTCACGCGGCACCCCGTGGGTGTCCAGGGCGGCACCCCGCGGGTGTCGCGGGGTTGTCACACGACACGTCCGACTGTCTAGCCGACACCCCGCGGGTGCCGCGGGTGTGTCACGTGTGGCGGCGGCTTTCCCCCGCGTCGGCCGCTCGGCCGCTCGGCCGAGCCGAGCCGGACCGGCCCTGGCCGGGCCAACCGGGTCGGACCCGACCCGGTTCGGGCCAACCAGGGTGGGGGGGGGGGGGTCGGGCTGGGCCCGGACCCCCCGTCTTCGGACGACTTTCGTTCAAACGCCCGTAACTTGAGCTACGGACCTCCAAACGACTCGCCGTCAGCGGAAACGCAATCCTTGGAGCGAGTCGGTCGTTTCGGTTTATCACACTGAAGTTTCGGAATACTTTGGGTTCGGCCGGGTTGGTTCGTACACGAAACCAACCGGGCCCTCGGAGCGGAAACGCTAATATCTTGAGCTACGGACGTCCGATTGACGTGCCGTCAGCTTTGTTAGTTTCCTCTAAGTGAGATGGATCTTTTGGCTTGCTCCACCCAAGGTTTGGACGCAGGTGGAGTATGTTAGGGTTGGTTTTGCCTTAAAAAACCAACCGGGCCCCTGGGACGAAAAAGCCAATAACTCTCAGACCGGGCATCCGATTGACGCGCCGTCTGCGACGTTGAGTTCCTGTTGACGATACAGAACTTTTGGATACATCAACTTCGGACTTTGTGTCAGTTGATGTATCAGCCTCTCGGCTCGTGGAGCGGACCCTCCCGAACGAGCTTGCTGTGTGCGGGAACCCTAGTGCTGGCTGCGACTGCTTCTTCGACAGCGACGACCGTGCAGAGATCCTCAGTGGACTGCAGCGAGGACTGTGCAGAGATCCTCCGTGGACTCCGACGACAACCGTGCAGAGATCCTTGGTGGACTGCGGCGACGACTGTACAGAGATCCTCAGTGGACTGCGACGACTACTGCACTCAGCGATCCTACGTGGATCAGTGCTACCGATCCTGTGTGGGTCTGATCCTGTGTGGGTCAGCGCTCAGCGGTTCTGTGTGAGCCAGTGCCTACAGGTCCTGCGTGGGCCCGATCCTGTGTGGGTTCGATCCTGTGTGGGTCACTGCGGGGTTAGTACCTATCGATCCTTAGTGGGTCCGACGACTTAGATGGTTCAGTGATCATCTTTATCGTCATCTGAAGAAGTATACCTGTGTGAGCTGAATCTTGTGTTTCTCTCCTTTGTGGATTGTGTTGAGCTATCCTATGTGGGTTTACTGTTTACTCTCCTTTGTGGTTTGTGTTGAGTTATCCTGTGTGGGTATACGTTTTGCTTTCCTGTGTGGATTGGGTTGTGCTTGGGCTCGGGCGTTGGAGCAGAACGGGAATTGATGACTTAGGTATATGTATGGGCATATACCTAATCCGTATCAGATGTTACTTCGTGATTGTATCTTTCCTTTGTGGATTATCCTTTGTGGATTTCGGGAGACCTTCGGGGGTCTCGGGGTCCCTACTGAGTAGCTTATACTCACCCCTGCACGGGCTTTGCCCGCACTACGTTGTGTTGGTTGCAGACGACGGACAGCGCTGACCGTGGTGGAGGCGTGCGGAGCAGGACAGTACCTGGAGGTGGACCACTGGGCGGGACATACTCGGAGCGGTCAGGTGGACCCGAGGAGCAGTAGAGGCTATCTGTACCCACCCTTCAGGTGGGACTTCCAAAGGACGGCTTGACGCTGCTGTTTTCCCTTTGCAGTTGCTGTTTTTCCTTTCATTTGTACTTTACAGTTGGTCTTGTATTTCTGGCTCCTTTTACTTTCAGCACAGCTTGTATAGGTTTTACATAGTGTTTACTTTTCCTCTTGCTTACTCAGTGGTGCTTGTTTACTTTTCAAAGGCAATTTCTTCCCTTTTGTTGGGATTTACGCCTTGGTGCTAGTCGCCAGCCCCTGGCCTATGGAAGGCGGGCTTGGGGTAGTCACGGCACGGGCCCCGAGGACGGGTCGTGACAGGGTGGGTTTCCCAGGTGGGGGGGGGGGGGGGGGGGGGCTGTCTAGGGGGGGGGGGAGTAGTGGGTGGGCTATAGGGGAGGGTGTGTGGGATATTTTGGGAGGGGGTGGGCTGTCCAGGGGGAGGTGGGTGGGCTATCCAAATGGGGGAGGGGGTATGGGCTGTCCAAGGAGGGGGGTGTCCAGTGGGGGGTGGGGGCGTGGGCTGTCCAGGTGGGGGGGGGGGGGCTATCAAGGGGGGATGTAGGGGGGTAGGGGGCAGCAGGGGAGGTGGGGTGGGCCCTCTAGGGGGTGGGCTGTCCAGGGGTGGTGGTGGGTGGGCTATCTAGGTGGGGGGGGTGTTGTAAAGGGGGGGTGTATGCTATCCATTGAGGGGGTGGGTTTTCCACTCTGATACTCTACAAAAAAATAGGAATCACATATGAACAATGTACAATTTATTTCACACATTAAGACATTTCTTGAATTTCCATACCAACACTCACTCTTAACCTTCCAAGAAGAAGTGATCTCTGCAAAGAAATATCACTCGGGTTCTTATCCACTATCCATATTGATCTCATGCAAATTTAACATTTATACAACTCCATATCACCTAATGATATAACATGGCTCATACTTCTATGAGTAGTGTCCCATAGAAACATGGTTCATAAAATCTGACCCATGTATGATAATTGGTGGTGTGTTTACAATTTGGTGTGTTTTGATTTATATGTATGATATTCATGGTTTACACCAACAGTCTTCTCAATCATCTATAATAGGCTTGAAATCATGCTATAATTGGACACCCCCTGGACACCCTGCCCCCCCTGGACACCCCGTACCCCCTGGACACCCCCACCCCCATTGACATCCCTCCCCCACCCCCTAGACACCCACCCACCACCCTCTAGACACCCCCATCTCCTTGGACACCCCACCCCCTGGAAAGCCCCTCCCCCCACCCCATGGACACCTTGACCCCACTAGACAGCCCCGCCACCCCATGGACTACCCGCCCACCCCCCATGGGCAGCTCACCCACCCATGGATACCCCATACCCTCTGGAAATCCCCACCACCCCCATGGATAGACCGCCCACCCCCTAGACACCCCATACCCCCTGCACAACCTTGTCCACCCCTAGACACCCCTCCCAACCCCTAAACACCTCGTACCCCCTGGACACCCCGTACCCCCTATACATGATCTTGTACACCCATCTATAGTTCTTCAAAGATATTTTGTTATAAATAGAGTATTTTTTATATTTTATATTATGATTCTCATATATAGTAGTGTGTCAGTTATGGTTTAATATAAAGTGAACCATTCTCATTTACTTAAATATATTTTCAATGAAACGTTAATCTTATTGAATTAATTTTGATGAAATGACTTATAACAATTTTTTTACAGAATGGATAGAAGTTGGATGTATGAAACTGATCAGATTTCAAGCGATTTTCAAAACAATTTAGAGAGATTTTTAAATTTTTCATTTCACAATTCTTCAGATAGTGTTCACATACAATTTCCCTATTAAAATTGTGTTGTTAGAACTTGGTTGAGCCATGAAAAAGTCATCTACCACATAACCAAATATGGTTTTCAAGAAAGATACTCTATTTAGTATCACAATGGTGAGAAAATGAAATCTCAAATTGTTGATGTTCCAAATGAGAGGAATGGATTGGAGAATTTGTTTTATGACGAGTTTCCATTTATTCTTCATCATGAAAAAGAAAGGATTCTGACCCAAGAAGATTTTGATATGGGAACTCATGATGCGTCTAATGAAAATGATGATGTTGTCAGGGTGAAAAAATTAAATGATGCTTCCACGACTCCAGTATATTGACAATGCGGTAAAATGAAAAAACTAGAATTTTTAATCCTATTATTTAATGGGAAAACTATGTATGGTATTTATAATACTTCCATCGATTACATTCTTAACTTTTTGAAGGACTTACTACTAGATGATGTAGATATTCCCTCAAACCAATATATGGCATTGAAGTTAGTTGATAAAATTTAATTTTCAAGAAACAAAATTCATGTTTGACCGAAAGATTATAGTTTATTCTGGGAGGAAAATGCTGAAAGAAATGATTGTATAAAATGTGGCACATCCTGCTAGAAGCCAAAATATGATGGAACACCATCCCATGTTCCAAAAAAAGTAATATGGAACTTTACATTGTTCCCCAAACTCCAGAATATTTTTATGTCTGATGAAATATAAATAGAAATGCGATGACATGATACTGAGAGAAAGAAGACTAATAATGAGTTGGTTCACCCTGTAGATGGATTTTCATGTCAGAGATTTGATGCTCGATATTCTAATTTTGTAGCTGATGTGCATAATTTGAGGTTGGGTCTTTCATGTGATGGTTTTAATCCATTTGGGAAGATGCTTACGTCGCACAACACATGGACGATTTTTATACACATTTATAATCTCCCCCATGGTTGTGTTTGAAAAAACCTTTCACTTTCATGAGTACACTCATGTCTGGACCTTCTGATCCCGAAAATGATATAGATGTATACATGCAACCTTTAATAAAAGATTTGAAACTTCTTTGAGATATGTGCGTGTGCACATACGATGTATGTTCGAAAGACATATTTCAGATGCATGCTGCACTTATGTGGATGATAAATTATTTTCCTACTTATGCAATGATTTCTGGATGGAGCACGAAGGGAAAATTATCATGCCATGTTTTTATGAAGAATACATGATCCAGAAAATTGAAACATCATTGTAGTTTCAGTTTTATGGGACATCAACGATTCTTTCCAATGGACCATCCATATTGAAATAATCGTCAAAGATTAGACAATACCATGGAGACCGATGATCCACCTCAGTGTATGTCTGGAACTAATGTTCTTAATGAATTGAAAGATTTCAGTTTTTCATTCGGGAAGGTTCAAATGAAATCTGGAAAGAGAAAGAATGTTTCCACTGAAACTTGTTACAATTGGATGAAGATAAGTATCTTCTTTCATTTTCCTTATTGGTCAACCAATTTGTTACTTCATTTCTTAGACTTAATTCACATTGAAAAAAATATATGTGAAATGTTGCTTTTTGATTATTTTAATTGTTAAGGGGAAGAAAAAATATGATTTACGGTCTCAGCGTGACTTGGTGGATTGGGGCATCAGACTAGAATTGAATCATGTGCGTATCAGTGAAAATAAATGGCATGTTCCATGTTCTTATTATGTAATGAAACCTTCAAGGAAAAAATTAATTTCTTGAAGTACTAGAGACTATTAAATTTCCTAGTGGCTATTCAAGAAACATATCTACATGGGTCAACAGAAGAGAGTTGAAGCTAAAATATTTGAAGACTTGTGATTATCACATCCTTCTTCATGATTTGATTTCAATATAGATTTGTCATATTTTGTCAAATAAAGTAAGGGTGGATGTTATTAGGTTATTACATTTGTTTATAGATATTTGTTCTAAGAAGTTGTCTAGGCATTTCTTGCAAAAAATGTTTCCAGATGCCCCATTAATTTTGTATGAGTTAGATAAAATATTTCCTCCATCATTTTTTACATGCATGTTTCATTTGACTGTCCATATTCTAACTAAAATACTTCTCGGATGACCTATTTCTTTTCTTTGGATGTATCCAAGTAAAATAAATATGTACACATTGAAGTCTTATGTTTGTAACAGGAATCATCTCGAAGGTTCTATCATGAACGGTTACATGGCTCAAGAATGTATGGATTTCTGCTCTATGTATTTGTCTGATCTTACTACAAGAATGAAAAGACCAATGAGGAATGAAGAAAAAGGGTATGAGCAAATTGAACATAGTTTTCCATCACTTCCTCAAATAGGATGAATTCATGGATCATATACGTTGACGACATTAAGCCTTAAAGAGCGGGATATGGAACATCGTACAATTTTGTTCAATTGTGATTTGTTTGATGACTACATCTTGAAAGTAAATTGAATATGTATATCTTATATATATATGTGTGTGTGTTAAACTATTTCTATTTTTATCTATAGGGAACATAAATAGATGTTAAATAGAAAGCATCGTTCTTTATCTTTGAGAAGGAGGGAGACTTTGCATAATAAATAGTTTTCTACTTGGTTAAAATTGAAGGTAATAAAATTACTGTTTAAAATAATTTTAAAAAATATTTAATTAAGTTTAATATTCATTTATATTTCATGTATTTAGTTTTCCTGCTGACTTTTTCTTTGAGGAAATAAGAGATTTGTCTTTTGGTTCTGATACCATGGTTCATGACTGTAAATCAATTGTTATCAATGAGTACAGATTTATTATCACTAAATGAGAAAAGAACATGAGAACACAACATGATGGTGTTATGGTTACTACCACAACATACTTTAATGATAGTGAATTAGATAGTAGATCGAGATTTGAAAATATAGGTTATTATGGAGTCATTGAAAAAATAATAATATTGGATTATTATTCTCATGGATGAGTCACGATGATGAAATGTTAGTGGTTTGATTTGATGAAGAGGCAGGGCACATTTATTGATGATTGTGGATTTTGAGTAATTGATATAACTCTCACTCTTTATACCGATGAACCATATGTATTGGCATCAATGGAGAAACAAGTTTTTTATGTCAAAGACTATCTTCGACCTGAATTGGGTTGTTAAGGTTGGTACTATTCAAATTGATTTAATATTGATTACAAATATGTTGTATCTGACTTGACCGTTATGTGAATTTTCATGTTTTATTGGTTGCAATTTTATTTGAATTACATTTTCTAATTTGGAATTGAACTGTATTCAAACCTACGAAACCAACATTTCTAACTTGGTGAACATTTCAATGCTCCAACTGTGATTTGTATAAAATTAGTATAACTCTAAGACATATCTTTAACATTTTTCTAGGTAATGAACATGATGGTTTGTATTCTTATAAAAAAATGTATAGAAACCTACATCATCTACCTGGGCTAAGGAATTTAAAATTTTCCTTAATTTCGACAACTACTTTACCCCTTATGAATCTAGTTGAATCAATGTTCCATGATTTTAATAGACTAATGAAACTTAGTAAATAACCATCCTACTAAAAATTAAATTTCTTTATTACATATTGTGTGATTTATTGACTTCATTATAAATATTTTCAAGCTCACCTAAAATAATGGATAGTTAAATTATCCATGAATCCCCCTATTCCCTCTCATTTTTTTTGAGTTACACATTAGTTATCCTTTTATAATTACTTCCATATTTTTTTTCAAATGTTGGAAATTCAACCAATTGAAGAGAGGCAATGGAAACAGATGATGAACAACAATCATCGCATGACTGCGATGTGCATTCCAGCACTAGTGCCTGTAGTGAGTATTTTATTTCCAATATATATATTTAAATAATAAATAATGTCATGTGATTAGTTTTGTTTTCAATATTTTTATAGGATCAATATATTAGGAAACATTTATTTGATGAGCATCCTAGTAGTGGTCCCAGTACTCAAGGTGTTCATACAGGGGGGGTGGTACGAGAGCTAGACGATCTGGTCGGCGTACCCGATTAGACCATGCCCCTCCCACTAACATACCATCCATCCCAAATTATGATCCTGATGTGTTGTTAGGGACACACGGGATATTTAGGCCTCCCATGTTTTCACCACCCTTTATATCTGTGTCTCCTCACCCATCTGTACCATATTCGATGATGATTCCCACTCCCCATCCAGCATTCAGCCAGCCATCCATGTTATCTTGTTTTACTTCTGATTCCTTTTCTCCGAGATTTTATATTCCATCTTCTTTAACTCATGCTCTACAAGAGTTTGTCCCTGTAGAGAATATATTGGGACTCACTCCACCTGTACAGGGTGTTCCTTCAGTTTCTGTAGATCCAACAACGCCCATTGATCAAACTACTCTATGTATACTTATACAACCCTAACAAATTTTTACACTATTATTTATTTTCATTATAACATGTATTGATAAAATATTTGTTTTTCTTTCATAACAGATACATCTACTGATAAGAGGTGGGGGTGGGAGCATACACGCATGCGTGTGGTGTGGAACCACTATATTCAGTTGATTGTGGACTACAATGAAGATAGTCAAATGATTGAAAAATCAGGGCAACAATGTCGGAGCGATGCTTGCCAAATACTACGACATCATTCCTGTCAGCCCGCTCTCATGGAGATAGTTTCCAAATGAAGTCAAGAATAAATCTTGGGCAGATATATGGGTAAAAAAATCTTTTCTATTTAATGCAATATATTATTATTTGTATTTATATGAATTAATATTTTCATGTCAATTTCAGTTTAATTTCCCCAATGGTGAGGGTTCACAACCCACACGTCTAAAGGATTAAGTTGAGCTTTGGAGATCTTACAAGCATGAGTTATATACTGGCTGGTGTGCAAGAGTTGTCATAGAGTTATAGGCGGTCCCTGTCATGAATGATTGTCCATTAGAAAAGTATCGATAGATGGGTACTCATTGGACGAATTTATAGTTTTAGGTATTAATCACATTAGAGATATTTAAATGAAAATATTCATGATTTTTCTTAATACTAATTATTGAATTTTATTTAGGAATCATCCAGAAGAAATAAAAAAACATTGATGCTAAAAAATACCTCCACACATTGAGACATACTACGATGCCAGATCATGAGAGGTAGTAGGTATGACCGTTTATAATTTTTCTTTACGACTTGCACTTTCTATTGCTTCCACTATAATTTATTCGATTTCTAAAGTTATATAATTTTAGTAATGAAATTAATTATTGGTATCCTGTTTTTAATTATGGTTTCCTATTTAATGTCATTGTAGAGTCATAAATTGCATATAGAAGGACTTGTGCCTCGAGAAAAACTATTTTACTCGAGTAGAAGGAAGAAAGATGGAAGTGCGGTTAATGAACTGACTCAATAACAGATTGTAAGTTTTACATTGTAGATTTAAATTTTTAATCTCTATTTTTTAACTTAATAATCTATTTATATTTGTAACAGGATACTTTAGAGGCCCTTGATGCCCATGAACCTGACAATTTTGGGCCAAATGATCACTTACATCAGGTGTTAGGAGATGAGCACCCTGGTAGAGTACGCTGCCGACCTGGGAAGATTATATTTCTCATGAGGTATTAGCCCTCCTCAGGTACGAGTTGTAGTGACATCGAGTCCAGTAGGTTAAGGCACATGCAGAACAGGATGAAAAAGGGTCACAGAGATGGTAGAACAGTCTGCTAGGGAAAACACTTCATTTATGAAACTGATCTAAGTTTTACGTCCAACACTTCCACCAGAGGTCAGTACATCTTGTGATGAATATATGTCATCGATGCATTCTATATATGGTACACTAGGTGGTAGTTCTAGTTTTGGTCGAGATGATGGTGAGGAGGAGGCCGAGGCGTAGGAGGAGGGAGAGGAGGAGGCCGAGGCAGAGGAGGAGGGTGAGGAGGAGGCCTAGGCGGAGGAGGAGGGCGATGAGGAGGCCGATACTGAGTATGAGGGCAAGTAGGAGGGCGTTGAGGAGGTCACAGATGATGATGGGGAAGACGATGAGGATGAGGGCGAGGATGATGATTATGGTGATGATAGTGATGGTTATGAGGGACAGATTGATCTATTACATTTTTTACTGATATTACTGACCTTTGATATTTATTGATTTTTTGTGCCTGAATATGTCTGATTAGGTAGCTCAAATTATCTTTATTTTTTATCTATAAAATATAAAACTTGATTGATGATTTTATATGACTAATTCGCCCCTCCCCAAGACAGCCCCCACCCCTGTGGACAAACTTCCCACCCCCCTGGACACCCTGTACCCCCCTAGACAGCCCTGCCACTCTTATGGATAGCCTGTACACCCCCCTGGACAACCGTCCCCCCGTGGAAAGCCCCCCCACCCCCGTGGACAGCCCACCCACCACCCCCCCGAACACCCCTTACCCCCCTGTACCACCTTGCCACCCCCATGGACTGCCCGTCCACCCCCTAGACACCATGTATTCCCAGGAATATCCCTGCCCACCCCTGGACACCCCCTACCCCCTAGACAGCCCCCCACCCCCGTGGACAGCCCCGCCCACACCCCTGGACACCCCCTACCCCCTGTACAGCCCCACCACCCCTGTGGACAGCCCCCACCCCCTGTACAGCCCCCACCCTCGTGGATTATATGGTTTATAGCAACTCGAAGATCCCATTAATCATAGATACCAACTTTTTTTCCTCCTATGATCCTTGATCACCAATAAAAAATAGTGGATGGTATTTTAGAAACACTCATGCATAATAAATGATCTGAGAAGAAAATGGCTATTCCAATTCCATAAGAGTTTGAGTAGATACCAAGACTTGGAAGACAATAGCTGGATCACAAGAATGACTACCAGAGATATCCCCTTATGGATTTTTTTATTCATTTATAGTGGTAACATTCTAACGAATTATCAAAAAAACCTTTAGTAAAATAATCTGATGTTCTAAAATAAGGGACACAAAATCACAAATCCCATAAAGATACATCATAAAGAATTCTTCATAAAACCATTTCAAAATCACATAATAGAGACTTATTTCTATTTAAAACTTCCCAATGGTTTATAAAAATCCCTTTTAAGGTTCCATTTCAAAAATCATATAGTATTTTAGTCCTACAATAAAAATGTAATCCATTTCCTAATAACCAAATCCACCTTCCTACCATACACACCAAAAGCATTCATTTTTTCCTAAAGAAACACATACTATAAAAATAAACACTATTCCAAAACAATTTTAAAAATACCAATGATCTTAAAATCCATGAAACTCATTCCATTAAAACCATTACAGCCCACCTCCTAGACACCACCCCACCACCTGGACCCCCCCTGGACACCCCCACCCCCATGGACATCCCCCACACCCTGAATATCCTCCACCCACTGGACACCACCCCAACCCCCTTGGATATCCCCCAACCCCCTAGACTGCCCCCACTCCTGGACACCCCACCCCCATGGACAACCCCCTACCCCCTAGACAGCCCCCAACCCCCCTGGACACCCCTCCCCCACCCCTCTTAGACACCACCCCACCACCAGGACACCCCCACCCCCTGGACACCCCCACCCCCATGAACAGCCACCCCCACCCCTGGGACACCACCCACCCCCCTTGGACAGCCCCCAACCCCCTGGACTGCCCCACCCCCGGGACACCACCCCACCCCCTAGACACCACCCCAACCCCTGGACACCCCCACCCCTAGATGCCCCACCCCTAGAAACCCCCACCTCCTGGACACCCCCACCCCTATAAATCCCCCCAACCCCCTGGACACCACCCCACCCCATGGACACCCCCATGGACACCCCACCCACCACCCTGGATAGCCCCCCTGGACACCCCCAACACCCTGGACGGCCCTCCCACCCCTCCTAGACACCACCCTACCTCCTGGGCACCCCCACCCCCTAGGCACCCCCAACCCCATGGAAAGCCACCCCCACCCCCGGACACCCCCTGGATAGCCCCCCAACACCCTGGACTGCCCCACCCCCTGGACACCACCCCACCCCCTGGACACCCCCACCACCTGGACACCCCCACCCCCTGGAAAGCCCCCCACCCCCTTGGACACCACCCCACCCCCCTTGGACACCCCCATGGACAACCCCCCCCCCCCCACCCACCCCCAACACCACCACCCTGAACGGGCCCCACACCTGGACACCCCCAACCCCCTGGATGGCCTCCACCCCTTCTAGACACCACCCCACCCCCTGGACACCCCCACCCCCTGGACACCCCTACACCATGGCATCCACCCCCACCCCTACACACCACCCCACCCCCCTTAGACAACCCCCTGGACACCCCCACCCCCTTGAACACCCCCATCCCCTGGAAAGTCCCCCAACACCCTGGACACCGCCCTGCCACCCTGGACACCACCCCACCCCCTGGACACCCTTATGGACACCCCCACCACCCTAGACATCCCCCTACCCCCTAGACACCCCATTCCCTCGAACACTCCCACCCCCTGGACACCCCCTACCACCCTTGGACAACCACCCCAAACCTCTGAACAACCCCCCAACTCCCTGAATTCTGAATTTAATTCTTTATGTATTTATTTAACTTATGAATTATGTGTTAATGGTGTATGAGTATACTTTTTGTATGGGTATACTTGTTGTATTTGTATACTTGTTGTAATTACCTTATGAATTATGTGTTAATTCTGTATGTGTGTAGAGGGTAAATAAATATAGAATTGGAGGTATTCAGAATTCTATATGAATTATGTGTTGTATGAATTATATATTTATTATGAAGGTATTGAGAATTGGTCATGTGTTCAGAATGGACCGCCCCCAAACCCCTATATGTATTCTGTTGTGTATGAATTTTTCAGGCCTACTGGTGGAATTGTTGCACGTGCATGGGGGAGTCCAGAAAGACGGCTTGCTATTGCAGGTACAAAAATGATATGACAAAAATTTAAAACCGTTGGCATACGTGTAAAATTAGAACTTATACCAACAGTTTTACGTAAACCTTTTGTATAAGTATATGCCAACGGTTTGTAAACCGTTGGCATAGATATTTTTACTTGATATTTACCAATAGGTTTTGGGAAATTATTGGTAAAAGTCTATACCAACGGTTTTGTAAACCGTTTGTAAAGAGATTATTTTTTCTATTACTAACAGTTTTAAACTGTTGGTAAACATTTATACCAATGGTTTATTGAAACCATTGGTGTATAATCATTTTTTTAAACATATACCAACAGTTCTCATAGAAACGTTGGGATATGTCTATCCCTATTGCTCAAGACCCAACAGTTTGGACAGACATTGGTATAGTTTATACCAATGGTTGTCCAGCCTTTACAAATTTTTGTAAACTATTGGTAAAGATAAAATTTTCAGTAGTGTCTTAAGTTTCATTTTTGGAACCATATTTCTGGATCCTAACAATTTTTTAGAACTAAAAGAGGTCTTATGAATTTGTCTTATTTAACGTTGTTAAAAAAAGTTTTCCTTAAGGTTAAAAACAAAAGTTTTTAAACTTAAAATTTACCCCCCTCTTGTAAATTGGGCATCTGCATCATTATTTTGATCCTACAAAACCGTGACTCCATATATTCATGGAAAGTAGGGTATGTTGGGTGCATCCCACATGACATGTTATTAATGGATTAGTTAAGGGATGATTTGTCCCTTCCATCATTATGGAAGTTGATATCTCATCCTTTTTATTGGAATGTAAATATCACCATAAATTCCATAACCATGGTGTAATGATGTGTTTATTTTTGATAGTCAAAGGAGGGTGTATTAAGCATATAGGTTGATGACATGGATGCACAAACTTTTTGATGAGATATTGAGATAATGGGATTACATTACATAACAAGAGTTCATATGTGGTTGTCAATGTCAAAATATTATGTACATTATCTTGGGTACCTTAACCCATTGTTGTACAGTAATCTTGTACTTTAGGAAAGACCACCTAATGCGAACAATAAATAATCGAAGAGGGTCACATATTAAGTGTTTCCATTGATCATGATTAAATTGTATTTGAATTTAATAATTGGAATAAATATTATTATCAATAACAAAGAATTATTTTATTCATGTAATAGTAATCACAAATTTTAAATAAATATTTATTCACCAGACTATGAATAGAATAGTTAATTTTTATTGAATATTTAGTAAATATTTGGTTACCATATTGTGAATCAAATATTAATTTATGAATAAAATATTTAATAAAATATTTATTTGGGTATTCAACAAATTATGAGTAAGACGAGCAGACCAAGACCATGTCTGGTGATAAATATTAATTTTCAAGTCAATAATATAATATTTATTGGTGCGCTAGTTAGAACACTCCATAAAATAATATTATTATTATTTTTCTATGGAATGGGTTAATATTGGGTTTATTATATTATTTTATGTTCATTGTGAAATTAAATAAAATTTTAACCTAAACCCTAACTTTATAAATAGATTTTCATGTTTATTGTGTAGGGTTACTCGAGAATTTAGAATCGCTGCATGAAACAAACTTCTCTCTCAAATTACTCCTCCTCTCATCTCAAGAACGAGAAGAAAAGGAATCCTTCAAGCGTTAAAGATATTAAGGTGATAAAGTCAAGAAACACAAGTTGATCGATCCACCACACTATCTACAGACAATGAATTGGTGTCATTTGAAGATAAAAGGAGCATGTGTTGATCACTATTAGAGGGTTTCAACACTTGAATCCTACATGCACAATGAAGATAATATGAAAAGTTTTTTTTTTCAGAATATTAGAACATTTATGAAGAAAGATCCTTAAATGAGGTATTATTTTTTCATATATATTTAAATTAAATATAAATTTAAATTGAATATATCCTCTCTTTGGGTTCTATGATTTTATATATCAACATTCAATCGAAAAATTTCATTGGTGATGATGTTTAAATCTCACACAGTTTTAAAATAATACATCAAATCCGATATAACCTTTATGGTTATACACATACCAAGGTGATTCTGTTGCACCCGAAGCCTTAACAGGAAACCCACACAAAGAAATTCCACAAATAAAGACTTATTTAATATCCCACACTACTATATTATTTAATACACCACTCTCCTAACATTTATTCCCTCTTTAAAACCTTCTTTTTCCTCAAGGTCGTACTTCAAATATCAGATCCAAATTTTGAATTCTGGAACAACAGTCAACCTGTTGTTCCTATAACAATATCATGCCTAATGAAATATCGTTGGTTTTAAATTCATCATCTCTAGGGACTGACTTTCTCCCTTTTAGATAATGAACGACAAAAAAAACTATCCACACATATAAATCATCCTTATGTAGCCCATTCCAAAAAAATTTCATGGTAAAAAGTTGTTTCTCATAGAGCTAAAAGAGTCTTCCCAACTGTATATGAACCTCATCCACTATATTATAATTTGTAACATCACCCTACACTTGATTATCAAATTCATTTTTATCCTTGTTTCTCAACGAATCTGAATAAAATAATATTTTTCTCCTTCCCCTCCATATAACTGGAACCGGTTTACTTATCCAAGATAGTTCATATGTTTCTAAACCTCTATTTATATTAGGGATGATTCGAGACTCATAATAATCCATGTGATGTTGAAATTCGGAAACTTCTCTCTATAATCTTTTTACCTCATGTTTTAATTAGGTAGTCATTTTTTCGTTCTAGTTTAATAACATTTTTCTTAGGAGTGTGCTTAAAAACATCCAACCAAGGTGTCATCACACTATCCTCTCATCCAAGCTCCCCTTGAAACCAATCCCACAGAGAACTGCTGATTTTTTAAACCAAATGGGGAGAGAGTATTCTATGAAAACATGATTTAAAAAAATTCTCACTGTATTTGGCAGTATTCAATTTCATGCTTCCAAGCCCTTAATCCCTATATAATAAATGCAACACTTCACTTAAGAAAACTACCCCATTAAACCCATCTAAAACTAGAATAATAAAAATCATATCTTCTATAAAATGAATTTTTTCAAACCAATGGAATAGTAGACCAATAATCATGTTTGTAATGCTATAGTGTAGAAATATAATTTAAATTTTTAACATGATAATCCTAGATTCTATGATTTACAGTTGGAACTGCAGTTCTCAAAACCAAAAACAAAGAAAAATATAGTTGTTTTTCTCTGACTAATTTTTTTCTCAACTTGATGCCAAACAACTTCAGTGGAGAAAATAAACTTATTTGGAACTAAAAATTATGGTTCCACCAATATTGGTTCATCCAAATCATACTTAAATGACATCTTCTTAAGTATCTTTTGTTGCCTCAACAGCCAAGAAAAACCCTTGAGAATTTTCCTCTATAAGCCATTTATATCAACTTTATACACATGCACCTTAATTCTGAAAAAACACATAGAAAGTCTTGAGGTATCCTAAAGCAGAGCTGGTGCAATTTTTGTGCCATCCCAAGATTTAGAAAAAATATACCCACACCTCCTTTAGTAAAATTAATTCTTTTTCAATTCTACCAAACATGAAGAATTCAACTCCCTATATGGGGACTTATTTCTGACTTCAAACTGATTCTGGAGAAAGTACCTACCTTATTCAGAGCATGTTTAATATGAATGTGAGTGTTGAAGACTGATCCCACATGTAATATGCACATCTTAGATTTTCTGATTATTGTGGTTTTCTCACTGATACTTTTTATGACCATCTCTATATCCAATGGAAGCCTTTACAGTGCTCTTAAGGATAGTTTCAAAAAAACTTACACTTGAAGAAAAAGTATAGGTTTCATCGCCACCTAACCCAACACCCATTTCTACAAAGATACATGACCAGACCCATTTTTCATGCTTCCACATCCTATGCTACATGCATTTCTTCATGATTAAAATTTTATGGAAATTTGAAGAATATAATTGGAAATTACTAGCTCATCAATAGAATCACTACAATAACCTGCAATAGATCCCTCTGTAGAACTAGCACTAATTTCCTCTGGAAAATCATGTTCAACTTCCGCACTTCGAACTTCCTCAAGACGAGTTTCATCAGCCAAATCAACTTCCACCTTTCTATATTCTTCTCACCTCAAGAAAGGGAATGTAAGTTTATTATCATTAACATATATAATATTAGATAATTATCTCATCTATGCTCCTCTCCTTTCTTATGTGACTAGAAGATCACTCACACTCACATAATCCATATTAGGAGGATGTGAATGTAGTGTAGGTAGACATCACACCACTATAGAATCCACTTCTATCAAATTGTTACCCAATTCATCCTAATTCCATTCTCTAGGTTTTAAACCAAAATAAAAACTATCCCCACTAATCATCTTAGTAATTAAGGTCTCCTCTATAATAGGAGGTTTCGACTTTATAGGCTGTATTCACATGGCCGTAGAAAGAAATCCATGTGTTACAAGAAATGACTCATGGTGAATTACCTCCCCAAATGGCTCCAAAGAGCATTCAGAAGCATTTCAAGGATGAGATTCCTCACATGAAATAATTTGATTCTCCAAAATTAAAAAATCTTGAGCAGGTTTTACTAGATCCTTCGAGCTTTCTAGTGGATGCACGGAATGCTGCTTCTCAATCTACTGTCAAAAAAATCTACCTTCTCCTTATCATACTTATATTTCCCCAAAGGTGTTGGCTTCATCCACTACCATGTCAAAATAGTCTTATCATTCTACTATGAGTATCTAGAACTCAATGTAAAGTTTCTACCAATGTATTTTAAGATCCTCTACTATTTTAGAAAAATATAAATATATTTCTAATTTGATGATCCAGCTATACGGGTCCTCTCTTGTAAAACATGGAATCACAACTCTTTTACATTCTTTTTAGCCAACTCTGTTAACCTCACAATAGAGAATAAGTTGAACAATGTGAATATAATAAAACCATATCATCTACCAGACAAAAGATTCAATGAATCATTTCTACTTGAGTTCAAAATTCAATGAATTCCCTTGCTTCCAGCTGGTAGTACACATTTTTTCCTGAAATTTCATCTTCCTCAAATAGTCTGTGGTCCCCTATTCACATCCCCAATATTCTCATCTCTTTCCATCAATCACCCTCCCCACTAATTATGTCACAATATCACATGTAGTGTAGTAAAGATGTTCGACTGGACATGATTTCCCTACTATGATTGTCCTCCAGTTCACACTCACCAGCATTGATTGATTAACTATTTTGATCATTTTCCTTTTCCCTGTGACTACATTCACAGTGGTGTATGTATCACTTTTTCATTCAGAGATCCAAATGTGGTCACTTTCATCTCCCAACATTTGTTTCCCTAGAAGAGTTCCCAAATTATTACAATACTTTTGTGAGAGAGTGTAAAATTAGAAAAAACAACTATATATATTGAATTTATTATTGTAAAAACAAACATAAAAGGGAAATTATAGAAGGGTATATAATGAGATAATGAATAATAGAATCTCCATAGAATACCACTCCCTGGGGCCACAACTGAACCTCCCAAGGTTGGGCCTCCTTACTACCAAGTAGAATTCTTTAGAATTCTAATCTTAAACTCCCAAAAGTTATACCCTTTTATTTAATACCTCACCGACCCCTACTAGCCTAAGAAACTAATAACAAGTAAAAGAAATTGTTTCTCCTTGGACAACCCAACAACCATTCCCAAATAGATGACAACCCACAAAAAGACCACATATTTATCCAGCCATATTTAATACCCCACTCCCCCATGTTATTTAATACACAACCCTCATAATAGGTTACCTATGGAAAGATACAAATTATGCTAAATATTGATAATGGAGAGTATAAAGTTGGTAAATAGTAAAAGTGTATCATTATACGATGACAATAACTTTTATGGATTGAACAACTAAATGCTTCCATATATTCTTTCATAAGGCCTTGAGATATGTGATGATGTTATAGTGGGATTTAATCCACTTATAAGAGATAATATCTCAACTCATGTAGATAAGAGAAATCATGATGTATATGTGAAAACAAAGAATTTCCTATTATCTTCTCAATATAAAAAAGGTACACATCAAGTTAATGAAACATAAAATTTTCTAGGAGAAATTAGAAAAACATGAAAATACCTATGATGGAAATGTAAAGATCAATGAAGCCATGTTTTAAATTTGGTGTAAAAAGTGGGAAGATATTTATATGATAGATAATGAGAACACTGATGATTAATTCATCTAGGACAATACGATTGTGAGAAACATCAAAGGATTTGGTGACACTTTGAAATAGTAAACTATTTTGAAGAAGAAAATGAGACATTTCCCTATCAGAATTGATCCAAATATAACTTCCTTGGAAGATATTGGGGAATTATTACTTGATGAGCTAAAAGGAACTATACTCAACTTTGATATTAGAAAATACTTTGTGTTTAATATTAAGATTAAAGAGTAAATGGTATTTAATTCCATGAAAGGTCTCAATATGAAAGACAATAAATTTGAACCACTTTAAAAATCGAAAGATAAAGATGATGAAGAATATAAGAGAATCATGTTTAATATTTATGAAATCACGTGAAGAGGAAAAGGCATTTATTTAGTAATCTCTCTCATAAGTGTTTTTATTATGGAGGTATTGGACACTTTTTCAAATAATTTCCCAAATAATGAATATGATGATACTAAAGAGTGAGGATGGAGATGAAGATCCTAATAGAGGGAAGCATAATTTTTTTTTGAAAAAAAGACCATAAGAAGAAAAATAAACCTTATATAATATTTTATAGGAGATTATTGAGAAATGAAGGGAGTGAATAATCTTCATCCTCTTATGAGTTAGATTACGATCCATATCAACATCACAGAACCATCATATCCAAGGATAAAGGCTTGAAGACACATCAAATAATTATGAAGAGAAAGAATAAGGCTATATATTGTATTTGTTGATATTTAAACTACTACTTGACTTAAGAGAAACACATTTTCAATAATAAATTAAAGATGATGGAGAAGGATAAATGGAATATGATGGAAAGTAAAATCAACTCAAAGAATATCTTAAAATTTTCATGGTGAAAAGTGTAGAAAAATATAAGATGCTATAAGATCAAAATGAAATACTAGTTTCCAAGGAAGAAGAACTTCATGAGGCAAAATATAGATGCCTTAATGCTAAAAAAATTTCTAATCCATGCGATAATATTGCAATAGAGTATTAAATTTTTAGGATGAATTATCCAAATCCTCTGAGAAGACTAACCACAAGAAAAAGTTACAGACTGCTTCCTATTTTTCAAGTGACACTGAATCTATCCTACTATCCAATATATATTATGAAGAGAAATATAAAAGAATTATGGGTAAAGAAAGTTGTAATAATGTTACTCCAACATCAAGTAGAGTATGAGTTTTTTAATGGAAGAAATAATCCTTAAAAATAAAGCTTAATTAAAGCTAGAAGTTACCAGAACAGTAAGTAGAATACACTCACAGAAATGATAAAAAAGAAAGTATCAGGGGATAGTGTTAGTTTTATGAAATATATAGACACAAATTCTATTATTATTATTACAATATTTCACTATTAGAGAATCAGAATGACTATAGTGGTAGTATACGCATAAAGAAGAGTCACAACTCATTTGGAAGAAGAAACACTTCTAGAAGGTTGAATTTTGATTTTTCTAAAGTTATAGGATTGTTATTACAGGAAGATGAATTAAAAGAACAAGGATAAAGGAGGAGACTTAACCACTCAGGTAAATTTTCTTGTTATAGAAATATAAAAATGAATAGGGAATAGGAAAATGCATGTTCTAAGAAAAGGAATGAGAACTCAAGAGCTGCAGTTCATTGTGTAAAGAATGAGAAATCTAGACAAACTTTAGGAAATTTTTCATTACATCCATAACCTCAAGTTGAAGTGAAAAAGGAGACTAGGACTACATCCAAATAAGAATGTACCTTTATGGACCATAATGAGATGAAAAAACCCCATAAGGTAACTATCCAATAGAATAAAACAACCATGTTTCCTCAAGAAGACTAGAATAAGAAAATAAGAAGGGGAAGGAAGTGTCCACCAAGTGAAGAATTTGGAGGCAATTGTGGATCCTGATTGAGTTGTAATTCCTATACTTTCTTATTTGACTGAGTATTTTGGTATTTCCCCCTCCCATTATTCTATTTATATATTCTATATTGTAGAGGATTGTAGGAAACTTTTTGAAGGGGGCACATATGAGGCTGTCAAAACTCAATAGCAAGAGAAGTTATCCATCATGGATCATGATTATATCTAGGATAAAGATAAAGAGAGTAGATCCCTTTAGAGGGAGAATACCTTTATAAAATGATTTCAAGGTGATCTAAGTAATGAAATATTTAATTTTCTTTATGGGGTTCTAAAATCGATGATTGAGTTATTTCAATCTCAATATATACCCTAATTTTGACTATGGAAAATATGTTTACAAAGGGGGATTGTTGGTTGATGTTATTAGTAAGATAAAGAGGGAGTTATATTTCATTAACTTGAAAATTATTATGTGTGTATTGAGACTTATTCAGACTATATATTATTCCATGTTAAATATGTTTAAAGAGCCTCAGAATAAGAATCCTGAGAATCGTATCTCATGCAGGGAAATTCATGGACAACCTTGAAGCCCTAGTGAAGTATATATATTTTTTTCGATATTGAACTATCCCACACAGACATAAATTAGATTAAATAAGGTGTCTATTATAAGATTTTTTTGTGGTTCCATCCCTCTCTCACAAGTGAATCATGACATAATTAAGATATTAATAGCGAGAAGAAGTTTTTTTTGAGAATCTATAAAATTACCCTTTTCTCAATAAAAATAAGGAACCATTGAGTAAGGTAAAACCTCTAAATAAAACATGTATTTATTTTCAATAAGGAGGAGAAAATAAATCACACAGGTGAATAGTGGTATTGACATTAGATTCCAAGGGGGAGATTTTTTTCCCATGCATGGATAGTATTTTTCGTCAATAATGAAGGACATCATAATTATGATAAAGTGTCAATGTGTTTTGGAGATAAGTGAGAATCATTCATTATACACGACAATGAAAGTGGGAAGGTGAGTTTACACACTTCAAGAATTTTATTTAAAAAAATCAAGGAAGTAACATTATTTGTGACGATTGTCTGTGATGACCATCAATGAACAGTTAGGATATGTTATTTCAAGTGTTAAGAACTATATACAATAGTTCTTGAGATGAAATAAAGTGGTTAAGAATTCCTTGAGAATTATTGAGAAAACCCTAAGGTGATTTTGAGTTTAAATGGTTACTTATGAAAAGGTAACTCTAGGTGTATGCATGTTTTGTATGGGTGATAATGAATTTGTACTAGCTACATAAGGGTCATTTCTAGGTTCATAAGGGTAAGATTTTACAATTCAAAGATCATTTTATTTTAGATAAAGTTCATCACATACATCATAAGTTTAAATGGACACATATTAAGGATCATTTATAACAATGAAACAGTCAATAGCTACAACATAAGTGTTATCTATAGTAACTTAAGGGTTATCAGTACTTGCATAAGGGTAAGAACATTATGAAAAATTTGAATTCATTGGAAGATGAAAATCAAGGTTTGGTAATTTTTATTTTGATAATGAAGATAAAAATTAGATTATGTGTATGAGATAGGATTCATGGATTTAATATTTGAATCATTCCCATGGATCATGATCCACGTTGAGATTTTTTTTGAAATTCCCACACACCATGGTAATTCTAAGAGGTTGTGTAAGAGATTTGTAGAGAAAGGTTACCTAAATAAAGCAGTAGAGTTGTGCCTTGATGGAAGGATGGGATACTTCCATGTTTGAACCACTCTTCCCCACTATTTTACCATGCATACTTAGAGGATTTAAAAATAAAATAAATTTTTAGATTTTGTGGATGAATTGAAGCTATGATAATTTAAATGTTTCTCGATAAAGGAATGAGAATAAAATATTGTAGAGAATTAAAAGGAGTATGTTGACTGAATTGAAGTTAGTTTTTAATTGAAGAAAAAAAATTGAGATCTCAAGAGATCTTATCTATGATTTAAGTGAAGATATAGAATGATTTGGTTCTTATTTTATAACAAACATGATAATAGGGGAACCAACTTTACTATAAATTAGTGATCTTGGGAAATTTTCTGGAAATAATATATCCCCATTGTCATGCACCACTCAAAGAATGTGTGCCCTTGAAATAGAAAAGTAAAATATACACTATTGAAATTATGGGAATATATTCTATTTTGTGAATATAAATATAAACGTAGAAGAAAGAGAATTAAATAAAGATAATGAATCTCATAATATTACTATCAAATATATTGAGTGTATCAAAGAAGGAGAATACAACACATCCAAGACATCCTTGTGTGTTTAACAAGGAGAAATTGAAAAAAGTTAGGAGTGCATATGAATCAATGTTTTTTTAGAATAATACTTGCATGAAAACATTTGTGTTGATTTGAGAAAGGTGAAGTGATCCTTAATAAGAGAATGCATGCATAATCTAAGGAGAATAAATCCAAATAAATTTTATATAAGAATTTGAATACCTATTTAGAGGTGTTAAAAATGACTCTTGAAGAATTTTCTAGAGGCACTATAAAGATCTCATAGGGGGTGGAAACAAACTTTTAATGAGATAACATCAACTTGTTGGAGATAATATAAATAAATTATTTAATGGTAGTCTGATATAATCATTGTTGGACAAGAATTCCATAAGATCAGTTGGTAGGTATTTCAGGAGATTTCAAAAAATCTATTTTAGTGATAACTTTCCTCTGTAATAATCATGATTTCTAGTGGGGAGTCCAAGTCACCTATACTTGTAAAAGAGTGGTCTCACATTAAGATCGAACCTTTTTAATGCTTCACTATTACAAAATAGGGCAAGGGAAGCCTCTCGTTTTATCAATGATGATCAGAAAGCACTGATAGGGGGGGCTTTATCAGCGCTAGCTAAAAGCATCGATACATGTATCCTTTATCAGCGCTAAGAAAAGAATTGATAAAAGTTTTTAATAATAATTTCTATAAAATTATTATATTTATATTTAAAAATAATGTTTATTTGTATACATTAACTAAAAAAAGAATGTTTATAATTAATATATATATATATATATATTTAATAATACAAAAAATATATATAATGTTTAAAAATAGTATTCCTAAGATTATAATTAAATAAATATATATATATAATTATAAGATTATAATAAATTTCATTGAATAATAAATATATTTATTAGATTTATTAGATTTATTAGATTTATTGGATTTATTATTGATTTATTAGATTTATATTTATTAGATTTATTTAAATTAATTAATTAGTTTGTTTAGATTTATTAGATTTATTAGATTCAATATATTTATTAGATTTATTAGATTTATTATATTTAATATATTTATTTTATTTATAATTAATATATATAAATACCTTTTTAAATATATATATTTATATTTATTATTAAATATATATGTGTTTCTAATGAATTTGGTCAATAAATATATTGATCATGTGTGCATATGTTATGTATCATAATGTTCATTTATACATTACAACCTTTCTTATTATTCATGTTGTCCATTGATGTCTTGTTTTTTATTATGTATATCTACTAGGTATATGATTAATTCATATTACCCATATATACTGTTATGTTCTAAAAAATACTTATAAAATTATGTTAAATATATTTAAATAGTAAATATACTTATTATATGTATAATTTTTAAATTTTATTTATATATAAATACTTTTTAAATATTTTTATTTGTAATTTTAATTAAAACTATATATATATATATTTATTTAAATAATTATAAAATTACAATAAATATATATATTATAATTTTATAAATATACACACACATATATAAATATATTTATAATTGTATAAAAATATTTATAAAAATATTTATTTGTAGTTATAATTATAACTATAAATAACTATATATATATGTAAATAATTATAATATTATAATAAATATATTTATTATAATACTTATAAAGTTATAATATAATTAAATAAATATATTTATAAATATATTCAAATATTTATAAATAAATACAAATATTTATAATTATAATTGCTAAATGAATATAGATATATTTAAAAAATTAAAAAATTATAATAAATATATTAATTATATATATTTATATGAAAATATTTATAAATAAATACCAATAGTTATAAATATAATTCTAAATAATTGTAGATATATTTAAATAATTAAAAAAATCTAATAAATATATTTAAATATATTTATAAAATTATAAATATATTTTTTATAATTTAATAAATAAATATATATATATATATATATTTATGATTACAACTATAAATAAATATTTATTTACTATAATTTTTAATTACAAATAAATAAATATTTATTTATTAGTTATAAATAAAAATAAATATTTATTTATTTAAATAATTATGAATTTCTATAAAATATATTTATTATTTTCATATGTAATGTTATATATAATTAAATAAATATATATATAAATATATAGAAATATTGATAAATAAATATAAATATTTATATTTATAGTTATAAATTAATATAGATATATTTAAATAATTATAAAATTATAATAAATATATTAAATAAATAAATATATATATATATATGAATAAAATTATAAAAATTAGAAATATTAATTTTTTATAATTTTATAATTAATTTAATAAATAATTATATATTTATTTATAAATATATTTATAAATAAATATATATTCATATAAATAATTATAAAATTAGAGGAAATATAGTTGTAGATATCTAAAATCTTATAAATATATATAATTAATATAGATATATTATATATATTCTATGATTATAAATATAATAAGTATATTTCTTATAATTTCAAAATTATTTAAATTATAATTTTATAAATATAAATAAATAAATATACATATATTAATAGTTATAATTATAAATAAATAAAAATATATTTATCATATATATAATTTTATAAATATATATATTAATTAAATAAGTTATTAACATAATGGCTTTATCAGTGTTTTTTAGCACTGATAAAGATAGACTTTTTCAACGCTAAACAAATGCTGATAAAATGCGTTTTTATCAGCACTAAAAAAATGCTTGTAAAGGTATGTTTTATCATCACTTTCTATTTTAGCGCTGGTAAAACAAACATTTATCAGTGTTTTTTAGCTAGTGCAGATAAAAGGTTCACCGGGTTTTATAAAAAACCCCCTAAAAGTCTTCTTCATTCTTGCACTCCTCAAGCTCTCGCAGAAGCTGACCCCTGCTCTACCGACCTTTGATATGCCCTAACCCTAGCTCTGCCACTACCAACCCCTCCTCTACCACTGCCTCTTCCATCGCTGTGAACTACTCCTCCATCATGAAGCCACCTCTACCGTGAACCATCGTCTTCCGCTCCTCCATCGCTTCTCTATTACGAACCCACCTCCACCTCGAACCCTCATCTTCTGCTCCTCCGCTGCGAATCCCACCTCCACTGCAAAGCCCTCCACTACCACTATCATTGCTTCCTACCTTGACTCCTTCATCTTCAGACCCTACTACTATACCAGAAGGGTATTCTATCACTTTATTAAAAAAAATTCCTTATAATTTTATCACACTTACTAGGAAACACTTTGGTTAATGTTTTTATAGGCTATTTCCCTTTTATGGGATGTGTATTGATTATTATTATTTGATGCTTGTATGATGTTATTGGTGGATATTTCTTCAGAGGGTGTTGGAGGTGAGATGAGGTTTATTTCTTATGTTTTATTATCAATATATAAATTGATCATGTTCAATTTTTTTCTTAGATTCACTTTTACTATGCCATAGGAAACCAAGGTAACTATGTTATTGATATTTTTTGTGTCATAGTGACTACACACGATCCCCTTATTGCTTTTCCCATACAGTTAGTGATGTAATTATCATGTTGCTTCACCTATAGTGTTAGGGATGTGATAGCCTTATCTCTTTTCTGATGGTGTTGGTATAGATGGTAACCATTGGGTTGTTCATTCTACTGGTATATATCTAATATTTTCACATCCTAGGATCTAGTGAGATTTCAATGATGATTTTTTATTTGATGATATTATCTTGTACATCCCCACAAAACACATTTTTTTACCACTTATTACATTTCATGGACATGTTACAACAATTTAATTTTGTTTTCTACTATTAATGATAGTGCCCCCACTTCTCCAGTAATCACAAGAGCATCACAATCGAAACTTGATGGATAAAACATTCACTTCTTTTTATTAGATGTTAAGAGTGGTGATAACCCTAAATCCAATTGAACTGGCTTATGTGGGATGACAAACAAAAGATATAAAATTATCCATCATTTGTCATCAATGGGAATTTAAGAATATTTTGGAAGTTATCCTTTCAAAATGAACCTTCCAATTCCATCATTTTCATGCCAAATCCCTTTATTTCTAAAATGATAGATTTTAAATAAGTATATGTGTATACCAAGTGGGTGGGGACTTGAATTTTTCCTAGGATTCCCTTTGAATGATTTCAATAGGGTGAGTACCATATCTCTTTCCTTTTTTGAGTTTGATTTCATGCAAGTTGGGCTAATGAAACTGATGTTTACAATCAAACAACTTTGACCAAAATGAGGCTGGTGTTTAATGTCATATAAATTTTATAAAAAAAATGTAGTGATCTACATAATAACGTAGTTTAGGTAAACATGTCATGATTTTATAACCCAATACTAGTGTATAAATCATTTAAGATAGGTTAACATAGTTTATGGTCATAGTTCTTGTTCTAGAAAAGGTGATCTAGTGTATTTTATGGTAAGTGAAAGGTGATAATTAGACATGAATGAGTATTTGAATATATTAGTATAAACAACCTCAGGAAAGGGTGCATGGAGTTTATGGACCTACTTCACAAACCAATGATGAATGTTATGATGTTATTACCAAAATATTCCTTAAGATCGAGGAGCTCTCTAACACCTTCAAACAAGGAATGAGAACAATGTAAATCATAACTCAAGTTATTTGAATTGGAATGTAGTTTTAATTAAATATATTTTATCCATGTTCAGTGTCTAATATTTCAAGACCATATATGGACGAGGTTAATATATTATGGGGAAGGGGTTATGAATATTATGAAGTCATTGAATGGGTCTAATATTGGTGGTTGGGATATCAGTACATATCCAATAGACCTCTCTAAGAAGTTTAAAGGTCATCTAAGATGAACCATGTGCCATGTAGTTCAAATTTAGTTGAAATAAAATTGTATTGAGTGAAATTGAAGATCATATAATGAAGAAATTTATGGAAATGGATTTTCAATGTTCTAGATCATACACAATATGACATTGTCTTGTCTTAGTGCCGAGTTAGTGGAGAAAATCCTACCTAAGTTGATGAATTCTCATACACCAATTTTAAGTTGGAGTTTAATTAGGGTGAAACTAATGAATGAGTATAAAATAAGATATCTAGATGTTTTTAGTGAAGAAAACCCTATATGAGTTGATGACTGTGTATATAATTAGAAATCTAGATGTTTTTTAATTAGGGGATAACTTGATTTATAATGGAAACATATATTTTGTTAGACCTACCTATCCAAAGCTACATGAGTCACTTTCTGTACACCCTCGTCAAATAACCATAACAACACATGTAATGAATCCTTCCACCCACAAGTACTTTATGGTGAATCCACTCAATGGGACAAATGATATAATTCAAGTGATTATAAAATCATATTTTCTTATTAGCATAATTTTTTATATAAATATATAAATTATAATTTTATTACAACTTTAACAAATTATATGAATGAATTATTAACTATTGATATTCAATGTAATTAAGTGGTCGTGACATTTAGGTTAATGCATCCATTAATGGTTTCAAACCTATATTTTCTTTATGAAATTTTCTTTAAAAGGTTCTAGACTATTTTGGGACATGATGTTGTTAACCTCATGAATGAGTTTTGGAGAGGTAAGAATTCTCTTGAGACTTATAATGAAACTCTCATCACTTTGATTCCAGAGGTTGTTGATATGAGTTCAGTTAATAATTTTAGAATGGATAGTCTTTGTAATGTCATTTATAAAGTCTTTTTGAAGATTTTAGAAAATAGACTATGTAAAATCATTCCATCTATTAGTTTAAGTACCATAGTTATTTTATTATTTTCACTTGAGGCATGATTTACTTAAAAGTATTGGGAAAACAATATAGTTTCTTCTAGTGATGAGTGGCATAAGGAAATTCTTTGTATGAAATGAATGACACTTGAGAAATTTTTGATTATGTAGCGGGTTCATGCTTATAAATTTTCTTAGGTGTATTTATAAAGGAATGAACCAATAATACTTCATGTGAGATATATATATATATTTCATGGGGTGTAAAACCAATTGATTTGGTGTGAGCCAAGGATAATTGGGATAATGCAGTGTTTGTAGTAAACTGGAACATGAGTGTTTCATGGTTGTGAGTACGATCACTAACTATAGAACATATCTGTTGGGAATCTACTATTGGGGTGAAGGATAATTTATATAAATGGACAATGGAAGCATAGATAAGGGATATCTAATGGTGTGGAGCACAATATCAAATGTTTTTTGGAAAATATTATTATTACACCTACCTTTGGAATAATGTGATGGAATCATACAACATTGATTGATTTGGGATGAATTGAGGTGTTTTCTATGTTTCTTTTATAAAGTGTATCAATTGGGATCTATGTCTGTGAAAATTCCTAAGTGGATCTTTTAAAATGATTCAACTATTTTGAAATGTTTCTTAGAGGGATGTCGCTCATTTTAAATGATTAAGATTGTTGGGTCATGAAGTTGTCTTGAATGATTTAAGAAAATAAATTGTGGTTTTGTGAAAGAGTTTTTGGAACTGATTGATTTGTTTTAAAACTTTGTGTTGTTTTAAAGAGAAATTTGTGTAAATGGTTGATTTTTAATGGGATTTCAAGTGTGATTTTTTAAATAGTTTTCAAAGTACATTTGAACTTTTTTTTCATAATATTTTAAGTTTATATTTTTATAGAATTAGAAAAACCATTACATTATATCAATATTTTGTGTATTTAATTTTTTAAATACTAATATCTCCAAATCAAATAGAATGGATATGAATAAATATAGTATGTATATGAATAAAGATAGAATGGATTCTAATCATTTGACAAGAGAGTGTGAAGATGGAGTGAAAGAGTTCATCAAGTTTGCAAAAGATCATTCATAAGACCCTTCTCAAATCCTTTTTCCATGTTTACACAATTTTTATTCAAGACATGATAGTCCAGAGGAGTTGGAAGAACACTTAATCTTTCACAGAATAGATCAAAGTTATAAATGTTGGAATTAATACAGGCAATAAGAGAATATATCTTGTGGCTGGGATAATAATGCATTTTTTGGATCATTTGATATGATTACAAGTGTGTAAAATTAACAAGACCATATCAAGGATGTGATTACATATGTGAATGATAATGAAGATTGTATTAAGGAAATGAAATGGATAGTTTAAGATAAACTTTGTGATTTCCCAAAATTGTTAGAGTAGTTAAAGAGTGGTGCAAAGATACCTTTTTATGGTGGTTCCAATAAGTATACAACATTGTTAACCATACTGATGCTGTATAATTTGAAAGCAGGCAATGGATGGAGTGATTCCAATTTTAAAAAATTAATTTCTCTCTTGAATGACATTCTCCCAGAAGATAATGAGCTCCCAAGACAAACATATGATTCCAAATGAATGCTACGTTCGATGGGTATGATATCTAAATGAATACATGCCTACCCAAATAACTGTATACTATTTAGAAAGGACCAAAAATCACTTAAAGAATGCCCAAAGTGTGGTTATTCTTGATACAAGAAAGATAAATCCGGTCCTCTGAAAGGTGTATGGTACTTTCCAATCATTCTAAGGTTTAGGCACCTATATGGAAGTGAGGAGACTTTAAGAAATTGATGTGGCATATATAAAGAAGAAATAAATATGGGAAACTATGTCACCTAGTAGACTCTGCTCAATGGAAGAGAACTGATCATGAGTATCCTGATTTTGGAAATGATCTAAGAAACCATCATCTTGAGTTATCTGTAGTTGGAGTGAGTATTTTTGGTTTTCAAAGTATCACTCATAGTACATGGCTAGTTATGTTGGTAAATTATAACTTTCCACCATGTTTATGCATGAAAAAAAACACATCATGTTATAAATTCTTATATTAGTACCTAAACAACTGGGTAATGATATTGATGTTTATTTATATCCATTTATCAAAGATTTGAAATTAATGTGGGATTTAGATGTTACATTGTATGATGCTTACAGAAATAATGATTTCATGTTAAGATCTAGGGATGATAAATGGATTTCCTTCTTATAGGAATTTTTCAGGATATAGAATTAAAGGAAGTCATGAGTGTCTCGTCTGTGAATAAGGCACACAATCAATTAGGTAGAAACATTCATCTAAAATAGTGTTTATAGTACATTATAGATTTATACCATGATGACATAAGTACTGATCTTGGACAACATCATTCGATGGAAGTTCAGAAGAATGTATAACACTATCTCCACTAACTGGGGATCAACTAATTGAGAAATTAAAAGACTTGGACACTGATTTTGGTAAATCATTTTAAAAAAACCTTACCAAAAATAGTTGTAAGAAGAAATTGGTTTTTTTGAATTACTACACTGGAATTGTATATACGTTAGAAACTTTCTTGATGTTATGCATGTTGAAAAAAAAAATGTATATGACAGGGTCATCAACATGTTGCTAAATGAACTCAGCAAAATAAAGGATAGAATTAAGGCTAGTTTGGGCTTGGTTGGCATGTGAATATGAGAAGAGTTGGTGCCAGTGAAGGGTGAAAAATTAAATTTTCTTCCTCCAGTGATTTACACTCTTTCGAGGTTGGATAGATTTTAGTTTTTCAACTTCTTGAATGACATAAACATTCTGGAGGGGTATTCATCAAAAATAGATAAAATCTTGTCTATTACTGATTTAAAGTTAAAGGGTCTGAAATCACATGACTACCACATTTTTATGAAAGATCTAATTCCAATAGATTTATATTGAATTTTTTCCCAGAATGTCCATTATATGTTAACGAAGCTCCGTTTATTCTTAAATGATATATTCAGTAAATCTATTGACCTGAAGAAATTACTAAAACAAACAAACGATAAAGATTGTGGTTATTATGTTTGTCAATTTATGAAATAGATCAAATTCCATGAAAAACCAACAACCACGAAGAGGTATTTTTGAAGATAATTACTATTTTATTTAAAATATTTATTAATCCTCTATGTATTTATATTTTTTCTATACTACCATGATTGTTGAAAAAATTATTATTCACAAGATGAGATAGATTTGTTTAGAAATTAATGGGTAGCATACCTGATGGAAGAATGTATAGAAATAACATGAAGATGTGATTGGCATGACTCGAAGAGTCTATTTTTATTTAAAATTTTTAGTATTTTTAGTAAAAAGAACAAGTGTCATACTGAAAACTAATAAAATTCATTAGGATTGTTTTGATACTTTAGGAAAATGATCCATAATTCATTTGTGACGTATAGGTTTCAACCACACCTAAATCAGACACATGGTGTGATCGTGATGACTTTAAGTGTGTATTTTTTAATAAATTAACAATAAATTTAGCAAAAAAAACAAGTGACATACGAAAAACTAATAAAACACATTAATATTGTTTTGACGCTTTAGGAAAACAATCTGTCAGTCATATGTGATGTGTAGGAATCAACCACACCTCAATCCGATGAACGATGTGACAAATATGACTAAAAGTGTCTGTTATCAGTTTAAAATTGATATTTTAACTTGAAAAACATCACTCAATGAAAACCAAGAAAACTCAATTTGATTGTCTTTATAATTTAGTACAATGATTCATAATTTCTTTATGACATGTATGAAGCAGTCTCATGTCAAATTGACTCACGATGTGACCGATATGACTCAAAATGCATGTTTCCTGTTTGAAATGATATTTTAGTAAAAAACACAACTAGCATACTAAAAACTGATAAAACACATTAGGATTGTTTTGATACTATATGATAATTATATATAAGTCATTTGTGACATGTAGGAATCAACCGCATATCAATCCGATGCACGGTGCGACCGATATGACTCAAAGTGACTCTTTTTATTTAAAATTGACATTAATTTTAGTAAAAAAACACAATTGTCATACTGAAAACTGAGAAAACACATTCATATTATTTTTATAATTTAGTAAAATGATATATGATTCATTTTTTATGTGTAGGAATCAACCCCACCTCAATACAATGCATGATGTGACTGATATAAATCTAAATGTGTCTTTTTATTTAAAATTGACATTAATTTAAGTAAAAAGAACAACTAACATACTAAAAACCAAGAAAACGCATTCAGATTATTTTTATACTTTATTAAAATGATACAAGAGTCATTTTTGACATTTAAAAAATCAAACTCACCTCAATCCGACACACAGTGTGATCGGTATGACTAAAAGTGTCTATTATCATTTTAAAATTTACATTTAGCTCAAAATGTGTCACTCACTAAAAAGAAGAAAAAGCTTTCTGATTGTCTTAATAATTTAGGACAGTGATTCTTAATTCCTTTCTGATGTGTATGAATTAGTCTCACATCAAATCGATGCATGATGTGATCAGTATGACTCAAAAAGTGTGTTTCCAGTTTGAAATGATATTTTAGTAAAAAAAAATTGACATACTGAAAATCAAGAAAACACATTTGGATTGTTTTGATACCTTATAAAAACAATCCATGAGTCATTTTTGATGTGTAGGAATCAATCAAACCTCAATCTGACAAACTATGCGACTGGTATAAATTCAAATGTGTTTTTATTTAAAATTGACATTAATTTAAGTAGAAAAGAATAAGTGACATACTGAAAACCAAGTAAATGCATTCAGATTGTTTTGATACTTTAAGACAATTATCCATGAGTCATTTTTGTTGTGTAGGAATCAACCTCACCTCAATCTGACGCATGGTGTGACTAGTATGACTAAAAGTGTCGGTTATTAGTTTAAAATTGACATTTTAGCTCAAAATATTTCACTCAATGAAAACCAAGAAAACACCCTATGGTTGTCTTTATAATTTATGAGAGATATTCATAAGTCCTTTTTGACTCATATGAAGAAGTCTCACCTCAAACCAACACATGATGCGACTGGTATGACTCAAAATGGATGTTTTTAGTTTGAAATGATATTTTAGTAAAAACACAACTATCATACTGAAAACCAAGAAAACCCTTTCGGATTGTTTTGATAATTTATAAGAACAATTCATGAGTAATTTGTGATGTGTAGGAATAAACCACTCCTCAATCTAACACATGGTTTGATCGTTATGACTTTAAGTGTATATTTTTATAATAAATTAACAATAAATTTATCAAAAAGAGCAAGTGACATACTGAAAATTAAGAAAATGAATTCAGACTATTTTGATACTTTAGGAAAAAAATACATCACTCATTTTTGATGTTTAGGAATCAACCACACCTCAATCTGATGAATGGTGTAACCGATATGACTAAAAGTGTCTGTTATCATTTTAAAATTTACATTTTAGCTCGAAGCGCATCACTCACTAAAAACCATGAAAACTCACTCTAATTGTCTTCATAATTTAGTAAAATTATTCATAAGTTCTTTATTATGTGTATGAAGTAGTCTCAGGTCAAACTGATACACGATGCGACCAATATGACTCAAAATGTGTGTTTCCAGTTTGAAGTGATCTTTTAGTAAAAAAACACAACTGGCATACTAAAAACTAAGGAAATGCATTTGGATTGTTTTAATACTTTATAAAAATGATATATAATTAATTTTTGACATTTATGAATCAACCAAACCTTAATTATATTCATATTTCACCTAGTATGACTCAAAGTGTCTCTTTTTATTTAAAATTAACATTAATTTTAGTAAAAAAACACAACTAGCGTACTAAAAACAAAGAAAAAACATTTTCATTGTTTTGATAATTTATGAAAATGATCCAAGAGTCATTTTTGAGGTGTATGAATTAATCCCACCTGAATAAAATGCACTATGTGACATTTATAAATCCAAATGCGCCTTTTTATTTAAAATTGACATCAATTTAAGTAAAAAGAACAACTAACATACTGAAAACCAAGAAAACACATTTGTATTGTTTTGATACTTTAGGAAAATGATACACGAGTCATTTTTTATGTGTAGTAATCAACCACACCTCAATCTAATGCATGGTGTGATCAGTATGACTAAAAGTGTCTATTATTAGTTTAAAATTTACATTTTAGCTCAAAAAATGTCACTCACAAAAAACCAAGCAAGAAATTTCTGATTGCCTTAATAATTTTGGATAGTGATTCTTATGTCCTTTCAGATGTGTATAGAGTAGTCTCACATAAAATCGATGCATTATGTGACCGGTATGACTCAAAAAGCATGTTTCCATTTTGAAATGATATTTTAATAAAAAACACTACTGAAATACTAAAAACCAATAAAATGCATTTGGATTATTTTGATGCCTTATAAAAATGATCCATGAGTCATTTGTGATGTGTAGGAATCAAGAAAACCTCAATATTATGACCGATGTTACTGGTATAAATCCAAATGTGTTTTTTTAAATTGACATTAATTTAAGTAAAAAGAACAAGTGACATACTGAAAATTGAGAAAATGCATTTTCATTGTTTTGATACTTTAAAAAAATGACCCATCCATCATTTTTGATGTGTAGGAATGAACCACAACTCAATCCAATGCATGGTGTGACTAGTTTGACTAAAAGTGTCTGTTATCAATTTAAAATTGACATTTTTTCTCAAAACGTTTCACTCACTAAAAACCAAGAAAATTCCCTCTGATTGTCTTCATAATTTAGGATAGTGATCCATAAGTCCGTTGTGATGTGTATAAAGAAGTCTCACCTCAAACCGATGCACGAAGCGAACGGTATGACTCAAAATGGGTGTTTTGTGTTTGAAATGATATTTTAGTAAAAAAACAAAACTGTCTTAATGAAAACTGAGAAAACCCATTAAAATTATTTTGATACTTTAGAATAACAATCTACGAGTCATTTGTAACATATATGAATCAACGAAACCTCAATCCGACACATGGTGTGACCGATATAAATCCAAATATGTCATCTAAATTTAATATTAATTTTAGTAAAAAAAATAAGGGACATACTCAAAACCAAGAAAAAACATTCATATTGTATTTATATTTTAGGAAAAAGATCCATAATTCATTTTTGATATGTGGGAATAATCCCACCTCAATACGATGTACGGTGTGACCTATATAACTCCAAATGTGTCTTTTTTATTAAAAATTTACATTTTATTAATATATCTTTTCATATAATGTCTAATTTATTTAATTATAGTATTACTAACATAATATTTTTTTATTATATAGGTGGAACATTTTTCTTGAGTTGGGATGATTTTTTAGAAGCTAATACCATGGGTATACATTTTTGAGAGGGGATCACAGATGTCAAAGGATGAAACATTAATGTTTTTAATTATTTGTTGGATAATTGTAAATGTAATTATATAAAACATTGTTTGAAATGTATATAACATTGTTTTCCAAACCTTTGTGTGTGCTAATTTGTTCTTGTAAGAAATGTTGTGTGCGCTGCTTTGTTCTTATGTGCACTGTGTAGGTGCTGTTTTGTGTAGGTGGGTGTGTGTGTTGTGCAGGTGCTACTGGTTTGTGTGTTGTTTATATGTGTAGGTGCTGCTAGTGGGTGTTCTGTTATACAAACATCACGTCATAGGTAGCTAGGCCTTTATCAGCGCTACTTCGATCACTAATAAAGGTACCCTATATCAGTTCTATTTTGAGGGATGATAAAGTCACCATTTATCAGTGCTAATTAAAGCACTGATAAAGTGGTCTTTTATCAGTTCTAAAATATCATGGATAAAGGGGGCCTTTATTAGTGTTTTTTAGCATTAATAAAGGACACCCTTTACCAGTGCTTTTTTTTGTGCTGTTAAAGGGACCCCCCTTATCTTCACTGATATTAACAATGCTTTTATAGCACTGTTAAAATATTTTTCAAGAACTAATAAAAGCACCATCTATAGTAGTGCTTGTGCATGTGCCTTTATTTACTGCATCACTTGGGTAGGGATTAAAGATCCAAGTAAGAGAGGATCATAATTTAACTGACTACATATGTTGATTAAAAGGGAATAAGTTATAAAAAGAAAATGGATCTTTGATTCACCCCTCTCCCTCTTAGTGATCTCATCATGCATGGGCACTACATAATATTATAAATTAATATTAAGTGTTATTAATATTATTTATATTATTATTTTTAATTGAATAGTATTAGGGAATATAAATTAATAATCATTATTATCAATATTATTGACGAATTTTATTAAATATTATTTTTATTAAATAGAAATGTTATTTAATATTAAATATTATTAATATTAAGGATTGGGCATGTCAATTCCAACCATAATTCCATTCACTAGTGACTAGAATGTTTTAAGCATTTGATCAATGCTTGCATCATTCTTCCAAAATATAATACTCCATGTAAATTAAATGATCTTATTACTAGGATCTCTGATATATGGGGATTCTCAAACTGGAGGATGATTGTGACTGGAAGGGATTATTTTCATATTGTTTCACCCAATGATGATGACAAAATGCAACCATGGGTTTGTGGCTCATTTTTTCTCAAACTGTGAATATATAGAATTCTAGACTGGGTTATAAAATTTCCAATCCATTCAATATCATAAAAAGGAATTCTCAGGTCTATATTTGTTTTTATATAATCAACTGGCTATATTGGCATCCCATAATTACATGGGATATTACATCATATTTGGGGTTCCCATCAAGCTGGATAAAGAAATGGAAAATTCCAAGTTTGGGAATTTTTATGGCATAATTTTTGAAGTGAATATATCTTCAACTCTTATAAGTGAAGTGATCCTCAAAACATTGGAATAAAAATTAAATCATAAAATTAGTTAGGTAAAGTGTCCAAACATCTATTTGGACTGAATATTAATTGGGAACATTGTGTCTAACTACATAGGGAAAATTTTGTTTGGGACACATACAAGAAGCAAGGTCATTTATCTCAATAATTAAGTCTTAAAAAGTCCACGTTTAATAGAGAAATAAAATCATATGATTCTTAAAATAAATAATCCAATAAGGTAGTAGGACCAAATAACTCAAAGGATAGTGGTAGTAACCTTGTTCTAGGTGTAATGAGTCCCTAACCAGTTATTGAATGTGGTAATGATAACAGTTCACATGAAAATGAATCTTAGGGCCTTGATAAAAATAACAACGAAGTACAAAATAAATATTCAAATAATGTTTAGGATCCCATATCTCAACCACAACTTTTATCTTGTATTGTAGGTGATGCATTGGAAAATACATAGTTCCCCATAGATGAGGTTATAAACCCATACAAAAAAAGGCTCTTACAGTTGAGGCCACTGAAACCGTACAACATGTGGTTTCTCCTTTGAATGTGAAGAATCATATCATAGGTAAAAATTGAATGTATCTTAAGACTATTAGTCCCCATGCTAGTTTTAAGACTAAGAATCCTCATCAAAATTATGAACTTGATCACTCTAGAAACAAGGCTAGATGAAGTAGTCATTGATAAATCCCTCTAGTACGATGAGATGGTTGTAAGGATATCATATGAGGCACCATTCAGCAGGGTTCCCTAGGTTTTTTCCTTGAAACACCAAACAATTATTGATCCCTAGGACCCTAGTCTAAGATTCAATGAAAAAATGTTCAGTCTGCTCATTGTCTCTAATACAAGGGCTAATGAAATGGATGAAGCAAAAAAATGGTTAACTTGAGACAGGCCCCTAAAGATGTGATTTAGGTGAGACAAGATTAGGGTATGGGTAATGGAATATCCTTAGATAGCCAGAATAATCCCATTATAGGGGAAATCTCATAAAAAAAATATAGTTCCTTTTTTTGAAATTTTCAATGGCACAATAATTAGGAAACTATTACAACCCTTAATTATATTATCTCTATTAATAACCCTAAGTTTATTGGAATTTTTGAGATTGATATTTCATTATAACATTTCAGGATTTTTGATTTGGATATAATGGGTTTTATGTTTGTATGCTTGATAAAACACTATTTTTTTGAATATTTTATTGATAATAAATGATATAATTTCCTCACATTGTGCTAAATATGTTTATTTATAAAATATTTGGGATTTGATCATTCATTTGAAAATTTGGTGAAAATTCCAGTTTTACCCTTTATAGTTCACTGTAGTATTTTGAAGATATATATTTTTATATTTATTATTTTAATTTGAAATTTTTTAAAAGTGTTCCTAACTTAATTTTCTACAACTTTCATTCATGACACTAGAGCTAAAGAGTGCATTTGGATGGAGTACATGGTCCATTAATCCAATGGTGGGCTGGACTCGGCAGAATGGACATGAGTTCTGTATTTGGGCCATATCTTCTACATACGGGCTTGGATTGAGCCCAAATATTGAGGAAATCTCGGGGACATGAATTGGAGCAAATCATCCTTCTGGAAGGCCGGTCAATTCACGCGTTTTAGAGGCCAACTAGGCGGTGCAACTTGGAATAAAATATTTGGCCGAGTTTTTCATTTCACACTTAAAAAGTTATGTATCCCTAGCCCTCAAAAACTCTATTTAAAGGGGGTTTTAACTCTTTGAGAGGGCTGGTAGAGGCTTTGGGAAGGTGTGGACGAAAGGGTGTCTCTTGGGAGACCCTTGCAACTCTTGGAAGAAGTAAGCATTTGTGCAAACCTCTCTTCCAAAAAGGCTCTCCTCTCCCACCTCTTCTCTGTATTTCTTTTCTTTCATGTTTGTTTCTTGATTTTTTTTTCAAATAATATTCTGTGTTCATCCCTATTCTTATTATCTTAATCTTATTAATTGTTTTGGAATAAATAGTGGAGAAAAGATTGGGTTCTACCCTTTCAATCCTTTGCTTATGCAAAACGTCTCCACGATGACTACACCACCCATGGAAGAGTAGTTCTTTTTAGTAATCGATCGACCTCTATCCTTCTTCATTAATTTATTTTGAATAAATGAGCTACTATAATAAACATATTATGATCTATTAATTGAGTTTTTAATTTAAATGAAACTAAGAAAGCAATTGAATACTTAACAAAAAACACGCGAGTTCGGGAATTGTGTGAACTGTGAGAGCGCAACCTTAACCGGCAATTCAAAACCACACGGGATCAATTTGTAGAGTTCAAATATAATCCCTAAACTCAATTAATTCTCATTTCCAGAGTGGTTATGTGCCTTAATTTACCAGTTACCATAAGCTAATTTTAGAACATCAATCAAAGTAGGGTGTTGCGATTGCATGTTCCGAAGTTAGCTTAAGGTTAAATTCACTTCAATTTTCGTGGTAAAGTTAATTCTCGTAGGGTTTGGGATTTAACAAATTAAGGGATCATAATTAAGTTAATATTAATTTAAATGATAATTATTAATAAATTATTGAATAGGTATAGTTAGATCGATTACATCTTTTAAATATTGTCTAAACAAACATCTTTTTGTTGTGTCATTTTAATCAAACTTCATTTCAAAAATAAAAACAAAAAAAATACAATCTTCTTCCAGCAAACTTCTTCTAGATTCATAAACTATAAACAAAAACCCCCATCCTTTCAAGTAGTGTTTTTATTCTCTTTTATTTTATTTCTATAATACCTCTAAAAATTGTTTTAATTCACTTCCTCATTTGAGAGACAACCTTGGTCAGCCACTCTGCTGCACCTAAGTACCCCAAAATCACACTAATCATTTGAGGGCGCCCACGACAGCGCTGTATCAAATTGGTGCCATTTCCGGGGAGGCAAGTAATTATTTCAACCAATTAGAGGTTTTTATTTTATTTTACGTTTTATTCTCTTCCTCTCTTATTTCTTCCTTCTTTACCCAATCTGATTTTTCTTCTTCTTCTCTTATTTTCTTCTACTTATTTTTGGACAATCAACTCAAACTTCTCATTTTTATTTTACTATGGTCCACTTTCTTTCTTTTCATTTTTATTTGATCTATGACACGAACTAATCCCGAAGATCTCTTAGATCTTGACCCTGAGATTGAACGCAGCCTTAGGGCACGAATCAAACACTCTCGGTCTACGGGAAGTTTCAATATTCAACCAGTTGGTGAATTCCTCTCTTCTGGAAGCATTCAAATTGGAAGAAATTCAAATTCAAACATAAAAGAGGAACCAATGGCTGGAAATAATAGAAATGAACTTAATAGAACCATTTGAGAATTGGCTGCACGTGATATTAACTATCAACCAAATTGTATTGCATACCCAAATCTCGAATCAGACTTTGAACTGAAATCTGGGTTAATTCACTTACTTCCAAAGTTTCATGGCCTCTCTGGTGAGGATCCTAATAAAAATTTTAAAGAATTTAATGTGGTTTGTTCAACCTTGAAAACAAGAAATGTATCTGAAGACCAAATCAAATTAAGAGCATTCCCATTCTCACTTGATGGAGCTGCGAAAGATTGGATGTATTATTTACAACCCGAAGATGTAACATATTGGAATGATTTGAAACGTCTTTTCTTGCAAAGATTTTTCCAGCATCAAGGACCACATCCATTAGAAAGGAGATGTCGGGGATCAAGAAAGCCCAAGGAGAGTCAATGTATGAGTACTGGGAGCGATTCAAGAAGTTGGGTGCAAGCTGTCCGCATCACCAAATCAGTGAGAAACTCCTCATCCAATACTTCTACGAAGGACTCACACCCATGGAGAGGAGCATGGTGGATGCTGAGGCTGGAGGAGCATTGGTGGACAAGACACCAGTAGCTGCACAAGCATTGATCGACAAAATGGCCCAAAACTCCCAACAATTTTGCGATAGAGGTACACCACATGTCAGGGGAGTGCATCAGGTAAGTCCTTCTTCTCTTGAAATTCATTTGATTGATACTATGTTGTAAGAATTGACCACTATGGTGAGGCAAATTGCTTTGGCACAAAAGACATATCTACCCCCTCCTTCAAGGCCTTGTGGTATTTGCACTGAGACAAGCCACCCAATTGACTGTTTCCCACAACTACAAGAGACAGAGGATTGCGCAGCAGTATTCCCAGGGAGACCATTTCAGCAGCAACAACAACCATATCCCCAAAAGAAGTTTGATTCATTTGCTCCAACATACAACTAAGGGTGGAATGATCAACCAGACATGAGGTATAGCTATGGACAACAACATAGGCCACCCTTTCAACAAAACTTCCAGCAGCCTCCACCTTACCAGCAGGGTTTCCAACAACCCCAAAGGAGATTTGAAGCCCAAGCATCAACAAGCCAACAAAAAGGGAATCCCCCACCAAAGGTAGATTCTAACACTGATGATCTTTTGAAACAAATTGTTCTTAATCAACAGAATGAGCTAAAGAGTCAAGGTTCGGAGCTGAGGGAGTTAAAGACTCAAATGAGCCAGATTACCACCGCCCTCCATGAACTTGTAAGTAAGAATTCTGGAAATCTACCTTCCCAACCCACTCCAAATCCAAAGGGGACTGTTAGTTCCATCACATTGAGAAGTGGGAAGCAAATGAACAATACATATGTACCTACCATTCCACCGGGATTCACCTCAACTCCGGAGAAGCCGCATTCCAAACCAACTGATGAGAAATCCAAGGAGAAAGATAAAGGTAAGAAAAATATTGATGATGTTCCTCCTAAACCCCTTCCTTTTCCAAATAGGGTTGTTCAAACCAAGAAGATGAATGAAGAAGCAATACAAAAGGAGGTTTTGGACACATTCAAGCGTGTGGAGATCAACATTCCTCTACTTGAATACATTAAGCAAATTACAAGGTATGCCAAATTCTTAAAAGAACTCTGCACCAATCGAAGAGGGCTCAAGGGAAATTAGATGATCAACCTTGGAAGGAATGTATCGGCACTCATTACCCCAACTCTAGCAATACCAACAAAGTGCAAGGATCCCGGGACATTCACCATCCCATGTACCATAGGGGAGTTGCACTTCTCTGATGCTCTTTGTGATTTAGGAGCTTCAATAAATGTGATGCCTCACCCTGTATTCTCTTCCTTGCAGGTTGGTGAGTTGAAGCCAACAAGAGTAGTGGTGCAATTGGCTAATATAGCTACGGCATATCCAGCAGGAGTTCTTGAGGATGTACTTGTCCGGGTAAGAGACATGATCTTTCCAGCAGATTTCTATGTTCTTAACATGGAGGATGATCAGGTAAGTTCTCATGCCCCCATTATCTTAGGTAGGCCCTTCCTCGAAACTGCAAAAACTATCATAAATGTCAATGAGGGTACACTTTCCATGGAATTTGGAGATGAAGTTGTGATATTTAATGTTATGGATTCTATGAAGTACCCCTCAGAGGACCATTCTGCTTTTGTTATCTCCCATTTTGAACCACCAAATAAAAAATCCATAGAATTTGATTGTCCTATGCTTAGGGAGATTATGAGTATTGGTTCGAGTTTGATGTCTAAGAGCACTTCCACACATGTTTATGATACACAATCCTTTCTTGGATTTGATTTTGATGTGGATTCATATTCTGATTTTGATCATGTTCACTCTGATTATGACATGGCTATTGAGTATGCTGATGGATTTGATGATTTATTCTCTGATTTTGAGGATGTATATTATGATACTGATGCTCTTTGTGCACATATTTCAGTTCCTTCTATGACCCCATCCATACACCACCCCCCTACACTGGAACTCAAGCCATTGCCACCAAATCTAAAATACTCATACTTGTTGAGTGGTGAGAGATTACCTGTTATCATTTCTAACAATCTCCCTTTTGAACATGAAGAAAACTTTTGAATCTTTTGAGGGAGAACATCAGGGCAATCGGGTGGACCTTGGATGACATATCAGGTATTAGCCCCTCCATTTGCATGAATAGGATTCTTTTGGAGGATGGGTCTAAACCGGTGAGGCAACCACAAAGGAGACTCAATCCAACACTTTTGTAGGATGTTAAAAAAGAAGTTGAAAAATTGCTCGAGGCAGGTATAATCTTTCCCATTTCAGATTCTCAGTGGGTAATTCCTATTTAGGTTGTGCCTAAGAAAAGTGGTGTTACTATTGTTAAAAATGAGAAAGATGAGTTAGTTCCAATGAGGGTGCAAAACAGTTGGCATGTGTGCATTGATTATAGGAAACTAAATCATTCCACTCGTAAGGACCATTTCCCCCTCCCGTTTATTGATCAGATGCTTGAGAGACTAGCTGGGAAGACACACTATTGTTTCTTGGGTGGATTTTCTGGATATTTTCAGGTTCCTATAGCTCCGGAGGACCAAGAGAAGACGACATGCACCTGCCCATTCGGTACCTTTTCTTATCGGAGGATGCCATTTGGACTTTGCAACGCCCCAGCTACCTTCCAGAGATGCACAGTGAGTATTTTTTCTGATTTTATTGAGACCTGCATGGAGGTATTTATGGATGATTTTACAGTGTATGGATCCTCATTTGATGAATGTATAAAGAGTTTGGGAAAGGTATTGAATCGTTTTATTGAGAAGAATCTGGTCCTAAACTTTGAAAAGTGTCATTTCATGGTAGAGCATGGCATTGTCTTAGAGAATGTAGTGTCAAAACATGGGATAGAGGTTGATAGATCTAAGGTAGACATCATTTCATCCTTACCCTATCCTTCATGTGTGCGTGATGTTAGATCTTTCCTAGGGCATGCAGGATTTTATCGGCGCTTCATCAAAGATTTTAGTAAGATCGCTCTTCCTATGTCACGATTACTTCAAAAAGATTCTGATTTTGTGTTTGACGATTCTTGTAGGACTTCCTTTGATGAGCTAAAGAAGTGTCTGACCACTCCACCTATCATAAAACCCCCACGGTGGGAGATTCCTTTTGAGCTTCTGTGTGATGCCTCCAACTTCGCGGTTGGAGCAGTCTTATCTCAGAGGGTGGAAGGACGTTCACATGTGATTGCCTATGCATCAAGGACATTGGATTTAGCCCAATAAAACTACACTACCACAGAAAAGGAGTTTCTTGCTGTCATATTTTCTTTAGATAAATTCCATTCATATTTATTGGGCTCTAAAGTAGTTGTTTTTTCTGAACATGCAGCTCTGAGGTACCTCTTGAAAAAGCCAGATGCAAATCCACGACTTATCCGTTGGATGCTCCTTCATCAAGAGTTTGACATCGAGATAAAGGACAAGAAGGGATCAGAGAATTTGGTAGCAGACCACATGAGTAGGCTTAGTCACACACTAGAGGATGACACCTTGGACCAGGTACCACTTCGGTACACTTTCCCCGATGAGCATATCTATACCATCTCAGGTACGCATCCTTGGTATGCTGATTTAGTTAATTACATTGTTTCCTCTGAAATCCCTGCAAACTTAAAGAAACATCAAGTCCAAAAATTAAAGAGTGAGTCAAGATTTTATGTTTGGGATGATCCTTACCTTTGGGGCATGTGTAGTGACCAAGTCATTAGGAGGTGTGTTCCCGATCATGAGTTTGAGTCTGTTTTTCATTTTTGTCATACACTTGCTTGTGGTGGACACTTTGGACCCCAACGGACAGCTAGGAAGGTTTTGGACTCTGGATTATATTGGCCTAGCTTGTTCCATGATGCCCATGTGTTTTGTAAGTCATGATCTCGTTGCCAACACACTGGGAATATTTCTTGGAGACATGAGATGCCCCAACAACCCATACTATTCTGCGAGATTTTTGATTTATGGGGAATTGATTTTATGGGTCCTTTTACTAGTTCATTTGTATTTTTGAATATTTTGGTTGCTGTTGATTTTGTGAGTAAATGGGTGGAGGCCAAGGCCACCAGGACTGACGATTCTCATGTTGTTGTGGACTTTGTCAGAGCATAGATTTTTTGCAGGTTTGGAGCACCAAAGTCTATCATCAGTGACCAAGGGACACACTTTTGCAATATGAATTTTGCTTCCCTCCTTCGAAAGTATGGGGTGACACACAAAACATCAAAAAAATACCACCCCCAAACAAATGGCCAGGCTGAGGTTTAAAATCGTGAGTTGAAACAAATATTGGAGAAAACCGTGCAGCCAAATTGGAAGGATTGGAGTAAGCACTTGGATGATGCATTGTAGGCTTATAGGACAACATACAAGACACCCACTGGTATGTCCCCATTTATGATTGTTTTTGGGAAAGCATGTCATCTCCCAGTGGAAGTCGAGCATCGGGAATATTGGGCTATAAAGAAATGCAACATGGATTTGGCCCAAGCTGGAATTCAAAGAAAGTTGCAAATTCAAGAGCTTGAGGAGATTCGACTGTCATCATATGAGAACTCAAGGATCTACAAGGAAAGATCAAATGCATATCATGACAAAATGATCCAACAAAGGGAGTTTCATGTTGGAGAGAAAGTCCTTCTCTATAGTTCACGACTGAAGCTGATGCCTGGTAAGTTGCGTTCCAGATGGTTAGGTCCTTATATTGTATCTAATGTTTTTCCTTACGGTGTAGTGGAGATCACACAAGAGGACACTGGAAGGAGCTTTATAGTCAATGGTAAATGTTTGAAGAGATACATTGAGGGACTTCCTACTGATGCAGTGGATTTTATCACACTACATGACCCCATCATCGCTTGATCACATCAGGCTGTTCCTAACCCTTTCACTTTTATATTATTTGTCCTATTTAAAAATTCTGCATTTCATGTGAATATATCATCTCATGGGTTCACATTGGGGACAATGCAATATTTTAAGTGTGGGGAGGGAACCTTTTAGTTTAGTAATTTCAATTGTTTTCCTGATTTAAAAAAAACAAAAAAAAAATTGTGTGTTTTTTCAAATTTTGTGTGTTTATTTTTCAATTCTCTTTGTGTTTTTGAAATTTTTTGAGCTAAAATGATTCTCATCACCATTTTAAAATGTATATCAATGAGTGAAACGATATATCCCTTGAAAATAATCTTAAATGAATGCTGAAATGACTTTGTTTCAAGTTCAAATATTTAGTAATTTCATGAAAAGTACACTGAATTTTGAATCCCATGCCACATCTCACTGTCTTTATATTTGAAATCACTTTCCATTGAGGCTTCTGATCCATTATTTTCATATTCTTTACATTCACCTAACTTCTTGAGAGAACCAAACCACGCTTGATTTAACCATAAATTGATCTATTCCTGTCAAAACTTGAGGGTTTGAGGTACATATGTTTAAATGATTGAGGCATTTGTTTGGTATTAAAGCCCCTATTTCAAAGAATCATTTTTTATAATGGCCTACCTTGAATATTTAATCCTTGTAGCCCTTAGAATCCATGCACAGCCTGTTAGATTAGCCACATTACAAGCCAATTTTCCCTATCCAACCAACTCTTGAAGTGAAATTGCATAATCTAGTTGAGATTAAGTGTGGGGGAAGCTGTCTTGTGTTGTGCCACCACATTCTGTGATACTTTGGGTGGAAAATTAAATTCTGAAGAGATGTGTTTTCTACTGAAGAAATCCGTTATATTAAAAGTTGTGCCTTTTCTGGAGCTTTCATGACAAGTGAATCTATGCCTTTTCTGGAGCTTCTAATTGAGGTGGAAAGTTGTGCCCATCTGGAGCTTTCAAGAAAATCATGTTTGAGAAGATTGACATTTTTTATGCTGAAATAATGAATGGTGTAAACTTTTCATGACTTTTCATGATGATGGAGCTGAATTGATACTATGGGGATTGAGGAGAAGACCATATTTAAGTGAAAATTAGATTAATGCAATTTTTCTTCAAAAGAGTCAAGCCCTCCACATTCAGCCTCAGAGTTTTTCACATCTTAATCCTACCAACCGAAAGCCATAGAACAACCCTGAAAAGTCCTCATGATAAACATATGTCCTTGACTCACATCGGGTAGTGATGTAGGAATCTATCAAGACTATGGTGACCCTTTTATGAGTTTGGATGAGAAAGACATTGAAAAAGATTGATATTTGAGTGATGAGAGGAAATTCAAGAGAGGTAAGTGTTTTGTGCATGGGAGGATAAATGGAGTGGAAATATATTGAATGATATAAATGGAGAACATGAAATAAGGTTTTTTATGAGGCATGATATCTTTTTATTCTTGGTGTGAATTTGATTGATCTCAAGGATATGTGTTTTAAAATTGGTTTTGATTTGATATTGATGTTTACTTAATATGAGATTTTGCTCAGGAGTGCAAAAGGGTAAGTGTGGGGGAGTTGATAAAACACTATTTTGTTGAATATTTTATTGATAATAAATGATATAATTTCCCCACATTGTGCTAAATATGTTTATTTATAAAATATTTGGGATTTGATCATTCATTTGAAAATTTGGTGAAAATTCTAGTTTTACCCTTTATAGTGCACTGTAGTATTTCGAAGATAAATATTTTTATATTTATTATTTAAATTTGAAAGTTTGTAACTGTGTTACTAACTTAATGTTCTACAACTTTTAGTCAGGACACTAGAGCCAAAAAGTGCATTTGGATGGAGTAAATGGGCCGTTAATCTAATGGTGGGCTGGACTCGGCAGAATGGACATGGGTTCTGTATTTGGGCCATATCTTCTACATCCGGGCTTGGATTGAGCCCAAATTTTGAGGAAAGCTCGGTGACATGATTTTTCACAAATCATCCTTCTAGATGGCCGGTCAATTTACGCGTTTTGAGGTCAACTAGGTGGTGAAACGTGGAATAAAATATTTGGCCGAGTTTTTCATTTTACACTTAAAAAGTTATGTATCCCTAGCCCTAAAAAACTCTATTTTAAGGGGGTTTTAACTCTTTGAGAGGGATGGTAGAGGATTTGGGAAGGTGTGGCAGAAAGGGTGTCTCTTGGGATCCCCTTACAACTCTTGGAAGAAGTAAGCATTTGTGCAAACCTCTCTTCCAAAAAGGCTCTCCTCTCCCACCTCTTCTTTGTATTTCTTTTCTTTCATGTTTGTTTCTTGAATTTTTCTTCAAATAATCTTCTGTGTTCATCCCTATTCTTATTCTATTAATCTTATTAATTGGGTTGGAATAAAGAGTGGAGACATGATTAGGTTCTACCCTGTCAATCATTTTCTTATGCAAAACGTCTCCACGATGACTACACCACCCATGGAAGAGTAGTTGTTTTTAGTAATCGATCGACCTCTATCCATCTTCATTCATTTATTTTGAATCAATGAGCTACTGTAATTAACATATTATGATCTATAAATTAAGTTTTTTATTTAAATGAAACTAAGCAAGCAATTGAATAGTTAACACAAAACACGCGAGGTCGGGAATTGTGTGAACTGTGAGAGCGCAACCTTAACCAGTAATTCAAAACCACACGGGATCAATTTGTAGAGTTCAAATATAATCCCTAAACTCAATTAATCCTCATTTCCAGAGTGGTTATGTGGCTTAATTTACCACTGACCATAATCTAATTTTAGAACATCAATCAAAGTAGGGTGTTGCGATTGCATGTTCCGAAGTTAGCCTAAGGTTAAATTCACTTCAATCTTCGTGGTAAAGTTAATTCTCGTAGGGTTTGGGATTTAACAAATTAAGGGATCATAATTAAGTGAATATTAATTTAAATGATAATGATTAATAAATTATTGAAGAGGTAGAGTTAGATCGATTACGTCTTTTAAATATTGTCTAAACAAACATCTTTTTGTTGTGTCATTTTAATCAAACTTCATTTCAAAACAAAAAACAAAAAAAATACAATCTTCTTCCAGAATACTTCTTCTAGATTCATAAACTATAAAAAACCACCCCAATACTTTCAAGTAGAGTTTTTATTATCTTTTATTTTATTTCTAGAATACCTCTAATTTTTTTTTAATTCACTTCCTCCTTTGAGAGACGACCTTGGTCAGCCACTCTGCTACACCTAAGTACCCCAAAATCACACTAATCATTTGAGGGCACCCACGACAGCGCTCTATCAATGCTATACTCTAAAAACTATATTTTTTAAAGCCTTTGATTTGTTGTTAAAAATTGGGTTTAGAACCATATATTTTACATATTGGTAGGTATCACAACACCCTTTATGTTGGGGATGCTAATGTTATGAATTTGATCTATTTGATCTATGATGGAACCTCTTACATCAAAATGAGGGATATTTTTTAATAACTCAGGTAATGTAAATATAAATCATACTAATTTCTTATTAATATTCACTAATTATATTTTATAGAGTCATATTTATTATACTAATATTAGTTCATGTTTCATTCTAAAGGGGGAAAAGATTTTTTTCTAAAAAAATTGGCTTTTCATGCGTTATATAGATTTATATAAAATCTAAATTTAAAAATTATATCATTTTAGTTTGAAAAAAAGAAATTCGTTTTTGAATTCATGATTTAAAAATTAACTTAAGATTTGTTTTTGAGAATTTTATGAAATATTTTATCTTTTAATGAATATTGAAAAATACCATTTTTTGGATACCATATTTTATTTTAAATAATTTGAAAAGTAAAATTAAAATTTTTATTAGTTTTAAAATTTAATTAGTTTCTATTGATTAACGAAAATCTAATTATTGTCTTTTAAATTAATTATATACTTGGATTTTTTATAAAAACATTTTTATACTTAAAAGGCTTTGTTCTAAAAAACTGTTTTTATCTCGTTTTGTGGTTAAATTTCAAATTAAATACTACCACTTCATGAAATTAAATCATGAAAAATGGATTCCATATTTTGAATCATGTGGTTAGAATTTGGTAAAATTTTCCTTTTTATTTTTGTTCATTATTAATAGGAACCATTGTAATTTTTTACCATGGTAAAGGTAAAATGAGTTAATTAGGGTTAAAACTAATGTAATAAGGCTTCATATTTATTAAAAAAAATTATATTATTTAATTGGATGAGTATATTTTCCTAATAATAATCCAAAATTTGAAAATGTTACCTTTTGTATCATTTTATCTTTTATTTTTAACAGCATATAATTTTAAGTAAAGAGAAATACAAAAATATAAGTTTCTTGATTTTAAATTCCTTTTATATGTTCACATAGGGATAAAAATAAGTTATGAATTAATATTAAATGTGATTTTGAGAATGATGAATTTTTTTTATTATATTAATTTTTTTATATTTTTTAGTGATTATATAATTACCTTAAATGCTTGTGAAATATCGACACACTGCTTGTTCAAACAGTAGAAAAATCATGTAAATGATTTTAGAAACTATAAAATTAATATTTTATGAGTGAGTTAAAGTGTTCCATGAATTATATAGATAAATATTTCATATTATAGATGTTATAAAGGTTAATATTATAATTTCATTATTATCTATAATACTTTAATGTCAAAGTAAATGAATAGTTTAAAAAACGAAAATAATGATCTTTTATAATAACAAATATTTTGATATATGATTTAAAATTCATACAAATATTATATTTGGAAAAGTAAATGAGGCATGATTTAAAATTTCAAAAATATTTCATATATTAGTCATTTTTTATTTTATATAAACATTGATGAACCCTAATGAGTAAAAGACATTGATATCATCATAATTATCAAGAGTTAACGAGGGGTTAAAATAATGGGATAAGGGTTAAAAGATAATTTAAACTTGTCAAAATTTTATTGGATGAGATTTTTTGAACCATAATAATAATATATTTAAATTATATTAATTTTTATCCACATTAACATGAAAACTTATTTATATTAATTTAATACTTTAATAAATTTCAAGAATGCCCATCCCCTCACTTATAAAAGGCACCCCCTCTTCTCTCCGTATCACACCATTTTAGAACTCCATCTCAAAAAATCCCATCCCAAATCACATCCTAACACACATACCCAAGTTATATGGGTCTTATGTTTTTATAATACAAACCTTATAGACTTTAAGGTGTAAAGAAAAGGTGGTTTTCTGAATAAGAGGTATAAATTTTAAACGAATGTTTTTGTTTTATTTCTTCTTCTACCTCCATAAAATTTTATTCTAACATGATGAAATAATAACACCAGTATCTCTTATATAATTAGACTCTATTATGCTGTCGGAATAACCTATATCCATATCATTTCATTAAATGGGAAATGAATCTATCGTTCAGGTGTATGGCAGACAAGTGACTCGCAAACCGATGTAATTCATTTTCTATAACAACCTATTATGAATATATAAAATGATTAATTTTTTCATGACCCTTACTCTAGGTATCATTCCATGACTACCCCAATCCCACCTCCCAAAGGCCAGGGGCTGGCGACTAGTGCCGAAGGCATCAAACTACAAGTGGGAGGCATTTTATTGTGTACCTGTATGCATACACACACCCAACTAAGTCCCACACACTGAAAAGAAAACAAGCATCACTAAAACAATGTTGAGTACAAGTAAAAATAATATAAGTAGGTCAAAATACAAACCCAACAAATGAACTGAAAACAGTAAAGTATAAAAAGGAAACTCTGATGGACATCAATGGAAAATCCCACCTGACTATGAGAGTAGTGTGGGTACTAGAAGCCGAAGTAGAACGTCATGTCCACTAGATCCTACTGAGCCCTACCTGGTCCTAGACCAGAAAGTCCACCATCGTAGCGTCTATTAGTCCCATCTCCCTGAGCACCTCTAGGTACCGATCCACCAAATTATCTGTTGAAATGTCGATCGTCTTCACTAGACACAACATGTGCGAGAGAAGACCATGCAGGGGTGAGTAATAAAGTACTTAGTAGGGACCCAAAACAAAAAGGGAAGATCACACATCAATCCTCAAAGTAAATCATGAAGTACAAGATAGCTTACACTAGGTATACATTTAGGGTAGTGATAGAAGAATTATCAATCACATCATTGAACACCTTAGCTGCTGGAGAACTCCTCCTCTATTGAGTATAGTGGGCCTACAAAGTCACACAAATGTTCTTACCACTGACCTTGGAATGCTTAGGTACACCTCCTCATCACGTACCATGGGCCTGCAAAGTCACACAGAAGTGCTTCCCACTAATCTTGTCCAACTGAGGTACTCCTTTTCATCGCGTACTGTGATCCTGCAAAGTCACACGAAAGAGATTCCCACCATGGGTCGGAAAATCCACACAGAAGTGCTTCCCATTGGGCCATAGTCGAGTCTCACAGAGTCAAAATCTAGAAGTCTTCAGGTCTCAGCCAACCACAGGGTTCCATATATAGCATTCTTGGGATAATCTATCCTCAATCCATTCATCACTTCTGAAATTCCATGAAAGATTTCTCAGGTCATGTCAAAAGATCCACCTCTTCAAGAGGGTCAAAACTCCACAAATGGATCATCAATTGTATGTGTGGTATACAAGATATGAGCGTTTTATTAAACATGGGCTGGTTGTGTTTGGGCCCAGTCAGACTCAGTCGGACTTCCCCGACCAACTCAACTCGGGGGGTCTCACATACCCTAGTTTAATTCAATCGACTTGACCTAACCCGGTTTGGGTCTAGGTCGGTCCGGTCTGGCCTGGTCATTGGGTCAGGCCCAATGGGCGTCACTAGACCCTACCTGGTTTGGTCGAGGGTCTAGTCCATCGGGTCACCTAGGGACCCGATCTAGTCTGGCTCGGCCCATAGGGTGTGGGTATAGCCCGCCAATATGGGTCTGGCCCACTAGCTGGGGGCGTGGCCCACTAGCCCAATGCTCAGCCCCCGCGGTGCAGACCGATAATAAACCGGCTGGCTGGGACCGGTCCAACTGCCACATCCGGCCCCCACTACCCCCGCGGACGTGTGGGGTCGTCTTACTGTTGTCGAGCGACCGTGGATCACCGAACCACCGAGATGGACCGAATGCGGGCTGTTCTTTCACGCAGCGCCAGGTTGGCACCACATCTCGCATTTTTCATGCAGCGTGCCAAGGAGCGTGCCGCTGCCTCCACCCACAGCCACCGCTGGGTGCCTCCGCCGCCACCTCCGGTGTGGAAAAAGATGTTATGCAGGCCACGAGATGCGCTTTGATGGTTCGTTCTTCATGCCTCCTATGCCTACGCTCTCAGGGGAATTCCCACTTCACCGTGAAGGTATCAGAATCATCTTCCTGCCACTTTGAGGTTGCATCCACAAAGAATGCACACGACGGAGCTCCTTGTGACTTGTTCGTGTCGGACCGCACCCTCCACGTTAGAGGTTTATAAACATGGGAGGTCCAGAGATTCTAATTAAATCATAAAATGATAATTTCAATTTTCAGATAATGAAAATCCCAAAGGAAAGTTACCCTCCATTATAAATGCACGATTTTAGGATCAACCAATTCGTGGGCTGATCTGCATTCTTCGTTTCTAGAATAAGAACGGGGAAGAACATGCAAAAATTAAACCCCTACCTCTTTTATGTTCTTTTTCGCAGCGTTACATCCTTGATGTTTCAAGACGTTGATGTCGTTCGTTGCTTCCGACTCCGTTCTTCGAGGTGCGTCGAAGATGTTTGATGTTCATCGGAGTTTGTCATTCTTCGTTGGAGAGGAAGTTCATCAGAGTTTCGTCAGAGAACCCTCACAGTTTAATTCCTCCCCCCACCAACTTGTCAACCAAAATAAAATAGAAACATATCATAGTGTTTCTGTTACGCTGCGATGTCGCATTGTTACACTTTTTTATTTATGAAATAGTGTCTCTGTTACACATCATTAAAGTGTCATTACGCTGAAAGTTAATGAGCCATTAATGAGCCTCATCAATGCGCCCTGCTGCTATACTACAGCGTCACCATCCACCACTCAACATATGAGAAAGAAAATAAAATAACTTTTTAAAGTTATTTTTTTTTTGAAAAGTTGGAAAATTAACTTTTCCATTCGACCCTTTTTGGCCAAAGTTAAGTCATTTCTAGGAGAATCCTGGTGTTTTGAATTCAACAGTGCCCTATGATTTTTGATCTAAGCACCAGTTCAAAATTTATAAAAATACACTCCCACGTTTATTGAATGTACCTTAAAAAAAGTTAAAAATTATGTTCTGGGCTCACTGGGCCTTGGAATCACATTCTGTCAAAGTGTGTGGTCTCAGAATAATTCCATATAATTAAAAACAATTACATAGAATTTTCAATACATTACATTCTCCCCACCTTAGGTATTTACGTCCCCAATATCCAAAACAAAAACTAAACAAACGAATGGGGGTACTGAGTATGAATCTGAGCCTCCCACTCTCATGTGCTCTCCTGGAGATTATCATGATGCCACCGAACTCGCACCATAGGAATCAACCGCCCACGTAGGACCTGCTCCTGCCAATCCTCTATCTCCACTGGGAACTCCACAAATGTTGCCCCATCATCATTTTCTAGCTCACCCCAGTCGATGACATGTGATTAATCATGCATGTACCTCCTCAGTTGTGACACGTGGAAAACATCATGCACCCAATGTATCTATGGGGAAATAGCTAGGAAATACGCCACCTATCCAACTCTACTCAGGATATGAAGAGGTCCGATGAACCTTGAGATATCTTTCCACCCAGTCGAAATCTCCACAATCCTCATCGGGGTGAGATATGAAGGAATATGTGATCGCCCTCCTCAAACTCTAAGGGTCTCTATCTTCTATCAGAATAAAACTTCTTCCTGATTTTTGCAGTCCTCTTCCAATCCTAGATGATCTGCACCTTCTCAGTGGTAGCTCTTTCCAACTCTGAACCCATGAGTGCCGACTCCCCTGGGTCTGTCCAGCATATGTGTGATATGCAAGGTCGCCCGTACAGGTCATCAAACGGTGCCATGCCAATGGTAGAGTGATATTTGTTGTTTTAAGAAAACTCCTCCAGTGGTAGGTGGTCCTCCCAACTATGACCAAAATCCAAGACACAAGCACGTAGCATGTCCTCGAAGGTCTATATGATCTGCTTCATCTGACCATCCATCTGGGGATCAAAATCCATTCTCAAGCGCATCTACGTCATTAATTCCTCCTATAATCCCATCCACAGTCGGGATGTAAAGCGAGTGTAATGATTTGAGATGATCATCAAAGGAACCCTATGAAGACGCACTATCTCTTGGATGTAGAGGTGTCACAATCCCTCTACCGGTCCCTACTCCCAAATGGGTAAGATGTGAGATGACTTGGTGAGTCATTCAATGATCACCCAGATAGAGTCATGGACCATGTATGTACGTGGTAACCCCATGAAAAAGACCATCAATATACCGTCCCATTTCCACTCTGATACCTCGAGTGGATGGGTCAACCCTATTGGAACCTATTTCTCAACCTTCACTTACTGACAAGTGAGGCATCATGAAACAAACTCAACCACCACTTTCTTCATCCCTGGCCACTAGTACTAACGTCAGAGGTCCTGGTACATTATTTTCACTCTAGGATGTACCGCCAAAGGGGATGTATAGAACTCCCTCAAAACCTCCTCCCACAACATCACTGGCCCTACTGTATGCCCTCTGAAAAATATGACGTGCTCCATACCTATTGAAAATCCATCATGAGCCCATCCTAATGATAGATGAGCATGTCGGGCCTTGCAGTCAACATCCACCAGTTGTGCCTCCCTGACTCACTTTAAGAGTGGGGGAGTAACAGTCATCTAATAAAGGTAATATGATTTACCATCATCCACAAAGTATATCTGCATCACAGCCAACTACTCTGTCACATCACTCAGTAGAAGATAACTGGTCCTCCTGCTGAGCGTGTCTACCACCACGTTCCCCTTTCTAGGAGTATATATTATCTCAAAGTCATAGTCTTGGAGGAATTATAGCCATTTCCAATGTCTCAGGTCTAGGTCCTTCTGGGAGAATATATACCAGAGACTCTTGTGGTCAGAGTAAACCATAAACCGTTCACCCATCAAGTAGTGCCGCCACATCTTCAAGGAAAATACCACTATTTCTAACTCCAGGTCATGGGTTGCATAGTTTTGCTCATGCTTTCTCAACTATCGTGAGCCATAGGTGATCAATTTTTTCCTCTGCAACATGACATAACCCATCCCAGTCCCTAAATCATTTTAGTAAACTACATACCCAATTCCATCCTCTGGTAGTCTCAAGATGGGGGCACTAGTTAGTCTCCACCTCAGCTCTTGAAAACTATACTGACAGTTATCCATCCACGTGAAGGGTTGTCCCTTCTGTTTCAAATCCAATAAGGGTGATGATACTCTGGAAAAGTTAGGCACAAACCTCTGATAGTAACCAACCAACCCCAAGAAGCTCCACACCTCAGTCATGCTTTTGGGTGGCTCCCAAGTAAGCACCACCTCTATCTTCACTGGATCCACTGAAACTCTAGCCTCTGAGATGACATGTCTCAGAAAGTGGACTTCCCGAATCAAAAACTAACACTTTGAGAGATTTCCATAAATCTAGTTCTCTTAGAGTGTACCCAAGACTATCCATAGGTGTGTAGCGTGCTACTCCTATGACATCGAGTACACTAAGATGTCATCACTGAAGACCACAAAAAACTGGTCAAGGTAAGGCTGGAAGATCCTGTTCATGAGTCCCATGAACACTGATGGGGAGTTGGACACACCTAAAGGCATCACCAGGAACTCATAGTGGTCATACCGGCACCTAAAGTTTGTCTTCGGTATATCCTCACCCCGTACCCGAAGCTGGTGATAGCCTGATCTGAGGTATTTCTTTGAGAACCACTTCACCCCCTTAAGCTATTTGAAGTGGTCATCGATCCTCAGCAGTGGATACTTGTTCTTCACGGTCACATGTTTTAGGTGGATGAAGTCCATGCACAACCTCAAAATCTCGTCTACCTTCTTGGAAAAAAGCACCATGGATGCCCATGGTGAAACGCTAGGCCTTACAAACCCCTTCTCATGTAAGTACTCTAGTTGTTCCCTCAGCTCGATAAGCTCTGTGGGAGCCATCTGATATGCTGGTGTGAATATTAGTTTCATCCTAGGGTATAAGTCAATTCATAAGTCTACCTCCCTGAAAGGAGGTAGTCCCATAACATCTTCAAGAAAAAAATCCTCATACTCATCCAACACTATAGGAAAACATGGAATCCTCTCATCCACTGCACCGAGGGTGAGGCTAGCCAACTGGTGAGTGATCAGCTACACCCTCCTATGAGAAAGTATATCCTTCACTTCAAGGCTTTTATTCTCACCAATGTAGGAAAACCTGGTCCATCTCCATGGTCACACCACAAGAAACGCCTCAAACAGTTGATCTGAGCATGGATTGTGGATAACTACTTCATACCCAAGATGACATCGTAAGGCCACAACACTGCTACTAGGAGATCCTAACCAAAGCTCTCGCTTCCTAGAGTAATCTCACACTACCGGAACTAGTGTATAATAATTGAATCCACTCCTATAGGAGTCTCTTTCCATAAGGATCGAGACAAAGACTCCACTGGAATATCTGAGCTATAAACAAGAGCCATGGAAAGGAAGGAGTGACTAGAACCTATGTCTATAAGAACTGCAGCTAAGGTGGAGAAGACACAGATTGTACCTCAGATTATTTGTGGAGTGTCATGGTCATAATCATTTGCTACCTGAAGTTGTGATCACCCCTGTCTTCTTTCTTTTTGAGGTTGGGCTGGACCACTTGGGGGTGGTGGTAGTAACGCCTCAAATCGCCGGCCACCATCTACTACTCGACCTACTCCCCTGCCACATCCATCACCCAATGGACCTCCTCGCTCGAACTACTGTCTCTACCTCGGAGGCCCCTCAAATGTCTTCTGGTCATATATATGTTGGGTTGAGCATTCACATGCCATGTGTCCCTGCCCTCTACATGAGAAGCAAAGCCTAGTTCTTGGATGAATCCCTATAGTCTAGGAGGCCCGCACTACCGACCCTGAGTCCTGTGGTCCTCCTCTAAAAAAACTGACTTGCTTGGGCCCTCACATCTGCTGTCTGCTGCTTACTAAAGACTCCGACACCTGGGGTCTACTTGTAGATCTAGATGTGGGTGCCTGATCCACCAAGAAGTTCTATACCAGAAGGGATCTCTCAAGCTCCCCAGCATGAGTAGGGATGCTGAGAGACAACACTGATGCCCTGATCTCCCGCCTGAGTCCCTGCTCAAAGGCTTGATCCCTAAAGAAAGGGGATCGTACCATATCTATCGATTAGAGAGATACCTTAGTGAACCTTGCTGAGTACTCAGTATCATCATACATCCCTACTGAAGGTGAAGCAACTCCTGAATGCGCACAGAGCACAAGGTCATGGGAAAAAAATGCTCCTAAAAAATATACTTGAATTCTGCCCAGGTGAGGGTCACCTCAATGTGAATCTGGGTGGTCAAGCTCCACCATCTCCCTGCCAAGACCTGTAGAAATCTTTCTTCTAAGATTTCCATCTGGTCAGGCAGTTTCATCACTAAGCAGAAGACCCGCGTCACTTCCTCTAGCTAGTCCTCAATGACCTGTGGATCTGTCTCTCCCCTGAACCTGGGAGGTCTCTATCTTTGAAAATCATGTAGGGCACTCAATCTATGCACGTCCTCTAATGGAAATGCTGTTACTAGATGCCGACCATCGAGTGGTGGTAGCACCGGTGCACCACCTGGTGGGGCCATCTCTATAACTGCTCCCTGAACAGATGCCTCATCGCTAGGTGGGCTATCCTCACGACCTCGTATCAGGATCTTGGCTGGTCATCCACATGGAGACATCCTAAGAGAGATCAAGATGCACCAAAATCATAAGGTTATACTAAGTGAGATGAATTTTATTAAAAAGGAAATAAGGAGATACGTATGCAACCAGTGTTTTCATGTATAGAGCCGAAAAGAAGAATTCAAGGTCCTAGTGTATAGATACGTCGGTCGCCACCTGCGCACCAACACTGGACACCCCAAATATGGAAGACTGACTCAAAACACTTTACAATGTTGTGCCAAAACAAAACACATACTTCTGGTCTTTTTGTTAGGACCCACCGTGCTCTGAAACCACTTTTTCACGACCCGTCCCCCAGGGCCTGTGGCAGGACTACCCCAAGCCCACCTCCCGAATTCCAGAAGCTAACGACTTGCACTGAATGCATAAACCTGTAAGTGGAAGGAATTTTGCTGAGTACATATACACATACACACACACAAAAAAGTCCCACAAACCGAAAGGGAAACAATAATCACTAAAACAAGGTTGATTACAAGTACAAATAATATAAGTGGGTCAGAATACAAACCCAACAAAAGACCTGAAAACAGCAAAGTACAAAAAAAACTCTGATGGCCATCCACAGAAAACCCCACCTGATTGTGAGAGCAGTGTAGCTATTGGAAGCTAATGTAGGATTTCCTATCGACCAAATCCTACCAGGCCCCTCCTGGTCCAAGGCCACCAAGTCCACCATCGCAGCGTCCATCGATCCTGTCTCCTGGAGCACCTCTGGGTCCCGGTCCACCAATGTCTCTATCAAAACGTTGATTGTCTTCACCAGACACAACACGCGCGAGCGAAGCCCATGTAGGTTTGAGTAACAAAGTACTCATTAGGTACCCCAAAACAAAAAGGGAATACCACACAACAATCCTCAAAGTAATGCACGAAGCACAAGATAGTTCACAACAGGTATACATTTATGGTAGTGATGGGAAAATTATCAGTCACATCATCAAACACCTCAGCTACTAGAAAAATCCTCCTCTATCGAGTACAGTGGGCCTTCCAAGTCACATATAAGTGCTTCCCCCTAACCTTGGACTAATTAGGTACACCTAATCGCGTACCGTGTGCCTATAAAGTCACACAGAAGTGCTTCCCACTAATCTTGTCCAACTGAGGTACTCCTCCTCGTCGCGCACCATGGGCCTACAAAGTCACACATAAGTGATTCTTGCTATGGGTATACAAATTCACACATAATTGATTCCCAATGGGCCATAGTTGAGTCCCACAGAGTCGAAAGTTAGAAGCATTCATGTCTTAGCCAATCGCAGGGTTACGTACATAGCACCCTTGGGAGAACCACTCTTTAATCCATTCGTCGCATCTTAAAATTCATGAAAGCCTCATCAGGGAATGTCAAAAGATCTAACTCATTGAGAGGGTGCCAATGCCACAAAAAAATCATAAATCAAAGATGCAGTTTTCAAGATATGGGCATTTTAGTAAATAGGGGCTGATTGTGTTTGCGCCTAGTCCGACCCAGTCGGACCGACCCGACCAACCTGGCATGGGGTCTCACATACCTCAGTTTAATTTGACTGACTCGACCTAACCTGGTTCGGTTCTGGGTTGGTCTGGTCTGACCTGGCTAGTGGGCCAGGCTCATTGGGCCTCGTTGGAACCAACCCAGTTTGGGCGAGGGCCCAACCCAACGGTGCGGGTCCGACCCATTGGCTAGGGGCGCGACCCGCCAGCCTACACAGTGCAGGCCGATGGTGTGCTGCCTGGTCGGGATGTGGTTGGCTGTCGCGTCTGACCCCTGCGGGCCCCACAGATGCATGGGGCCGTCCTACCGTGGTCGAGTGACTGCTGCTCACCGAATCACCTGGACGGCTCAGATGCAGGATGTCCCTCCACACGGCACCAAGCAGGTGCCACATCTCCCACTACAGCCACAACCCATTGGCCGCGGCCTCCTACCGCCATGTCACATCGAAGAGCGCGCCACCACCTCTACCCACAGCTGTTGTCACGGGCCACCACTGCGGGCACAGTGGAAGATGTTCGGAGAACCACCATACATCATTCGGTGGTCTATTTTTTTTGCATCTCCTATGTCAGCGCTCTCGGGGGAACGCCCTATTCATCGCAAAGGTCCCAGAATCATCTTGCCGCCTCTTTGAGGGTGTGGCAAAAAAGAGTGCACATGACAGAGGTGCTCAAGCCTTGTTCGTGTGAGCCCGTGACCTCCACGTTAGAGGTTTATAAACATGGGAGGTCTGGAGATTCCAATTAAATCAACAAATGATAATTTCAATTTCCGAATAATGAAAACCCCAAAAAAGTTACCCTCCCACATAAACGCATTTTTTGCAGATCAACCTATTTGTGGGTTGATCCATGTTTGTAATTTCTTGAATAAGAATGGGGTAAAACTTGTAAAAATTAAACCCCAACCTCTTTCAAATTTTTAGCCACAATGTTACGTCCTCAAGGTTTCAATACGTCGACATCGTTCGTCACATCCGACTCTGTTCTTCGAGGTGCGCCGAAGATGTTTGTTGTTCATCGGCATTCTTCGTTCTTCATTGCAGAGGAGGTTTGTCAGAAGTTCATCAGAGAATCATCACAGTTTAATTCCTCCTCCCATTAACACGTCAACCTAAATAAAAGGGAAACACATTGTAGCATTTATCTTACGCTACACCATCGCTTCGTTACATGGTTTCATTTATGAAACAATGTCGCTGTTATGCATCATTAAAGCATTGTTACATTTAGAGTTAATGAGACATTAATGAGCCCCATAAATGCACCATGTCGCTGCACTACAGTGTCACCGTCCGAAGTTCAATAGATGAGAAAGAAAATAAAACAAAATTTTAAGTTTATTTTATTATTTTTTGAAAAGTCCAAAAATTAACTTTTCCATTCGGCCCCTGCCAGCCGAAGTTAAGCCCTTTCTAGGTGAATCCTGGCATTCTAAATTCAATGATGCCCTCATATTTTCTATCCAAGCACTGGTTCAAAAGTTAGAAAAACTCACTCACACGTTTATTGAATGTACCTTAAAAAAAGTTCAGAATTCCATTCTGGGCTCACCGGGCCTTGGAATCACGTGCCGTCAAAGCATGTGGTCCCAAAATAATTCCATATAAATAAATAAAAAATTACATGTAATTTCCAAGACATTAACAATTTAATGTATATATATGATATCAATGAAGTATTTATCATTTTATAATTATTATATATCATCTGTTTTTACCTTTCCATCCATTAAAGAATGATAATGGTGTTCATTCGTACATGTGGATTACCACCTTCACGGAGCGATGTGATTTTTTATGACCATATCACATGGATATTATATATGTATTTATTTAATGAAATAATTTTATATTTATGATATAATAATTATTCTATAATTATAAAATAATACTTACCTTATTTCCACCATGTTTTTCAAAAAATGGAAATGTTACTCATGCGTGAATACGACCTACAATCTCCATGATGGTAACATTTTTCATTTTCCATAACCATCACTAATGAATAGTTTTAAAATTAAAATTAAAATTTAAAAATGATAATTATTTCATAATAATTATCATGGATATTATTTGTTATTGAACTCTTTGACTATATTCAACCCACCGAAGTCATTTTTGGACACATGAGTTCAATATCGTCAAAATGTCTGACATGAACATTATTGATTATATAATTAAATATAACATGGTAATAAATAAAATAAAAGGAAAAATAAAAATTAAAAACTTTCTTAATCAAGTAACTAATTAATATATTTTTTTTATTCAGTATGATAAATAATGCATGCAATGATTCAGAATCAAGGTAAGATACACTTTACCTTAAAACCCTCATTTTAATTGTTTTTATGATTTATTTTATAAACCTTTTTCTTCTATGTAAATATTATTAAAATTATTTTTTGGATGTTTTTATATGAACAAAAATGAATTAAAAAAATTATGCCTCTTTTTACTTTATTTCAATTATTTTCAAAAGGAATCATTTTATGTATTTTATACCAAACTTTTTGACTTTATTTACCAAATACAAAAAAGAATGTTCTATTTTGACGTATGAGATGCGAACATATTACCCTCTATCATAACAATTATTTGATATTTAGACCCTTTATAAGTTTCCCTTATTTTATCAAAGAAAACCCTTCCTTCCCATTATTTAAGGAATTTTAGTTTTGAAAATTGTATTTTAATGGAAATAGATATATCAATATCCAAAAATATTTGACTTGTGGTTTTAAAAGGAATGTTTTAGTAGTTTGATGAAGGAAATGCGAGATTTTATGTGTTTCAGCTATTTTATGTTCCTTTAATGTTTTTTTATTATGATGGGTGTGCCTAATATAACTCATAATGATGGGTGAGCTCGACATCTCTCTCTAATGCATTGGGTAATGGTTGTGTTATATGGAGAATAATGTTGGAAGTTAACCATATTGGATATTCTACTTATAAGGTTTATTTCTAGGGTTCTATGAATATAATTTCCAAAAGAATATATATGAATTTTCTATGATTAATTATTATTTTTCATGAAAATATTTTTATTTTAAAAGTTCATCTAATGATATTTTGTTTTAAAGGAAGGATTATACCATTTTTGGGTTAACGTTTATGCTTTTAAGAAAAATATTTTCATCGGTTTTCATGTATACTACGAAACCCTAATGATTATGATTTTTTCCTTTATATTTTATTATTAACTATTTTATGAAAATATTTGGTCACTAAATATAATTTCATGTGGAATTATATGATTATATTAGATCGAAGTTTATTATGCTAAAGATAAACTCTCTTTTATTATATCATTGTTTTAAAATGGGATAAATAGATTATTTCTTTATATTTATAATGTATCTTACTGAGTTTTTCTTTCTAATATGATATTTTTAAATTTTTTTCACATGTTCTAAGGATGATTATAAAAATAGATTATGTTAATTAAAAAATCAGAAATATTTTTCATGAAAATAAAATGAATTTTATTTTTAAAGGCCTTTTTTTGGAATAATGGATACTAAGAAGAAATGTATAACTTGAAATGTATGGGTTTTTTTCAAGATTTATTTACTAATTCTCTAAAACTATATACCTAAAAAATCATTGGGAATGATGGAAAATGAATTCTAATGTAAAAATGAAATTATAGCTTGAATTAGGGTTGGTCCTTATAGTTGGAATTAGAGAAAAGGTTTATATAATTATTGAGGTTTGAATAATGGAATTAAATACCCTTAAAAGATTATAATTTATGGTTATCATGATATAACATTTAAATATTACCATGTTGCTTCATTTAAACTATGACTATTCGGAATGGGTTTCAATAGAGGAAATAGGGAACCATAAGTAGGAAGACACCAAAAGGGAAATATCATTCTAAATCAGAAACTTGGAATGGTTAGAATTTTAAAGAAGACTTTTGTTGATGTGATGAATCAGTTGAAAACTGATTTATATGGTGGTGGTATCCATGTGAGAGAGATACCGTGTTCATTGTTGAGTAATATGTCTGTAGTGGAGCATTTGATGAAAAAACACCCTCCAACATTCAATGCATCATATGAAACTATGATAGCTAAAATATGGGTTAAATTATTGAAGAAGATATTGGAAGTCATGGGTTGTTTAGATCATCAAAGGGAAACTCATTCTATTTACTATTTTTTGGGTGCTGCCATTTAAAAGTGGTCAATGTTTAATATTACAAGATAATGAGAAGATATTGATTCCATGTAATGTGAAAAAATTAATGATATTTTCTTTTATTAATATTTTTCTAATGTTTTTTAACTTTGGATGGAAAAAATTCAGGAATTGTTGTAGAATAAGGAAGATTTAGTGGTCGCATATGAAGAAAATTTCACCTGATTTGAATGTTAGGAAAAAATTTATCCAGGATTTTGATACTAAAATTAATTGATTTTACTTAGGATTTAATTCATGATATAGAATTAAATTTGATCCCCATGAATTCAAATGCTATGAGAAATTTTTTTTACGGGTTGAGAATGTAGAAATGAAGTTTTTCAATTATCATATTTTCTATGAAAACAAGAAGAAGGAACGGCGTAGATGATAGAAAATGGGGAAGCATCCATCAAAGAAATTGAAAGGTAAGAAAAAAAGTTTCTATATTGTGATAAGTATTGTAATAATAACTATACAGATTGTATTATAAAATATAGTAAGTGTTTCTAATGTTGAATGTTTTGACATGTGTCTTAGGAAATCGAATAAATTTATTAGAAAAATAATTAAAAACTGATTGTAAAATGCATTAATTGTAACAAGATGGGTCATTATTTGAGTACTTGTCAAAATATATGCATAAAGGATTGAAATCATCATGATCACAAATAGAAAGTTGTGGCTATATTCTTTTCAACTACTTTAGCAGATGTTGGACCATCCAACGATGTGGTGTTAGGTACATTACTTGTTTATTTAGATTATAACAATGTCTTATTTGATTTAGGGTCTAAAGTCTCTTTTATTTTTGATAATATTTTTGATAAATTATAAATCTCATCTCAAGAAATAAAGCCTGAAATTTTGGTAAAAATTATTGGGGGGTTATTAAGGGAAAAATAAATTATAATAATACTCATGTCGTTTTTCATAGAAAGTATTTATTTGAAAACCTTATTTTCTTTCCCCTTATATATCTTGATGTTATTCTAGGTATGGATTAGCTTTTTGTTTACCATAATAAGATATATTATAGATCTAAAGAAGTTGTTTTTATAATGAGATTTAGTTTGTATACAAGAAGGAATTCATACCATTAGTAAGATATCAAGAATCCAAGAAACTATTAAAAGAGGGAAATGAATGTTATCTTGCATATATTTTTGAGAAAAGGGATACTATTTATATTAGTGATATCCCTATAGTGAAGGAATATCTAGGTTTATTTCTTGATGATTTTTCAGGTATTATACCTTACAAGAATTTGAGTTTACATTTAATTTAGTGCCTCAGGGTAAGACAATTTTTAAACTCCCTTATCGAATAGATCAAGTAGAAATTTGGGAATTGAAAAGGCAGTTGTAGGAGTTTATATATAAAAGTTTCATTTGTCCTAAAACATTACCATGGGGTGATCCTATTTTATATGTCAAAAAATAAATATGGTTCCATGAGAGGTTTTATTGACTATAGAGCCTTGAATAACATCACTATTAAGAACATGTTTCCTTTTTCTTATATCGATGATTTATTTAATCATCTCTAGGGAATGTAGTATTTTTTTGAAGATTATTATTAGGTTAGGATACCATCAGTTGATCATGTAAGAGGAAGATATTCTGAAGACATTATTTCATACTAGATACATTCATTATGAGTTTGAAGTTATGCCCTTTGGGATATCTTTGAACTGGCTGTATTCATAGATATTTTGGAGAGAGTTTTATATAAATATTTAAATAAGTTTATATTTGTGTTTATTGATGGTATAGTGGTATATTCTAAAATTGATAAGGATCATTAATGGCACCTGAGGATTGTTTTTCAAACCTTGAAAGAATAAAAGTTATATGGAAAATTTAGTATGTGTAAATTTTGATTGAAAGAAATTTATTTCCCCAGGTATATTATTTCTAAATATAAAAAAACTATTGAACCTAATAAAACTAAAGTTGTTTTAGAATGATCAAGAACTAAAAATTTCAAAGATATCCATAGGCTTCTTGGATTGAAGGGTTACTATAGGTGGTTTTTGAAAACATTGCTCAGTTATTTAGACCAATAGATAAGTTCACTCGAAATGGTTGTAAATTCACATGGATAAAAGAGTGTTATAATTGTTTATAGGAACAAAAATATGATTTTTGAATGATATAGTTTTTCCCTACTGTCAATAAGTAGTGAATTTTTCATCTATAGTGATGCTTCATTGAAGGGACTTGGTTGTGTTCTGATTCAGAATGACCAGGTAATTTTTTATTATTCATTTCAACAGAATCCTCATGAATTAATTTATCCTACACATGATCTTGAATTATTTTCTATGGTATTTAATTTAAAAAAATTATAGGATCATTTATATGTACTGAAGTGTGAAATATATACTAATCAAGAAATCTAGAAGTATATATTCACTTAGAAAGAGTTGAACATTAGATGGATAAGATGACCAGAACAGATTAAGGATTATGTCTACACAACTCTTTAAAATCCTAGAAAATCAAAAAAAGTAGTTAATACTTTGATTTGGGAAGGTGATACTATATTAACCATGTTACATTTGGAACATAACCCTTTGGTTAATGATTTGATGAATTTTGGCATAGAAATTTTATATGGAGGAACTTCCTCTATTTTTCTTCATGTGTCAATACAACCATCTCTATTCAAAATAATTAAGCAAGCTTATAATAAGGATCATGGTTTATATGTAAAGGTAGAATTTGTTAATAAGGGTATGTTTGTAGAGTTTAATTTTGTTAAAGAATGTGTTACCGTATTTGGAAAAATATTTTGTGTGTTTTGGGATTCCAATTTTAATAGAGAATTATTGAGTGATTCTCATAGTTCTTTATTTTCCATTTATCTTGGGAGCATTAAATGTATAAATACCATCAGGGGTATTACTAGTGGGATTAAATTAAAAGAGATACTGTTGACATGTCCAAAAATATTTTACTTTTAAATAGGTTAAAACTAATTGAAAATTATCAAAGGGGATGTTTCATCCTTTTCTAGTGCCATAATTGAAATGGGAGAATATATCAATGGATTTCAGGGTATGATTATCATAAACATCTCAGTGGAATATTACGATTTGAATTATTTTTGATTGATTAACTAAATCTATATATTTATATCCTATTTGAGATACTATGTATTTAGACTGGATTTATGAACTGTTCCTTAAGGAGATATTAATGTTACATGGTGTTCCTCTCTCGATTTTATTTTACCATGATCCCATATTTACATCAAATTTTTTGAAAGGCCTTTATATGTCATTCGGTACTGAATTAAATTTTAGTACAACTCCCCATCCTTAATCTGATGGATAATTTGAGTAAATGATTCAATCTATGATAGACATTATTCAATCTTGTTTAATGTATTACTAGGGAATTTGGGATCAACATATTTCATTATTTTATTTTTCTTAAAATAATACTTTTAATTCCAGTATACATATAATACTTTTTGAGGCATTATATGGAAATTGGTTCTAGACTCCAGTTTTTTTAGGATGAAGTAGGTGAAAGAATGTTTTTTGTACTATAATTGGTAGAATAAATGGTTGAGAATGTGAATATTATTATGAAACATATGAGGATGGATCAAAATAGGAATAAAAATTATACAAATAACCAGAGGAAAGATCTTTCATTCAAGGTATGTGGTCAAATTTTTCTTGATGTATTTCCATAGAAAAGTATTATGTGTTTGGTAAAAAAATGTTTAGTTTGTGGTTCATTTAACTATAAAAAATCCTAGAGAAATTTGGATCGGTTTCTCTTATTAACCGACCTTACCTCCAATTTTATCTCAGGTATATGATGTATTTCATGTTTTTTTATTATGAAAATATTTTCTAGAAGCATTTGATGTTTTGAACCTTAAAGTAGTTCAGTTGGAAGAAATATTTTCCTATGAGTAATACCTTTTTTATATTCTTGAACATAGAGACTAGGTGTTATGGAATAAGATGATTTTCTAGGATAATGTTTTTTTAGAAAAAATCATATGATATAAGAATAAAAAATAGAATAAAAAATCCTATGATGAAAAAAATACACCTGCTTATTTAAATAGTTAAGAAAATTATGAGGAAAAAATTTCCAAAAAGGGGAAGAATTTAACAACCTAAGTAATTTTAATAAAAATAATTTTCACGTATTATTAACATCCATTACTTATATTTTTTAGATTTATATTAATTATAAAATATTATGTAATTTTTTAGTCAAATAGAGTAAACTTAATTTCTAACCAGATTGGGGTTTCTGGCATTATATGGGTTTATTTAAAACTAATATTTAAAAATTATAGAATTTTAGTTTTAAAAAACTAACTTCAATTTTGAATTAATCATGTCAAATTTAACTTAAGATAATTTTTTGATAATTTTTTGAATTGTTTTTCAATAAATACTAAAAATATTGATTTGTTTTTGAAAAGGGCATTTTATTTTAAAGACTTTGAAAAGTCAAATTCTATTATGGATTGGATTTAAAATTTATTTATTTACTTTTGATTAAAAAAAATACAATTATTGTCTTTTAATTGAATTTTATTCTTGAATTTGGTATAAAAACATTTTTATACTTCAAAAACCATTTTTCTAAAAAATCAATTTTCATCGCATTTTGTTGTTTTATTTTAACATTAACTCTGAAACCTCAAAAAAAAAAGAATCTTGAAAATTTTATTCAATATTTGTAATTAATATGTTAGAAGTTTGTAAATATTTCCTTTTAATTTTTGTTCTTTATGAATAGTAACCATATAATATTTTTTACCACAGTAAAGGTAAAGTTGGTTAATTAGTGTTAAAAATAATGTGATAAAACTTCAAATTCATTAAAAAAACTTTATTTTATTTCATTGTATTAGTCTATTTCATCAATAATGATATAAAATTTAAAAATATGACCATTTTTCCTGTAATCATTGATTCTGACCTTTATATTATTTAAAAGTAATATTTTATGGGTTGGATAAAGCGTCTCATGATTTTTTTAGAAAAATATATCATATTAGAGATATTTTAAATTTTTATATTTGAATTATATTACTATTTAGATTAATTTAAAGTCAAACTAAATGAATAGTTCAAAAATTTCATTAATGATTTTTTATAATAAAATATTTTAAAAAATGATATAAAATAAAAAAACGTATATTTGGTCATGTGGGTGATATATGTTTCAAAATATAATCCATGGTCCATTTATGGGTCATTTTTCCTTTTATAGTTAATTTTTTGATCCGAAAAGAATAATAGATACTAATATCATGGTAATTTTATGAAGGGTTAACAAGGGGTAATAAGAAAGATGTAACACTAAAAACATAATCAAAACCTATACAAATATACACATGAGTAACATTTCCATTTTTTGATGATCATTACGAAAAGAAAGTAAGTTTTATTTTATCTTTAAATAATGATAATTATATCATAAATAAAATATTATTTCCTTAAATACACTTACATATACCATCCATGTGATGTGGAGATAAAATAAACGAATCACATCACTTTCTGAGGTGGTAGTCCGCTGTACACAAGAACGACTTTATCATTTTCAATGGATGGTAAGGTAATAAATTATTTGATATGTTAATTTTCTATATTGATTAATATGTCATGATTATAATAAATAAACATAAAATCTATCATTATGATCAGCTGTGAAAGGAAATGATGGAAAATGATTTGCATTGGTTAGTGAGGCGGTAGTCCGCCGTACACACGATCAACAGTTTCATTTCCCATTTGATGGAAGAGGATATTGATGAATGTTATGACATAAAATTAGTAATATATTAGTATATAGAATATAATTGTGTTATTATATTTTAATTTATAAGAAAAAAAATATGTCGAAAAATAAGAAGTAAAAAGAAGGAGCTCAGTGAAGATGATTACCTTCGCTTAGAAGAACCTACTTTGGATTTCTTATTAAAGACCCTAATGTTGGTATTTTGGGAAGAAAATAAGCTCTAGAATATAGATAATGACGTTGGGGAGAGATTTTGGTAGTTTTTTTTATAAAAATGGCTTGATATTTGTGAACAAGTGAGGGGAGGAGGTGCCCTTTTATAATTGAGGAAGAGTGACGTTCTTGTAAATACTCAAAACTATTCAATAATGGGAACTCACTCTCATTCCAAGTGCCTTGAAGATTGAAAAATAAATTATTTTAGGATATATAATGATTATAAACACATAAAAAATTCAAAATAAACATGTTTTTAACATTTATCCTCTTTACCTCTAAGGTTACACACATTTACTCTTTTAATTTTTTTAACACGATAACTATTTTTTTATTGTTTTTACTATTCGTTATAACTAAAGATTAATTTTACCTTATTATATTATATAAATTATTACTATTCCTAGTATGGAATCAATTTTATTAAATTATATTCACATAAGCGATATAATTTAATTTAAAATTAAACCCACAGACGTGTCGAAAAAATGGGTTTTCAAGAAATTTTTTCTTCACACATAAGACGATATTATAATAACTATAGGAAAAGTAATAAAAATTAAATGAAACTAAAAATAATATTTATAGATATATAATATATAAATTTCATTAAAATAATTTCTCCATAGGTGTTATTTTATTTAGTTTAAATGTAGAAACAGTATGCACTTTAAAATAGTTTTCAGAAAAAAGTGTTTTAAATCCTAAAAATAAACTCATATTAAAATATATTATAAAGATGATTTAAATATAATTATTAGTATTAAATATAAAAAATAATATTTATTTTAATTTTAAATAATATTAAATAATAATGTGACTTTTAGATTACTTAATTTATTAAATTAAATGACACAAAACTTGGTATTTTTGACTATTCATTGAAAAATAAACATTTTCTAAAAAACCTAAAAAATTTCACCCTAAATTAATATTAATATACTGATTCAAAAAATGATGTTAATTTTAAAAATAAAATTTATAAATGTTACAAAAATTATTTATAATTTTTTCTCAAAATAAGAAATAAAAAACATTTTTGATGGAAATATATTTTTTATAGAATAAAATATCTTTATTAAAGTTGAGTGCTTATTTATTAGTAATTTATAAATAAATTTATATTGATTTGGACCTTTATATATATGTTATATAGTATTAAATATTATTTCTACCCACCAATTTAATGTCTAGCTTATATCGATCACATTTAAATAATAATATTTTAATATTATATCATAGTTCGTTTACGATTAGTGTTGTATATAACGAAATCTATCAAATAAATTAAATTTATTTATAGATAAATTTATTATAAATTAATATGGTGATACATAATGTATGACTTCTCTTCCAGGACAAGTTTCTTATGCTATATAAGGAAATATGGATAGAAAGAAGAAATAAAAGGAAAAAGCCTTTGTTGTTAAGACAACCTTGAAAGTAATAAAAAATAATAAACCATTGATTATTGATAGTTGTTGTTACTCACATATGATAAGAGATTTTAAAATCTTGAACGATATTGATAATCATGTTGGAGGTTTTTTAATTTTTGGAAATGATATCCCCTTAAAAATCATAAGAATATGAACAATAGAGATTGAAACTGAAAAACCGAAATCTAAGGAAGTTTTACGTGTTGATGGGATTAAACATTACTTAGTATGATACAACATTTTGACGATGGTAAAGAATTGATTTTTAGATAAGATTCATGTATCATTAGAAGTATAGAAGATGCTGAAGTTTTAAACAGAGAAGAAAGAACATGTGGAAATATCTTCCAGATAGGAGAACTCTCTAAATCTTGTTATTTCAGTGCTGAAGATGAAAAAAATTGTGGAATAACTTTTTCAGGAATCTTGGTTAGACAATTATGAATAAAATTTTATAAAGTTGATGCTATAAGAAACTTTCCAACATTGAAGTAGAAAGAACATGATGTTTTTATAACCTTTTAGAAGGGGAAGATTATTGATGTAATTCATAAGAAAGTTGAAATTCAATCTACAAGACATCTTCATCTTATTCACTTCGATTTATGTGGGATGATGAGACATCAGTCAACAAAAGGGGTTTTTTACTTTATTAATTTTATTGATGATTTTACTCAAATGAACAAAATTATGTTTATGAAGAACAAATTAGAGTTATTAGAAATATTTAGTTTTTTTAAGAAGATAAGTTGAGAGAGAAATGGGTGTTTATATAATGATGTTGAGAACAAATAAGAGAAAGGATTATACATGTAATGCCTTCAAATCATATTTTAAGAAACATGGAATTAAACATTAGTACAATTATCCATTGACCCCTCAAAAAAATTGAGTATTATAGAGGAGAATCAAGAGTTTGGTGGAATTGGGAAGAATTATATTGGATAAGTATAAAATTTCCAAGTTTTTTTGGAGAGAAATTATAAGTACCACAGTACATATTCAAAATTGATATTTGTTTAGACCAATATCCAACATTACTTCCTCTGAAATGCAGTATAATAAAAAATCTTTTTTGAAATACATTAATATTTTTAGAAGTAACTATTTATTAAAAATAAAAAATCCAAATCTTGGAAAATTTTATGAAAAATATGATGATGAAATTTTGGTGGGATATTCACCAAATATAAGTTTTAAATCTGAGAAAAAACATTTAAAAAGTTTAGTGGATTCATATGATGTTAAAGTTGCGGAAAATCAATCCACATTAACAATGGTTGTTGAAAATGTTTTGGAAGATAAATCAAAGGATTCTAATGAGAATAAAAAAAGTGAGTTTGAAATTGAGCAAAGTTAGTTGCATGAATATTTAGAGGAATTGTGTGGTGAGTAAAGTGAAGTTAGAAGGAAAACTATGAAATTTCATACTCTGAAAAAATAAGTAGAATATTAGAATATTATTAGAATTTGGAAACCTCTAGTTTAGACAATAATAAAGTTGATATTATAAAATAAAACATTAATTATATCACATATTAAGCCATAATAAGTTTCAGAAGTAGTTTAACATAAATAATGGGTTGATTCTATGAATGAATAATTAGATCAGATTGAAAAAATGGAACATTTTAACTTGTTCCATGACCAGTAAGGAATATTTTTATCAGAACATAGTGTTTTTACCAAAACAGGATGAATAAATTTGAGGAAATATTATGAAACAAAGATTTATATGTTTGTAAAGGATATGCATAGGTGGAAGGTGTGGATTTTGAGGAAAATTTTTACCCCATTGGAAGATTAGAAACTATCAGAATGTTCTTAGATATGAATGCACGTCATTGTTAAAATTTTTATCAGATATATATAAAGTTACCTTTATTAAATATAGATACTTAGTAAGATGTTTAAATTGATAAAACTTGTGAGTTCATACTTGATAATGATGGAACCAATGTTTGTAAATTGAAGAAACCCTTGTATGTCTTAAAATAAGATCCCCCTTCTTGGTACTCAAAAATTGACAATTTCTTGAAATTTTTTAAATTTTTCTAAATGGAAAGTTAAAGGAAACTTATATGTGAAATTGATGGACTCAGGTACCCTCATTTTCATTGTTTATAGTGACAATATAATTTTTACAAGAGATAAGGAAAAATATTTAGAAGAGTTTTCTGAAGAAATGAAGAAGAATTTTTAACTATCAATGCTTAGAGAATTAACCTTATTTTTGGGTTTATAAGTCCAAAATAGGGAAAGATATATTTTTCTATCTCTAGAAAAGTACACTGGTGAATTGTTATAAAATTTTTTCCTGGAGGATTATATAAAATATTCTACTCCAATTTTAATGGGCATGAATATGAGTAAAGATGAAGTTGGGAAAAGTGTGAATTAAAAATATTTTCAGAAGTTGATAGGATGTTTTTTATATATTAAAAATTCAAGAACCAATATTTTTTATGTTTAAATTTGTGTTCTAGATATTAGAGTGATCAGAAATAATCTCATATGTTGACAATAAAAAGTGTTCTGAGGTATGTTAAAGGAACAACTTTACGTGGGATATTTGGTAAAAGAATTAGTGATATAGAATTTCATGGGTACACAGATGCTGATTGGGATGGATATTTCCATGATAGAAACCCAAATTCAATAGGGGAATTTTTCTTGGGAGAATGTTTTGTGAGATATCATAGTAAGAAAAAATATTATGTGACTTTGAGAATAGAGAAATCATAATATATTACTGCTACCCAGTCTTGTACTCAAACGTTGTGGTTGAAAGTTCATTCATAAGATTTGAAAGTGAAAGTTTCTACACCATTGAAGATACTTTTTGATAATTATATTTCAACTAATCATTAAAAAAATCCTATCCAATATTCGTGATCAAAACACATTGATATTATGTATTTCTTTATCAAAGAGAAAGTTGATGGTGGAGAAGTTTTTCTGGAATATATTTCTAAAAAATATTAAATTTAGGAATTTTTTCACAAAATTAATTCCAAAAGAAATATTTGTTAAATTGAAACTGAAAATTTAGATTTATCCTCTCCTAAATAATTCCTGAATTTCATAAATAAGTCCACCATAGTGCTTCGGATTATGTTGAAAATTGGGGACAGAACATAAAATTTTAATATAAAGGGGGGATAATAACTTTAACCTAAAAGGGGATGTGTAAATATATTTTCTAAAGGGTGAGAGTACAAGTTTTCTAATCTTTTAGAAATCTAAAGCTATGGTTATTATAAAATGGGGGATAGAAAAAAAAAAGAATAAATATTGAATGAAAAATTGAGAAAAAAATTAAAAGGGAGTTTATCTTTGAATGAACAGAAATTTTATTTTCATTGAGGGATGAATTTTTTTTCAAGAAAATTACATTATATAGTAGTGTGGTTTCAAGATACTCTATTTTTAGAAATGATATATTTTTTAGAAGTTAAAAATTTTAACATGTGAAAAGTCTAAGTGATAAAAAATGAAGAGTGATGAAAAGTTATTAACAAAAGTTGTCAAAAACTACAAAGGTGTGTTTGAAGATAATTTGTGATTTTTTCATAAAAAAGTTTTATATTTATAGAAAAATAACTTTTTTTCAAGAATATTTTTACAAAACAGATGAGAAATAAATTTTATAATAGTTTTCAGAACAAGTTCTGTTGTAATGTTTCTGAATAAGGAGAAAGTCATAAAGTTAGAAATATAGAATGTTTATTTTAAAACATTCTAAATTTAAATGAGATAATGGTTTGATGATCTTAAAATTTCCAAAATTCATGTAAATATCATGATCCACGGCGATGTGTACAATTGTTTTGAAAATTTTGAGTAGACAAAGGAGGAGATAAAATATAGTTATGGAGATAGAATTTATGGATAGAATCCTATAAAGAAATTTTGAATATGGGCTTATGGTTAAAAAAGGGCTCAAATGAAGAAGTCATAGAAATTTGAAAATTTTATGAAGTTTTAATCTAAGTGTAACTGATATGGTGTATGAAGGATGAAAGTATAGATGAACAATTTTGGTCGAACCTTTCTGGATGAATATTCTTATACAAAACAAACACAGTCAATCATACATATTTTCAGATAAATAAAAATGATTTTCTTATTGATGAAAAAAATCAAACTGAAATTTTGTAATAAGTCCTTGGATCTGGAGTTATAGAGTTTTTGTAATATAAGAGAAGATAAGATAAGATATGTAACACCCCAAGATTTTATGAAAAATATTATTTTAATTTCATTAATGTCTTATGTTGTATTCTACACCAAGATTATTCTGCGTTATACGCAACACCGTATTAGCTTGCAGTATACGCAACACTATTCTTGGACCGTGTTACACATAATTTTGATAATAGTTATTCTAAGCAACATTGAGTATATATATATATATATTAAATGTATAAATGAAATATGGTTGGATTCTGTTATACGAAACAATAAAGGATTCTTTCACAACACGCAACCCTGACTTGGCTTGCATTACACGCAATCGCGACCTTCCTCGATAGCGTGTGTTGTACGCAATACCAAGTTTTAATAAACAATGTTATATTATTATAATATTGTCATGAAATAGCCGTTATGAATAGTATTAACTAAATTTTTAATTTTATAACATTATTATTCATCTTACACATTTCTAGAACATGGTATAAGAACAAAATAACTTTTTCGGGTAAAATAAGTATTTTTAAAAAAATGCAGTTTTGCCACCTTTGGATGGCGCACCCACTTTAAATCTGGTTTTTGACATGTTTATATGTTCAATTTGACAAAATAATATTCTTCTTTTGAATCAGGGTATAAAAATTTACATTACATAAAGTTTTGATATTTTTCTGATAACTTTCATATTTTAATGAATAGTAAAAACACGCTATATTTTAATTAAAAACAACTTTTTTCATCGTAATATCTTATGTGGTAAAATTATAATATTGAATGGTTTTAAAGTATAAATAGAATATATTTTTACCATTTAATATAATTTATGTCATTAGCATTGATTTTACCTTGAATTCGTAGGTTAAATCAATTCAATCTTTTACAATGTTTTAAAGAAAAACCCGTTTTCTTTCGACAACGGGATTAATTTTAATTTAATTTCTGCATATTTTGTGTATTGAATTTGGAAAAATGGATTCCATATTTGGAATCAGTGGGTCCAAATTATGTTAATAAGCTACTTTTTATTTTTGGGAATTATGAATAGTAACTACGGTAAATTTTATTTACCATAGTTAAAGGTAAATCGGGTAATTAAGGGTAAATATAATATTTTAAAATTACCCTAACAAATGTCAAAATCCTATTGGATGACTAAAAGTCGACCCATATCACCTAAGGGTCGGATTAGAATCATTTAATGGACATTTTTCCATGAAAATAACTTAATTATTATTAAAACCAAAGAAAGTGACAACATGTCACTCTCTTAAATCTTATAAGTATATTATTTTTACTTTAGTGATAAACTTCATGAAACTTCGAACATGAATAGTCTCCAGAAATCTAATGAAATTATCTACATCATATAAATTTATTTATAATTTTTAGGGATTAAATAATTATCATTAATTATGACACAATAGTGATGCAGAAATTGTTTATCTAGTGAAAAATCAAGAATATTGTTTTTATTAAACTAATAGTGACCATAAAATGCACAAATACCTAACCAAAACTTATTTTCCATGTAAATGTAAACCATAAGCATCCAATGGTAGAATATTTGACCATTTGGAGCCTTATAAAAGCGATTATGACACTTATATTATTTTATTTTAAATGATGCCAAAGTTGTCACCTTCATAATTTAATAAATATAACAATTTAAATATTTTGATTTTAAGATGATAAATTCTAGTAAAAGTATTATTGTGAAAGTTAATATATTTATCTTCATCATAGGATTTTATTTTAAATTTTTATACAACAAATAAGTTTATTAAATAATTATACAAAAATGATGTAGTAATTATTTTATTAAGAGATAAACCAAATAAATGGTTTTAAAAATCATAAAATAAATATTATATGAACTATTTAATGTGGTACACTAATTTTATAGATACATATGACCTTTTATTAATATATTAAAGCTTTTAGTTTGAACATATCTTCTGTATTTAGTTTATTTAAATTCAAATAAATGAATAGTGTCAAAATTGACACTATTGTTATTTTACAAAAATAACATATTATAAAATTGTTTAAAAATCAAAAAAATAATTAAAAATTATAAATTTATATTTATATGGTCTATAATGTTATAAAGTAAACAATTATGGAAAATTAACAACAAATAAGTAATTATTTGTTATAATTTAAAATTTAGAATTTTATTACCTCAAATAAACTTAAATAGATTAAATAAGGATAAATCAAAATGATAAGGTTTAAAATAAGATCCAAACATGTCTAAATTTGATTGGTTGATGAGATTACAACCCTATCTCATCTAATCTTCTAATATGAGTCATTTTTGGAGGTTTTAAGTGGGGTTAGATTTATTATAAATTAATATTTTTAAGAATTCCTAAGGTGCCCCTCTCCTCCCTTATAAAAGGGCACCTCCTCCCCCTCCTCCTCACACAACTTTGAGCCTTCATGCTCAGACAACCACTGCCAAAATCTCTTCTCCACTTCCCTAGAATAATCCTAGAGGTCCTGGTCTTTTCAAAGACCAATCTTAGTTCCCTAAGAGGAGGATTCAAAGAGGCGTTTCAAAGAAGAGGTAATATCCATTACCGATCTTTTCAACTTCTTTCTTCTTCAACTTATTCTTCTTTAGTTGTTTCAAGATAAAGTAATAACATCAGTATTTCTTATATACTGATATGTTATTATAAATATGAAACAACTCTAATTAACCTTCTATCCATCCTACGGAAAAAGGAAATCACCGCGCGTGCGTACGTACGGAATACCGTCTCCACGCCGTGGTGTAATCTATTTTCCGCCACCACCTTACATGGATGGGTATAATGGTGTAAATAATAACTATACATAGTTATTAAAACATCATATTGATTATGATATCTTGTATAATCCACTCCAATTCAATTCAATATTTATGGAAATGATATCATCGCTCGTGCGTACGTACGGACTACTGTCTCCACGACGCGATGAGATTCATTCTCCATGTTAACCATTTAAGAATTATTATAAAGTATATATAAGAAATAATGATGAAATATATGACATTATAAAGCTACTGGATTTATGTATATATATATATGTATTTCATCTACTTACTTCCATTCAAGACAATAAGGAAAGGAAAACAGCGTTCATGCGTATGTACGGACTACCGTCTCCATGAACGGTGTTTTTCATTTATCTATCTATTATATATATATATATACTGAATATATATGATATATAAATCATATTTTATATTCTGGAAGTAAGTAAATCATGATATAAGTAATAATAATGTCAAGAAAAACAAGTCAAAACACCTACGATAAAAGAAACGATTTTACCCAAAACACTTCTTTAACATGGAATTTACAAAAGAACGGGTAATATAATGTCATAAGTGAACCATATATGATATCATAACAGTGAATATGATTCTGTAATAAGTAAATGACATTATTTAAATCATTATACAGGAGGTTCGGACACATACGAAGCAAATCGGACCTAAGGTAAGGGGAAATATCACAATCTCATTTTTATCCGAGATTGTTTATTTGTAAGTATTTACTGGGGTGTATTTTATCATCCACATCCATGTTCCCTCAATATGTAATATTGTTTCCATCCACTTGCAATGGTTTAAATCCAATTTTACCCTTCGGTGAGTTTTTAGTAAAGAATATGAAAGGAATCTTTTGTCGTTTTTCCGTACGAGGTACTTTTTAACTTTTCCGACAAAAGTACGAAGAATGTTTTTTTTAACTTATACGGCCTGAATGGATTTTTAAAACATTATTTCCAAGAAGATTCCTTTACAAGTTTTCAAGTTTATTTTTAATTATCTTCTTTTATTTTAAAGTCGTATGACATGTTATGAAAGGAAAAATGTTTTTGAAGTAGAAAGGATATTTTCCTCAAGAATAGAGTTCAAGTATTTTATCAAAATTATTTTCCATCTAAGATAATAAAAGGGTTCTGTTTTTATCCCTATTATTACATGGATTTGATTATGTTGTGATGGAAATATTTTTATGAATTCCTTTATCTTATATGAATTGTTTTATGATGTCACGATGTTTAAGATTCCCATTTTTATTACATGGGTTATGCAATGATGTATGATTTAAGATTTTGTGGGACACATAAGAAAGGATTCATTATAAGATGGGTGGGACCTATATCTCCCTCCAATGCATTGGGTAAAGATTTTATATCTCATGAGATAGACATGGCTGGAATGGTAGGTTATACCGGTTCAGTGAAACAGGACTGAAACGATGGTTACTCGATTCAGAAAGGGACTTTGTCCACTAAGATAGTCTTGGCAATGAGTCTTGACTAACAAGAAATGATTCTATATGATTATGTGTGAATGCCACAAAGTTTCATGTTTTAAGTTATGATTATTGTGATTACATTTCACTACCATGATTTATCCCATGTTATGAAATTATGCTCTCTTTTGCAGGTTATGATTTCCAAAATGTTATGTTCTTATGAATAAGATGTGATTGATATTTCTTTTGTTTACCCTTACTGAGCATTTGAGCTCACCCTTTTATGTTTTCTTTTCCCCAGGATATAAAGAAAGGTTTTAGGTAAAAAAAAAGAAGATCTTTATGGGAGATGTTGAAGATCTTTCACCACGATTAGAAGATTTTATTCCGAGTTTCCAAAGACACTAAACTATTACGATCCTTGTGTGTGTGTTTTTGTTATGTACTAAGTATTCCGAAAAATTAATGTAAAGTCCATGTAAGTCAGGCTTCGGGTCTCTACAAGATAAGTGTAAGAGAATTCAAAAATTCGTATCATATAAAGATCAGTTTTTCGAAAAAACATTCTCTGATCAATTTTTAAGGTTGAATAATTTTTAAGAATTCTATAATTTCTGAATAGATTAATTTCTATACTCAAAATCTCAAGATGAAATATGTACATCTTGGTCATAAGATGAAATTTTTCTAATAAGTACATATATTTTCATTGGACAAAAAACACTGATCTTTGGAAAAATGATTTTTTGAAAGTTAAAAGTTGTTTTTGAGTCTGTGTGGTTAAAAAAACTAAGAATAAATTAATTATGGAAATGAAAATACAAAGGAAGAAAATAAAAAATGATGAAGAAAAAGTTTTTGAGTTGAAGATGATTCCATGAAACTGAAGTCTTTATAATTTACAAAAATGTTGTTGAATATTTTAATTGAATATTTTTCCAATGTTATTTCAATGGGTCAAGAGTTTTGGATAAAGAGAGATGAGTTCCCTAGAAATTTAGTTATATAAATTATAAAGTGAAAATTTTTGTTACAGAATAAGTAATGTTTAATGTTTAAAAGTTATAAAGTGAGTTGATTCCTCAAAAGGAACATCAGTCAAAAAAAAATGTTACAAGATGAAATTTTATGAAGAGTCATATGAAGTTTTGAGATAATGTAAATTAATTATATAAAGACACAAATCAGTTGGAAATATATTTATTGTGAAGAATATTGGTTGAAGATAAGCTGATGAAGAAAGAGTGGAGAGGGAAATTCCGGACAAAAAAATTTCAGACGAAAAGTTCCTAAAGTAATTACATATAAGAATTTTCTAGATGGAGATTTCTAATATACATTATAAAGTCCCCAAACCTATCAATACAATAAATATTAATTAAATTTGATTTTATTTTCTTGTAGTTTTTGTTTTCTGGTTAGTTTATAAAGTTGAATAAATTCCTTAACATATGAGGTTAATGAAATTTGAAGAGAAGTTATATAGAATTTCTAATCTTTCAAGAAGATTTAAAAATACTATGAAATTACTGAGAAGAGTTAAAATGTGTTTAGAAAAACTCAAATGAGAATTAAAAGATTTTCCTACCATTTCTATTATGGGAGCACCTATAAATAGGGGTGAAAAGTACATCAATAATTGACATTGTTCACACATAGTAAAAAGTTTAAATGCTACAAAAGTTGTGTCAAAAGTGAGTTTCCAACGAAATTTGAGTTTTGAGTTGAATAATTCCAGACAATTTTCTTAGTCATAAGATCAGACAAAATTTTAGTTAATAATTATAGATAGAGAAACATCTAAAAAAGAATTTACAAGAAGAGTTTTTGAAGAATAAAGTTTTTCTAATAAGGTATAATTTAGTTTTTTTATTAAATTTCGTTCTATGAGGTGAAATAGATAGATATTAAGGGATGAAATCACACTATATATACTTTTAAATGACGATATTTAGATGGACTAGTTTTCTGGATGAACTTTTCTGGGGAATCTTGACAAAGTTTCATAATTTTTTTAATGGATCAGTATTGTAAGAAAAACTTATAAATTTTCAGGAGTTAGTATAATCACACATATAGAGAGATATAAGGTGTATAACCATAGTTTAAAAAAATTATATTCACTTTTTTTTTCTAATAGTGAATTTCCATGGTCCCATGTGAGTGTCCATGGAAAGGATCTAGGTTCTCACACTGAGGAAGAACCTTGTAAATATTTCATGCCTTGTTTACTTTCTTTTCATTGCATTCTTGTGGGTTTTTTATGAAATTTGGTAAGGAAATAAATTTAAAATGCTTCAGGGGTTAAGTTTCTTAAATTTTAAAATTTTTAAAGGGCCACCACTAATTCGACCACCCCTCTCGGTGGTTTAACAATCCTGAGGAACATCATATTTCCATTTTGGTTCCTGTATAGATTTATGAGTTGGATTATTAGAATAACATACATAGTATTAGAGTATAGTTTATAATATAAAAGATTATTTAGACTAGGATCTAATATAAGAAGTCCATGGGGTTCATTGGACTGCTCACCCCTAGTTATCCACCATGACAAGTTTATTTGTGTCGTCACGAGTGTAGCTGGAGATGCGCCAAAAATGAAAAAAGAGGAAGGGGATGAATATAGGAGAAATTGGGGTGTAAATAGAAGAAATGGTAGATAATAGAAGATGAGTTCTTAATATTACTTACTTGGTCCCCAAAAAATGGTGCTAAAATTTTGTCTTTCCCATATTTACACAGTGGTTTAAGTGATCAACAATATCACAACTGGGGTTGTCCAATCCACATAAACGTAGGAAGAAAACTAAGACAAAAAAATTCTATATAGAGAGATTTTGGATATAAATTGACTATCGTGGGTTTGATTCAAGATAGGTCAAATAAAAAAAACTTACCTAAGTGAATTCAATTTATGAAAGAGGGTTGAACCTAGGTTATTACAATGGGTGGATTGGTTAAATTTATTTTGAAAGATTTAAATTTCTTAAATTCAAGTGGGATTCATTAAATAATGTAAAAACACACCAATAACTTACCATTTTAATACCTACACATCCCAATACTAATCAAATATACACTGGGAGGATCATATTAATGTGCACCTGAAGGTAAAGGATCGTATTATCACGCAAAATGTGTGGCCTTAAAATTCAATAAGGATGAGAATTTAATTAATCATCTACTGAAATTCTAAATTGAAAAGGTGATTAAAAATTTATAGAACAAGAAATTACATCCAAAAAAGCCACTTTATACTCTATTATATCAACATATAAGAGGGTTATACCTCCATTTTTGTAAATATATCAAGTTAATACGGAAGTAGACTCATAAGAGTGGATGTTGAAAAAGCTAAAAAAACGAACACTCCACCATTGTGTGAAGAATTTCAAAACTTTTTTTGTGAGAATAACTTTAAACCTTATGAAAATGGTATAGAAATGTTAACAAGAACAAAAATATGATAATAATAAGAATATTTATCAAGAAACTAAGCTGATCTGAACAACTTACATAAGAGAAATTGAACTTGCAACAACAAAGTGGCATAATAACATTACATTTGAAACACAAAAAAGAATTATCCCCAAATACATCACCACCACTACCTTAAATAGGAATTTTTGGAGCCTTGGTTAGATCCTAAAACTATCCAAGTCATCCCAATTAATTAGGGTAGGTAGAAGTGGGTGGAATGTTAATAGAGAGTTTTCATTTCTAACCTTGACAAAAAATCAAAGCCAGTTTGCATCCATCCAACAGATGCACCAAAATGAGATTCTTGATGGAATGATTTTGGTGGTCTATAGAATAATAAATTTTAGGTTCATATTTCTTAGAAAAAATTTCAATATTATAGCCCATTTTGAATCATATTATCAGAGTTATGATTAAAATGGTTTGCTATTATTATGGGCTACTGAATCTGGCCTAAAATTTCATCTTCAATTTGGGATGCCTGGATCACCCCATAAAATTCCAAATTATCACTATAAATAGTTTAATGAAATGTTAAACATGTTTTATTCTATATCCAGCTCCAATTTTAGATTCTTTAGGATTTTATCATGGCCACTACAATCATGTTATGGATATACTATCTAGTTTACTTCACCGAAAATTTTATGGATTGAATGTAAAAAACAGTGTTCTTTAAATGTGAATCTCAAAATGATCTACATAGATGAAATATTCACCAAAACATGTCTGAAAAAAAATTTAAATACTAACTTCCAATAAATACCAATGGGTGTATTATAAGGTGATGAAAAAATATCAAGTATTAGTGTATTTGAGCATGAATGGAAAACATGATTTGAAAAGAAGTTTTATTTATAAAATAAAATAATAAAATTATTTATGAATAATTAATAACACGAAAATTATAATATGAAAAATGAATATTTTCTTTTTTTATTGGATAATAACCCACATAAAACCCATGTGATTTCATTCCAACCCCTTAACTTTAGTTTCCATGAAAAGCCTGTCTTTTTTACATATAGAAGAGCCTATCACCACCCCTTAAATACCACTATAAAAATTGACTTTAATCATGAAAATATTCCCTAATTCATTATCCTAGCATTATATTTTACTCTATTAAGCTTATGGTCATAATAAATTACCCAAATCCTTTCTTTTCTAAGGAATCCTCAAATAGAAACTCAATGTTCTCAACATATGTTCTATATTTTTGCTAACATATTTTCCTTTTATATTTCTATTTAAAATTTATTTTTGACAATATTATATGATGAATTTTTTATTTATATTTTACTAAATTTTATTATATTTTGTAAATAAACACTAACCCTACTTTCCATTTCCCTTAAGAAAATCAAAATCACCATTCATGCATTGTGCGAAGTACCACCTCCATGACATAATGCATTTCGTTTTCTTTCACCACCTTATTAGGATGAATCTAAGGATGTGAGTAAATAATAAATATGATTTTTATTATGTCATAAAGTTTATGTAATGAAAAATTTGATAAATTTTTAATGATATGATCAACAAAATATCATTATTAATTTAATCATTTAAAATTTGTGTAATAAGAGGATAATCTTTTATTCAAATTGTGTAATGTTTTCATATCCATTATTTATTATTATAATTACATAGAATTATGATATATTATAATAATAAACACTAAAAAATATCATTATTATTATTTTATAATGACAAAAAAAAACAAAACCACCTCATAACCATTCATTAAATTAGGATATATTCATGTTTGGGTTGGTTTAACCACCTTATTGAACAATATTATAAATTTATACCCTGAATGAATATGGGATCATAAAATATAGAATAATATTAATAAATTAGTAAATAATGATATGTTTTTTTCTTTTGGAGATGTTATATCAATATTTAATTCATTAATTAAGAAAAATCACTTCGATCAACAAGAATCACATAAACATGCTTGTTATCAATTTCATCTTCAAAAATAAAAACTAAAAAACATAGGAAAGGAATTTGAAACATCATAAATAATTATAAATCATTAATAAAATTAAATTTAATTACATATTAATAATGAACTTTTTTTTGAAGAATTAATACATACACCACTATTATGAAGCTAGTACAAATGATCAAAACTATAAACACCTGATGTGAAAAATAAGTAGAATTCATATAGAGAATGACTATTTTTTAATAGTATAGATAAAAATGGATATGAGTAAGGTTCATAATTAAGTGATTAATATATTTAATCTTGTGATATAGGAGGTTAAAGTATGTTCCTGGAATTTTGGATAAGAGGTAAGAGTTTTCCATTTCAAATTCCTCTATTTGAAACATTTTTTATATTATACACATAATTTACTTTATGTGGTGTATATATAATACATTTTTGAGAAATTATATAATGAAATACCATTATTAACGGTATTTTAAGATTAATTTTAATTAATTTCTTTCAATAGGTTATGATTTAATTTCTACCCAATCCATCTGTGGGGTTTTTTCCATGTCAATTTTCATTCTTTGGGGCTCATGTTATATTCACAACCTATCTTTTTTTGGGTGGTAAATACATTTACATGGAAGAAATTTTACATATTACTCATGAAATATGATGGATTTAAAAGTTTATATTGATTCCAATATGTTATATTCTTTTTATTCAAGAATTACCAAAACTTTTGTAAAACTGAATCTTTTCCTTTGTGGAAAAACCATCATAAGTTTTTGTAAAGTAAATGTGGTTTTAATTTCCTAGAAAATTCATATCTATCTAGATAGTGTTAATTGTATGTGGCTATGACAAATATGCATCTAGGTTTAATCACCCTAAAAAATGTTGGTTGAGCATTGGATCAATCATCTCCCTGATGCATGATGAGTGGGCATAAGACTACACTCCTAGAAAGACACTCCCATGATATATTCTTGGGGATATTCACATGCTTAGTCAGGGAAGATTTCCAAGGAAGGGGATTTTTTCAAGGAATACATGATCAATGGGAAACATGACAATACACATAACCCAGTCATATATATCTCAGGTGGTTTTATAGGCAACCTTATTGGAATGGTATTTTCAGGGATTTGACCTAGGTGAAGGGAGACTAATATAGCCATTCATATTAATTCAACCTAGATAGATGATTAGGGTAGAGGAAAGGATGTGAAAGAGGCCTAGTTATCCATAATAGGGTTTCTTCTCAAAGTAACCCAACATAGGTCTAATCCTTTGTGGTCTCAAACCATTTATTAGAGGTCGTACACCACCTTAGGAAACCGCTACTCCACATCGCATTAGGGTTATACATCAAGAGGTACGTCTTGAAAAGGACTTGGGTTAATGGAAACTCACAAATGGATTTATGCCAGTGGTTCTTTAGAAAGGGGTATTTTTGGGAGTCCTTCATGATAGGATATTCATGATAATCCTTTGGGAAGGGGTCATAAATGTTTTCCTTCTTGAGGGGATCTTTACAAGATTCATGGGAAACCTTGATGAATGACTTATATAGACAACCTTTCAAGAGAATCAACCTGACCAATATCCAAAATAGCTTTAATAGAGATTGTACAACACCACCTAGAGAATGTTATAACTATAACCATATGGTACATATCCAATGATATTTTCATATTTCTCTAAATTTTTGTGCTAGAAATGCATCTCGTGTTTTTTAAATTATATGTATTGATGAAGTGACCTCACTAGAAATATTATTTCCCATAAAACCAAGTTATTCATGGTGATTATAGGAACACCATGGCTCTTTTGCAAAAGAAATCATGAAAGGTAAGAAAAGAGCAAGGGGGAGTAATTAAGAAATTTTATTGTGCTGAGAAAATGATCATGGATGATCAACTTGGTCCTTCAATAGTGATAGGTACTATTAATTTGACTTCTACCCTTATACAATACTTTTTTGATATAGGTGAATCACAATCTTTTATTTCTTCTCATTTTTTTATCATATGAGTTTTTATATTGAGGTGATTCCTTCTGTTATTAAACTTCAAATGCCTCTATAAAATTAGAGTATTGAGCCTTAAAATATGTATCATGTATTAATGTGGTCAAATTGGTTTGTTATTTACATATTCCTAAGATGGATATATATGACTTGATTTTGAGAATGGATTGGTTGAAATCCTTTAAGGTCCACATCGACTGTTATGCCCGGAATGCCAGTTTCACATATTCTATTTATATCAAACATATCTTTAGAAGAGATTGGGACATGAATACAAGAATAGAAGGACATTTGGTACCTATTCTCAGGGATATATCTTATCAGTTAGAATAAGTTACTTTGGAACCCATTGATTCAATTGAATATAGATATTTCCTATCCATCATTGACCAATTTCCTAATGTCATTCCTGAATTTTTTTCTAAATTTCTACCTGAAGGAGAAGTTGAATTTATGATTGATCTCCTACATGAGACTAGTCAAATTTCACTTTAATATTATGGGATGAAACCAACATAATTGATGTACTTGAACCTCTAATTGGAATATTTGGAAAGTAGAGGGTTTATTTGACTGAACATATCCTTATGGAAATCTCCTGTTATTTTTTAGAGAAGGTGGATGGAACTCTTAGTCTATGTGTGGATAATTATAGTGACCCAGCCTTTTGTTATATTACTATTAAATAATTTTAGAGATAAAAGACATAATAGTATTACATATAGTATCCAAAGGTTTAGTTTATTGGGAAAACTAGGACCATACATAATAATTAAAACATCAATCATAAACATTTATTTAATTCCTTCTTCTCTAGATTCATATTGGCACTTGACCTCTTCTTAGTACATGTAGTCACCTGTAGATATACATAAAAATGGGTGAGCTAAAAGACCAGTAAGAGGATATATAAGAACAATATAGCATGGTGTGAGCATAATAATAACATAGGAAAAAAATCATGAACATGAGAAAAATCATTAATAAAAGACTTGAAATGTGGTAATGTATAAAATATTCTGGTTCAACCATAAAAATGGTTTCATGACCATATTTTAAGGTAGAAATGGAAAAAAGAAAACCTGTTGTTCTTGAAGGTGATAGATTAACACCTCACGAACAATGTTTTCTTTTATAAAATAAAAGGAATAGGATAAGGGGGTTGGATGGTATAATATCCAATTATAATAATAACATTCCAGTATATGTATGAAAATGTAGTTACCATACCATGTGTATAAAGATAGGTGGGAGGAGAATAAGAAAAGAACTTGAAATTGAAAGGAATTTAAAGGAAAAAGAGAGAGGAGAAATACCTCTTGAATCCTCCTCTTGAGATCCTCCTTAAAGGACTTAGGATTGGTATTTTTATGAGACCATAAGCTCTTGGATGTGGCGGAGGGGCTATAAAAGATGTTTGGGTAGAGTTAATGCAAGGATTGAAGCTTATGGGGTGTGAGGAAATGAGGGTGTGACGGGTGGCATTTATAGAGGAGGGGAGATGGGATTTCTCAATATAAAATTCATTAGTTTATTATTTCCCCAAAAGACAAGGAATAACGAGTCTTCCAAGACCAAGAATAGTAAAGAGGGAATGTGAGTTCTAGATTTGGGTGCTTACATCACTTGTGATGTCAAGAATCATGGGTTTAAATTATAATGTATTTATATAGTAAATTAATGTATTTTACTATTTACCAAAAATTCCAGTATTTTAGAAAAATACCAAAAATTCACCCCAACCATTTTTCAACGTGTAGAATCAAAAATTGAATTAAAAATTTCAAAAATAATTTTCTAAATATTATTATTTTAATATTTAATTAAAATCATAATTTATTATCAGAAACCAGTTTTAAAACATTCATTTACTTATTCTATAATATAGGTATATCATACTTTCAACTTGAATATTATTAATATATTATCATAGTTAAGGTTACTATTCATTAGGGTACATCACTATTAATAAGGGTATGTTACTATTCATAATGGTATGTTACTATTCACTTCAAATCATGTTTTTCTTATTAGACGCCAAATAACATACTGATTGCAATCGTGTATGTCAGATTTTCAAAATTCCAAACACAGAAGTGACAAACTTATATTAAAGGGTCACTTAGAACATAGTAGTTCATTATGTTCTGTTTTCATGTAATTTTATGACATATTTATAAGAAGATAATTTCCATTGAAAAACATTGGGTCATTACATTTTTCCCCCCTTAGGAAATTTAAACCTCAAAATTTCACTTTACATAAATAGGTGAGGGTACTTCTCCTTTATCACCTCTTCCAGTTCACAAGTAAATTATTCAAACTTATATTTCCTCCACAAAAATTTGACAAGGTGGGTTGACTTATTTCATAGAACCTTATCTCTCTGGTCCAGAATCTTTACTGGATGCTCCTCATAAGAGAGATCATCTTTCAGTTGTACCACCTTTGAGTTTAGTAAATGTGAGGGGTCCGATATGTAATTATTCAAGAGTGATACGTGAAAAAAATCCTGAAAATGATCCATATTCAGTGGAAGTGCAAGTAGATAGGTCACATATCCTATGCGGTCAAGGATCTCAAAGGGAGAAATGTACCTTGGGCTTAGCTTCCCTTTCTTTCCAAACTGCCTGACTCTCTTCCATGGTGATATTCGAAAGAAGGCTTTATCTCTAATGTTGAACTCCAAGTCCCTTCAATGGTTGTCAGTGTAGCTCTTTTTCTGACTCTGAGTAGGTTTGATGTGTTTCTAGATTAATTTTACCATCTCCATCATCTTTTTCACAAGATTGGGTCCAAGTAGATTTCATTCTCTAACTTCATCCTAACATGTTGGAGTTCTACATCACTTCCCATACAAAGCTTCATACAAAGCCATCTGGATACTCGAGTGGAAGCTATTGTTGTACGAGAACTCAACCAATGGGATATGTTGATCCCATACACCTTTGAATTCTAGAGTGTATGATCTTAGTATATCTTCAAGAGTTTTAATAGTCTTTTCAGATTGGCCATCAGTTTGGGGGTGATAGGCCATGTTGAAATTCAATTCAGTACTCAAATAATGTTGAAGGCTCCTCCAGAATTTAGATGTGAATCTTGGATCATGATCAGAGACAATCGAGAGTGGAACGCCATGAAGTCTCACCAGTTCCTTCATATATATCTTTGTAAGTTGTTCAAGCGAGAGGCCTTCCTGAATAACAATTAAATGGGAAGTCTTGGTGAGTCAGTCAACCACAACCCATGTCACATTATTTCCCTTAGATGTCGTCAGGAGACCCGTGACAATTTCCAAAGTGACATTATCCCATTTCCACATGGGTATAGGCAATGGCTACATCATCCCTTTGGACTTTTGTTTCTCTACTTTAACTTGCTGATATTCCAAGCACCTTTATATATATTCTTCAATATTCTTCTTCATGTTATCCCACTAGAAGTGTCCTCAGAGATCACGGTACATCTTGGTACTCCCAGGATGGATAGAGAATGTTGAGCTATGTGCACTGTCTAATAGATCCTTCTTTATCCCGGGTGATGAAGGCACACAAAGGCATATTCAAAACTGAATCACACCATCATCCTCGATATGGAACTCTTATAGATCGCCTTCCTTTACAACATTCAACCTCTTTTTCAACTCCATAGCATCCTTTTCTGCCTACTTAATCTTCTCTTGGATTCATGGTTGCAAAATCATTTGGGAAAGGTAGGATGTATCCCCTACCCTTGGGATTTTTAAAACCATCCTTTGCATATCCAAGAAGATATGGTCTTTTTCAATCCATAACATGGATAGAGTAGCAAGTTATTTTCTGCTTAGAGCATCAAATACCTTGTTCACCATTCCAGGATGACAGTGAATAGAGAAATTGTAATCTTTGATTAGGTCTAATCATCTCCTTTGATGCATGTTGATCTCCTTTTGTGTGAATATATACTTTAGGATCTTGTGGTCAGTGTATATGTGACACTTCTCACTATAAAGGTGGTGCTGCCATATTTTCAAGGCAAAAATCACAGCTGCCAACTCTAGATCATGTGTCGGGTATTTCTTCTCATAGATCTTCAACTGACATGAGTCATAGGCTATCACGTTATCATTTTTCATGATTACACAACCAAATCCTTTCTTGGAAGCATCACTATATATCACAAAACATTATCCACTTTCTTGTAGTGTGAGTATAGGTACAGTAATCAGCCTAATCTTTAGATCCTTTAAGATTCCCAAACATTCTTCTGTACATACATATTTTACCCATTTCCTTGTTAACCTAGTTAGCGGGCTTGACAATCATGAGAAATATCTCAAAAAATGTTTGTAGTACCCAACTATTCCAAGAAAACTACAGATTTCTATGACACTAGAGGGCCTGGGCCATTCCTTAAACACCGTTGTTTTTTAAGGGTCCACATAAATTCTCTCACTTATGATCACATGTCCGAAGAATGTGACTTGCTTCATCCAAAAGTCACACTTTCTAAACTTGGCATACAACTTCTCATTTCTCAATGTCGCCAACACAAGTCTTAGATGTTCTTCATGTTCCTCCTTGATCTTGGAGTATATGAGAATATAATCAATAAACACTGCCACAAATTTGTCGAGGTAATGTCTAAAGACTCTTTTCATCAAATACATGAAGATTTCTGGGGAATTATTAAGTCCTAAGGGCATCACAAGAAACTCATAGTGCCCATACCTCGTACAGAAGGCAGTCTTCTAAACATCTTCATTCTTAACCTATAACTGATGATTTCCAGAATGAAGATCCAACTTTGAGAAGTATTGAGATCCTATTAACTTATCAAACAAGTCATCAATCCTTAGAAGAGTATACTTGTTACTTATGGTGATCTTGTTGAGTGACTGATAATCGACACACAATCGCATTGTTCCATCCATCTTCTTCATAAAGAGCACTGGTGCACCCCAAGGTGATGCACTAGGGTGTATGAACCCTTTGTTCATATGCTCTTGTAGCTACTTCTTTAACTCCTCCAGTTCGATAGAAGCCATCCTATAGGGACACTTTATTATAGGAGCCGCTCTAGGTATGAGTTATATTGAGAACTCTACCTCACGATCTGGGGGAATTCCGAGTAACTCTATGGGAAATACACCATTGTATTCACTCACGATGGAAATTCCCACAAGGTTTATACTATACTTCGACTCAACCATTTGGGTGAGGTATGCTTCTTCATAGGGAATAAACACCCACACCATTGAAGTATTTTTCAAAGGAGATTCATGATCTTCCTTGAATTTGTAGAGGAGTATGGGATGGTTCGGAATATGAAAAGATATTTCCTTTTCCTGATAGTTGATACATGCTCTATATAAAGGGATCCAATCCATTCCCATTATAGTGTCGAATTCCACCAAGGGAATTATTACAAGATTCACTAGAAGAATATTCCCACATATGCCAATAGGAGAAGAGTCAAACACTTGGGTTGCAATGATTGCACCACTTGGTGTTTTTACAGATATCTCTACTTCAAGGTTTCAGGGATTTGATTTTATAGTTCTAGAAAACTTGAAATATATAAAGGAATGTGTAGAACCATAATCAAATAATACTTTTGCCATTCTTTAGTGAATAGGATGTGTACCTTTCACGACTTCATTATCTTGCTCCACTTCTACAGTAGTGATGGAATAAGCCTTCCCTTTTTTGCTTTGGCTTTGGTGGCTGTTGATGCTGATTACCCTTCAGAACTCAAGGTTTAGTGCACTGGCTTACATAGTATCCTATCTACCTAAAGTTTTGGCATTGAACCATGGGTGGTTATCTCCTTTATTTCACTACATTATCCTTCGTTTTCATTTCCTTTCGACACTCTTGAGCATGGTTGCCTTCTTTCCCATACTTGAATCACTTTCTCGTCCCTTTGAGGCAGTTCCCATGGTGCAACTTCCCAAATTTTTGTCATGTGGGTCTTTGAGTTTTCTTCCCACCTTTTTCATTAGATCCACCAGATTGAAATGCTATATTTCGTTTCTAATCACCATAGCCATGGGACCATCCTCCAAACACCATATCCTCTTTGAGAGCACATCAAAAAACTTCTTCATAACTTCCAAAGTCTTGAATTTCAGGAGCCTTTCAAAGGTGTGGTTTTAATCCACTAAAGAATCTATCAATTTTTCTATCATTATTGATAACAAAACCCTAAGTGTACCTTACAAGCCATGTGAAATTTGCTTTATAGGTTGTGACAGATTCTACTTATTTTTTCTTGAGCTCTATGAATTCTCTCTCCATCTTTTTGTGAAGATTTCTTGGGAAATACTTGTTAATAAACATTATCTTAAAGTCTTCTCATTCCATCTCTTCAATTTTCTCTCTTGGCTTGGTGTTCTTAATCGGATTCCACCATTGATCGGTCTCTCCATATATATGATAAATGACTAGTTTCGCCTTATCCATCTCAGAACAGTGGAGTATAGAAAATATCTTCTCCATGGAGTTGACCCACTATTCCACAACTAGTGGATCAGAAGATCCACTAAATGTCAGTGGTTGTTTCCAGATAAAACATTTGATAGCTAGTTGTTCCCTCTTTGGTAAAGGAGGAAATTCCCCATTATTATGGTTATTATTTATAACCTAAGATATTTTTGTAAGAATATCCATGAAGTTTTGAACTCCACCTCCCAAATCATTGGGGATGTCATTCGAGCAATCGTTTCGTTGGACCTCGCATGAGTTGTTGGCCTGGTTTCTCCTGGTTCCCACCATTTTCTAAAATAAAAAAGGTTAGAACCAAACATAAGTCAAAAATTCATGAATAACTTATTCATTTTTACGATTTATACTAAAATCATAACATATAGGATCCCTGTGTAAAGATTCTTGTGAGCATATTTGTACTTAGTCTCATGCTAGAGGTTTTCTCTAAGGTTCTCTAATCCTAATTCCCAAATTAACTAAATCTTTCCTCTAATACCAACTATAGCGACCCAAAGTTTTCTTACATTACTATTACATCATTTTAGAGATAAGAAACATAATAATATTACAAATATAGGATCCAATGGTTTAGTTTCTTGGGAAAACTAGGACCATACAAAATAATTACCACATCAAGTATAAACATTTATTTAATTCCTCCTTCTCTAGCTTCTTATTGTCACTTGAACTCTCCTTAGTAAATGTAGTCACATGAGGATATATATCAAAAGGGGTGAGATAAAATCCAAGTAAGAGGATAGATAAAAACAATATATCATAAAGTGATCATAATCATAACATAGTAAAAAAAACCATGAACATGAGAGGAATCATTAATAAAAGACTTGAAATGTGGCAATGCATAAAACTGAAATGTCATGTCTTAGTAGTTAAATACCATACATAATTTTTAAAAAATATAGCATCTTTTTCACACATAATTTCACATTAACTCATGAGATTAATCACTTTACCTAATGCATTTTAGCTCTGTATAATTCTAAGTGTACCCGTCACATTGAAACATTCATATTGCGCTATATAATTCTGGGCGCACCCGTCACATCATAACATTATCATTTATCATGCTTTCCATAATGAATATATATAAAAAATGGACACAACTAACCCATGTAAATTAATGGTTTTAATCTCATAATAATGCATTCATAAACATTTGGTTCCCAAAATTAAGTGGGAATAACATACTTGATACGATAACCATCAGCCTTGAGTGAGAAGTAAAAGGTGTGTTTTTGAAAGAAGAGTTCTTTTGAAAAACATTTGTTTGACATAAGCTTCAGTATAAAACATGTATATACTAGAAAAGGTAATATAATTATGAAAAAATTATTTTTAAGGAGTGACCATACCAAAAATGGAGTGAAAGAGACAGAATCCGGAGGAAAAATGATGGGTTCAAGATTTTCCCCTTACCTTATATCCGAACACTTTATTCACTTTAATGTCCTATATAACCACATTAGATTCATTAATTGACAATTCCAGAACCTCGTGTATGTCAATATGGTTCATTATGGCTGCATTAAGTAATTTTATGGGCCTTTTGATGAGTTATATAGTTTAAAAACATTGTTCGGTAATGTTCTTTTTTTACGGTTTTCTTGAGCGTTTCACTTATATTCATAAATTGAAGTTCAAGTAGAACATGGTTAAACATACATAACTTGTATTTAATGTTATTAATGATATTAAATAATTTAAAATTATCTTATAATTAATTATATTATATACCATGTGGATGAATCATTAGTTAAGAATTAAATGGTGATTGTTTGGGTTAATTTGGGTGATTTTTCTACCACAACGAACTTGTTTTGTTTAATCATTTAACAATATGTACATAATTTAGTTCCATAATTATGAATAGGAAATAATACATAGAAAATATTCTGTTTAAACCATAAAAATTGTTTCATGACCAGATATTGAGGTAGAAATGGAAAAAGAAAACATGTCATTTTTTAAGGTGATAGATTAACACCTCACAAACAATGTTTTCTTTTATAAAATAAAAGGAAGAGGATAAGGGGTTTAAATAGTATAATATCCTATTATTATCATAAAATTATAGTATATTTATTATAATAAAGTTACCATACCATGTGGATAATGATAAGTGGGTATAGAAAAAGAAAATAACTTGAAATTGAAAGGAATTTAAAGGAAAAAGAGAGAGCGGAAATACATCTTGAATCCTGCCCTTGAGATCCTCCTTAAGGGACCAAGTATTGGTCTTTTGATGATACAAGAAGCTCTTGAACGTGGGGGATCAGATATTGAATATTTTTGGGAACATTTTAGACAAGGATTGAAGCTTGAGAGGTGTGAGGATATGAGGGTGTGAAGGGAGGCATTTATAGTAGATGGGAGAGGGGATTTCTCAATATAAAATTCATTAGTTTATTATTTCCCCAAAAGACAAGGAATAGTGAGTCTTCCATGACGAAGAATATTAAAGAGGGCATGTGAGTTCAAGATTTGGGATCTTACATCACTTGTGATTTCAAGAATAGTGGGTTTAAATTATAATGTGTTTATACAGTAAATTAATTTATTTTACTATTCACCAAAAATTCTAGTATTTCAGAAAAATCCAAAAAATTCATCCCAACCATTTTTTGACTTGTAAAATCCAAAAATGAAGTCCATTTTTTAAAAATAATTTTCTAAAGATTATTATTTTAATATTTAATTAAAAGATTATTTTATTCTCAAAAACTAGTTTTAAAACATTCATTTACTTAGTCTAAAATATAGGTATATCATACTTTCAACTTGAATATTATTTATATATTATCATAGGTAAGGTTACTATTTATTAGGGTATATCACTATTAATAAGGGTATTTTTCTATTCATAAAGTTATGTTACTATTCACCAAAAATTATGTTTTTCTTACTGGACTCTAAATAACTTACTGATTGCAACCGTGTATGTTAGATTTTCGAAATTCAAAAAACAAAAGTGAAAAAATTTTGTTTAAAGGTCACTTAGAATTTAATAGTTCATTATATTGTGTTTTCATGTAATTTTATGACATATTTATAGGAAGGGAATTTCTATTGAAAAAAATTGAGTTGTTACATTAATCATATTCTCAACCAAGTTATAATATAGAATTGGCATAGTCTTCCCTTGATTGATGACCTATTTAATCAATTGAGGGGTTCCACATGGTTCTATAAAATTGATTTATAATTAGCATATCATAAATTTCAAGTTTAGAAGGAGGATATTCCAAAAACAACTTTCCAAAGATGGTATCTACATTATGAATATGTGGTTATTTCCTTTGACCTTATGAATGAATCAATAATGTTTATGGAATCAAATATTTTAGAGGTATATTGACTCTTTTTTAGTGGTTTTCATTGATGAGATTTTGGTGTATTTTAGGAATAATGTTGATCATGATAAAAAAAAGTTCTATAGTGTTGAGTATCTTATGGGAGTACCACCTTTATGAAAATCATTCAAAGTGTGATTTTTGTATACATTAGGTACATTTCCTTGGTCACACCATCTCTGAGTGTGGAGTTTCTATAGATCCTAAAAAGATAGATGGTTTTATGTCTTGGAAACGATTGAAGAATATTTTTGTGATACATAGCTTCCATAGCTTAATAGGATATCATTGACACATTGTTCATGACCTTTCATGACTTGTGTCATCGATGATAACTATGATAAGATTTTTTCCATTTCCAATGGAGAAATGAGTTTATGAAATATTTGTAAGAGCTTATAGATTGTCTTATATCAGCACCCATCCTTAAATTTATAGAGTTATTAAATGACTATATGGTCTATTGTGATGCATTAGGATGTGGGTTATGGTGTGTTCTCATATAGAATGATCACATTGCTGCTTATGGATCATGGTAGTTATGGGTGTATAAGAAAACTACCCAACACGTGATATGGAATTATCTGTGGTAGTCCATGCTTTGAAGACATGACATAATTATCTTTTTTATGAGAAATTTAATGTGTTTATAGATCATAAGAGCTTGAAACACATGTTATCATAAATATATTTAAACTTAATACAACAAATATGGATGGAATATCTTCAATTATTTGACTTTGATGTGATGTGTACACTAGGTAAAGGGAATTCCATAGATGACACATTGAATAGGAAGTCAAATAATCAGTTGGATAAAAAATATTTATATATATGATAGCTAATACTGGTCATAGTGGATATGAATCTGTATTTCCCTGATAAAGGCCATGATGTAGTTTTCTTTCAAGTATCTTTTATTCCTAATTTGGTTCTTTAGATAGGGTATTATTATAAATTCAATCCAAAATTACTTTTCATGATGTAAAAACTCAATAGATGTGAGACCATTGGGGGTGGATGATATATGAGTGATTTTTGATGTGTTTTATAGATCATATTGTGGTTATTATAACTTATCAAGAGTAACTTCTTAATACCTACCACCATTTGAAATGGGCAATCCATCTTGGTATTTAGAAAATGTACAAGAAATTTAGAGTATGGTTTTGGTGGGTTGGAATAATGATGAACGTGTAAGAGTTTATCTAGAGATGAATAACATGTCAGAAGGTCAAGGTGGAGCACCACGGACCAATTTTTTATGTTTCATTATTTAACTAATGAGAGAAGATAACTATGTATTTTTTCATAGGTCTACCAAAAATGTTTCAGAAACACAATTCCATATGGGTGATTATGGATCAACTCATGAAGTTGGCTCACTTAATCCCAAATTATGAAATCAATATGGTAGAAAAATTGTCAAAAATTTATAGTCAAGAATTTTTAATCCTTTATAGTGTATTGGTTTTGATTGTGTCTAACTAAAACCTGAGGTTTACATCATGTTTTATAAAGTCCTTATAGTAATCCATTAGATCTCATCCAACAATGAGAATAACTTATCAAACTCTAATGGACAACCAATCCCAATGGAAAATTCAAACATTGTAATACATGATTAGAGATCCATTAATGGTTTTTAGAGGATCATTGAAGGAGAATTTACTATTAGTGGAGTTCTCATACAATAACTGATATCAGGCCTTGATACACATGGATCCTTTTGAATATTTGTATGGAATTTTTTTTCTATTCTATACTTTTTTGGGAGGAAGTATGTGAAAATTTACTTATTAGACCTAGACTAGTGTATGATACAATGGAAAATATTTTGATGATTAGAAAGAGAATCAAAATGAATTAGAGTCATCAAAAATCATATGTGGATCATCATTGTCAATTGTTATCAATTGAGGTGAGTAATCATGTTTTCTTTAGAATATATCCAAGGTTAGGAAATTATCATTTTGGTAACCAAGGAAAGTTTCATCCTTGGTATATTTTCCATTTTTAGATACATGAACAATTTGGTTATGTAGATTATTGGTTGGATTTACCACCAAGGTTCAGTTCTGTGCATAATGTGTTTCATGTATCTTAATTAAATAAGTACTAGCCTGACCCTAACCATGCCATATGATGGGACCATTTTGAACTTGAGTTAGATGATATGTTGATTAATGTTTTGATATATATTTTATATGGGAATGAATCCATCTTGAATGGGAAATGAATCAGTTTGGTATGGGTTTTATGTAAACATGGTCAGATTTAGGAAAAGACATGGGAACATGAAAAGGACATTCTAGAGAAGTGGTCCAAGATCTTCGAAAACAATACCAAAAATTTTCTCTATGAGGATAGAAAGAACAATGGTGGAGAGAATTTAACACCCAAAATTTTAGGTGATTGAACCTTTTATTATATATTTTTATCCTATATAATTTTTGGGTTATGTTTTAAGAGTTTCTGGAGAGCTTTAGAGTGTTTTGGATGTATTTTTGGAGGTTCACAATTTGGGAATTATTAGTATAAACCACTCAATATCTCTAGGAAACCAAGAATGTGAGGATAAAAGTCACTGGGTAGGTGCACATTTGTTGCATGGTTTGGACAGACCATGTGAATACACATGAGAAACTGTACAAATGAGAACCTAAGAAAAAACATGTATGGAACATGGTTTTTAAAATGGTGCGAGCCAACTATGTGGGGGTGTGGCCTTAAGATAATAGCACTACAAAGTTGGTGTATATTTTTCCAAACCATATGAAACAACCATGATACTATCTATTTAGGATATTGTATCATGTGAATGGATGGTGCACATTTTACCAAACTCTGCAACCTAACCATGGAAAGTGTATTTAATTACATGAAAATTAGAATTTAACCTAGATCAAGACACAAGAACCCTCATTTCTCCCTATTCTTATAGGGTTTCAAACTCCAATTCCACCACAGGATCCCTTGGAAATCCCCTTTGATCCAGAGTAATATTTTGGTAAATAAAAGTGTGTAATAGATTCAGATTCATCGATAAGTCATGTTTTCCTCTCTATCTATCTCTAGATCCTCTCATTTTCTCTCACCCAGTGTTGTAATTGTGGGTTCCCTATACCCAACTAAATTGTAATTTTCAATTTCATTTTCATATATATAGTGATATATGCATGATATACACTTACCATTATAGTGTAGACATTTTTGTGTCCACTATTTAAATGGTAGTATTCGTAGATTATTTTTCATATCAAAAGGTTATAGAAAATCCCAAGATATAATGATAACCTATAGATACTATGAAATTAATCTTAAATATATGTCCTAGGGTATAGATACATCATACTGACTAGACACAGTAGATGTATGACTATTAGGTTTTGGGTTGTTATAATAATTGAGACTTATTATTATGAATTTTGTACTTGGTGATCTCTAGTAGTTGAAATCATGAGGATAGAACCGCCAATAGGAACGCCACATGTTTTTAGTGTAATTAGAAGTTCCTATATATAGAAATTTCTATAGATAACCTGGCTTGAGATCATTATCAATGTGTTCATTTTATTTTATACTTTTATTCAAGGAAAAAACCCTGATAATAAAATCATAGAGTGGTATCTTTTTTTTGGGTGCGCTATTTGTGATATGACATTGGTTGGATTTTCAAGATAGAATTTGTCACTTCTGGGTTTAGAAAGTGATATATCAAGCCTGTTTGATACGGATGTAAGTACCTTCATAAATCCAAGTCCATGTTAGTTGAAGGTAAATCTATCTAGATAGATAATAAAATAATAAATAAAGAAAGGACTATGAAATAAGTGTGGATCCTTCATTATGAGATATTGAATTAAAAAGAGATTATATTACACAATGCAAGTTCATAGGTTAGTTGTCATTTCTATGACTATTCCTTATCTCTTAGGGGCCTTGATGGGTTACTAGACTCCACTTTTGGTATGTGAATACTATTCACTACTATCAAGATAAGGTCCTAGAAGGTCACACAAAATATCTTATTCAATAATATTTCTTATTATGGTGAATAGGTATATAGGATATGATGGGCCCCACCATGGGGTCCGAGAGTTTTCCAAGTTTTATAAATCACTGATAAATAAATAAATAAATTATTATTCAAGTAAAGAATAATTAGGTAGAATTTATTTATTAAAATCATTTACAAGTGTTTATGTAAATACAAGGATTAATATTATACGAATGAAAATAATTTTTATATTCAAGGTTTTTTAATAATATCAGGATTTATGAGTTGATTTAATGGCTTGGTTTTTCATGTAATAGATATTTAATATATACTTAAAGTAAGTGATAACATATAAATAATATTTATAACATATTTAGTTCATAATAATTAATTAATTATTATTTATTTAGTGGTTGTTAAATATACGAGGGTCGGGGAACCTTTCTAAGTATTTGAGAATCAACTATATATAGAAAAAGAGGAGCTCATTAAAGGTACTACTCATCAGTCAAGAATTTGGAGCTTTTCTATTTTCTTGATTCCTAGAGAGATAAACACTTCAACTAAGCATTCGATCCAAGGATTCCTTCATGAATCGAAGGCAATGGATTGTGGAGATCATCACGATGTTGAATAGATTATTGGAGCTCTATGCTAACACTCAGAATTTGATGATTTAGATGCACATAGATTTTTGAAGCATGTATGGACGATCTAGAGGGATTCAGATTTGGATCATTTGGGAAAAATTTTCCGATGATGAGTTGTAGTTGAGTGTGATTCAAATCGAATGGGTTATTCATTCTATTTTATTTGCCTATGTTTTGAAAAAACCAAAAAATATCATCAAATTGTATTGAGGATTAAATCATTGAAGATGAAAAGTTCCATCACCCCGATGATAATTTTTTTAATTCACCTGCCCCATAGATTCGACTACTCTCCCCCATACTAACAACTGGTATTAGAGGAAGCATGTGATTTTTTGATCTAATAGAAATTATTTTTCTTTAAAGTCAAATAGAGGTTACTAATTTGATCCCAATGGAATAGACCATGTGTCGATCTAATTTTGAATGACCAAGTTATAGCCATCCAAAAAACTTTTATGGAGAATTTGTATTTTTTTCGGGTATTAAAAATATGAATGATGTATGTTAAGTATGTGTTAAGTAATACTTAAATTTCCAAAATAAATAAAATCATTCTGATGATCCATTTTATTCTGAGTAGTTATTGGCTGTAATCCGGTGGCCTAAATCCCTCCGACCGGTGACCACATTTGTTCAACTGGTGTGGAATAATGTTGTAAAATTGTTTTTCATTAAAAAAAATTATTATCCTAATCATAGGTTGCTAAAAATAATTGTTAGATTTTACGTTGTGAAAAAAATAAATAAATGAAATAACCATTTTCTTTTTAAAGGATGATGGGTGCCTATTTTTCTACGATTACCATGACCAATATTCATCTGGAAGATAGTTTATTTCTTTTCAAAAAGGGTGGGGACCTGCAGCATATTCATCCCTATGGACTCTCTAGCATCCAACCTACTCCTTCTTGTTTTCATTCCTACTTCTTGTTGACCACCTACCATAGGGGCCACCGCCTCCAACTGGATCCCCTACCCTATCGGCTGCCCGTGTCATCCCACCTCCTCCCACAACCAGATCCGGCAAGTCAGCTAGCTTCTCTCTTAGACTGCCTGCGTTGGATCACCACTACCTAGAATTATCCCCACCACCCTCCACCATGATCACGGACTACACTTCCCCCTTCAATGTCGACACCCACTTGAATATCTTTGTCGAGGCCGAGCTAGCTTCCCCTTCTGCCGTGTAGAGCCCCAGACGTCGTCGTGCACCAGGGAACTGATCCACTACGTTGTGCATCGCCGACCGTATCCAACTGGCCACAATCACATCACCCAAAGCACGCCAGCATCCACAGTCATGACCTTGACCATCGGGCATGCCGAACCCCTCGACCTCCATCATGCCGCAACACCCCTTATGGTTCTCCTTCCAACGTGGAACCTATGCTGCCATTTCCATCCACCATGCAACATTCCCACATCTGCCTCCCAGCAGTGCACCTACCTCCTTCCAAACAGAGTTGACCCCTTTCATGTGTTGTTGGACCCAATCCACCCTACAATGGGTCAGGGCGGGTCCACTCAACCTGAAATGGATCTCGGCAAGCCTGACTGACCAAGAATACCCCTATACTGGGTTTTGTCAAACTGAAACGGGCCTCCGTAGGGTTGTCTTCACCCGCTATGGGCATGGGTGGGGGTTTCATGGTCCCGGTTATTTTATATAATTAAAATTAATTGAAAATTAATTTTTCTTAAAAAATATGATATTTTAATACTCTTGAAAAAATTAATTTAATTTTTTTAATTGAAATTAAATTAATATCAAGCCCAAATAAATTATTTTAATTTCAATAACTCATTTAATTTATTTTAAATCCTTAATACATTAAATTTACTATAATTTAATTTTATTACACTGACTGGTCTTGAGCACTGACCAAACTTGTGTATATCTAGTTTATTTATTTAATTATTTATTACCTGCATGGGATGAATGTAATAAGTAGTTAATTATATGATTTTCATAACATCATTTTTTAATTCAATATGTATAGGTCCTCCACTTTTAATGTGTCTATTGTATTTTTCACTCCCTATACTCTGTCACATGAGAACATGTATACTTATATTATTTTATGGTGAAAAAGAAAGACATGGACCACACAAAGTCGAGGGGAAATCCAAATGACAAATAGACACACTGGATGAGGACAAGCTGCATCACGAGTCAAGATATGACTTAGATATGATTATCCTAGGTCATATTTGATCCATCAAGATTAAATGGATTAGCCAATATTAGATTCTCAAGACTAGTTTAGATTTTTTATTTCTTGTATACATTTGTTTATTATTTTATTCATTTGTATGACAGCAAGAAACACATAAAATAATAAATAGTAAAACATATAAAGTCACATTGGATGTTTTTTCTATTAATGTTCGTATGTGATCATGATAACATAGAATGAACAGATTAATAAAAATGGATTAAATTCATTGAAAAATATTAACAAAATACTCAAAGTAATATTAACTCACAAAACACCTTCCATCATTTGAATTTGAAAAAAACTGGGTGTTTGGGGTGCTAGTCAGCCAAAGTTGAGGATGTCTCCAACTACCGAGGAGTTATCATCAGAGTGATGGGTTGACTTAATTATAGTTGGAAGCAAAGAAGTATCCAAATCCATCTTGTTGCAACTTCATAGGAAATCATTGAGTAAATCAAGTTTTTTATTTTAAAAGCTGGAAATTACTCAACAGATCAAGGAGCCATGAGTTAATGCAGTTGGCCAATGAAACACCTACCTTAAACTCTAAATGTTGTGGTATACCCACATATTATATAATAATAGGATAGGTTTCAAGGATCCTTTCCACTAGAATACTCAAGAGAAAAATTATTCCAATTCCAATATGGAGGGTTTCTAAAGTTCGATAAAATAGTGGGAGACATTTAATGATTTAATTAATTAATCAATAATGATTAAATTTGTAATCAAGATAAAATTAACAAAATTTTAGATTTTATTTTTTTACAATGGGAATGTAATACCACAAGATATAATGTGATATCTAATGGATAGAGAAAATTAAAAAATGGAATGTGTTTCCAATTAGTAGTATAGGTGCTTGCACAAAGTATTATGACATCAAAAATTCAAGGTACTAGCGTCCGCAATACCTTTTAATCCACTTCAAGAAGTGAGGGTGAGAAAAATGTTTATAGGAGACTCATGTATGATCCATATGATGATTTTTTTCATAATTATATCATCAATGTAACGCCCTGACCCTAGAATCCTGGAGTAAGTGCCTTTCTTTATTACCTTGGAATGATTACAAGGAATCAAATCCCAAAGGACCGACTGATTTAGCAGTTTTGGAAAACCAAATTAGATACATGATACCCATATTACACTGATAAATATAAAATAAAACATGTTACATAATAAAATGATATGAATAATATCCTTGAAATCTTATTCAAAGATCTATTCTTCTTAACTTGGGGAAAGGAAACAAAATAAGGGTGTTCTCAAATACTCATTAAGGGTTAAGTATAGCAGAAGCTATAATGAATTAATAATGAATAATTAATATGAAAAGGTAACAACTTAACATAAATTCCATTTAAATAACTGGATAAGAAATAATCAATATGGAAATGTAAATAATTGAACACACAAGCAATTAAATCAATAGACTGAGTGCCAACGAGCCTGTACCCTAGTGGTTTAGGCTCCTACTTGGCATCCAAAAGACCCAAGATCAAATATGGGCAGTAGAGAATTTCTGAGTACTGTAGCAGGGGAACTATAGCAGCACAGTAGTAGGTCACTGTAGCAGTACTGTAGTAGTGGTGGATTGTAGCAGCGGAAGCACTGTAGTGGCGGAGGGACTGTTGCAGGAACTGTAGCGTTGGCGGCACTGTAGCAGGAACTGTAGCAGTGCAGGTACTGTAGCAGTACTGTTCACCGAGGGGTCCTTTGGGCCAAAAATTGGGCTTTCTAGCCTTGTATGTAGGCCACATGGCCTTGGGACTTTGGTATATGTAATGGGTCACCCTCTACCCAATCTAAAAAGGTCATTGCTTAAATAATAAATTGAGGCTTCAACCCCAAACTTTAAAAAAAATTAATAGAGTGAGAATGAAAATGAATCCATAGATTATTTTAATGAAAAAAACTCATGGATAATAATAATAACTGAATTATAAATAATGGAAATTATTAATTATTGCACATCACATTTCCTGATCACATGATACCTTTACCATCAAGATCTATCATCAAGACATTTTAAAACATACTAGGCAAAAACCCATCTGATTTGGTCCACTCATTCATATCATGATACTTTTGATGCATTTAAGGGATTGAATTAACTGGTCTCTAACCTTTATAGTGAATTTCCAAATTAGTCTTCATATATTTAATAAGATATTTAATTCATAAACATGATCTTTATCAAATATCCATAATGATTAAAGGATATAGATTTATCAATTTTATCCCCAGTTGATCAAATAACATTCAAAGTAAACACCATATGTAAAAATGTTATATGGTTTAGGAAATAATAATATAAATTAGAAAATAATGTTTATATTTAATATAAATTTAATTACCAATGAAAAATTATTACAATAATGTGTTTTTTTCAATATAAAGTTAATAATCACAAAAGAAAATGATATTTCACAATAACATTCCAAATCAAATCCTCTTGGATGAAATAATTCAAATTGAAACTTAAAATACCAAAAATAAAGGATTATTCATGATATTAAATTTCAAAGGGTAGTATATAGACTAAATAAATGGGAATTGGTGCATAATAACAAATAGGTCTCAATGTAAGGTAAATTGAGATGGAATCCCTTAACTTGAGTCTGACTTGTCACATGTGTCTCTATCTTCCAAAATAATAAACTTATGTTAATTATTTACTTGTTTGAGAAAAAATTTCATGTTTATTAGAAATTTTATTTCTCCTATTAATAGGTTATATATAATTACCTAATCAATTGTGTTTAAGTCATATGTTTTGACCATATTTGGTTTATGTATCAAAAATGACTTTCGTAGGTAGAATATGGTCAAAGGGGTCATTATTTAAACATATAAAAAAAAATAATCATGAAATAATAATCATATTTATGCATAAATTTTACTTTTAAGAAAAATCTTGTAATAAGGTTATGAAAAATTAACTAATGTTACAATCATGGAGACAGTATTCCGTATGTACCTGTGAGCAACGTTTCCATTTTTCAATGATCATTATGGAAAAAAGGTAAGTAAAATTTATCTTTCCAAAATGATAATAATATATTAAATAACATATTATTTAGTTATATATACTTTTATATAGAATTATTATGATTCAAAAGAAAACACATCACTTCGAGAAGGGGGTAGTTTGCACATCCACGAATGATGTTATTACTTATTTAGTGTGTGAAAGGGTAATAAAGAAAATGATATATTATATTACTAGAAAGTTAATTATGTCATGAATATAATAATGATTTCATTTATATCATATATATATATATATTAATTATATATTTATTTAGATTAACCAATAATATTTGGTGATAGGAAATGGAATAAACCGTTTATGGAGACAGTAGGTCGTACATACGCATGAACACTGCTTCCATTTTCTTACTGTATAAAAAGAAATAAAAGTAAATAATATATATTTATATGTATATTATCATTATAGTATCATATTTATTTCATATATATCTCACATTTTTATTAAAAAATATTTAATAAATTCCATGTAAAGCGTGAATGAATCACATCGTTTGAGGAGTTTGTAGTCCACACTTCCACAAACGATATTATCGTATTCCCATAAAATGGAAAGCAAGAAGGTATGACTTATATAATTATTATAGAATCATAAATACATTATAAATATAATATATATCATGTATAAACTATAAATCCATCATTATTCCCCACCTTGTATGTTGGTAATGGAATAATGAAGGATATTAGTTCGTGAGGCGATAGTCCACCATACACACGAATAATGATTGTGTATCCCATCTGATGAAAGTGTGAGTGAGTGTAGGTCATACCCTAGACATAAAAAAATATAATTATATTAAATATACTTATGTAATTATATAATAATTATATAATAATAAATTAATGGGTTTATGGAATAATTAAAACAAAAGTGTTAGTTGAAGAATGTTACCTCTTCTTCGGGTAACTTATTTTGGTTTATACTAAAATACATTCATGGTTTTATTTATGCCCAAATTCAGTCTTATAAAATAATTTTAGGGATTTTTTGAGCTATTTACTCAGGGTTTTTACATTCCAAAAGGCTTGAGAGGTGTGAGGAAGTGTGGGGGGTGAGTTCCCATTTATAGTGGAAGAGGACTGGCATTCTTTTAGATATAAAAAGATAAACACTGTTGGGAGGTATCCCTTGCAAAATGTGCCTCCAATAATGAAAAAAATTATATAAAAGATATTATATGTTCTAAATATGTCTATATAGTGGGTGTTTGAAAAGTTTCTAGGTCATATGGCCCATTAATATTAAATTTTAACCACTAAGTAAACTCATTGTTACCTTAATTACTGTAATTAATTTTAATTTCTTTCACTAATATTTTTGGTAAAAAACTAATTTGAATTTAATATAAATTATAAATTATTATTATTAAAAATATTTAATACATTTTCCAAATTACAATCAAATAATTTTCATGAATTAATTTAAAATTAATCTCACAGACAGGATAGGAAAGCTGGTTTTTAAAGTGAAAATGTTCAAAAGTTCACTGAGTTTTTATATCTAAATTAAACATTAAAAATGATTTAAATGAGATAAATAATATTAAAATATTTAAAATTTATCTAATGATACTTTAATACCAATTAAAAAAATAATTTAACACTATAAATTATCTAGACAAAAAGTCAGTTTTTAATTAAAATTCAGTATTTTTCACTATTCATCAAAAAATGAAACTTTACCAAAAAATTAAAAAAGTTTTCCCTAAAATAATTTTGAAATTACCCTTAAAAAATTAATTTTATTTTGAAATATAAATTTATAAAATTTATAAAATTTAGTTTTAGAATAGGTGCGCCATTAAAATGCGGCAAAACTACCTTTAGAAAAATAAGGTTTTTTTGCATAAAATTAGATTTATTCTTATCTTATGCATATCAAAACTATTGGATGAATGTAAAAAAATTACAGAATATATAACATATAAATTTTATTAATATAATTCACTAATAGTGATTAATTTAATTTATTAAGATGAAACACCTTGGTGGGCATAAAATAGTTTTTCATAAAAATGGATATTTTATATTCAATTGGATTCTATATTTATTTCTAACACAAAATAATTATATAAAAATATGTAAAAAATATTTTCCAAATTTAGTTAATAATTTTCATACATTTCATAACAAAAGATATTTTATAACTATTATATTAAATAAAAATATTAATAGTATATAATATTTTGGTAAAACGCAGTCTTGCGTGTAACATAAGCTTCGAAGGAGCACAATATTATGTGTAACACAATCCAAATTAGTATTGAGTGTACCAAAAGATAATCTCAGTGTTGTTTATAACATAAAATTAACTTATTTTTCCTTATAAATAAATATAGAAACAAAATAAAATTTATTCTTAAATTAAAATATTATAAAGTATTGGGGTGTTACATTCTCCCCACGTTAAATAAATTGCATTCTTTCAATTCAAATTTGATCTCAGTAATATATAATTTGATATTTTAAAATAAACTATTTTTGAAAAAACAAAATCATAAATAGGGTTAATAACTCACCTTATTAATAATATGGAAAAGTAAATGTGAAGGTCACTACAAAAATAGGCTTTCGAAAAGGAGAATATTAGTGAAAACATGGTCATAGAAGAGAAATATAACTATAAAGTTCTAATGGAGAGTGATAGAGAACATGTTCATGAGAAATTTTTGGACCATAAATCCATAAACCAGAGGTGTGAAAAAGGTCATTGATATCATGAAAAATGATGATAATATGACAACTTTTTGGTTTGAAGACCATTTTCCAAGAGTTGAGGAATTATTTCACTCTATAAGAATCTAAACAAGTATAATTACTTGATAAATTTCTATGTCATAAAAAAGATATTATCTTTATGTTATTTCATGAACTATTTGTACTTTATATCTTAGCACATGTTTCATTATATGGTGAAGTAATACATTAATATGTAAAACCTCATCCAAAGATCAACTTAACCAATTTCATAAATGGTTATGTTTTCCAAAATATTATTATCCAATAATTTATAAGTAAGTTTAATAAATTTCCAAAATGAACTTATCAAACAACATGAATTGGCTCTTAATCATCACATACAAAACATGTGAATACCTTCATCATGTATTCTCTTGAAATTTGGTAATAACTTGAATTACTATAAAATAATATTGAAAAAATTCATGGTTCCTATTAATTAATTTAAAAATGTATTTTGGGATATATTATTTAAATACAAAAATGTCTTAAACATCATTAATGATGGAATAAACCACTTTTTTAACAAACCATTAATCGGTTCCATGGTAGTTGGTACAATCTAATTTACTTTATCCAAACCAGCCATATCTTTATTCCAACATCTTCATGTCAGTATCCGGAACATATTAAGGATTATCTTTCCCACAACCATATATTTTCCTATAAGTTGACATTTTCACTGAATCATCTTTCTTGGCAATCGGTACCATTCAATATACAATTTCAAAACATTAACAAAAGCGTACTATAGTATAATCCCCATATATTTCATAAATCTTATAACTGGTACATCATTGATAAAATACTCAAATGAAATAATTCTTGTATCCAAACATAATAACATTAATAATTCCTATTTTTCCATGGCAATGGAATAAGCTTAACCATGATCCATTAGCTCATTCTAAGCTATATTCCCTTGACTGTTAGGGAATTTATTTGCATAGGGCCCCATTTCACTACTGTATAAAAAATGAATAAGAGTATTTTTTTCTTCCCATTTCATTATTTTTATTGTTGACCCTTTAATCCCCACTTAAACGAAACTCCCAACCCTTTAAAGAATTTACCACAGTGATTCATTCCACAATTATCACATGTGGGAAAACACTTCTGTCCCTTCTTCTATTTACCCATATTTTCCTAGTTATCCTATTATTCTTATGCTTCCCTCCAAATCCATAATACTTAGATAACTATTTCTATTTCTTTTTAGCATATGATACTATGTCCTCATATAATGAAAATGTTTTGGATACTAGTTCCCTTTGAAATATTGGATTAAGAGCATAAAAGATATGATCCATCTTACTCTTTGGATCATGTGAATCGGTTAGGCTCACATTACTTATGCTAGAAACCATTTATAAATGAATACATACACTATATTAGATCATATTATTATGAATAATAATTTATAATCCCAAAACTAGTGTCATACTTAATCATAAATTAGAAAATTTTTGCACATATAACCTCATAATTGTAAACATGGTTCCTTTGAGATGTTATTCTATACTTATCCTCAAATCCTATCATAGGATCTTGTTCTATAATCTATGTTTTTCTAAATCTGATTTCCATTGTTTCTACATAACTTCCTTTGATACCAAATATAATGCCCCAATCTCAAAATCATATAGCTGGTGCCTTACTTTATTACATTGGCATGATTTCAAAGAATAAAATCCTGAAGGACTGATCAATTTATTATTTTTGGAAAACCACATTACATACAAGTTACCCATATTACATTGGGAAATATAAAAATAAAACATGATACATAATAACATAAGATGAAAAATATCTTTTAAAGGTTATTCAAATATTTATTCTTCATAACCTTGGGAAAGGAAACAAAACAAGGGTGTTCTCAAATGCTCAGTAAGGTTTAAGTATAGAGAAAGATATCATGAATTAATAATTAATAATCAATATAGAAAGGTAATAACTAAATACAAATTCCATTTAAATAACCAGATAAGGCATAATCAATATGGAAAGGTAAATAACTGAACACACATGCCATTAAATCAAAAAACTAAGAACAAAAATACATCCATAGATGAAGTCCAAGAAAAAGTATCATGGATAAAAATAATAAATATAATTAAATTAAATGCTTAATTATTGTATGTCATGTTTCCCAGGTTCATGATACCTTTACAGTCAAGATCTATCCACAAGACATTTTAAAACATACATTGTAAAAACCCATCTAATTTGGCCAACTACTTTATCTCATGAGACTTCTCATGCATCGAGTGGATTGAATTAAATGGTCCCCAACCCATGTAGTCAATTTCTAAATAATTCCTCATATATTAAATAATCTATTTAATTAATAAATAATTCCCCTTATCAAATATCCATATTGATTAAAGGATACATATTTATCAATTTTTTACCCAATTAATAAAATTAATTTTAAAGTAAACACCATATGTAAAAATGGTATACGGTTTAGGAAATAATCATATCCGTCAAACAAGAATATGTATAATTAAGATAAATTAAATTTCCAATGAAAAATTATTACAATAAAGCTACTATTTCAAGATAATGTTAACAATCGCAAAAGAAAGTGAGGTTTAACAATAAATTTTTAAATCAAATCCCCTTGGATAAAATAATTCAAAATAAAACTAAAAATACAATTAAGAATGTATTATTAATGATATTACATGTTAATTGGGCATTATATACATCGCATAAACTCAAATTGGTGCATAATAACAAATAATTCTTAGTGGAATGTAAGTTGAGACGAAATACATTACCTTGAGTCTGACTTGTCACGTGTGTCTCTATCTTCTTAAATAATAAACTCATGTTAATTATATAATTGTTTGATAACATCTTTCAAGTTTATTATTAATTTTATTTCTCCTATTAATATGTAATATATAATTACTTAATCAATTAAGTAACTCAAAGGTTTTCACCATATTCAGTTTATGTGTCAAAAATGATTTTAGTAGGTAGACTATGGTCAAAAGGGTCATTATGAAAACATATGAAGAAAAATTATCATGAAATAATTATCATATTTATGCATAAATTATACTTTTCAAACAAACCATGTAATATGGTTATGAATAATTAACTAACATTACGATCATAGAGACAGTAGTCCATACGTACGCATGAGTAACATTTCCATTTTTCAATTATCATTATGAAAAGAAGGTTAGTAAAATTTATCTTTCTAGAATTATAATTATATATTAAATAACATATTATTTAATAATATATACTTTTATAGATAATTCTTGTGATGTAAAATAAATCACATCGCTTTGAAGAGGTGGTAGTCCACACATCCTCGAACGACATTATCACTTTTTTAGTGTGTGAAAGGGTAATAAAGAAAATGATATATTATATTAAATGAATGGTTATGAGATGAATATAATAATTATTTCATGTTTATAATATATATTTATTTATAGTGACCCATAATATTTGGTTATAGGAAATGGAATACAGTGTTTATGGAGACGATAGGCCGTACATACGCATGAACGATGCTTCCATTTTATTATCATACTGAAAGAAAAAAAAGTAAATGATATATATGTATAGGTATATTATCATTACAGAACCATATTTATTATATATATATAATATATTTTTATTAAAAAAATTCTCAATACATTCTATGTAAAGCATTAATGAATCACATTGCTTTGAAGAAGCGGTATTCCACACGTCCACAAATGATGTTATCGTATTCCCATGAAATGGAAAGCATGAAGGTATGTGTTATATAATATATATAGAAGTATTAATAAATTATAAATATCATATATTTCATATATAAAATATAAATCCAGAATTATTCCCAACCTTTAATGGTAGTAACGAAAGAACAAATGACCTCGGTTCGCGAGGTGGTAGTCCACTGTACACACAAACGATGATTTAATATCCCATTAAATGGAAGTTTGTGTGAGTGAAGGTTATAAAATTAAAATAAGAACATCTAAGTATATTTAAGCTAATTATTTTATTATATAAGCATGATATAATAATATATTAAGGGGTTTATGGAATAAATAAAACCAAAGTGCTCATTGAAAAAGGTTACCTCTTCTCTGGGTAACTCCTTTTGGTTTATACCAAAAGACTCCCTTGATTTTATTTATAACAAAATTTAAGATTCCAATATTAGGGTATGGATTGTGGGTACCTATTTGGTTTGTTTTTGGATGATATTAATGGCTTGAGAGGTGTTAATAAGTGAGGGGTTTTGTTCCCTTTTAAAGTGGCGGGGGAGTGATATTCTTGTAAATATAAAAAGGTAAACACTATTAGGAGGTATAATTTACATAATTTTCCTCCAATAATAAAAAATATTATAGGAAATATAGTATATGGTATAAATATGGCCATTAAATTGGTTTTTTAAAAGTTTCTAGGTCATTTTCCCCTTTAATATTAAAGTTTAACCACTAAGTAAACTTAGTGTCACCTTAATCGTTGTAATTAATTTTAATTTATTCCACTAATATTTTTGGTTAAAAACTAATATGGACTTAATAATAATTATAAATTATTATAATTATAAATATGGAATCCATTTTTCTAAATTCCAATCACATAAGTGGAAGAAAATAATTTTAAATTAACCTTGTAGATGGAACGGGAAAGCGAGTTTTTAAAGTGAAAATGTTTAAAAGTTCAATATGTTTTATATCCAAATTCATTATAATAATTATTAAAATGAACGAAATCGTATTAATATATGTAAAATTGATATAATAATAATTTAATACTGATTAAAAATATAATTTAATGTTATAAATTATTTATAAGAAAAGTCAGTTTTTAATTAAAATTTTGTATTTTCACTATTCATCAAAAGAATAAAACTTCATAGAAAGACACCAAAAGTTCAACATAAGATAATTATTAAAGTAAAATTTATAAAATAAATTTTATTTTTACATATAAAAATTTATAAAATTTAGTTAAAAATAGGTGCGCTATTAAAAGGCAGAAAACTGACTTTAAAAAAATATAGCTTTTTATAGATAAAATTTGATTTATTCTTATATTATGCCTATAAAACCTATTGGATGAATTTAAAAACATTTTATTAAATAAATAAAATGTAAATTCTATTAAGTTCATTCACTAATAGTGATTAATTTAATTTATTAAGATAAAACACCTTGGTGGGCATAAAATTATTTTCCATAAAAATACATATTTTATATTAAATTGGGTTCTATTTTTATTTATACCACCAAAGAATAATATAAACATATGTAAGTAATTTTTTAACAATTTATTCAATCCTTATCATATATTTCATTACAATGGCTAGTTGATAACTATCATATTAAATAATAATATTAATAATATATTGATGTTTGGTAAATCTTAGTATTGTGTGTAACATAATCTGTTGAATAAGATCAGTATTGTGTGTAACAAAATACAACTTAGTGTTAAGTGTACCAAAAGATAATCTCATTTTAGTGTATAGAATAATCTTAACTTGGTGATGTGTATGAAATCAGCTACCAACAAAATAAAATTTACTCCAAAATGAAAATATTGTAAAGTCATGGGGTGTTACAATCAACGTTTGATGTGAGTTTTGGATACAAAATCATGAAACAAATGATATTACCTATATTATAATACATGAGAAGATTTCAAGGAGAAATTTATGCATAAATATGAATAAGTTAAGACTATACTAGGTTTGTGTAAATTTAAATATGGATCGTGATCTTTCAATGGATCCATTTATCATTTAATTTTCACCCATTTACTCTAGTTTCTTTTAAGATTACAAAATGAAAAGTATAGAGAAAATGCTTCTTTACCTTCTTAGTAAGGTTCTCCAAGTAATAATAATTTTAAATCAAGATTAATATTTTATTATTATGGAGAATAAGTTGAAAGAAAAGGTAAAAAGGCCAAAGGAAAGAGTGAAACCAAAGGCACCTTCGCAACATCTTTCAAAGAAAGAGGTATTAAACAAGAGGTTTTTTATTCTCAAATCATGAAATAAATCCATGGAATTTTAAAATGTAATGAAATTAATTAAATAAGTATGTAATTGCTTCTTCTTTAGGTATATTAATCAAATACATGTAATGTTTCTATTATATTTATTGGTTATTAAATACAATATGTTTATCACATATATGTATTTAAATACAGTAACCAAGTAAGAATAAAAAATATATAAGAAGTAAGGTGTGTTATCCAAGTGGATGAGAAATGGTGGTTCCTAATTTAGCAGTGAGAAAAACACAACTTCTATATTTCCATATAAATGGTTTCAGCTGAACTTTTGTTAAGTATTACCATAATATTTATCTCATGTGTCCTTTGGAAAAAAAGGAGGAATTATTATAATTAAAAAATGAATGTTTTTGTGGTGTTGAATACTCAACTAATAGTTCAATAAAACTTGAATAATTGGAAATACCTAATGAATATAAAATGTAATACTTATATACCCAGTTGTGGAAAGATAATTATTTGTTAAGAAAAACTAAAAGTGGATGTTAAGAATATACCCAGTATGGTTTTTAGACTCAGTATATCTAAACACCTAAGGTATTATTGACATATATACTTATTTAGTTTGGACAAATAAACCTTCAGAAAAAAAGGTAAGGAACAAATCTTTCAGAACTAGTTCAACTATAAAGTGAGAACTACTCCAAGGGTAAGCTAGTGGTCAATATACTTCATTATATTCCATTAATAGTTTATTAAGGAATATTAAAGTGAAGTGTGATATATGCATGGTAAGAAGATATATATTGATTTAAGGATTGCATGATGAATAATACCTTGACCAAGAATTGATTGATCAATATAATGTGGTGTGGTGTAATTCATAATCACACATTACCCTATCCACATGATGATAATGATGTTAATAAGAAGGATCAATGACGTTTCTTACATGTTAACATTGTTAAATAAAATGTAGAATGGAGAAATTCATAAATTTACATTTCCTAATACACATCAGAGTCATGATGTAAGTAAAAAGAGCATCAATATTAAAACTTATGAATTGCAAATACTTACACTATTTTTCAATATTGGAATTACAAATTATAGAGATATCTCATAACAAAATGCCAAATATCATGAAAAATAGTTATCATTTGATTTATAGTATAATGGAAATCCATTATGTCATAAGAACATGTGTTTAGATGAAAAAAGATTATTTAGGATATAAACAAACATTCATCAATAAAAACACAATTCGAATCAAAATTAATTATCCTAATAGTTTGTTAGGATATTATAGAAATACCTATGATAGAAAAGATATAGTCAAGTTATAGACTATATTTCTATAAAATGGCTCACATATCTATTTGAGATAGTGGGATCAATATTAACTTGGGTTTAATCAATGTTGGAAATTAAAATGTAGTTAACATAGAAACAATTTCCACAAATGGTGTGTAAGATAATGTTTCAGAGACACATACTGTGAAGGAGGGATAAAACCATAGTGATGGTTTTATATTCACTGTGGTCAGTGATAGATTATTCATTGAGAACAAAAATTCCTACAAGTAGGAAAGATATATAAATTAACTAAAATTTAAAGGACCAATTAAAATTCAAAAAATGGATTCCATGTATCAAAGTTCAGGGGGCTTATTATTTTGAATATTGTGGTGGGTATTCAAATAATATGATACATGGATAGTAAAAGTATGGTACCAATAAGGATAAATTGGTAATAACAAGTCATTATGCCTAAATCCATTATAAGTTTACTTATCATAGCTAATTTCTATGATAATTTTATTAAGAAATAGATGTCAAGACCACCAATAATGAAAGGTGTCTATATGACACAACTAGAAAGGGATGGTGAAATCAAAGAATTTCAATAAGGGTGAAAGTTACTAAAATAGAATTGAGGATTAAAGTAACAAGATCAAAGAATATTCATTGGTAATGAATATTTTCTATGTGTTTACTATTGGTTAATTAAAGCGCAATTATTTTATTAGTAAAATATGTTTGAAAACATATGGAATACAACTATTGGTATTATAGTTAGTTAATTCTAGAATGAAAGTAGAACTCTCTAAGTTGACTTAAACTAGAAACATAAGTTATAGGGAATAGGATCTAATAAGGTATACATAACAGTTTCTTAGACCTATTCAATCATATATATACAGACAAGGTATTGAGAATAAAAGTTGGAAAATTCAAAAGATAATTTTTACCAATGTCACATGGCATAAATCTCTCTAAAAATACATTCATGGGAAAAAGGAGGAGATTAATGTAGTGATTTTAATTACATATGCTTCTGCGATGGTTCAATCATGTATTCCATGATATGTACAAGAAATGATATTTCGAACATATAATTTATGGTAGGAACATATTAGTTATATCCGAGAGAACTACAAGAAAAGAAGGCATAATGATCCAATTATACTTGAGAGAAAGTAAAAAGGATATATACCTAGTATGTGGAGAGGAAGGGATACTAGTTACAAGGGGAAACAAACTAGTTTTCCTATAGATCAATGAGATCTAATATCTTAGTTAGGATAAGTTAATGAGTAAGGAAAGATTATTCAAGCCAGCGAAAACCTTGTATAAAAATACTGAGTGTGTTGTAGATTCTAAGGTAGCCAAGAAGAAGTGTAAAATATGAAACTATAGGTTACCGTTCTTGGAATCACACCTAGTAAGTAAATAGTTATCATAATGTAAATTATGATACTCTTACTAGCCAATATGAAAAGTTTTAACAGGGTAAAAAAGGAATACACTCAATGTTTAAACCTCTTAAGGAGTTTTACTCGAGGAGATGATGTCACACATAGAAGAATAGCCATGCAGTGGAGATGTGGTAGACCCAACAACTAAAGACATGAATTAGAAAAAACATGATCTTAATCATGTGAGAGCTAACAAGGATAGTTATCTAGTTGGATCTATTGCAAGTGGGAGTATTGTAATAATGGGTTCCCCAAACCCAACTAAATAGTACTTTTTGATTTCCATTTCATTTATACAGTGAGATATGCATGATGTAAACGTACCATTATATTGTAGATATTTACACATCCGCTATTTAAAAGGTAATTTCTCCAAATTATTTTTTGTATCAAAAGGTTATAGAAAATATTAGGCTATAATGAGAACCACAAGATACTATGATATTAATCTTAAATATATGTCCTATGGTCTAGATGAATCATACTGAGTAGAAATAGTAGATAACTGACTATTAGATGCTTGGGGCTCATAATCATTGAGACTTCTTATCATGAAGTTCGCACTTGGTGATCTCTAATAGTTGAGATCATGAGGACATACCCACCAATAGAAACACCACATGTTTTGGGTGTCATTGGTAGTTCCACTAACTTGATATCATCATTAATGTGTTCTATTTGATCGTGTACTTTGATACATGGAAAATACCATGATAATGAAATCTTGGTGAGATAGCTTATGTTGGGTGCGTCACTGGAGGTATGACAATGGTTGAGTGATAAAGATAGAATTTTTAACTTCTGAGTTGAGTAAGTGATATCTCATCCTGGGATGTTTAAGATGGTAGTACCTTCATAAATAGATGTCCATAGAAGTCAAAAGTAAATTTATCTAGATAGATCAACACATAATAAATAATGAAATGACAATGACACAAGTGTGCATACTGCTTTATGAGATATCAAATGACAAAGAGATTATATTATGCAGTGAGTGTTTATAGGATGGTGGTAATTACTATGACTATTACTTATCTCTTAGAGGACTTAATGGGTTTCTAGACTCCACTTTTGGTCTATTAATACTATTCAATACTATTGAGATAAAGGCCAAGTGGGTCATACATTATAGAATATTCAGGAATCCACCATATTCTGGTGAATATGTATATAGGACATTATAGACCCCACCACAGGGCCCGAGAGTGGTCCAAGTTTTATCAATCACTAATAAAAAAAAAAAATTATTTCTTATTTAGTATGTGATAAAATATAAATAATATTGATGACATAGTTAGTTTGTCATAATTATTTATTTATTTCTTATTTAGTGGAAGTTAAATATATAGGGGTTAGGGAACCCGTTACATGTATTTTGAGAATCCACTATATATAAAAAAAGAGAAACCCATTCAAGATACTATTCATTAGTCAAGAATTGAGATCTTATCTCTCTTATTGATTCCTAGAGAGATAAAAACTCCAACCAAGCATTCGATTCAAGAACGCCTTTGTGGATCAAAGGTAGTGGATCATGGCAATCATCGTGATGTAAAATTGATTGTCAAAGCTCTACGCTAGCACATAGAATTCCACGAATGACATGTGTGTGGAATCTTGAAGCGTTTTTGGATGATCTAGAGGGGTTTAGATTTGGATCCTTTGAGAAATGACCACTAGAAATGAGCTACAGTCGAGCACGCTTCTAATCAGACGAGGCCTTCGTTCTATTTTATTTTTTGTGCTTTGAACAATCCACACGAGATCCTCAGACCATACCAAGGCTTAGATTGATTGGGATGACAAATTCCATCTATCTGTTTATATTTTTTTAATTCCCTAACCCACCAGCTTCTACTGCGCACCCTGGTGATAAAAAATGGCATCATAGGGAGCATGTCTATTTTATGAGTCAAGACAAAATTTTTTTTATTTAAAGTTAAGAATATGGTATTAAATTTGTCCCAACGTATTAGATCACGCATTTATTCGATTTTGAATGGACTATTTATGGACATCCAAAAAAATATGGTTTTTTTGTGATTTTTTTGGTTATTAAAAATATTAAGAACATATATTAAGTATGTGTTAAATCAGGGCCGGCCCTGGGGCAAGCCCCAAGAGCCCCTGGGCTAGGGTAACGCTCAAGTAAGGAAAACATTTACAAAGACAAGGCATCAATTTGAACTTTTTTACTGTAGCTTTCAATGTATTTAGGGAAAATTTTCTGATATTGATCTGGGGAAACTGAATTTTCCAGGCAGTTCCTGTGTTAAATTATACTTGAATCAGAAAAAAATAATAATTTCGACAATCTGTTTTATTCTGGGTGGTTACCAGATCGAATCCCTCCACCCGGTGACCCCATTTGTTCCACTGATGTGGAATAATGTTGTAAAATATTTTTTTTAAATTTTAAACAATTTATTATCCGAATTGTATACTGCTAAAAATCATTGGTGGGTGTGAAATTGTGTAAAAAAACAAAGGTAATAAACTTTTGTTTCCTAAAGGCTAGTGGGTGGCTATTTATCTGTGGCTGCAATGACCAATATTCCCCTAGAAGATAGTTCTTTTTTTTCAAAAAGGGTAGGGGGCCCATAATGTATCCTTCCATCAGGCCACTATAGCGGATAACCTCATACTATCTGGCCACACCCCTCCATCTTGATGGTTGTATGCTACGGGAGCCGCTGCCTCCAGCCAGATCCAATGCCTTTTTAGCCACTCGTGTTGTCCCGCCTCCTCCCTCGGCCAGATCCAGTGACTTGGCTGGCCCCTACCTCCACCTGGATACGTTGGGCTGCTACTGCTTGAGCTGATCCCTATTGGCCTCATCCCTGATCCTCCGCATTATGCATAGCTGGACAGATCTGGCTAGCCACTGCCACATCACCCCTTGTCACACCGGCATCCGTAGTCATGGCCTCCACCACTAGGCAGGCTGAACCCCTCGACCTCCGTTTCACTGCAGTTCCCCTTCCAGTTCTCCTTTTAGCATGGAACCACTTCTACCATCACTCTCCACTACATAACATGCCCACGACCGCCTCCCACTAGTGTTCCATCCTCCTGCCAAATAGAGGTAACCCCTGTCAGGTTCTGTTAAACCCCATTCGCCCGGCCGTGGGTGGGTCTCCGTGGGTCAGGGAAGGTCCTCCAAACCCAGAATGGATCCAGGTGGGCCATCCCAGCACAAAATATCCTTGCACAGGGTTTACATGGCCCAAAACGGGCCCATGTAGGGTCATCCTGACCCACTACGGGCCTGAGTTATTTTATATAATCAAAATTAATTATGTTAATTAATTTAATTTCATTATTAAATTAAATTAATTAAAATTTATTTTTTGGCTTAAAAATATAATAATTTAGAACCTGAGAAAAATTAATTTAATTTAGGAAATAAATTAAATAAATTAATTTAATTTTTGTAATTGAAATTAAATAAATATCGGGACCGAATAATAGTTTTGAATTTATATAATTTATTAAATTTATTTAAAATCCTTTATACTTTAAATTTACTACAATTTAATTTTATTACAATGACTGATCTTGATCACTGATCAGCCTTGTGTAAGTTTGGTTTATTTATTTAATTATTTATTACCTGCATGTGTTTTTTGTAATAAGTAGTTAATTATATGATGGTTTGCACATCGTCTTTTAATTCAATATATACAAGGTCCTGCACATCCACTGTATTTGTTTTATTTTGAAATCTCCAGACCCCATCACCTACATGCGAGTATACTTGTATTATTTGATCATGACAATGCAATATGTGGACTACGCCACTTTGAGGTGAAATCCAAGCGATAAATGGACACATTAGATTGGGACGTGCTGCATCATGAGTGAAGATATGACTCATGCATGATTCCCCTATGTCATGGTTGATCCATTAAGATTAAATGGATCAACCAATATTAGATGTCCAAGACCAGTTAGGTATTTTAATTTCTTTTATGAATTTGTTTATTAAATTATTCATTTCCATGACAATGAGAAACACATAAAATAATAAATAGTAAAATTAACAAAGATTCAATGAATATTTTTTCTATTAATGTTTAGTTGTTATCACGACAACATAGAATGAAAATATCAATATAAAAGGATTACATTCATTGAAAAATATTAAAAATACCATAATAAAAATATTACATTGCAAAACACCTTGCATAATTTTAATTTGGATAAAACTAGGAGTTTAGGGTGCTCATCAACCAAATTTTAGGGTGCCTCCTACTAATGGGGAGAAATTAAGCGAGTGATGGGTTGACTTTACTATAGTTAGAAGAAAATAAGTATCCAAATATAGCTTGTTTCATCTTTAAAGGAAAGTATTGAGTAAATCAATTTTTTGATTTTAGAAGCTGGGACTTCACTCAACAGATTAAGGAGCTATGAGTTAATGTGGTTGGCCATTCAAATACCTACCTTGACCTATCCATGTAGTGGTGTAGAAAAATATTGTAGACTATGTAGATAGGTTTTTAGGATCCTTTCCACTAGAATAATCAAGTGATCGAGTATCCTGATTCTAGTATAGAGGGTTTCTAGAGTTTGATAAAATAGTAGGAGACATTTAATGATTTAATTAATTAATAAATAATGTCTAAATTGGTAATCAAGATAAAACTACAAATCAGTTAGATTTTTTTAGAAAATGTAAAGTAATACCACAAGATATATGTTGAGTCAATAAGGTTTTCCTTATGACTATTCCATTCCTTCATGTTTTCAAAATAACAAACACGTTATCTTAAAGAAAATCTCATTTTACCCATTGTTTCATTTTCTTATGGAAAATTTCCTTCCCCAAGGAAATTTATCCTTACAATGTTTTCATTGTTCAATCACATTTTTTTCCAAGTGTGAAATTAATATTGTTACTAAAAACCTTAGAATCATATAATACTTAGATATGAAGAATTCTGTTTATTACATAGAACTTCTATGAGTTCGACTCCGAGATTCTACGAGTTCGACTCTGAACTTCTATGAGTTCGAATCCGAACATCTAACTAGTTCGACTCCAAACTTCTATGAGTTCGACTCCGAAATTCTATGAGTTCGACTCCGAACATCTATGATTTTGACTCCGAATTTCTACTAGTTCGACTCCGAACTTCTATGAGTTTGACTCCGAACTCTTTTTAAGTTCAGGTTCTGAATTCATGCGAATCCAAACTCCGAATTTCCTTGAAATTCAGACTCCAAAATTCTATAGAATTAAGGTTATGAATTTATACAAAACAGAATCTGAATATCTCTTTATTATAGACTCCAAATTCTATTTTTTAGTTAGACTACAAACTTTCATACTTTTCTTGCATTCCGAACTTTTATTTACTTTCATTCCGAACTTAAGTTTTTCTTATTCTTACACCTGTTCTAATATAAAATGATGTCATGCCTTCAGTTATCATCTAACCGTTGGTTGAGTGACATGTGTACATGTCCCTCCGAAATTCAAGGAGAAATTTGACCGTTGGAGGAGGGAGCCTACTGTTGGAGCTTCGCCTATAAATAGGAGCTCATTTGAAAAGAAGTAAGAATACTAGACAACATCTTTGACATTGGTGCTTACATGCTGTTGAAGTGATTTCTAGAGAGAGAGGCTCTTATCAACTCACATGTATTCATGCAGAAAGTTCGAACAGCTTGTTCAAACTTTCCCTTGTGCAGAATTGCTTTGTGCGACTCCGATTATTGCTGATTACAATCGAGGGCTTTCGGGGATAGGAAGGCAGAGGTGCCGACTACCTGATAGTTGAGGACTTGTGGGGATAGCAAGACAGATACTGATCTTCAGATTGAGGTCTTACCCTGGTGTGGGTAAGACAAACTCTCTTGAAAGTATAAATCAATGGACCTCTTATCTAGGGTTTTTGGATACCCTTCTCTTTGGGTTAAAAGAGTTATTGTTTGTTACTTGTAGTTTTACTACTTTGGTTTTCCACTGAATTTTGTATTTTTAAGGAAATTATAACTTTCTTATACTTCCTTACTTGTACTCTATTTTAGTTAGATTCTACACGCTTAAAGGTAGAATCTTAGTTGGTGTAAACTTTTGTTAAGTTTCATTTATAGAATAACTTTTCCAGATTCAAGAAAGTCTTTAGAACTTTGACGTGTTGTAAATTTTGGTTATGAAAAATTTCCTTAGGGATTTTTTTAAAGTACAATTCACCCCCTCTTGTATTTGAGCATCTCATTATTAATTAGATCCTATGTTTGGTATAAGAGAGTATATCATTCTCAGACATACCATCCTAACAAATGGTATCAGAGTGAGGTTCCATCTGAATTAATGTCACGATTAGATTCAGAAGAATTTTTTTCCCATAACATTCAGATTCATATTTCCGGATTCATACTTTTCATATTTTTTTTTCGGAATCATAATTCAGATTTAATTTTTGCTTAGAGATACAATTTTTCTTTCTTAGAAGATTTTATCTTGTTTACAGACTTATACATATAACAAGTTTGTGTTCCATAGTTTTTCTTAAGGATGACAGGTTTATATGTTGGTTCTATCAACAACCTAAATCCTACTAGACCACCAATTTTTGATTGTAATGATTATGAGTATTGGAGAGATTGAATGAAGACATTCATTATCAATACTGGGGTAGATAACTTTGTCATGCTTACCAGAGGATATAAAATTCCTGATAAAGAAGTAAGAACCTTTACAAATCAAGAAAAGAATTAATACCAACTCAACTATAAGGTACACAACACTTTACTTTGTTCAAGGACTAGGAACATATATAGCCAAATTTCTTCTTGTGAAACAAATAACTATATATGGAAGAAACTTGAAGTTACACATTTTGGCACATCTAAAGTGATTGAGACTAGGAGAACCATGCTCAGAGCTGAGTATCATTGTTTTTTTCCCTATGGTGAACCCATATGTAAGGTGAAACAGAGATTCATGACTATTGTGAATATCTTATAATCAATCAGAGAGAAAAGTCTATATTATGAAGCCCTTGTTGACAAGATCATAGATATTATTCCCAATGACTGGGAATCAAAGAGAAATGATATCAATGAAAACAGAAAGGTTACTCAAATTTATCTTGATGAACTGTTTGAAACACTTCTTCAACATGAGACTAAAATGAAGAGAGATGCTGACCACATAAAGAACAAGAATGGGAATGGTAGTGTTGTTTTTACAATAACTTCAAATCACATGAAAGCTAATACTCCCAAGAGAGTTACTAGATCCAGATCTAAGAATGTTGTTATCCTTTCCGAATCTAGTGGAAGTGAATCCTCAGATAATGAATTAGAAAATCTTGCTTGAAGGATGAACAAGATAGCTGGACAGAGGAACTTTCAATCTAAATACAAGAAGAAGGAAGGGAAATAAAAGAAATATTATGAAGTTATATGATATTAATGTAAGAGAGCTGGACACATAAGACCTGACAGCCCTATGATTAATAGAAAAGAAAGAAAGGAAAGGAATTATGAGAAAAACAGAAAGAAGTATTACAAGTCCAAATCTAAGAAAGTGTTGAAATCCAATGACACATGGAGTGCCAGTGGTGGAGACACTTCATATGAATCTTCATATTTTGAATCTTATGGAAAGAAGAATCTTGGTCTTTTAGCCAGGATACCTATTGGTAATCATTTCTCGATGGCCAAGGTACACAATACTGAATCAATGACCAATGTTTCTTTGAATTCTAATGATAGTAAATATTAAAACTCTTTGGATGAATAATCCTCTTCTGATGAAGATAATACTTTACCTACCTATGAAGAAGTTCCTAGGTTTGCCAAAATTCTTGAGAATGAGAATTCAAAACTCATGAAAAAACATGATAAGGAAAATTATAGGAATGTTATTCTTAAAAAGGAAATATCATATCTTTCTAAAGATCTTAATAAGAAAAATTATGATTTTGAAAGTATTTAAAAAAATCTTGAGGAAGTAAGTTCTGAGAAGAATAAACTTTATAAAGACATTGAAAATGTAATTTCTAAGAAAAATGTTTTTGAGCCTAACTCTATCTCAAAATCAGAAGTTTTTGAAGACCATAACTTAGTTATAAAACTAAAATCGGAAATATTTTCTTTGAGGAAGTGTTTTTCCAACTTTAACCTAAGTAAAGAAAATTTTTATAAAATGTTTTCACAAATCCGACCTCGAAGGAATACTTCTGGTTTTGGTTAAAGAAGTTCTAAACCTATTTTTAGCAACAATTACTTTGTTCCTCAAAGTGCCACATTATGTACTAAATGTCCGTGTGGTGGTCACTGGAAAAAGAATTGTTCCTTAAACAAAACCCAATCTTTAGGATTTCATAAGGCTTATTTTTCTAAGAAGATGTGGGTACCCAAAGTTTTTCTTTCTAAAATTTCTGGATCCAAGAAAGTCTGGATTCCAAAAACTAAACTTTTTTTTCTTATCTTCAGGAAAATACGAAAATTACCAAAAACAATACTTGTTATATGGATAGTGGATGTTCTCGGCATATGAATGGTAACAAAAACTATTTCGAAAATATTATCAACACAAAAGGAGGAAAAGTAGATTTTGGAGATAATGCTCAGGGAGAAATTATTGGTATATGTAACAGTGTTATTCTTAGAAAGTCTTTGATTTAAAATGTTTTATTTGTTAATGGTCTTAAGCACAACCTCATTATCATAATTCAGTTATGTGATGAAGGTTACCTTGTGAATTTTAGGAATGATAAATTCATAGTACACAATTCCAAGGAAGAATTTATTTTCTCTGCCAATAGGCAAGAGAATGTATACACTTTGAACTTAGAAGACCTTTGGAGCCAAGACTTACCTTTCCTTAGTGAAATGGAAGATCATTCATGGTTGTGGCATAGAAGGTTAGGACAATGTAACCATAGGAACTTATGCAAACTCTCTAAGAATGTTTTAGTTAAGGATCTACCAAAGCTTAGATTTTATTATTCAAAAGATTTTGATCCTTGTCAATATGGAAAGAAACATAAATCAAGTTTTAAATCAGTCGGTGAAGTCTTACCTACTGATGCATTACAGCTAGTGCATATGGATCTTTTTGGTCCAACACAAACTGTAAGCATTGGGGGAAAGTATTATGTATTTGACTTAGTTGATGATCACACTAGATTTACATGGGTCTATTTTCTAGAAAAGAAGTCTGAAGCTTTTTCTTATTTAAAAAGTATAGAGCCCAAGTGAAAAATGAGAAAATACTTCCATTGAAAACTATTCATAGTGATCATGGAGGAAAATTTAAAAATTCTGATTTTGAATCTTTTTTTAGTAAAAAAGGTATTACTCACAAATTTTTAGCACCAAGAACACCTTAACAGAATGTTGTTGTTGAAAGAAGAAATAGAATTCTTCAAGAGATAACTAGAACCATGTTGAGTGAGTATTCTATTGCCAAACATTTTTGGGCTGAAGTTGTAAGTACTGCTTGTTATAATATAAATCGTGTTTTGATTAGACCCTTTCTTAATAAAACTCCTTCTGAGTTATGGAATCGTAGAAAACCTAGAATTTCCTACTTTAAGGTTTTTAGATGCAAATTATTCATTCTAAATACTAAATATAATTAACAAAAATTTGCACCAAAATCTGATGAAGGAATTTTCTTAGACTACTCCACAACTTCTAAGGCTTATAGAGTTTTTAACAAAAACACTTGCACTGTTGAAGAGACAGTACATGTAAAATTTGATGAAACTGCTCCTTTTATTTTGAAACAACCCCAACCTACATCCTCAGATGTGTTTTAAAAAACTTATTATTAACCTATGATAGAAAATCCTTTTGATAAGGAAAATGTTCAAGAATATGCTTTTGAAACATTTACCCCAGAAGATTTCCTACCATATGTTGATGAACAAGTTTTACAAAACCCAAATCAGTCGTTTCTAAAGAATAATCTCAGTGATAGTATCATTGGTGATGTGAATCAACCTGTAAGGACTAGAAGTTTCTTACGAAATGAAATAGAACATCTAGCATTCCTTTCCCAATTATAACCAAAAACCACTCTCAAAAAGGAAGAAGGAAAAATCTAAAGGAGAGAAGGAAAAATATTCATAAGTAAAATTGGTATCCCTAAGTATGAGGGAGTTAATCTAAGGGGGATTTTTTCATTATAAGAAATTTTTGTACTCAAGACAAATCCAATTCCAGAAAATTCAGAATACAACCCTTAGAGTTCCAAAGCCTAAGGGGGAGTTAGTTGTATTCATCTTTGTCCATATGAAAAGGGAGATAAGTTTTAATTTTTCTAAGTCCTTTTATTCTTTTTCATAAGGATGTTTGTGCTTTCCAAAAATGGGGAGATTGTTGATTCAATAAGGTTTTCCTTATGAATTTTCCATTCCTTCATGTATTTAAAATCACAAACACCTTATCTTAAGGCAAATCTCATTTTACCCCTTGTTTCATTTTCTTAAGGAAAATTTCCTTCCCCAAGGAAATTTATCCTTACATTGTTTTCATTGTTCAATCACATTTTTTACAAGTGTGAAATTTAGATTGTAACTAAAAACATTGGAATCATATTATAATTAGATATGAAGCATTCTGTTTATGACTCCAAACTTCTATGAGTTCGACCCCGAACTTCTATGAGTTTGACTCCGAACATCTATGAGTTTGACTCTGAAATTCTATGAGTTGGCTCCGAAATTCTAACTAGTTTGACTCCGAACTTCTACTAGTTCGACTCTGAACTTCTATGAGTTCGAATCCGAACTCTTTTTGTTCAGGTTTTGAATTCTTGTGAATCCAGACTCCGAATTTCCTTGAAATTCAGACTATAGAATTCTGTAGAATTCAGGTTCTGAATTACTACAAAACATAATCTGAATATCTCTTTATTATAGACTCTGAATTCTATTTTTTAGTTAGACTAAAAACTTTCATACTTTTCTTACATTCCGAACATTTATTTACTTTCATTCCGAACTTCAATTTTACTTATTCTTACACTTGTTCTAATATAAAACGATGTCATGCCTTTATTTATCAACTAACCATTGGTTGAGTGACACATGTACAGGTCCCTTCAAAATTCAATGAGAAATTTGACCGTTGGAGGAGGGATACGACCGTTTGAGCTTCGCCAATAAATAGGATCTCATTTGAAAAGAAGAAAGAATACTAGAAAACATCTTTGACATTGGTGCTTAAATGATGTTGAAGTGATTTCTAGAGAGAGAGGCTCTTATTAACTCTCAAATATTTGTGCAGAAAGTTTGAACATCTTGTTCAAACTTTTCCTTGTGCAGACTTGCTTCGTGCGACTCCGATTGTTGCTGATTACAATCGAGGGCTTCCGGGAATAGGAAGACAAAGGTGCCGACTACCTGATAGTTGAGGGCTTGCGGGGATAGCAAGACCGATACCGATCTTCAAATTTAGGGCTTACCCTAGTGTGGGTAAGACAGACTTTCTTGAAAGTATAAATCAATGGACCTCTTATCCAGGGTTGTTGGATACCCTTATCTTTGGGTTAAAAGAGTTTTTGTTTGTTACTTGTAGTTTTACTACTTTGTTTTTCCGCTGTATTTTGTATTGTTAAGGAAAGTATAAATTTCTTATAATTCCTTACTTGTACTCTATTTTAGTTAGATTCTAGATGCTTTAAGGTAGAATCTTAGTTGTGTAAAATTTTGTTATGTTTCATTTCCGGAATCACATTTCCAGAATCGATAAAGTCTTTATAACTTTGAGGTGTTGTAAATTTTGGTTATGCAAAATTTCCTTAGGGATTTTTTTGAAGTAAAATTCACCCCATCTTGTATTTGAGAATCTAATTCTTAATTCGATCCTACATTTGGCATAACAGAGTATATTATACTCAGACATACCATCCTAACAATATACTGTGATATGTAATGGATAGTGATAATATACAAACTGGCATAATTTTCCAAAGAGTAGTATAGTTTCTTTTTAATGTACCACAACATCAGGAATTCAAGATACTTATGTCTCCAATACCTTTTAATCCACATTAGGAAGTGGGGATAAGAAAAATGATTATAAGAGACTCATGTATCATGCGTATGATAGTTTTTTTATAATTCTATCATAAACATCTGATCTGATTTTTGGATACAACATCAGGACATGGATGATATTAAATATACTCTCATCTTGGAAAAGCTTGTGAGTAGAAATAGAAGTGTAGATATGAATAAGTGATGATTACAATAGATTTATATAAATTGAAAGATAGATCATGATATTTACATAGATCCCTTTATCATATCATTTTCACCAATTTACATAAGTTTAGTTTAATATTACAGAATGAAAAGTATGGATAAAATTCTTTGTTACCCTCTAGTTAAGGTTCTCCGAGTAATAATAACATTAAAGAAATATTCATCATTAGATATTATGGAAAACAAGGTGAAAGTCAAAGAAAAAGGCCAATGGAAAGAGCAATGTCAAAGAAACCTTCATAACATCCTTCAATGAAATAGGTATTAAACATAAGGTAATTTGATTCTCATGTCATGAAATAAATCCATGGATGTTTAACATGAAATGAACCGAATTAAAGAAGCAATCAATTGTTCTTCAGGTATATTCATTAAATATAAGTAATGTTTATATTATATTTATTAGGTATTAAATACAATGTGTTCATGACATATATGTATTTAAATAGAGTAACCAAGTTTTAAAGGAAACATTACAAGAAGTAAGGTGTGTTCTCCATGTGTATGAGAAAGGGTGGTTCCTTAGTCAGTAGTGTGAAGTACACAACTTATATATTTCCATGTAAATGGTTCTAGGTGAAATTTTGTTAAGTAGTAGAATTTTTTTTATCTCACGTGTCCTTTGGAAATAAGGATAAATCATTCTAGTTTAGTAATGAATGTATTTTGTGGTGTTTAATACTCAAATAATAGTTCAGTAATGCTTGAATCATTGGATATGCCTATTGAATATAAAATGTAAGACTTATATAACCAACTATGGTATGCCAATTATTTGGAAAGAGAACATAAAATTGGACATCATGGATATACCCAATATGGTATTTAGACTTATTAGATCTATAAAACTTAGGTATTATTGATGTATATACTTATTTAATTTGGAAAAAGATACCTTTATAAATAAAGGTAAGACATAGAGCCTTCATAACTAGTTCAGCTAAAGAGCACAAACTATTCCAAGGGTAAGATAATGGTAAATATAATTAATTAGTTTCATTTAAGGGTTTATTAATGAATATTAAAGTGAAGTATGATATATTTATGGTAAGAAGATATAATTTTCTTTGGTATGGTATTCTGACGAATACCTTTACCAATCATTCATTAATCAATATAATGTAGTGTAGAGTAATTTCTAAATGGACATTACCGTATCCATATCACGATAATGTAGTCTTACATGTTAAAATTGATCAATACAGTGTAGCATAGAGAAATTATTAAATGAAAACTTCCTAATATACATCAGAGCCATGATGTAAGTTAAAGGATAATCGATGTTTAAACTTATGCATTTGAAATACTTCCATTATTTTTCAAAACCTACATTAAAAATAACAAAAATATCCCATAACAAATGCCAACTATCATGATAAATATATATCATTTGAGTTATAGTATGATGGAAATCCATTATGTTATAAGAATCTGTGTTTAGATTCAAAGATTTTGTTGAGGATATAAACAAAATTACATCAAGAAAAACCCAATGTGCATTTAAGGTAACTATCCTAAAATTTTACTATGATATTATATAAATCCCTATGATATAAAAGATATAGTCAAGTTATAGAATATATTTTTATAAAAGGGTGCACATATCTAGTTGAGATAGTGAGAGAAATATTTACTTGGGTTTAATCAATGGAGGAGATGCACAAGTAGTTTACATAAGAATGATTTCTACAAGAGGTGTGGAAGATAATGTTCTGAAAACACATACTGCAAGGAAGGGATAAAACCATGGTGATGGTTTTATATTCACCAAGATTGGTAATAAATTACCCATTGAGAACAATAATTCCTATAAGTAGGCATTATATCACAATTAACAAAAATTGACAAGACCAATTAAAATTCAAAAATGAATTCCATGTATCAATGTATAGGGGGATTATTATTTTGAATATTGTGGTGGGTATCCATGTATGATGATAAATTTATAGTACAACCATGGCACCAATAAGGCTTGATTGATAATACCAAGTCGTTATTCCCAAATCCTTAAGAATTTTACATGTAATATTTAATTTCTATTATCATTTTATTGATCATTAGATTTCAAGAACACCAATTGTGGAAAGTGTCTATATGAAAAAACTAGAAAGGAATTGTGACATCAGATAATGTGAATAAGGGTGAATGTTACTGATGTCTAGTTTTGGATTAAAGAAACAAAATAATAGAATATTCATTTGGAATGGATCTTTTCTATGTGTCAACCAGAGGTTAATTAGAGCACCATTTTTTTCCAAGTAAAATATGTTCGATAAAATATAGAAAATAAATATTGGTTTTATTGTTAGTTAATATTAAAATGAAAGTAAAACTCTATATATTGACTTAAATTTGTAACCTAAGTTCTAGGGAACAAGATTTAATGAGGTAGATCTAACGGTTGTTTATATCTCTGGTTAATCATATATATATTGACAAGGCATTGAAAAATATATGCAGAACAATTCTAAAGGGAATTTTTTCCAATTTTACAAGGCTTAAATCTCTCCAAGAATACATGAATGGGAATAAGAAGAGATTAATGCGGTGAGTTGAATTCCATATACTTCTTCGATGGATCAATCATGTATGACTTGATATATAAAAGAAATGGTATTTCCAAAAGATACTTTATGGTATAAAAATAACAGTTATATCTAGTGGAACTGCAAGGGAAGTAGTAAGAACTATCCAAATATACTTTAGAGAAAGTAAAAAGGACATACACCCAATATATCGAGAGGAAGGGATACTAGTTACAAGGGGGCACAAACTAGTTTTCCTATAGATCAATGAAATATAATATCACAGTTAGGCTAAGGTAATGAGAAAGAAAAGTTCATTAAAGCCAGTGGAAGCCATTCATATAAATACTGAGAGTGTTTCATCTTCTAAGGCATCCAAGAAGTAGTGTAAAATTTGAAACTATGTGTTCTAGTTCTTGGAATCACACATAATAAGTAAATGATTATCATAATATAAATTATTATACTATTAATATCCAAGATGTCAAGTTTTGATAGTTGATAAAAATAAATACACTTAGTATTTACATATCTTAAGGAGTTTTACTCAAGGAGATACAGTCACACATAGTAGAATATATACAGAATGGAGACGTGGTATACCTAGAAACTATATCCATGAATTAGAAGAATCATATTCTTACTCATGTAATACCTAACAAGGATGGTTGGCTAGTTGTATCTAGTGAAAGTGGGAGTGTTGTAATAGTGGGTGCCCTAGGCCCAACTAAACAGTAATTTTCAATTTTCATTTCATGCATACAGTAAGATATGCATGATGTACACTTACCACTATAGTTTATATATTTCTACATCTACTATTTAAATGGTAATATCCATATATTGTTTTATGCATAAAAAGGTTATAGTAGATCCTAGGCTATAATGAGAACCTCAAGATGCTATGAAATTAATCTTATATATATACATATACTACGGTCTAGATGAATCATAATAACTAGACATAGTAGATGTATGAATATCAGGTGTTGGGGGATCATAATTATTGAGACTTATTCTCATGAAGTTTTCTATGGGTGATCTCTATTAGTTGAGATCATGAGTATAGACCCACCAATAAGAACACCACATGTTGTAAGAATGGTATAGAGTAAGAGGTTTCCAACCTCTGATACCAATTGTAGGATCGAAATATAATATGAGATGCTCAATATACAAGAGGGGGGGTGAATTGTATACTTTAAAAATTCCTTTGGAACCTTTAAAGTTAGTTATGAATAACTAGAGTTTCCTTAAGAAAAGGAAAGGACTAAGTTTAACAAAGTTAAACTAAGTTGATTCAGAACACCTCTAACACCGAACTAAACTTGGAAAGAGATTCCAAAAGTAGGTTCCGGAAATATGGTTCCGGAAATTGAAACTTAACAAAAGTTACAATATAAGATTCTACCTTAAAGCGTATAGAATCTAAACTAATCAGAGTAAGGAAGTATAAGAAAGTTATACTTTCCTTAAGATACAAATTGCAGCGGAACAAAACAAGTAGTAAAACTACTAGTAACAAGATAATAGTCCTTTAACCCAAAGAGATGGGTATCCAACAACCTTGGATAAAGGTCCCTTGATTTATACTTTCAAGCAAGTCTGTCTTACCCACACCAGGGTAAGCCCTCGATACGAAGATCGGAGTCTCTGTCTTGCTATCCCCGCAAGCCCTCAACTTCAAGGTAGTTGGCAACCTCTGTCTTCCTCAGCAAGGAAGTCCTCGATCTTTAAGGTAGTCGGCAACCTCTGTCTTTCTCAGCAAGAAAGCCCTCGATCTTTAAGGTAGTCGGCACCTCTGTCTTCCTATCCCCGGAAGCCCTCGAATGTAATCACCAACATTCGGAGTCGCACGAAGCTTTGAGAGTTTATAATAGACTCTCTCTCTAGAAATCACTTCAACAGCATGTATGCACAAAGTCCAAATTGTTCATCCATCCGTTGTGAGCTTTTTCAAATGAGCTCCTATTTATAGGTAAGGTCGGCTCCTTCTCCAACGGTCATATTTTCCTTAAAGTTCGGAGGGACCTGTACACGTGTCACTTAGACAACGGTTAGTTTAAAACAAAATGGAAGACATCGTTTTATAACAAGGTAAGTATAACAGAATGTACGACATCGTTTTAAACTCTAACAAAAAGGTTCGGAATAGAAATTTCGGAGTGAGAGTTCGGAGTGAATGAATTCAGAGTGTATAAAACAATGATAATCAGATTCTGTTTAATAGGTGAATTCGGAATGAGGATTCGGAATAGTAATTCGTCATCAGAAATCATAATGAGAATTCGTCATTAGAATTCGTAATGAGAATTCATCATCAGAATTCGTAATGAGAAATCGTCATCAGAATTCGTAATGAGAATTCGGAATGAGATTTCTTCATTAGAATTCGTAATGAGAATTCTTCATTGGAATTCGTAATGAGAATTCTTCTTCAGAATTCGTAATGAGAATTCGGAATGGGATTTCTTCATTAGAATTCGTAATGAGAATTCTTCATTGGAATTCGTAATGAGAATTCTTCTTCAGAATTCGTAATGAGAATTCGGAATGGGATTTCTTCATTAGAATTCGTAATGAGAATTCTTCTTCAGAATTCGTATCCTGAATCTGGAATAGAACAAAGTCAGAATTCATATCCGGAATTCGGAATGAAATTTCCTTATAGTTCTTGTCCAGAATCGAATCCTAAAAACAGAATGCTTTTATATCAATGATTTTATGACTCCGAGAAAGTGAATCCGAAACTCATACTTAAGAAAAAATATTAATGAAAATATGATAAGGATAAATTTTTCTTATAAAAGCGTTTTTCCTTAAGAAAACATTTTTCCTTATAAAAGCAATTTTCCTTAAGAAAGCATTTTTCCTTACAAAAGCGATTTTCCTTAAAGATAAGGTGTTTGTGATTTTCAAAACAAGAAGGAATGGAAAAGTCATAAGGAAAACCTTATTGACTCAACAATCTCCCCCTTTTTGGAAAGCACAAACATCCTTACAAAAAAGCTATTCTAAGAAGAAAGAAACATATTAAAGCTTATCTCCCTTGGTTTAAGAATATAGATGAATACGACTAACTCCCCCTTAGGCTTTGAGTCTCTAAGGATCGTATTCATATTTCCGGAGTGATGTTTCTTTAAGAAAAACTCCCCCTTAAACAAACTATTATTAGAGTTCTATCTCCTTGGGTATTTTTCTTTCTCCCCCTTTGATAAGCACTTATTAGATTTCCTCTTTTTCTTAAGGATCTTTTCCTTCTCCCCCTTTGTGATTTTCAAAAAGAATTGGAGGGAATGGAAAAAAATAACAAAGTACCTGAAAAGATTAGTAACGACAGCAATAGAAACAACAAGCACAATTTTCATTATATTTGAAATGTCAGCAACAAAAACAGATTACAACAAAAAGATCGGATTGGTCATTTCGGATCTTTCTCCTTCGACATGAGCCCCTTGAGAATTGTCTTGATCTTCTTGAGATCCTTATGATCTTTCTCTGCTTGCTTTTCTAAGGCAACTATTCTTGCTGACTGAGCTTGAATGATTTCTTCCTGAGCCTTCAACTTTTCTTCCTGAGCTTCCATTTTCTCTTCCTGAGACTTTATCCTTTCTAGAAAATTGATCCGATGATCCCTTTCAAATTTCCAACTTTGATTAACAGAGTTGAGCTTTCCATTCAGATCTCTTACTTCCTGACTCCGAATGTTCTTTTCCTCTGTCAATTTCTCATCAAATGATGCAGACATCTCATGAAACTTCTTGTCCTTGGTTTGAAATGCATCCTTAACATTCTCCTGAAACTCATCCAGCAACCTCATCTCTTCCACATTCTTCTTCGACCAGCTAGTCATCCTTTTGCACGATCTTTTATGGGCTTCGTAACCAATAAAGAATTTTTTTGAACTGGTCTTCTATCTCAACACATTTATCCATAACCATGGATACAGAGTCGGATTTCTGATTCATTGTATGTTGGAGCATCTGGCACCGAGAGTCAATACTGGAGAAGGTCGGAATTGTTCCCACCAACTTCTTCAAGGATTGTACAACAAAATCGTGCCCCAACGATGATGACTCCGAATCAGAAATCTTGCTAGGAGAATTTTCTTCCTCAATAAGCTCCAACTTCCTCTTAGAAGAGCTACCAGCTTCCTTCCTCAAACTTTTTCCTGAACTTGGGGTATCAGCAAGAATTTGCTTTCCCTTTTGTTTTTCCGGAATTGAAACCTGTTCCGGAGATCTGTTCTCACTATCGGAGACTTGAACAATTTTATCTTCCTCATCAGCAACTTCTTGAACAATGGCTTCCACATTTCCCATCTGAGAAGCATCAAGTAAAATATGTTCTTGACAAGTAACTTCTTCTTCTCCCTTTTCTTCTTCCATTACAGGAGTAGCAAGCTTGGAAGATTGAGCTTCAGATGTTCGGAGCGAGAGGTGATCCGAAGGAGTTCCCTTATATTCATCTACTTGTTTGAGCACATCTCCTGTCTCACCACTTCCTTCAGCCGCTTCTTCAACCTCTTCCACTTGCTCTACTTCCTCAGTAGGAACAGCCTCTTCCGGAGTTACAAGATTTCTTCCTGGAGTCTCAGGTAGAGATTCCAGAGAAAAAGATCTCGGAACGGGAATGGTTGCTGAAACCATTTCATTAAACATCAACAAAGCTTGCACAGCCTCAGCTTCTGACAACTTCTTCTTCAGCTTCTTTTCCTTAGCTTGCTTCTCAAGCTCATCAGCAGCCTTTTCTTTCAGAGCCTTAGCCTCTGCAGGATCCAATCCGAACTGCGGATCTCCTTCCTTCCTCTTTTCCTTGTCAGTTCTCCACTTCGCTGCAACCTCATCAGTATATGTCTTCTTCTTATTAGGCTTAGGAGGTGCGGAATGGACTTCCTTAGACTTGGGTTCCTCAGCTTCACCTACCACTTCTTTCTGTTTCCTCTTCCTTACCGGCTTTGATGATTCCGGATCAGCCACTTTCGGAGTCACTTCTGCTTGAGGCGGTAGATCAATGAATTTCCCTGACTCCTTGTTAAAAGCTATATTCATCCTTTTAAGAGTTGCATCACTGAGCAACATGATCTTGCAAACTTTCGGCTTAGAACTACAAGCAACCTTGAAAGATTCTAGGCACCGAACTATCAACTTCGATAATATTGCCGGGTACATCACTATCTGAGATCTCAGATTCCCCTTCTTCAAATTATCAATGTTGAGAAGAATATGCTTCATCAGGTTGAACTTTCTTAGATTTATCAGAAAATCCAAGATGTATATCTCACTCTTCTTCAAGCTGTCCTTGTCTCCTTTTCTCAGTACGATAAGCCCTTGCACCCATAACTCCAGAATCCGGAAGTTTGTAGATAGGGTTGCAATTTTCGGAGCCTTATCATCATCCAGTCCGAGAATTTCTAAGGCTTTCTCCTTGTTGAAACTACCCAAGGAGTCTGGCAGAACGTGCGAGATAAACTCAGCTTCCCCTTCATAACTCAGCCCTACCAAGCTTGCAGCCTTGGTGTAAGATAGTTTATATGTCTTTCCATACGATTTGAAAGAAAATTTTTCTCTATTGTCTTCCACGAAGAAAGCAACTGTCTCATAAAACTCGACAAGCAAGTCTGAGTAGACTTCATCTTGGTTGCCGGTTTTTGATATCGCAACAACCTCCCAGCCATTTAACTTGATATTCTTCGAAATGATAGAATCATAGTTGCTGAAGAAATTCGGATGAACTAACCGCTCTCTGTAGACTAACCACTGAGAAATGGGCTTAGTTGAAGACATCTCTTGAGAAGCTAACTCTGCAGACATTCGGATCTGAAATCTCTGAGAAGTTCGGAACTGAGAAGACTGAAGTTCGGAACTGGAAAACTGTAGTTCGGAACGGCCTTAAATCGGAGAGTCAGAGCTTCAGCACGCAAAAGCTTGAAATCGATGTGGGACGAGAAAATAGGATCCCCTTTATATAGGCATTGGGATGACGGTTCAACTTCCTCGGTTGATCTAACGGTTTAGAATGATCTGAGATCAGATCTAACGGTTGAAAGCTTGAATCCGATCTTTTTGAGGTTTTATTAAAGTAAAGATTTAAGAAATTCAAAAACCAAAAACAAACTATAAGAAATTGCCAGCAAGTAAAATATGATTACGAAAACTTCAGTAAGGAAATCATACCTTTCGGATTATCTTAGGAAAGTTATTCGTAATGGGTAATATAAAGATGACTACAAAAAGCTCAATACGAAAAACTAAATACGAAAACCTTAATACGAAAAAGTCAATACGAAAGACTCAGTACAAAAGTTCCGTTATGAAAATACCAGTACGAAAGTTTTCCATTCCGGAAATTTTCAATACGAATACTTCCATTCCAGAAGTATTCTGTGCGAAAATATCCTTTCTGGAAAATTGTTGTTCCGGAAATTCCATTCCGGAAATTTTCGTTCCGAAAAGTTTGAAAACAAAATTTGAAAAACTTTGTTAGATAATCAAACAAATGTACTCCCCCTATGAAAAGGAGTTTTATTACTGTAAGGAGATTTTTCAACAGAAAGTTAATTGGGGAAGATTACCTTACGGTTATCATTCCTAACTTCTGTTTAATATATTCAAATCTATCAGAAGGTAAAGATTTTGTGAAAATATCAGCAAGTTGATCTTGCGTTCCGATAAACTGAAGAATAATGTCTCCTTTAAGTGTGTGATCCCTAAGAAAGTGATGCCTAATATCTATGTGTTTTGCACGAGAGTGATGTGCAGGGTTTTTACTTATGGCAATGGCACTTGTGTTATCACACAAAATTTGAGTTTTAGTAAAACTCAAGCCATAGTCTGTGAGTGTGTGTTGCATCCACAACACTTGTGCACAACAACTTCCAGCTGCTACATATTCAGCTTCAGCAGTGGAGAGTGCAACAGAATGTTTCTTCTTGCATGACCAAGAAACTAATGAATCTCCTAAGAAATGACAAGTTCCAGATGTACTTTTCCTATCCATTCTACATCCACCAAAGTCAGCATCAGAAAAGCTTTTTAGAACAAAATCATTTCCAGAAGTATAAAATAATCCTAGATCCATGGTTCCCTTAAGGTAGCGAAAAATTCTTTTTACTGCCTTTAAGTGAGATTCCTTAGGATTGGATTGATATCTTGCACATAAGCATACAGAAAACATTAAGTCTGGTCGACTAGCTGTTAAGTAAAGTAAACTTCCAATCATACCTCTAAAAGATGTTTGATCTACTGGTTTCCCAGCTTCATCAAGATCTAAAGAGTTTGAGGTACCAATGGGAGTACTTATACTTTTAGTGTTGTCATAACCATACTTTTTAAGAAGATCTTTAATATACTTATGTTGGGATATGTAGGTTCCTTCTGGTTTTTGAGAAATTTGAAAACCAAGGAAAAATGTTAACTCACCCATCATACTCATTTCAAACTCATATTTCATTAGACTAGCAAAAGAGTCAGTCAAAGATTGCTGAGTTGAACCAAATATAATGTCATCAACATAAATTTGAACAATCAAAACATTTTTCTTATCTTTCTTTATAAAAAGGGTTGGATCTGCATTTCCCTTAACATAGTTATTTTGAAGCAAAAATCCAGTGAGTCTATCATACCATGCTCGTGGGGCTTGTTTAAGGCCATACAAAGCTTTGGTAAGTCTAAAAACATGATCAGGATGTTTTGTATCTTCAAAGCCAGGAGGTTGTTCAACAAAAACTTCCTCTTGAACATAACCGTTAAGAAAAGCACATTTCACATCCATTTGAAATAGTTTGAAATTAAAGAATGCTGCAAAGGCAAGTAGAATACGGATAGATTCAAGTCTAGCTACTGGAGCATAGGTTTCTTCATAGTCTATTCCTTCTTGCTGATTATAGCCTTTAGCAACAAGTATGGCTTTATTTCTAACAATGACTCCATTCTCATCACATTTATTCCTGAAAACCCATTTTACTCCAATAACAGAAGTTTCCTTAGGTCTCTCAACCAAGGTCCAGACTTTATTCCTTTCGAACTCATTTAGTTCATCTTGCATTGCTTTGATCCAATCATCATCACCTAAAGCTTCATCAGTGCTTTTAGGCTCTAATTGGGAAAGAAATGCTAAATGTTCTACTTCATTTCTTATGGAACTTCTAGTCCTTACAGGTTGATTTACATCACCAATGATACTATCACTGGGATGATTCTTAAGAAACACCTGATTTGGGTTTTGTAAAACCTGTTCATCAACATAAGGTAGAAAGTCTTCTGGGGTAAATGTTTCAGAATTATCTTCTAGAACAATTTCCTTATCAGAAGGTTCTTCTATTAACGGTTGATAATCAGTTTTTGAAAACACATCCGAAGATGTAGGTTGGGAAGTTTTAAAAACAAAAGGATCTGATTCATCAAATTTTACATGTACTGTTTCCTCAACAGTACAAGTATTTTTATTAAAAACTCTATAAGCCTTAGAGGTTGTGGAATAACCTAAGAAAATTCCTTCATCAGATTTTGGTGCGAATTTATGTAAGTTATCTTTAGTATTCAAAATGAATACTTTGCAACCAAAAACCTTGAAGTAGGAAAGTATTGGTTTTCTACCATTCCATAACTCATAAGGAGTTTTATTAAGAAAAGGTCTAATCAAAACTCTATTTATAGTATAACAAGCAGTACTTACAGCTTCAGCCCAGAAATGTCTAGCAATAGAATATTCACTCAACATGGTTCTAGTTATCTCTTGAAGAATTCTATTTCTTCTTTCAACTACACCATTTTGTTGAGGAGTTCTAGGTGCTGAAAAATTGTGAGTAATACCTTTCTTACTACAAAAAGTTTCAAAATCTGAATTTTGAAATTCTCCTCCATGATCACTATGAATAGTTTTCAATGGAATGTTTTTCTCATTTTTAACTTGGGCTCTAAAACTTTTGAAATAAGAAAAAGCTTCAGATTTCCTTGCTAGAAAATAGACCCATGTAAATCTAGTGTAATCATCAACAAGAACAAACACATAGTATTTGCCTCCAATACTTCCAGTTTGTGTTGGACCAAAAAGATCCATATGCACCAACTGTAATGCATCGGTTGTTAAGACTTCACCGATTGACTTAAAACTAGATTTATGTTGCTTGCCATATTGACAAGGATCACAAACTTTAGAAGAATCAAATCTAAGCGCCGGTAGATCCTTAACAAGTTTCTTCTTAGAGAGTTTACATAGGTTCCTAAGATTACAGTGTCCTAATCTTCTATGCCATAACCAAGAGTGGTCTTCCATTGCACTTAGGCAAGGTAAATCTTGGCTTCTTAGGTCTTCTAAGTTTAAGGTGTAAACATTTTCTTGCCTATTGGCAGAGAGAATAAATTCTTCCTTGGAATTGTGAACTAAGCATTTATCATTCCTAAAATTCACAAGGTAACCTTCATCACATAACTGACTTATGCTAATGAGGTTGTGCTTAAGACCATTAACAAAAAGAACATTTGAAATCAAAGTTTTACCTAAAAGAACAATATTACCAATACCAACAATCTCTCCCTTAGCATTGTCTCTGAAAGTTACCTTTCCTCCTTTCGTTTTGATAATCTTTTCAAAAAAGCTTTTGTTACCAGTCATATGCCGGGAACATCCACTATCCATGTACCAAATATTGTTGCTGGAACTTTCTTTATTTTCCTGAAATTAAGAACACAGTTAGACTTTCGGAATCCAAACTTGTTTGGATCCGAGATTTCCAGACAATAAAATTTTAGGTATCCACATTTTCTTAGAAAAATAAGCTTTATGAAAACCTAAGGATTGGGTTTTGTTTAAGGAACAATTTCTTGCCCAGTGACCACCACATTGACATTTAGTGCAAAATGGGGCACTTTGAGGAACAAAATAATTGTTGCTGAAAACAGGTTTTGCTTGGGTATAACCAAATCCGGATTTATTTCTTAAAGGTCGTATTTGAGAATACATCTTATCAAAATTTTCCTTACCATGGGTAAAGTTTGATAAACACTTCTTTAAGGAAAAAATTTCGGACTTGAGTTTTACAACCATGTTTTTATCCTCAAAATCATTAGTTTTTAAACTAGAGTTAGGCTCGAAATCATTTTTATTAGAAATTACTTTTTCTAATTCTTTAGAAAGTTTGTTCTTCTCAGAACATACTTCCTCAAGATTTTTTGAAATATTTTCAAAATCAGCGTTTTTCTTATCAAGATCTTTAGAAAGATATGATATCTCTTTAGTAAGAATAGAATTCCTAGAATTTGCCTTATCAAGTTTCTTTTTGAGTTTGGAATTCTCAATCTCAAGAAGTTCAGCAAACCTAGAGACTTCTTCATAAGTAGGTAAAGTATTTTCCTCATCAGAAGATGATTCTTCATCAGAAGAGTTATAATACTTACTATCATTCGAATTTAAAGAAACATTGGTCAATGATTCAGCATTTCGTACCTTAGCCATAAGACAATGATTTTCAATGGGTAATCTGGCTATAAGACCAAGATTCTTCTGTCCTGAAGATTCATAATCAGAAGATTCATCTGAAGAGTCACCACCACTGGCACTCCAGGTGTCATTAGCTTTCAGAACTTTCTTAGCTTTGGCTTTGTAATACTTCTTCCTGTTCTTTTCTGAATGTCTTTCCTTCCTTTCTTTCTTTCTGAGCATAGGGCAATCTGGTCTAATATGTCCAGCTCTTTTACATTCATAACAAGTTACTTCTCCATCTTTCTTATCTTTCCTATCCTTTTTCTTATACTTGGATTGAAAGTTTCTTTGCCCAGCTATCTTGTTCATCCTTCGAGCAAGATTGGCTAATTCATTTTCTGAAACTTCACTCTCACTAGATTCGGATTGGAAAATGACTTTCTTCGATTTGGATCTGGTTACTCTCTCAGGAGTCTTAGCTTTCATCTGATTCGAAGTTGTAGTAAAAGCAACTGTTCCATTTCCATTTTTCTTCTTAATGTTGTCAGCATCTCTCTTCATTCTTGTCTCATGTTGTAGAAGAGTTCCAAATAATTCATCAAGAGTAATTTGAGTGACCTTCCTGTTCTCATCTATATCTGTTCTCTTGGATTCCCACTCATTGGGCATAATGTCAATTATCTTGTCCACAAGAACTTCATCATCTAAACCTTTCTCTCCCATAGATTGTAGACTGTTGACGATAGTCATAAATCTTTGTTGAACTTTACAGATAGGTTCTCCATAAGGAAAACTGAAGCCATGATATTCAGCTCTAAGCATAGCTCTTCTAGTCTCAATCACCTTAGAAGTCCCAAAGTGTGTAACCTCTAACTTCTTCCATATACAGTTAGCTGCTTCACAAGAAGAAATTTGGCTATATATATTTCTAGTCATTGAACACAACAAAGTATTGCGTACCTTATAGTTGAGTTGATATTCTTGCTTTTCCTGGTTAGTAAAGGTTCTGACTTCCTTGTCAGGAATTTTATAGTCACCAGTAAGCATCACAAAGTTATCTACTCCAGTATTGATAACAAAAGTCTTCATACGATCTCTCCAGTATTCATAATCATTACCATCAAAGATAGGTGGTCTTGTAGGATTCAGATTGTCAATTGAACCAACGTTCATTCCTGCCATACTAAAAAAATAACTTGGAAACACACTTGTTAGTAGCAAAAGTTCGTAAACAAAAAGTTCGGAATGGGAAAAGTTCGAAATGGATAAATCGGAATGACAAAGTTCGGAATAGAAAAGTGAGCAAGAAAAACTTGTATGTGAGTACAAGTATTTCAGTAACCTTGGCTCTGATACCAAATGTAAGAATGGTATAGAGTAAGAGGTTTCCAACCTCTGATACCAATTGTAGGATCGAAATATAATATGAGATGCTCAATATACAAGAGGGGGGGTGAATTGTATACTTTAAAAATTCCTTTGGAACCTTTAAAGTTAGTTATGAATAACTAGAGTTTCCTTAAGAAAAGGAAAGGACTAAGTTTAACAAAGTTAAACTAAGTTGATTCACAACACCTCTAACACCGAACTAAACTTGGAAAGAGATTCCAAAAGTAGGTTCCGGAAATATGGTTCCGGAAATTGAAACTTAACAAAAGTTACAATATAAGATTCTACCTTAAAGCGTATAGAATCTAAACTAATCAGAGTAAGGAAGTATAAGAAAGTTATACTTTCCTTAAGATACAAATTGCAGCGGAACAAAACAAGTAGTAAAACTACTAGTAACAAGATAATAGTCCTTTAACCCAAAGAGAAGGGTATCCAACAACCTTGGATAAAGGTCCCTTGATTTATACTTTCAAGCAAGTTTGTCTTACCCACACCAGGGTAAGCCCTCGATACGAAGATCGGAGTCTCTGTCTTGCTATCCCCGCAAGCCCTCAACTTCCAGGTAGTTGGCAACCTCTGTCTTCCTCAGCAAGGAAGTCCTCGATCTTTAAGGTAGTCGGCAACCTCTGTCTTTCTCAGCAAGAAAGCCCTCGATCTTTAAGGTAGTCGGCACCTTTGTCTTCCTATCCCCGGAAGCCCTCGAATGTAATCACCAACATTCGGAGTCGCACGAAGCTTTGAGAGTTTATAAGAGACTCTCTCTCTAGAAATCACTTCAACAGCATGTATGCACAAAGTCCAAATTGTTCATCCATCCGTTGTGAGCTTTTTCAAATGAGCTCCTATTTATAGGTAAGGTCGGCTCCTTCTCCAACGGTCATATTTTCCTTAAAGTTCGGAGGGACCTGTACACGTGTCACTTAGACAACGGTTAGTTTAAAACAAAATGGACGACATCGTTTTATAACAAGGTAAGTATAACAGAATGTACGACATCGTTTTAAACTCTAACAAAAAGGTTCGGAATAGAAATTTCGGAGTGAGAGTTCGGAGTGAATGAATTCAGAGTGTATAAAACAATGATAATCAGATTCTGTTTAATAGGTGAATTCGGAATGAGGATTCGGAATAGGAATTCGTCATCAGAAATCGTAATGAGAATTCGTCATTAGAATTCGTAATGAGAATTCATCATCAGAATTCGTAATGAGAAATCGTCATCAGAATTCGTAATGAGAATTCGGAATGAGATTTCTTCATTAGAATTCGTAATGAGAATTCTTCATTGGAATTCGTAATGAGAATTCTTCTTCAGAATTCGTAATGAGAATTCGGAATGGGATTTCTTCATTAGAATTCGTAATGAGAATTCTTCATTGGAATTCGTAACGAGAATTCTTCTTCAGAATTCGTAATGAGAATTCGAAATGGGATTTCTTCATTAGAATTCGTAATGAGAATTCTTCTTCAGAATTCGTATCCTGAATCTGGAATAGAACAAAGTCAGAATTCATATCCGGAATTCGGAATGAAATTTCCTTATAGTTCTTGTCCAGAATCGAATCCTAAAAACAGAATGCTTTTATATCAATGATTTTATGACTCCGAGAAAGTGAATCCGAAACTCATACTTAAGAAAAAAATATTAATGAAAATATGATAAGGATAAATTTTTCTTATAAAAGCGTTTTTCCTTAAGAAAACATTTTTCCTTATAAAAGCAATTTTCCTTAAGAAAGCATTTTTCCTTACAAAAGCGATTTTCCTTAAAGATAAGGTGTTTGTGATTTTCAAAACAAGAAGGAATGGAAAAGTCATAAGGAAAACCTTATTGACTCAACACATGTTTTAGGTGTCAATAGTAGTTCCTATCTATAAAAATGTGTATTAGTATCCTAACTTGAGATCATTATCAATGTGATTCATTTGATCATGTACTTTGATGTAAGGAAAAAACCATGATAATTAAATTGGGGTGTGGTATCTTATGTTGGCTGTGTCATTGGTGATATTTCATTGGTTGAATGGCTAAGATAGATTTTTTCTCTTCCGAGTTGATGAAGTGATGTCTTGGGCCTAGTTGATCAGGATGGTAGTACCTTCAAAAATCCATGGCCATGAAAGTAAAAGGTAAATCCATCTAGACAGATCAACAAATAATAAATCTAGAAATGATGATGACACAAGTGTACGCATTACTTTTTGAGATATAAAATAACAAATAGATTATATATAATAGTGAGTGTTCATAAGTTAGTTATCATTGTTATGACTATTTCCTATCTCATTAGGCCTTGATGGGTTACTAGAATCTACTCATGGTCTATGAATACTATTTACTGTTATCGAGATAAGGGCCTAGTGGGTCACACACAATAGCGTATTCAAGAATCTTCCCTATTCTGGTGAATAGGTATATAGGACACGGTGGACCCCACCATGAGATTTTAGAGCTGTCCAAGTTTTATTGATAACGATAAATAAATAAATAAATAAATTATAATTCATACAAAGGATAATTGGGTTGAATTAATTTATTAAAAGTATTTATAAGTTCTTAAGTAAATACAGGGATTAATATTATACGAAAGAATAATATTTTTTTATTCAATATTCATTTAATTTTTTTAAGAATTATGAGTTGAGTTAATGACTTGGGTTTATCACATAATATATATTTAATATATATTACAAGTATGTGATAAAATATAAATAATATTTATGATGTAGTTAGTTTGTCATAATTATTTAATTATTTCTATTTAGTGGATGTTAAATATATGGGGGTCGGGGAACCCTTTATGGGTATTTGAGCATCCACTATATATGGAAAATAGAAGCCCATTCAAGACACTATTCATTAATTATGAATTGAGAGCTTCTCTCTCTTCCTAATTCCTAGAGAGATAAATGCTCTAACCGAGCATTCGATCCATGAACACATTCACGGATCAAAGGCATGGGATCATGGTGATCATCAAAATGTAGAAGAGACCATCAGAGCTACACGCTATCACATAGAATTTGATAAATGATGTACACATGGACTCCTGAAGCATGTGTGGATGATCTATAAGGGTTCGACTTTATATCCTTTGATCAATGATCACCTGAGATGAGATGCTATCAAGCGCGCTTTGAATTGAATGAGGTATTCATTCTATTTTTCTATGCTTTGAAAAATCCATGTAAGAACCTTGGACCATACCAGGGATCAGATATCCAGAGAAGACATGGTTTATTACTCATGTAATGAATTTTTTTAATTCCCCAGCCCACCATCTTCCACTTCACACCTGATACTAACACCCGAATCATTAGATATTGTCCTCCATCGATATATATATTTCTTGGTTTATATATTGATGTTATCTTGTTGGAATTAGTGAATGTAAGTAGATCCAAGGATAGATTTAATTTTTTTTAGTGTTGTTATTTGTTTCTATCATCCGTTCAGAGGTAGGTGTCTTCTCTCTCAAATCCACTTGACCTAGAACATGAAGACTTAGTTTTATTTAAAGGTTTTTCATGGATTGAATATATAAATGTTGTGTGATTTCATGAAGTAAACCCTTTTTGGGGTGTGTTTTGAATATATGGAAAATTGGATGGATTTTGGAAAACCCCCTTTTGATTATATTTTTAAAATGATGATTTTAATCTTATAGAATGGTTTTGAGGCATGAAAAGTGTTTTATGAAATGATTTTAAAGGAATAATTGTTTTATATGATTTTTTTAAATGGAATATGTCATAATTAGGTTGTCTTGTGTTCAAGTGGGATAGATTATGGTCGTGAAGTAAGACTGTCAAAATTGGGACATAGTATGGTCATGAAGTACCACTATCAATGGTAACACCAAGACTGTGTGTGTGTGTGGTTGGGTGTGTGTGGAAATGAGAAGTATTATTCCAATGTTAAAGAAATGGATCTATTATTGTTTATGATTTATTACACATGGATTTACTTTACTACTTTGTATAAATTGTTTATATATTTTTCAAATGATTTTTAAAAAATGTAATAACTGGTTCTTGTCCAAGTGGAATTTTTTTGGAAGTATTTGGGGAATTTCTACTGAGTTTATACTCACCCCTACTTGGTAACATAGATGAATTTGAAAATATCACTTATTAATATATAATAAAGGGAAATTTATCCTATTTATCAAGTGATGTATCTTGATACCCTGAGTATGGAATGTGGAGTTGGAGCTTGAAGATAGTTTGGATGTTGGTATGAATGATGTTCCTTGATTTATTTTGGTTTTATCTATATTTTTGTTTCTTAGGGATGTTTTCATTTACTTATATTTTCACTTTGATATGGTTTCACATTTTTGGTTTTACCTTTTATTTGTATTTTTTATATTCACGCATCATTTAGAATTTCGTGGTTATTTATACTGTGCATCTATGGGTTGTTTTATCACTATTAGGAAAATCACCCCCCAAATTTATCATAAGATCTTGGAATTTATTTTCATCCATTTTTTAGGGATTTCACCTAAGGTTAGTAGCACCTCTTCTACTTCCCAAGGAAATGGGGAGGGGTGGTAGGTTATAAGTCTCACCAGTATCTTCAAGATAAAGAACCTAATTATCAAGAGAATACATGAAATTTATTACCTTGAGGGTCCTATCAGTTAGGGAGGATTTCCCAAGAAGGTTATTTTTTCAAGGAATACATGATTGATGGGTTAAATGTCAATGTTCACAACCCAATCATATATAGATCAGGAGGTTTTAGAGGGGGCCTTATCAGAATGGGATTTTGGGGGTTTGAACTGGGTGAAGGGAGGATAATATGGTCATTCAAATCAATTCATCCCATATAGATGATTAAGATGGAATAAAGGATTTTAAAGAGGCCCAATTACCCATAATTGGGTTGATTATCAAAGTGACCCAATATAGGTCTAATCCTTTGTGGCCTCAAACCATTTAGAGAAGGTTGAAAATCACCTTAGGAAACCCCTACTCCACATAACAATATGGTTCTATGTGAAGGGGTATTTCTTTCAAAATGATTGGGTTAAAGACATATCATGAAGGTATTTATGTGAGTGTTTCTTCACAAATGGTTCTTCATGGGAGTGCTTCATGTGACTGCAATGAAGCACCATGTCATGACTATAAATGAATCTTGTTTGTAAAGGATCGAAGTAGCCATGAAGGGACACTATACAATTATAAAGAAATCTTGTCAAACTACCACAAAAAATATCAAAACTTGAAGGAACAATGAGATCAAAAAGCTCTTTTTTGAATGATTCCTTCATGAGAATTTTCCCTTTTCCATTTTTTTCATTCATTCTAAAATGAAAACCAACTTAAAATAACTATAACTTTTGATCTATAAGTCTGTTTTGGATATATGAGTAGTCAAATAAAATATTGTTAAGAAAAACACACCCTTGGATACTTTATTTACCAATATTAAGTGTTTTATATGACAAAAAATTTCTCATAAAATCTTCAAAAAACTTTTTTACTATTTTGAAACCCTTTTTCATTAGTAAGGGATGAAATACATTGCAAACTCCTAGTGAGAGGTTCTCACCATCACATCACCCGACTGAGAAATTTTTTTGAAAAATATAAATCCATTTGTGTATGAGTAGTTATGATGTACATAAAGATCCTATTTTCATCTTCTCCATGCCCCAAGAAACTGTTTTTCCCAAACTTAACTTGTGTTGTTTGAATGATGACCATATCATGGCTTCTGTGGAAAAGTGCATAGTACACATTTTATAATTCCAATGTAATTACCTATATCTTTTCCTCATTGGTTTAATATATTATAGTCTTTTTGAGCTAACACACCAATTAGAGGATGAATATTAATAGGTGGGTATAAAATCAAGGATTTTTAGCACCTTGAGAGGAACTTTGACTTAGGATGTTTGGTTTACAAAGAATAATAACCATATTAATGTTTTTTGGTTTTTCTAAGAGGAATTATCAATTCATGGATTTTGAAATCATAATATAGGGTTAATATTGGAAAACCCAACTTAAATTTCTATACCCAAATACTAGGATGGTAGGGGAAATAGAACGAAAATGGAATTTGCAGCTGGACCCAAGATAATATATCACCACATAATTATGTATAATTTGAGAATAGGAATCAAGGATCATATAGTTATTAATAAGTGTTCTCTATGATTATCAAGAACATGAATAATAGAAAATGTAATGGTTCTAGCCTAGTGTTGAGTTATTGGGAAATACCCATTATGAATCGGTAAAACTGTACACTAGGAACTCTTGTTTGATATAGATTATATATAAGGAAATAAAAATATATTTAATAGACCAATAAAGTTAGTTTATGGTTTTTCAATATGGATAATTTTGTCATGTAGTTTAACACCACGTGATTAAGACCTTTTACTCTAAAAAATATTATATAAACTAATATACATATGAAAAACAAGGGTGCTCTAAATTTTTCCTAGGTCGATGGAACTAATGAGTATAAATCAATTTCCCCTAGGGATGAATGGTGGTTCCTATGTTCTTTATATCATTCAATAATTTTCACCATAACATTTTCCCAAGCTGTTGATGGAGAGGTCGAGCTTTCAGGAACTCATATTTGTTATAAGGCCACCCTTTGTGTTTTTTTGACCAGACATGTTTTGTGACTTTTCCTTTTTTAAAAGATCTAAAATATTTCCTAGGATATGCAAGGTTTCTATCAAGAATAGAATAAATATTTTCCTAGGATTTCCTTTTTAGTTTTTCATCCTAACACACATTATGCCTCTTTACTTGAGAAGTTTAAGGCCATACAAATCAGGTAAGTGAAGTTGATGTTTAATGTTGGAAAAATTTGACCAAAAGATGATACTCTATTTATAGAAACATAATAAAATCAAACTTTATGTGAATGGAATCCTAATTACACTAATGTAGATAGTAGGAAGGAAAAGTGAACATAGTTTGTGGTTGTAGTACATGTACCAAATGAGGTTTATATTTAATGTTGGAAAAAATTGACCAAATTTTTTTAGGGTTTAAAGTCATACAATTTTGAAAAAAGGGTGTTAAAATATCTTTAGTAAGGGTAAAATAAATCAATTTAAATAGAGATCCCAATGCTAGTATAGATTATCCTATAGAGGGGTGCACATAGTTTGAGGTCATAGTGCTTGGACCAATTTGTTGTATTGTTTAGGATCACATGATGTGGACCAAGTACCCAATATGAATTTTCTAAAAGGATATTATTATCCCAAGGATATGTAATTTCTATGATTCATCTCTCGACTCAATGGATTTGGGTCTTCCTGTGTGGTTCACACCCATATTTGAAAGGGAATAAGAATAAAATGTCATCATATTTCTTTAGAAGTGGGTACGATAAAAAAATATGCAACATCAAGGGTATTTGAATCCACCTGAATAGTTAGGTTATGGAAAGGTTAAATCATAATAATATATTTCCTGACTCAATGGGAAATTGAGATTGGTGGGAATAGTTTGACGATTAGTAAGGGAGATTCCACTTTCACATAGTATAGAAAATATCATATAGAGATTAAGGGGGACCTTTCCTCCAAGATCAAAACACATCCTAGTGGTTACTTAGTTTCTCAAAAGAAACTATGTTGTCCACCATTAATTTCTAGAGGGGTCCATTCAGAACAGTCAAGAAACCTATTACCAATTTCTATGATAGGGGAACCAATAGGATTTACTCATGGTTATGGGTTTCTAATAGGAGTATCTCTACACAATAAATTGAGTTGGTGATGATTCATACATCAAAGATATGAAGTAGGTTCATGATAAAAAGGATATTATAGAAGGGTTCAAGTACCATAAAGGTTACAACATTGTGTATTAAACACATTTTTTGGGTGAAGGGATATATAATGAAATTTCTATAGTACACAATCACTTGAATGAGTTTTCTGATTAATGTGAAGTGAATTTATTTTTGTGAATATAAATTTACCCATGGAATGGATTAAGATATCATAATAGGGGAAAATAAGACCTGATGTAACTTTTTCCTACATCGATTGGTCCAATGAGAATATTTTTTATTTTTATATAGAAAAGTGTTTTCATTGAAAATCATTATATCTTCATCATTTTATGTTCCATATTTTTTTAAGCCGTGAAGGGGAGTGGATTAGAAAAAAATTTAATTTTTCTCATACCACTCATTATGGATATTCAGCCTGATAATATTTGCATCTCTTTTCCTTTCCTTTGAATGCTCTAATTTTTTCAAATACATGAAAATTAATAACATAGAAAGTGGAGACTTGATTTTTGATTAGGCTTCCCTTTATGGGGGTTTAACATGAGAAGATGTTGTGTATCTTTTATTTATGATTTAAGTTTCAACAATGTGGACCATGCATGTAATATGTTTATAGTTATAACTTTTTGATAATTACACAATTGAAGTTTAAGGTTGTACAACATTGAATAATATATAACTGATATTTAAGGTTTTATGTATTTGATAAAAATTTGAGGCAGTATATATAGAAGTAAGGGAATGGAACACCCAACATGAATGAGGTCCCCATGAAAATATAGAAATGATCAAGGACAAGTGTACATAGTTTCAAGGTCAAGATGATTGGAATGAGAGTGGAATGTAAGTGAGAAGATGTTCCTAGAAAATAAGATCTTGTAATCACAGCGCATCCAGGTGTAGTAGGAATCAAGTCACACATAGTTTTGGTTGAGATATGTCATCCTAGTGTGGAGTCTAATATATAAAGACCTGATGTGAACGAGGGGACCATACAATGGGAAGTGTTTTAGTGGTGATGAAATTTATGGATGGTCCTAAGATAAACAATTTTTCATCACTACATATCTTGAAAGCATAGGAATCAAGACACATGTAGTTCTTAAAATATAGTATCTACATAGATCTAGATCATATATAGAAATTTTTTTATATCTTGTTATAGGATTATAATCAAGAGAATATCCATGGTTCTACCTAGGATATGAGATCCATGTTTTTTTAAGATTAGTGAATTTTATCATAACATGGATTCATGGATAGAATCCATATTCCATACACCCCCACATGGATTCTACTCTCATATAGGGACGTTGGGTCAATATTAAAGAACACTCTAAATAGTTTATGATATTGCAGGATGGACCATATGCCATGAAATTTAATGTCATGTGATAATGACTCAAATTTCATGCAATTTAAGGCTGTAAGATGAACAAATATATATAGGGGTATTTTTATATATATGTCTTGTGAGAAAAATGAGAAAAAATTATCCTAGTATTAGATGAGGGGAGAAAACTTGATATGAATGAATGAACCTTCAGACACTAAGAAGAAGTGTAAGTTTAACTAGAATTTTTGATTGGGCCCAAGATAAGTGATTTTAGTATAACTATGTATCTTATGATATTAATAATAAATCCACACATAGTTACTGAATATATGATCTCTTTATACAGATCTAGATCATATATAGGATAGGAAAAGATAAATTATTGGGTGTTGTAGTGGGATATAAGGATGAAAATATACCTTGAATTATACAGGGTTTCATCCCTAAAGAAGAACTAGGTATGGAAATAAATTCCAGCTAGGCCTGGGATAAAAGATCTATGTGTCACTACATAACCTGAGTTAGTTGAATCACACCGCACATAATTTTGATACTAGGGAATTTTAGTCATAAGTTAGTCGAATCGTGGCATTATGACTGAACAAAATAACCATAACCATTGAGCCCCTGAGTAATGAAAAGGAACCTCTATGTAGATTGAGCTCTTACATATGGGAAGAAATTTTTTGATCTTGGTTATATGGAATAGACCCTTCTATGTAGTTTATGTTAAAATGATATGAACTGTGCTGAAAAGTTTAAAGTCAGGTGATATGGAATATATGTTGTGTATTTTAAAGTCATGTGATAGTTTTTATATGATATGCAATTTATAAATATAAAATTATGAATTATGATTGTTCCATTCAAATACAGTTCTATCATGAGATTCTATGTGGATGAGATAACCAAAATACTAGGGTGAAATTATTGAAAATGGGGGAAATTTTATCTTAGCATAGGTTTAAGGATAAAGAGTCATATGTTGGGAGTTCTTATATAGATCTGATTTATACATAAAGAAGCTGGGTCTCATGGAATAGACAACTATAAGGAATTTAGTGTCTTTCAATATGATCCATATTCCATGAATTTTAATGTTATGTGGTAAGGACTTAGGTTACATAGATTTTAAGGTCATATGATGAAAATCTTTACGTTATATAGCTTAGATTCATGTAATGAGAAATTTGTCTTTCAATTTTATGTCATATGATAAGTATGTATTATAAGTAGTTTAAATCCTTGTATAACGGACTTGATTTCTATACCATGGTATGTTAGGTATGATTCCCTTATATTAGAGTGAGAATGACTCATGCACGCATTTAATGCTTCTCAAGATTCTCTAAATCAATTAGCCCTTAATTTATTTTCTTTTTAATCCAATCCTTAAAGTTAAAGAAAATATCAATTGTATGTACCAAATGTTTGTGGTAGGAATAATAATTGGGGTGATATTTTATAAAATCATCTTGAGGACTCTTAATATTAAGAAGATCAAGAAGTCCACAATCCAATGAAAAAGTGAGGTATGCAGCCATGTGATCAAGACTAAAGGAATGAACCATGTTTTTTCTGTCATCAAGAGATAAGAAAATTTGATTCTATCACACAATTTTGACATTCTACTAAGGGTGGTCACATGGTTTAATTGGATATTTGGGTTTGAATAATTCTATTATACCTTTATTAATATGATTCTAAATCCAATCATCAACGTTAAATAATCACTTTATTTTATTCCCTAACAATTGATGGTAGGGGAAATAATTGACATAGTCTCTCAAATCATTCTCCTTAGGTATTTTTAACATAATCCTTGAGATATTGACCAAGTTATTCTTCATGGAAGAGGTGAAATACCTAGAAATTTTCTCCAGTCAAAAGGAATATACCTTTATTTATTTATCATTGAAATGTGTACAATGAAATTTCTTCCCCTTTATTCCATACACACCTTAATAAATAAAGTAATATGATTTAATTTGAGATTTGGATGGTGATGCCTTAATCTGAGTTTGTTTGTAGAAGGATTTTGGACCTATTGATGAATGGGACATCAATGGATCCACCATAATACTAGATAACTCTGACTATTTTAGGGATAATGTAGTGATTAATGATGTTAAAAAATGTCTATAATTCACTTGATGAAGGGGAGAATGTAATGAAAATGCAATAAGAACATTTTGATGGGGTACTTAGTTATAAGGAGGACCACTAAAGTCATAAATTGACCCATAACTAGAGGTAAAATATCCCTGGAGAAGCTCTATGATCATTTTTTAAAGATTTTAAATTTCTCACTATAACTAAATGATATATTTTTTAGTAGAGATATATTTTCCAGTTTCATGGGGATTATAGTTAGAAGACATAATAAAAAACTTTCCTTTACCAATGTAAATATGGGTGGTTGATGATAGGAGTCCATGTGTGGACCATAGTGACTAGATCTACAATTGGAATCAAGCACATGCTCTATTAACACTATGTTATGAGTAGTTAATAGGGTTTATGATGCCTTCTTTAGAAGAAGGTGGGGGGTATCACCAAGATCTTATTCAGCAATTATAGGTGTAGAGTATGAGAAAAACCATTGAGACCTATATTATTGTTCAAGTGTGAAGTAACCTCTTTCGATTGTACACTCATTAGAACTAGGTAAAAATTATTTAGGCTCAAAAGGTACCATATTGATCTAAATAGAGGTTACCATTTCATAAAATTCTTCTTTCTTAGTGTGCGTTTTTCCTTACACAATTTATATCAGCTGAGGTGAACTAGTGCCCATCATCAAAAGAACATATCATTTGGTGGGGCAGTGACTGTTGCCTCATTTTGTGGGACAATTCCCATTAACTTGTTTGATGGGACAATTTCCATTGAATCATTTGGAGATATGGTTCTCATTGTCTTATTTGGTGGGATAATGACCATCCTAACAAAATTACGGGTATAAATTCCATGAATATTTGGTCTTGTTGAATAATTCTTAGGTTCCCCTCTTTATCTTTGTCCCACATGTGCTGATCACATAAAATCTTCAATGGTCGAGAAGTATAATGTATTGTAGTTTAACATGTAGAGGGAATTGGGGATATGAATGACTGATTTGATTGTTCCCTAACAACGGTGTGCAACTGATCTACTGATTTATAGATCATTCATTCACCAAACTATTAATAATTTGCATATAGGTTATTTTCCCATTATTTATCTTCTTATTTGGGGGTAATGGATGAGTCATATATAATAGGAACCTTGGGATTTAACAATGTCCCTTGACTATCATCAATTATATTCTATAGTGCATTTTTTAAGATAAACCATTCATGGATCATTTGAACAAAATTATAATGTTAAGGGTAGTAATTTGGGTGATCATTCTTCCTTACTTCATCTAGATTCTTTATTTTAGGAAAAATAATTAGGTTATCCACTATGATAGGGATGAATTAACATGGAACCAAATCATTATGGAAGGAATAAATTTTGTTCTTCATATTTTCAAGGTCACATCTCCTCAACCTTTTTTCCCCACGGTTAACATCACCTATCTAAATTCCTTGAATTCTTTATTTATGATGGATAGAATTGATGATACCTTTCATTGGTTCATCAAATAATATATTCTAGATGTTTTGAAATAGAAAAAAACTCCCAAAATACACAAGGATGTTTAAGGGTGTGAGCATGGTTTACAACAAATCCTGTAGGTTCTCTACACAGATCTCTAATAATTGTTCTTGGGGAAGCCGTGTTTCCAAGGAATAAGTTAAACCCTTCTATCTTTCAATAAAATCAATAAATTTATAATTATATTAATATTTTCAATCGAGGAGGTCAGGGATAATTATTTTTCTCAATTTAGATATGAATTGGTGGATGGATTGAATATGGAGACCCTCCCAACATGAAATAAACCTAGCTACAATTTTATTTCAAAAAGAAAATATGGAACCCTTTATGTTCTACATAATGTATTATATTTTTTTCACCTCTTCCTGTTATAAGGTTCCTAACACAGATCTATACTAGGAATAACAATGAATGAGTTACTACTATGGATCTCTTATTACATCAAATGATGAGAAGTTATGATTCTCAAAGTTGGGTCAAATAGGTGTCAAATATACACACTCAGGACAATACTTCCTCTTTAGTTGTAATGATGATTGTTATACTTATATAACAACCATCTAAGAGGTAATAAAATCCAGTAATTCTCGGTATACCATTGTCTGAGTTAGCCTTTGGTGAATTTCCAAATCCAATAGCTAATTTCATCTTAATGGTGAGAAATATTGATAATAAATTAGTGTTGTAATCAAATGGTATAGTTTATATGATCTCATGATGAAATGGTGGCTCAATTATGCATGTGTGGTTAGAGAAACTTCCCTATAATGGAGGAGTTATCCAAAATGGGTATGGGCTTGGAATGAAAATCATACCTAGTGTGTATTCTTCCCCTGAGAAATTCAATATTAACCTGATCAAGATTATCTATTATTTCCTTGAGATGAGAAATTTTCTCTTCATTTAAGACAATTCAACTTTTTTGGGTAGCAGGTGGTTTGTAGATGCGACCAACCTCTTACTTATTCTTTAGTGCTAGCCCATCGAGTTATTAAAAGAATATTACTCAATGGGTATCCAAAATCATGGGACCCCTTTGATGTTGAGTATTTATTATTTCCTCACATACCTTTGTATGAGTGGAATTATCTATGCGGGCCTCCTATTTATCATGTTCTTCTATAGTATCATGTTTCATAGTATTAGTTGGGTCAATAGTGATGATGTTTACTAAAAAGAGATATATGGTAGGAAATTCATATTTCCTTAGAGAATGTATTTTCATAATCTGAGTATATTTATTCCCAATAGGTGATACTTGAGATGATCATGATGGTAAAAATTTCCCAAGAACTATGTGTTAGGGCATCCCATGGGATGTGGTAGATCTAGCTACAACTGCCACTACTTCATGGGATTATATTCTTCTATGTGTCATATGTTGTGGGATACAACTTATAGGACCTCCATATCAAAAAATACACTTCCAAATTGGTGAGGGGTTTATTGAAGCATTCACCCAGGCTATCATTGATTAAATCTAAATCTTCTGGTTAGTATTGATTTGAAATTTACCCTAAACCACTGTTGGGATACAACAGTGGGCCTTAGGGGTGTTGAAAATAGTGAGTACATGGACCCACTTTTGGTTTTTAACAGTTAGATTCTCTATAGTAATATCTTCTCAGGTTCCCTAGTCTAGATGATTGGGTCAGATACAATATACCTTATAATTTCTTGTATAATTGGGGACACACATCGATAATGAAAACCATGTTGAATAGGATTCCTCCTTGAATATCCTTAGTGGTTTCTTAGACATAGTGTATGTATTACTCCATTTATATATAATAAGGAAGTATGTTTCACTAAAATTTGGGGAAAATATCCTGAAGTGATTTGATGTGGCAACAAGGTCCACTTGCTTCATTGCAGCCTGCTATCGACAGGGAGAGCTACATGGCCCCATTTCCTATAGTCTATCATGAGCAGTCTCAAAAGATGAGATATAGTTATTAGGATGATATTATTGGACTAGAGAATTCACTAACTATTACTAAGGGTGTTGGTTTAGTGATAGTGTATGTCAGGACTCTAGTGCCAAGGTCTTTATGGAGACCGAGGCATATTTTCAAAGCGTTGTTGATTACGACTATATCCTGAGGTGCCATGCAGGTACTACCATATTATCCAAGGATTTTGGAATTCAATGGTGCATTTGGTGATTCTATTTGTATAAAAGATATTTCATGAAGTAATTTAATGGGATCATGAACAAGAAACTCATTAATTAAACATCAAAAGTAGGATTGCATGGTCAGTGGATCGATTTCATAGATAAAGGATTCATAGTAGGTTCATTATTCTATTTTTGATGTGTAATGATCCCATGTTTTTCACCGACCAACTAGATTCTTCCCTGAATAAGACACCCAATACAACCATGTAATGGTCTAAAGGGTGTTCTCTATCCCTATTGGCCAGAGATAAGTGCCTAATCATCAATAAGAACATAAAGGGAATGATTTCTCCCATCAACAACAAACAATAAAATATAAAAAAAAATTAAAATACAAACTAGTCATAATATGAGATATTCATAGATAAAATAATCAATAGGAACATAATAAACCATAACACAAGACCAATTTCCAAAAAAATTAATAAAAAAAACATATAGCCATCAACCAACACCTCTATGCTAAAATGAGGCAATGCCACATGCACCTCCTCCATAACTCAAACCCAGAGATATAGGAATATACACTATGGCTGAGCAACCAACTAAACATGTAATATATATAGGCATGTGATAAAAATATCATTAGGTGACCATCCTCCAACCCAAAAAAAAACACTTAAAAAAATATAATCCATTTCATGTATGTTTGAAAATAAGGATACAAAATATAAGTTTTCTAGTTTCCATTTATTTAAAAAAAGTATCACCCTATTTTCCTTGAAAACACCATATATTCAAAAACCAAGGTTCTATCAAATTAAAGAAAAAAATTATATTATCATTAAAAAATTTAATAAATTTTAGTTAAAATATTTTTAGTGGAAAAAGTTGAAGGAAAATAGGATATCATTTCAAAAATTTCTAGAAAACTATACTTTAAAATAAAATATATCTTCTTCATGGAATCCAAGGTGTTAAAGAGAAATGTTGTAAGATTATGATTTTTATCTTGAGGTAAAACCCTTTAATTTTCAATATTAATCTTTTATTTCTTTTAATGTAAGAAATTAAGCATGTAAATAAGGGTTTAAGAGAATCTGAGGAGTATTTGGAGCCCAAAACTCTGGTTTTTGGAAGAATAGTAAGAGACTCCCTATTGGAAATGGTTATTAGTAACCATGACGCTAAACCGTGTGGCTCTATAAGAGAAGGATCATGGTTTTTAAACCATATGAGGGAGGCTGCATGGCCCTGTGAAAAACTGCATAGGTGTTATAGAGGGTACCCAAACGGGTTGCGCACAGTTTTTCAAACCTTGCACCTAGACTCATGGGTAGTGATAGTAGCCCCACATGGTTGGAGAACAGTTTAGAAAAACCCTGAAGCCTCACTATGCAAGGGGGTGCCTTCCTTTGATAGTGTTAGTGCATTTTTGACACACAATTTAGATAATCGTGCAACCAAACCATGCACCTCATTAAATTGAGATGAAAAGTCCATTTCCAACTCTTTCAATATAACTCACCCCCTTGTTTTCTCTTCTCTATGCATAACACCCTCCTCCCATAAAGAGCTCAACTTTCCTTCCTAATATTGGATTTGAATCCGCTCCTCCATCTGGACTCTAATTTCATCAATGTTTATCTCATTGGATTCCTCTTGGTAAGAGATTTAATTTGTTGTCTTATTTTACCTATTTATCTCTCTATCCATTGTATAATATCCAAGAAACATAATATGCCCTATTTTCAAGGTATTCATCCATTTATTTTTTATCATCCTAGCATAGATTTGTAGCCAATATTGGACGATTGTTACTCTATTGCGATATGGTAGGTGGTCTATACCATTTCCCTCAAGGTATCTTTTATTTATAAATTTTTCCATTTCGATTCACATCATAATATCATCATGTTGCCTTATAATTATAAAATTTGTAAATTTAAAGGTGGGAACTATGACCTAGACCCTCCTATGATGTCATTCACCTTACTAAATGTTGGAACCAAACCAAGGATCACCCCTTTGGGTGAGACCTTATGTAGATGATACATTGAAACCCATTACATGTATTGTATTGAACATTAAAAAGGAATTAATTAAATTATTATAAATGATTAATTATAATATAGTATAGTAAGTACCATTTAATTGTCCCCTTGTTGATTATGTATAAACTGATTAAAATGTGAGAATTATCTTATGAACTTTTTTATTTTATTAATGAAAAGGATATGTTTTTTAATTAAATTGAATGGAAAAGAGGGATGGATTAATACATGGCCTATGATTATTTTTAAAATAGTGCCAATTGATTATGGAGCTTTTTTCTATTAAAGGAGTGGCCAGACTTGATCCAAACTTGGATTCTAGAGGGAATTACTTTAACACTTAGAGGAGACCATGGTGATTCACTAAGCCAGTTTCCAAGGGAGATACCTGACTTGGAATTTAGTCTTTGTATCAGTACATGAATTAATCGATAAAATATCAATGATTCAATCGATTTATATCTAGAAATTAGAATTCCTTGGACTATATCCTTAGATTAATATTAATGTATTTGGAAACCTGACTCCTTGGATCATTAACTTGGGTTCCAATCATGATTATACTTTGATTTAATTTGTATGTACTCTAAGGAATCAGTTAGAGATATTTCACCAGTGCAATACCAAGGGTGTATCCCTTAGATTAAACTTAAACCCCTTTATCTAGGCTTCATGGTAAAAAAAATGAGTTGGGAAAACCTCCTAAGGTCAAGGATTCCTAATTTTAACTATGGGTCCTACATTATTATTATTATTATTATTATTATTATTATTGTTATTATTATATGATTACTCTTATGATATCCTTGACCCTGACTATTTACTGGTCACCTCTTTAGATACGTCTAGTTGAGGCTGATATAGGTATGGTCGGTTGATAATTCCATGAGGAATCCAATCCTAAAATAGTATTTATTTCACACATTTAAATTACACTTATTATACATATACCTATACACTATAACATTTATATTCACAATATAGATATTTTATAGACATCGTTAGAGGTGTCCTATTGAGTGTTACTCAATCCCTGTTCGGGCCACCAATTGGTACCTACATAGACTTCATGATTGGAGGACATGATAAGGGAAATTGGACAAATCAGGATGATTGATTTATGTGATAGGATGGATTTTGGTTACAGAGGACCGATCATAGGCTTGGGATTCTTTGGAGTTTAGTTTTTTGGAATTTTTTATTTTTTTGTATAGCATGTATTGATGCCTACCTTCTTCCAATTTTTTTGTATAGTATCATGCCATAATCATCATCTATATATGACCTGGATACTGAATTTTTCACTTTATTCATATATATATATATATATATATCATTTTTTCATGATTTACTTCTACTTTTTTAGATTTTTTTTCATTGTTTACTTTCTTTCTATTATCCCACTGTGTTACACACTGAAATGAGAAAATAGTCTCACCATAGATACATCCTAGGTCCTCATTTCTAGTTGTAATCATATGAAATATGGAGATGTGTGCTTGAGGCCTTGTGTATAACTGGTTTGGGGCACTTTTTAGTGGCTTCTGGGTCGGGACATCACAAAGTGGTATCAAAGGGGATTTTTCCTTTTGTCGTAATGTTTGGGGTATTAGAGACTAGGAAATTTTTAGAATTTTGTAAGGAGCCTATGAATGGGATTATATAACAATATATAAGGGAAAATATAACTTTCTTGGGATGGGATTTGATGTTCTAGATTATTCCTATTACTGTTGTACTGATTTCACTATTGGGTGACGTGCATGATTTTTGGTGTTTATAATTTTTGTAAATTCTATCTCTATCCATGGACCAATATGGCATGGAAATAGTATCTCATTCATCATATTATTTACTGGAGGATTAAAATTACTTGAATATTCAATTCCATATTTAATTTACTGTGTGCACTGCCTGTATCATGTATAGTGCCTTGAATTCTCTATCTATTGTTGAAATAAAACTTCTTGTAGTGATAAAATAATTAGATTAATTAAAGTGTCTGCGTAAACCTAAATGGATTTTTCCTTTATAGATTGATGATGTGATACTAATTATCCAATTACAGTATATTTGATCCATGTAATATTGTTCACATGAGGTGAAACTTCAACTAGTTACAATTACATGGATGGTAATTTCAATTTAAAGAGCATGTGCCTCTACAAATTTAGAATAGTGATCCATCTAGTTGAACTATCATGAAATTTTGGTTTTAGTTACATTTAGTAACATTTTCAATTTATAAATTATAGTACTTTATAATTTGGTAATGATTGGTGTGTCAAATTAGGCCTTGATAAATATATACATATAAATGTAAAATATACTAATAAACACACTTGTGAAAATTTGAGTTCTATGTTTGAATATAATTGGTTTCTTTCAAATAGGAATGCTAATTACAACTTAATGGGAGTTTTACTCAATAACATGTAATTGAAACTTCATATGTCGGAACCCATGTAATTAAAACATAGAACCTGACCAATAATACAACCTTAGATATTGATTAGTTGGGTTAGTAGGTTATATTTAGTGAACCCTTATACTTTTTTATTATTCCTTGGTATCTTACTTATGATTTTATCATGTTATGACGTGTGTTCTTGGAAATTGAAAATATATGACTCCATGATGGCCTCAGCCTGAGTGCCAGGAAGGTAGTGATGACCATGATCTTATGGTGGTGAGAACTAACGCACCATTAGTTCCACCTAAGGTACCTCCACTTGTACCTCATATTATGACTGGACTAAACACTGGAACTCAGTTTTGTAAAGGGTTTATAATCTTAGTGCTGTCTATGGAGGGAGATCCATGACTTAAATAGACTATGAACGATTTGATGAGGTAATTCCAGCATCATCACCCACCTAATTTCTCTAGGAAGGGTGGCACTTAGGATACTGAATATTGGATAGAGGCCGTCTTATCTATCCTTGATCTTATGGAGACACCTCTAGAAAGGAGTGTCGAGCTCACTGTTTATATATTACATAGATTTTCCAAGCACCAGTGGTATGTTCTAATCTAGGATGATCTGCACCAGGGTATTGTTTGTGGTTATTTTCAATCTCGCTTCTATGATTACTTCTTTCCCGAGATGCTGAGAGCCAATTGAGAGAGAGAGAGTTCATGCACCTGGAGTAGGGTACTATGTCTATTATAGAATATTTTAATTGTTTTATAGAACTTTATTTATTTTTAGCTACTTATTTTGGTGACGAGTTATCTAAAGAGAAACATTTTGAGGATGGGGTCCAGTATACCATCCGATATTAGGTAAACATGTTATGAATGAATACTGTTTCAGAGATAGTGAACTAAGAACTAATTAACAAGAAAAACTTAAGGAAAATTGAGGGTATATTTCATGATGGTTATCTAATAAGGTATGATAGTTAATATAGTGAAAAGAATCATTGTCTGGAGGGTTCTCAATATTGTAGTGGATGCTAGAGTATTTGCATTGGTAGTTCTATTATATGCCACCAATGTGGGAGATAGGGTCATGTAAATCCTCATTATGATTGATGAACAATGAAGTATTGAGAATACAGTAAAATAGTCTATCTTTAGAGATTATTTTGATCCTTCCCATTTGTTCCCATTGGTAGAGGATTTTCACCAACTCCACCTTCTGGAGTAGGATCAATAACACGGTGTCAGGTGGGGAGTTGGAGTACCACTGAACGTACATTCCGAGGAGGTGGACATGGTCAAGGAGGCTAGAACCTAGATGTATAGAACCAATAGGGAAGACATGATCTAAGTGGTTAGGTTTTGGCTTAGGTCTAGGGATCAGTCTATATATATTCAGTATAGCCTACACCTTAGGAGTTGGGTTACAAACCATCTACAATGTGTGATACGATTTTACTACCCTACACTTTGGTATCTACATTATTTAACACATGCTCTTAATCATCTTTTATCTCTCTGTATATCATGGAAATCCATTGTATTTAAGTTTTTTTTATTATGTGTCATTATGAAACATGATAATTTTTTGGGAATTTGATTAGAGAGTGTAAACTAGTGTGATGAATTCCTGCTTGAGGTTGGCAGTTATCATTTCTTATGAGACATCTTCATCTTCATGATGATGGGATTCAACATAATTCTCAAAATGGAATGGTCATTTCCCTATCATGATTATGTGGATTTTTATTGATGAAGGGTATTCTTTACATAACTAGAGGGTGGTAGTTTTATTCACAACGGTGAATGATATGTACAGTAGAGTAGATCTGGACCATAGAATTGTGGCACATGCATTGTGATAGACCATATAGCTAGCATGTATATGTATGATTAGGGGAAACACCATAATGATTTACCTTTTATGGTATATCATTATAAGGATGACTTCCCTACTTATTTTTTTGGACTACCACTTGAGAGAGAGGTATATTTATATATCGAGTTAGTGGTAGGAGAAACACCATTATCCATTCATCCTTACATGATGGAAACTACCGAGTTGAAAGAGATCAAGAGGTAGATAGAGGACTTGGATGATAAGGGTTTTATATGGACCAATAATTCACGTATCCTTATTACAAGAATAAAGATGGCACCCTAAGGCTTTTCATGTATTACCATTAGTTGAAAAAAATTATGGTTAATAACTAGTATACATTTCCTTGTATAGAAGACCACTTTGACCAGATCTAAGAAGATAGGGTTTTCTAAAATATTTATTTGAGGTTAGGATACCATTAGGTAATAGTTCTATCTTCAAAAATACCTCATAAAATGTTCATATATGGTATAGTCTCTATGAGTATCTGGTTATTCCATTTGGTTTGATAAATGTAACCACTGTTTTCATGGATCTGAGGAATTGGGGTTTTACCCATATTTGGATTCATTTATGGTGGTATTTGTGGATGATATATTGGTGTATTATTTCAATTAACATGACCACACCAAACATCTTGAGATTGTGATGAATACACTGAGAGGGAAATAATGTTTTATAATATCACTAAATTCCACTTTTGGATCAACAAGGTTCAATTATTGGGTTAAATCATCTCAGAGACATGAGTGTCTATTGAACTCAATAAGGTGAGAGTAGTAGTTACCTATGAGAGGACCAAGACCATTTTTTAAATCTAGAGTTTCTTGGGCCTGTATGGCTATTACTGACATTTTATTCATGGATTTTCACAACTGACATCACCCGTTATGGGTTTGAAAAAGAAGGGTGTGAATTTCATATGGTCTAAAGTGTGTGATACAAATTTTTAGAAGATAAAAGGGAGATTGAATTCAGTACTGATTCTAATTCCACTAGATAGGGGTGGAAGCTATACCATTTATTGTGATATATCAGGCATCAGACTAGGGGAATTTCGGATGCAGGAAGATCATGTAGTGGCATACGAGTCTCTTTAGTTGAGGACACACAAGAGGAATTACCTGATGTATGATCTTGAGCCAGAAACTATAGTTTACACCTTGCATTGTTGGAGGAATTATTTTATAGAATAGTTGTTTGTGGGGTTTATAGAACATAAGATTATCAATTACATATTTATACAACATGACTGAAATCTCAGACAAAGGTGGTGGGTTGAATACCTATATTCCTTCAATTTTGATATTTCCTACACACTCAATAAGGTTAATGCTATGGATGATTCTATGAGCTGAAGGATTTATACACAGGATGTTTAAGAGGCCTGGGGTGGGTGGCAATTGATGACCTTTTTTTTCTAAGATGTATATAGAGGTACAAGAGAATCATGAGAATCCTATCCCTATATCTTTATCTGTGTCATCTTCAATTTTAGGGAGAGTAAAGATGATAAAACTTTTATACCCTCAGGACTTATTCATAAGGGTGAGTGTTTCAGAAAAATACCCACTACCAGGTAGAATTATTGATGGGGATGAGGTAATATGCATTAAAAGATGCATAGAGGTTCCCATAAATTTATGAGTTGAGTTTATGCATGAGTATCATGAATTTTTTTTGGGAAGTTAATATCAATGTTAACAAGATATATCATGAATAATTCTTCAAGTATTGGTGATCAATAATGAAAAGGAAGATAATTTTTTTATTGCTTGGTGTTCCACAAATCAGTAAATAAAGGAGAAAAACTAGAAAACAAAAGGGATTGTATAGTTGTTTCTAATTGAGGAGTTGAAATGGAATGATGTCACCATGGATTTTGTGACTAGTTTACTGAGATTCCCTTGAGGTAGTGATGTAGTATGGGTGATCATCAACGTGCTCATGAAGTTCACTAAAATTTTACTTATTAAGGAGACCTTTTTAGTAGATGAGATTAGAAGGCTTTATGTCTGATAGATTATCTGGATTCATGGAGTTCTATAGACTATTATTCTAAATAGATATGATAATATCACTTCTCAATTCTGGAAAGGTTTGTAGAGGGCATTAGGTAACTTGATACTTTTGAGTATAACATACCACCCTCAGAACGATGGGGAGTACAGACGTATGATACAGATAATAAAAGAAATTATTAGATAATGTGTCTTTGGTTTTAGAGGTTCTTAAAAAAAAACATACCTTTAATAGAGTTATCTTAAAATAAAAAATTTCAGGTGAAAATACAGATGTATCCTTATGAGGCCTTATATGGTAGGTCATTCCATTCACCCCTATGATGGTTAGAGACAATAGAGACAACACTACTGGGACCCCATCTTGTTCAGGAGACACCAGAGCAGGTACAACTTATTAAGAAGTGTATGGATACAACTCAGTCTAATAATAATTCTTATGTTTATTGTCATCAACGAACTCTAGAGTTCTAGGTTAGGGATCTAGTATTCTGTCAAGTTTTTCCTAGGATGGAGAAGAGATAGATTCAGAGATAGTGTAAGATATAACCTTTTTATGTCAGTCCTTTTGATATATTGTAGAGATTTAGGTCGTTATCCTATCATATAGGCCTTCCTCAGAGGTAATAGGCTATGAATTATACCTTACACATATCTTATCATTGGCATTACTATTCAAACTCATCTCAAATTTTAGATCCTAAGGATATTGAATTGGGAGCCAATGCTTCCATTTAGGAGTATCCTATATGACTCATCAACCATATCATGAAGGATCTTTGAGGAATGTCTGTTCCTATGGTATAGGTTCTATGGAATCATAGTAGAATACAATATGGGACTTGGGAGTGGGATTTTTATTTATGTTCCCAGTGGCCATATATTTTTTCAAATGACATCTTATCACCCTTGGAAGGGAAACTTGGGGATGAGTTGTTTTATAGAGGGGAGACTGTAAGATCCCATTTTTTTATCTTTAGGTATGAACCCTTAAATTTTAAATATAAATATTTTATTTTCATCTAATGGAAGTTCTTAATGGTTTAAATAAGGTTCTGGAATGTCTAGGACCCATATGAGGCCCCGAGATCCGGTTTTTGGAGGAATAGGAAAAGGCACAAAGTTGGCACATAATTAGTAGTAACTATGTGGCTCAACCATGTGGCCTTGTAAGAGGATAACAGTTTGGAAACTGTGTGAGGCAGACCATGTTGCCCTGGAAAAAATTGTAGAGGAGTTAGAGGGGACCTTCATAGGAAATTCATGGTTTGTAAAACCATTAGCCTACCCACATGGGTAGTTTTACATAGGCAGAAACCCCAAATGGTAGACACAAGGTTTGGAAGAATCATGTAGCATAACCATGTGTGGGGGTGTCTTACTTGGATAGTGATGGAACATGATTGGTGCATAGTTTGGCTAACCCTGTGTCTAAACCATGTTACTCAATAATGTGATGTGAAAAATATGTTTTCCCCTCTTTAATTATAATTAACCCTTTCTTTCCTCTTCTACTCCACACACAACAGCTGTCTCTTATAAAGATCTCTCCTTTCCTTCCCAAGTTAGTCTTTGAAGCTGCTCCTCCATCCAAACTCTAATTTCTTCACCATTCATCTCATTGGATTCCTCTAAGTAAGAGCTTCGATCCACTTCCTTCTTTTCTATATTTATCTCACCATCCATTCTATGATCTTCAAGAAGAATAATATGTCCTATTTTTAGGGTATTTATCTATTTTATCTTATTATAGCCCATATTTAAAGACAATACTAGATGAGTGATCCTCTACCACCATAAGGTAGGGGGTCTATATAGTTTCCATAATGGTCTCATAAGTTTATAAATGTTATTGTTGTGCTACATGTTGGAATATCCATAATTTCCCATATAATTATGAAATTTGTAAATTTAAAAGTGGGAAAAATGACCTAGGCCCTCTTATGATACATCTGACCTTAATAATGGTTGGAACCAAACCAAGGATGAAACATCTTGGAGAGATCTTATATACATTATCCATTGTTACCCCTTACACCTATTAGCTTGACCATTAAAAAGAAATTTAATTAAGTTAATATAAATGATTATTTGTGATATATCATGACAAGTACCATTTACTTGGCCCATTGTTGATTATATATAAACTGCTTAAAATGTGAGAATACTCTTATAAACATTTTTCATTTATAAATGAAAAGGTGATGTTTTGAATTAAATTGAAATGTGAGGAGGAATAGAATAATATGTGGCCAATGAATATTTATTAATTGGTCACTTAGAGGACACCACCCTGACACATTAAGACAATTTCCAAGGGAGATACCCACTTTGGAATTTGGTCTTTGTCTTAGTACATGAATTCCTCAGTGTAGTATCGACGATTCATTCAATTTATATATAGAAATTATAATTCCTTGAATTATCGCCTTGGATTTTTCTTGATGTATTTGGACATGTGACTCCTTGGATCATCACCTTGGGCTCCATTCATGCTTATCTTGAGATTTATTTTGGATGTACTATAGGGAATAAGTTAAAGATATTTCTCCAGTGGAATTCCAAGGGTATATCCATTAGATTACACTTATACCCTTTAGATAGACCTTATGGTTATTACTATGAGGTGTGATAACATCATAAGGTCAAGGGTACCTCAATTTCACATGGTTTTCTCCATTATTATTATTATTATTATTATCTGATTACTCTTATGATATCCTTAGACCTAACTGTTTAAATCTTACCTATTCAGAGACATTCGGCTGAGGTAGAAGTTGGTTTGGTTGGTTGGGCATCCCATAAGGGGTCTAGAACTGATATGGTATATATTTCATGCAATTTAATTACACTTCTTATTCATATACCTACAAAATAAAACATTTATATTCAAAAAATTTAATTTTTATAGGTACCTTTGGTGGTGTACTACTGATTGTTACTCACACCTTGTTTGGGACACTAATTGGTACCCAGATATACTTCATGATTATAGTTCAGGAAAACATCAGGGGTTTGAATTTGGATGTTTGGTTTATGTTATAGGACTGAATGTGGGATCAGAGGACTAATAATAGACTTAGTATTCTTTGAATTTCAGTTTTTTGTAATTTTTTATTATTATTTTATAATATTTATTGATGGCTTCATGATTTCATTTTTTTGTATAGTATCATGTCATCATCATCATCTGTATATGAATTAGATATTTTGGTTTCTATTCAGTTATATATATATATATTTATATGGGAATATATATATATATATATATATATCATTTTTGGAAGATTTACTTCTGCTGTTTTAGATTATTATTTCTACTTCCATTGTTTTCTTTATATCTATTATTTTGTTGTGTTATACTCTAACCCGAGGGCATATTCTCCCCATGGTAACACCCTAGGACCTCTATACTAGTCGGTAGCCTCTGGTATATGAGGTGGTGTGCTTAATGTTATGTGGCCAACCAGTTTGGGGTACTGTTTAGTGGATTCTAGGTCAGGCTGTCACAAAAGTATTGAATATAGATTACATGGACAATAATGAAGTAAGGTCTATGCATTAGAAAACAACTACACATAAATCAACCCCCACCAAAAAACCTATCCTACCCTTATTGAACTAACTAATGGGAAAAATTCCATAGGTAGTCCTAGTTCCCACCTAGGGACACTATCTAGAGCATAATTATAAACTAGTGTACAGGTGTACCTAAACATCCCTCCTAGCTACCGAGGTTATCCTATGATATATAAAAAGGTATGAGAGCATTTAAAAGTATAATAATAAAATATATTCATATCAGAAAAAATCTATTTGTTCGTTCATCTCACTCACATCTCCAAACACCCACATAGAAACACCCACTTTACCCAAATATAATAATATAATTCATATTCCCTCTAAAGGGACATTCAATCACAAGTATTCCAAAATTTCAATCAACACAAAGGGGAATGAACTATGGGTTTTAATTTTCCAATAAATAATTTAAATTGTGAACTATGACATTCAAAATTCCACTTAGAATACTAAATCATTAAATATAAATCATGGCCATTTATAAATTCATTTATAAGTAATCAAACTTCATTGAATTACAGTTTTCAAATAATTTTCTAAAAAAGGTTCAAACACACCTGATATTTGAAAAAAACACTTTTACCTTAATTTTGTAATCAACATCATAAAAAAATTCAATGGAATTTATCAAGATAAAACTAGGAATTTCAATTTCTAGATCAAGGGAATATTCCTATAAAAAAATTTCATATCAATTCATATGACAAAATCACTTTTTCCCATTTTTATCAAAAGATAAAAAACATAATTCTTTGATATAACTAATATATATAAGTTGAAAACATTATAATATATTGAAAACCCATTATGAAATTAAAATTATTCACAAATTAAAATTTAAAGGGGGATGATTGAGACGCCTACCTCAAACAATTATAAATTCTTATAATTTAATGATATCCACACGCTAAAGGAGAATAGGGATATAGAATCCAAGTGATGATCCTAAACCCTAAATCCAATGACATAAAATTTAGATTCAATGATCCCAAGGCCAATAGAGAAGAGAGAAAGAGAAAACTTACCATGAAGATCTCAAATATTCCCACAACGATCTAACCGAATCCAAAGGATTCCACCTCTTTTAATGACCAATAAATGAAAACAACTTGTTTGATCATAACAAAAACCTTATATATATTATAAATATATTTGATATAATATTAATTTAAAGTAAAAGAGGAAATATATAGAGAAGCTATTAAAAATGATGAATAATAAGATAATACCTTGAATTCTATATATTTGATGCCTCATGATTAATAAAAAATACTCTTGGTATAGAGGATAGTTGTAGAAAACACCAAGGGTTAGGTTATAGTTTAAGAGATAAGATCACAGTATAAATAATCATGAATCGAGATGTTTTCAGGTCAATAATTAAGTTTCAAAATAATTAATTAACATCACACAATTTGTTAAACCAAATACCTAGTTTTGGGATACTGGGGAGGCCATATAGTTTGGCCACATGGTTTGAATCACTGTGTGAAAAACATGAAAAACTACTTTTTCCAATGGTGTATGGTTTCTAGAGTATGAAGTATGATTTTTCTTAACCATGCACCAACTTTGGACCCTCCTTTGGGACCCCAAAAAAGCTACATGGTTTCCTAGATAGGGAACATGGTCTCCCTTAATCACGTTCAACAAAAAAACTTAAAAAGTATAGAGAAATACATCAATAATAATAGAGAAACATGAGAGACTTGAAAGTAATAAAAAAAATTGAGTTACCCAAGTTCGTTATGTGATAATTATTTCCACTATACATATTTATGACCCCAAAAGGATTCAAGTATAATGGTTGATCAAGAGTAAAGATAAATTAATTCAAGATAAGTAAAACAACCAAGGCTACACAAATTGAATCCAACACAAAAGCGACTAAAAATAATATACCATATTAGATGTCAACCAAAGGGGATTCCAAATTAGACCATGCAGAAAACTGAGACCAGTAGAAAACTACTCCAATGGTTTCATTACTGAAAAAAAAGTTCAAAATAAACCAAGTCACTAGTTTAGTCAATAACAAGAAACACTCTAAAGAAAAATTACCATGAAATCAATATTTATAAACAAAATACCCAAACCATCTTCAGGGATACTGGAGAGGACACACAATTTTCTCCCAAAGTTTGGATAATCATGTGCCAACCACATGAAAAATCTCTTTCCAAATGTGTATGATTTTATAGAGAAGGACACATGGTTTGTCTCAACTGTGTGACCACCTGTAGGACTCCAAAACTAGTTACAAAGTTTCCTAGATATGGATCTTGGTTTCCCTTAACATTTTTCCACCCAAAACACTCCAAAAATTCTTGGGAAAGAGACATTGAAAGAGAGGGATAGATGAGATAATAAAATTAAACAAAACAATAGAGCTACCTAAGGTTGGGATGTGAAGATTTTCCCGAACATAAGTATTTATTCTCCCTAAAACCTTCAAGGAAAATGGTTGATCAATAAAAAATAGAAATTAATTCAAGATAATAAACTGCTGAGGCTACACTACTTGACCCAAACACTAAAGTGACTCCAAATGTTCAACCCTATTAGATAAAAAATAAAATAGATTCCAAACTAGGCCAGGAGAAAAAATGAGACCATCATACAACTAATCCAAAGACTTGATTCTCAAAACCATACATTCAAAATAAACCAAAGGACTGATTTCATCAAGAATGAGAAAATCTCTAAAGAAATTTCTCCAATATATCCATCTTTATAAACTATATTACCAATCCCCTACTACCCAATTGATGATGAAAATACCATCAACAACCTAATTAAACATCAAAAGAACTACACATGATAATACATAGAAATGAAATTTCAATAAGGAACTAAAAATATTATCACCACAAGAAAATCCGTGGAAGAATATCACACAAGGAAATAACATAAAATAATTAAGAATACCTCATATAGAATCCTGACTCAATAAGAGATACATAGTTTTAATCTTTATCAAGTGATACTAACCCAGGGTCGTTTCTCTAGAACATAAGCTTCTAGAAAACCTAACAAAATATCAAAGTGTAAATAGAAAGAAATCTTAGTTTCTGCAAAAGCTACCCAATATTTTCTATATACAATCCTTAAAATACAAATTCCCAATATTAGGATCACATTGAACGAAATAAATAGGAAGAAAAATAATCACTGTAGAAAAATTATTCCCAATATAAAAAATATTTCATAGGGGATAATTCAAGTAGAATGTGAGAAAAAAACATACATGAATCACCTCAATGGTTATCATAATCCTAAGAAATCCATATTTTTGTAGATCCCAAATCGAAAAATAATTCCCACATCGATTGAAGTGGATACATAATTTTTACATGGAAAACAAAATGATAGTGGTATCCACACCATATTATAACTTACCTAAAATTCATGCTCTTCCAACTCAATTCATCTAGATATTGTAACACAAGGTGATAAAAAGAAAATTTAAGAAGCCATATAAATTTAATTCTTGAATAAATAAGATAGAATCCAAAAATGAGATTAAAAATATCAAAAAATCACCATGTAAAAACCTAGATAACCAATAAAATACACTCCTAAAATTATGAGGTCAATAAGAGAGTTGAATTACATCAAATAAAACTCAAATAGTTTTCACACCGACATCAGTATCAATGAGTTAAACTAAAGGGTCTTCCAAAGGGTTAGTCTTCACACCACCTTTCTTTAAAATAATACCTCTATAGAACCTTTAAAAATGATTTAGACAACCACATACATGATAGGACTTAGGAGTCCTCTGTCAAGATGGTTTCTTATGTCCCACATTTCCTCATTGATAGAAAACTAGGGGCCTATTTCTAGTGGAATCTAGTGAGAACAAACAAGATATCCTCTTGATAATTCCACTCACTGAGTCTGAATTAACACACTTCGTTTATACCTTACTGAATATTCCTCCATTAAACATAGAGATATAATAAAACTCTAATGCCTCTATTTCTCTTTATAAGTCTACTTATACCTTGATATCTTGATCCACCATTAATTCATATGAGTGAAGGTTGAGAGAAGACACAACCATTAATATATCTAGCTGAAAAAAATCTAGAAAATGACATGACTTTAGGGATTAATCCCTGGAAACATGAGGATTATATGAAAAAAACTCGAAAAAATAATCAGCATACTCCAAAACCGTTTTATCTCCTTAAAATAGACTAAAATTCCATATATTATGGTACCTTCACTACATTAGGAAATAATTCTTGAAATAACCACACCTTGAAATCTTCCAAAGAATAGTCCTTCTGTAGATTAGTTTTGATGATAGACTTAATACAATTCTAACATGGACCCAATATAATAAATCTCAAAAAGGTAACCTTAAGTGATTCATGAAGCTCGAGATAGATGCAAATATCCTCAATACTCAAAATCCAAACTACTGCTTCCTAAGAACCATTCTACCCATTTAAACGAGGAGGATTCATGTTTTGGAAATCTTGAATGAAATCCTCATGCTAGGGAAAAAGAGAAATAACACTGAACCTTGAGACTCATGGTGATAAAACAATAATTCCAGGAAGATATTTATCAACCAAAGAGTCCATTAAATCCTTATGAGGGAATTATCTACGAAAAAAGAGTAAAATAATAATAAAAAACTCTATAATACATAACATAAATCAATCAATGACTGCAACACACAATTTAAAAAAAATTCAAATCAAACACTAAACAAATTATAAACTGACAAACCCTAATATTTGATTCTTTAAATAATATGAAGAGAATAACCTCTTTGAACCAAGATTATTTTATCAAAAATAAATTTTAAAAAAATTTATATTCTTTAAACCATCATTTATAATTTCCTAGAAACTACTAAAGGGAAAAGGAATTAACACTAAAAAATTTCAAAATTTCATATTTTAAAACATTTCAACCTTTGAATCATTAACATATTTTAATTAAAATTTATTAACATCACATGAAAAATTTGAAAATATTTAAGACTACAACTCACCACAAAATTTTTTTCCCAAAAACCTATCATTATTTTAAATTATAAATATTTATAATGATTAATGAAACTAAATATCATTTTGAATTCAAATTTTTTTAATGAAAAATAAAAATTTATAAAATAATCTACCTTAAAAGGAAATGAAACATTTAATAAAATGATTTAAAAATTTTGAACCCCATATTGCAATAGATTTGAGATCACTTAACAAAATTTTCAAAACTCTATAAAATTTCCAACACTTTTACAAACCACCCAGGATCTTGATTTAAGAGATAAAACATGAATAATCCAAAACACTAATTAATTTTCTGTAAGAAACACCCAAAATTCGTATAAACCAATAAAAATAGGCTAACTGTTCAATGTTTACTAGAAATAAATCAAAGATGGATGTATGGTTTTCCAAAATGTGTGTAGCACGATTTCACTCTATAAATTCTATCAACTCAAAACTTAGAGTTTTTAAAGTTAGTTTCTTGAATTCCCAATAAAATAAATAATCACTTAAATAAAAACAAAAATTCTCAGAAATATTAAATAATTGAGATCAAATTGGAGACATAATCTGTCACGACCCGTCCCAATGGGACCCATGCCGTGACTTCCCAAGCCTGCCTTCAATAGGCTAGGGCTGGTGACTAGCACCAAGTAGGCATATCACTAACATGGGAGGAATTGCCTAAGTACCTACACACACACACACATCTCCAAGACCAAAAATTCTTAAAAGTAAAAATCACTAAGGAACAGAATGAATGAATACAACTTAGACCAACCAATGGAGTGAAATAAAAAGTAAAGTGCAGAAGGTAAACTGGGTCAGAATTCAGGACCACCAAAAGAAAGAGTCTACAAACTATAAATTCCAACCACTAAACAAGAAAGTGGTACTGGGACCACTTATTGTTGCTGTAGGAACACCCTGGCCTGTAAGGAACTCAAAAAGCTTGCTCTGGTCCTCGTTTGACCCAGACTCCATCAAAAAGGCGCTCATCTTCAAAAGACACGACATGTGTGGGCAAATCCCGCGTAGGGGTGAGTATAACAATACTCAGTAGGGGACCCCAAAAACCACAAATAAATACACAAAGTAAAGGTATAATCATCTCTACACAGTAAATGTCTACTGAACATATAGCTAGAGAAACACATCCTAATATACTTGAAACCCAGACCCGTAATCTAGAGGTAAGTAACAACAACCGCATACCCACGCTAGGGATTCAGTTAAAATATTCCACAAAGAACTCATCCCGGAGAACTCAATCCATGAGTCTAATAGTTCTAATTACATCTGTCAGAGATTTACTATTCATTAGGAAAATCCATGAGAGAGATTGTTTCACTGATAGATTGGAAGGGAGAAAATATACACTCATTTCATGATAACACACTTATAGGTGAGAAAATATCATGATACGCGGATGAGGATCACTACCAGGGCTATGGAGGATACCAAGACTCATCTAAATTCACCTAATAAGTAGAGGATCATTGTCTCAGAAGATTAGTCACATTGATACCTGACTCTACCTAGGGTCAAGAATGGATATAGGATCTCTCTCTAGGCCTCTCAGAGGGATACCTGACTCTATGTCCGAAAGTCCTGCTAAAGGAATCATACTCCTATGGATGGAAACAATACCTGACATTTAGGGGAACAAGAAAAGGGGCACTAACCCAAATGAAACTTTTCCAAGGAATGGTGGAAAAGAAGATCAAGCTATGTATAAAAATGTACACGACATGTAAAATGGATCACACGTTGTGTCAATCGACTCTGGGTATTGCCCGTTTACAATGATCCGAGTCAGGAGAACATGTCACGTAAAAACGTATATACATGGAATGTAAGAAAGGATCACACACTGTGTCTAAGTATTTGAGGTCTGCTCCATGTACGCTGGCCATGTTCCCGTACATGGCTTCAACCAGTGTGTCCCAGACCATGTATTAGTAAATGGGATGGTCTGCGTATCTGTCCAGGTCTGACCATGTGGTGGAGTACATGTCGTGTACTCCACCCCATGTCCATGTGTCTCATAATATACACTCCGAGTCTTCATAATAACCCACACGTCATGTGACCATGGTCACACGCCATGTCTATGATTCCCGTCTCCTAGAACTACAACCGCTGCTAGGTGGGGCCCACACACCATTTCCTCACAGAATCACACCATGTCATTCACCATGCTCAGTGCGGAAACCCTACACTCCACCATTTTGGTCCCACAATGTCATGTTATTTGGAATACATGTCGTGTTCATTGGGATTTTTCAGAAATCTCTGTTCTTCATCGCCGCACCCCGGTGCTCCTTCGGTCTTTGATCCGACTATTCGATTACCTCAAAAATCAAGATTCTAGGTCAACCCAACACCACAAGGTCATTTCCATTAGTTTAGGGCCTCTTTTTGGCCCCAAGAATGAGTCCTGATCCCCTCGCACAAAGAATTCTCCAAGAACGATCCTCATCGATCTGATCAAATTTTTCGTCCGCCATTGCCATCTCACCACCATAGGTTGTTGCGATGTCTGATATTTAGTTTGGGATTATTTCATTATGAAACAGATTCACAAAAATCTGTTGTTCATCTCCCCGTAAAGAACACAAAGAATGCGGGGAAAAGGAGGAAGAAATCCAATAAATGGAAGGAGGGAAAAACCTCCACCTTCATTCGTTACTGTGTCGATACGCTCCTATTAGTAGGATTAAATAGGGAGAATTGAAGAAACAAAAATAATCTAGCATGGATTAATTTTCTGAATCCAAATCCCTAAAAGAAGCAGAGATAATAACCATCCCACAAGAATGAATGATCTGTGGATCAACCTGTTCATGGGTTGATCTACCTTCATCATTTAATTGAAGAATGGGGAAAAAATTGAAATAATAAAACCCCTACCTCGATTCGATTGAAGAACTATCACCGTGTCACGTTCGTTTGCAAGGTTCTGTCGAATCCGAGGTGCATCAATCAATCTATCCATTGTCATTCGTTATTGAGAGGTTTCTCCAAGGGGTCTCCTCTCCGTGCCTCCAGAGAATTTTACGGTTACGTAGTTAACAATTGAGATTATCTTAACAGATTATTTAAAATCTCTTATCTCCATGATATGGAAAGGTTTAAAATAAAATAAAATAAAATATTTTATTTCTTTTAAAACATCCAAAAACTAACTTCTGATACTGACCCACACCCGTCGATATTAGGCCCCACCTAAGGTAAATTCGCTACTCTGAATGCAACAATGCCCTTGGATTTCTGATCTGGGCACCCATTTATATGTTATTCCACTTTTTCATGAAAACCATTTGCGCATGCTATTGAAAAGTTTAAATTATTTCAAAAATTTATTCTAGGAACCTCAGGCCTTGAAATTTCAAATTGTTTCAAATCCTGGTCTCATAATAATTCCGTATAATATTTAAAAATAATACAAAAAAAATTTGAGACATTATATTACACCCACCGAAGGGATTTTATGTCCTCAAAAATCCAAAATAATTATACTCAAATATATGTGGGTACTGCACACAAATTTGATCCTCCCACTCCCACATTCTCTCATGAAGATTCTCATGCTGCCACTAGACACACACTAGAGGAGTCGCTTACCTAGGAAGGATCCTCTCCCGTTGACCCTCGATCACCACTGGGTACTCTACGAAGGTCACTCCATCATTGATTTCCAGCTCTCTCCAGTCGATGATGTGTGATGGGTCATGCACATACCTCCTCAGCTGTGACACGTGGAAGACATCATGTACCCGGTGTAACTGTAGTGGTAGAGGTAGGCGGTATGACACATCGCCAACTCTACACAGTATCTAAAAAGGGCATATGAAACTTGGGGACAACTTGTCGACCTAGACAAATATCCACAACCCTCATTGTGGTGATACCCAAAAGAAGACATTGTATCCCTCTTTGAACCCCAAAGGTCTAGTCCATCTGTCAGCATAAGACTTTTGTCAGCTCTGTGTAGTCTTCATCTGCTCCTAGATTATCTAAACCTTCTCAGTGGTAGCTTGCAGAAACTCTGGACCCATGAGTGCTGACTCTCTGGGGTCGGTCCATTAAAGCGGTGACCTGTAGGGCGAACCAAAATAACATCTCCTTGACCTTTTTTTGGGTCTAATGCTATTCCATCTACTGAGATAACATGTCCCATAAATTGGACCACTTGTATCTAGAACTAGAACTTAGATAGATTCCACGTAAAGTTGGTGCTCGTGGAGTATGTCTAGAACCATTAACCTTCTAAGAAAACACAACTGAGGATGCCCAGGGTGAAACACTAGGTCTTACAAAGCCCTTACTCTACGGGAGGCATCCAATATGCTGATGAGGATATCAGTGTCTTCCTGGAGTGTAAGTCGATGCAGAAGTAGATCTCCCGAGGGGGGGGGGGGTAATTATGGAACATATTCTAGAAAGAAATCCTTGTACTCCACCACTACTGATGGGAACTAAAGACTCATGACATCTACTACTCCGAGGGTAAGGCTAGCCAACTCATCAGTGAATGGTTGCACCCTATGGTGCATGATCCCATTCTGTGCTGCATGGGTTTCCTTTTCACCAATAAAGGAAATCCTTGTTCCATCGTTGTGGACACACCTCCCTCTTCACCTAAAGCAGTAAATCTAGGAATGGACCAAATATAACCAATCCATACTAAGAATTATGTCATAAGGCCTTGACGCTGCCACAAGGAGGTTCGAACTGAAACTCTCAGCTCCAAGGGAAATATCACACTATCTACAAAGATGAGTGATCATCGAGTATCCTCTTATAGGTGTCTCCATGAATAAGGGTTGAGTCAACAGCTCTATAAGAATCTCAAGGTATCTCACAAGACATGTGGTGAGGAAATAATGACTGGAACCTTTGTTTATTAGTACAATAGAAAGGTAGAAAAGTCATAGATTATACCTCAGATAATCCCTGGAGTCCCTAGGTCATACGGCTTGACCGCATACAGCTATCTGCACCCTGGTCCCCCAGTTCCTTGAGCCTGGTGCTGACATCCTAGGTGTGGTGGTGGAAGTAGATTAAAGTGTCTGCCACAACCTGCAGCTCTCCCTGCTCCTCTTCCACACCCTCCACCTAGCGGGTCTTCCTAATCCACTTTCTGCCTTTGCCTTAGTGGTCTATCCACCTCCTCCTTATCAGAAGATCAACGGGTTGGATAGTCTCTATAGTGATATCCTCTACCGTGGCACGAGTAGCATCGCCTCTCCCTAGGCTGACTGGATCCAGTATGAGAGTCCTGGACTATCGATCCCCTATTCGGGTTCCTCCTATGACGTCTCCCATGTATTGATCCCTATGCCTGACATTGGCTCCCTACTTCTCAGGTCTCTACACCTATCTACCAACTACTGATTTCCACTGGATGTCTTTGCTCAGCCAATAATCTCTCGACTACCATAGTTCACTCGAGCACTCCAGCATAAATTGAAATGAAAAGAGGCGCGACATTAGCCCAAATGTCCCTTCATAGACATAGCTCTAAGGTCTAAGCTCTAAAGTACTGATCCCTGACCATATCCATCGAGTTCTTGGAAAGGTTGTTGAACCTTGATGAATAGTCATCCACTGTCAAACTGCCCTACTGGAGCTGAAGAAGATCTTTGATATGTATTTATCTAATCTTAAATTAAGATAAATCCTCCCTAAAGAGTCACTAGAACTCTATCCACGAAAGAGCATCCTCGTCAAGAGTCTTCATGGTCAAACTCCACCATCTTCCCACTAAAACCTGAAGAAGGCTCACTCCTAGGAACAACATCTAGTCTGCTGGTGTCTTCACTAGATAGAAAACTTTGTTCACTGCCTCAAGCCATTCCTTATTCGCCTGAGGGTCGGGCTCACCTCAGAACCTGAGGGGTCTCTGTCTCAGAAACTCATAGAGCATGCTCAACCTGCACTCCTCATCTTTTTGCACTGCAGGTAAAACATACTAGTCCACTAGTGGTGGTATAGAAGCTGCAACACCTAGAGGTAATTCCTGTGAACTAGTCCTTGAATTGGCACCTCGTCACTGAAGGGGTTATGCTCATGATTGAGTTGCTGAATCATATCGGGTATGCGTCATGGAGGAATCCAATAAAGAAACAACATGTACCATGGTCAAGAGTATATTTGGATAGATGGCACAAAAGGACATGGAAAACACAACTCATTCCTATATGATTCATTTACCATTATTTTATTTCACCGCAACTAGTGTTTTCATGTACCGAGTCAAAAATCAAGTTATCAAAGTCCTAGTGTATGGATACATAGGCCGCCCACACCAACACTTGAGTCCCTGGCCTGAAAGCCAAACATGAAACACTTGACACTGCTTCCACAAACCAATTTCATAGACACTTGTTCCTAAGGTATAATTGACCACCTTTTATACCACTATGTCATGACTCATCATAGTGGGGCTCGTGTTGTGACTCCCCAAGACCAACTCCAATTGGAAAGGGGTTAGTGACTATCACTGAGTAGGCATATCACTAACATGGTAGGAATTACCTAAGTACTTGTACACTTAGAGACGTCTCCAAGCCCAGAAATTCTAAAAATTAAAAACTAATAAGGAACAAAATGCATGCATACAACTAAGCCCAACCAATATAGTACAATATAAAGTAAAACGTGGAAGGTAAAATCGACCTGAATACAAGCCCGCCAAAATAAAGAGTCTGAAAACTACAAAGTAAAACCTGTAAGAAAGAAATAGGTACTAGGACTATTGCTCGTAGTCATAGGAACACCTCAGCTAGTAAGGAACTCATAAATCTTGGTCTGGTCTTGGTCCACCCTAGACTCCGTCAAAAGTCCGCTCGTCTACACAACACACGACATGTGCGAGAAAAGCCCATGCAGGGGTGAGTATAACAATACTTAGTAGGGGACCCCAAAAAACATAATGAAATACCCAAAGTAAAGCTATAGTCATCTCTACATAGTATATGTTTTCTGAACATATAGCAAGAGAAACACAACTAGATATACTCAAAACACATACCCATAGTCTAGATGTAAGTCACAATGACCGCATACCCATGCTAGGGATTCGGTTTGAATATTCCACAAAGAACTTGTTTTGTAGAACTCACACCATGATTCTGATAGCTCTGATGATGTCCGTCTGAGAAGTACTACTCATCGGGAAAAGCCACGAGATAGATAGATGCACTGATATATCTGAAGAGATAATGGATACACTCATTCCAAGAGAACACACTCCTGAGTGGGAAAAGATCATGATACCCAGATGAGGATCACTGCTAGGGCCTTGGAAGATACTACGACTCATCTAGATTCACCTGCTAAGTAGAGGATCAGCATCCTGGAATATTATTCATGTCGATACTAGACTCTAGCTAGGGTCAAGAATGGATAGAGGATCTCACCTCAGTCCTCTCATAGTGATACCTAACTCTATCTCGGAAAGTCCTGCTTAAGGGTTCATACTCATATGGATAGAAAAGATACTTGAACTTCAGGGGAACAAGAAAAGGGGAACTAACCCAAATGAAACTTGTCCAAGGAATGATGTAAAATAATATCAATCCATGTATAGAAAGGTACATGACATGTAGAAGGAATCACACGTCGTGTCCCTCAACTCCGAGTACTGCCCCTATACAACAAGCCGGGTCTAGATAACATGTCATGTACAAAAATATATACATGGATTGTAGGAAAGGATAACACAATGTGTCCATGTATCTGGGGTCCACTTCGTGTACGCTGGCCATGGGCCCATACACGGATTCAACCCGTGTGTCCTAGTCCGTGTACCTGTACACATGGAGGTCCGCGAATCTAGTCAGGTTTGGCCATGTGGTAGAGTACATGTCGTTTACTCCTCCCCATGTCCATGTATCTCCCAAGATACATGTTGGGTCTGTGTAAGGACCCACACACTGTTTGAAAATGGTCACACACCATGTCTACGCTTCATGTCGCCCGGAACTCCAGCCACCACTGGGTGGGGCCAACACACCATGTCCTCTCAGAAGCATACGGTGTCCTTCACCGTGCACAGTGAGAAAACCCCAGCCACTAGCATTATGGTCCCACACAACGTGTCCTTTGGAATAAATTCCGTGTTCATCTGAATTTTCCAGAAATCTCTTTTCTTCATCGTCATGCCTCGGTGCTCCTCTGGTCTTCAATGTGGCCATCCAATTACCTATATACTCATGATTATAGGTTTCCCAGACACTATAAGGTCATTTTCATTGGTTTTGGGGCCTCATATTGTCCCCTATAATGACTCCCAATCCCCCCGCATGAAGAATGATTGAAGAAAAATCCTTCTTGATCTGATCTGATTCATCTTTCACCATCACCGTCACACCTACGCTAGGTTTTTGTGATGTTCAACCTTCAGTTTGGGATAGTTTCATTGTAGAAAAGATTCAAAACAATCCATTTTTCTTTTCACCACAAAGAACACGAAGAACATGGGGAAAAGGATGAAGAAATACAATAAAAAAACGAGGAATGAACCTCCACCATCATTTGTTAAAGCATTGATCCACTCTTGTTAGTAGGATTAAAATGGGTGAATCGAAACAAAAAAATAATATAGCAAGGATTAATTCCGTGAATCAAAATCCTCGAAAGAAACAGAAATTATAAACCTCCTACAAGAATGCAAGATCCGTGGATCAACATGTTCATGGGTTGATATGCGTTCATCATTTAGTCGAAGAACATGAAAAAAAAAGTCTAAATAATAAAACTCGTACCTTGATTTGATTGAAGAACGATCGTCATGTCACATTCTTTGGTGAGGTTCCATCGAATATGAGGTGCATCAATCGATCGATCCATTCTCATTCGTTTTCAAGAGGTTTCTCCAAGGGGTCTCCTCTCCACACCTCCAGAGAATTTTAGGGTTATGTGGAAAACCATAGAGATTATATTAACAAATTATTTAAAATCTCTCGTATCCAAATAATGGAAAAGTTTGAAATAAAATAAAATATTTTATTTTATTTCCTTTAAAATGTCCAAAAAAACATCTTCTACCGACGCACACCAATTGATGTTAGGCCCCACCGAAGGTAAATTCACTACTCTTAATGCAATGGTGCCCTCAGATTTCTGATCTAGGAACCCATTTAAAAGTTACTAAATTTTTTTAGGAAAATATCTCCTAAACACTATTTAAAAGTTTAAATTATTTCAAAAATTTATTCTCGACACCTCAAGCCTCAAAATCACATGTCATTGAAAAACCTGGTCTCGTAATAATTCCATATAAGATTTAAAAATAAAACAAAAAAAATCCAAGACATTACAAAATCATCCTAGATAACCCTGGTAACCTAGTTTTCACTCTAAATGTATGTGGATCAAGAACCCTACTAGGACTAACTACTTGAATTATGATAGTCCTACCCCTAAAATACTAGAAATCCCAAACAATAAGGAAAAATCTCACATTTGATAACAATTTTTTATGAACTAACCTATTTTTCCCTTGAACAGGACACCAAATCCCACAGTGGTAGAGTTGGAAGGGTGATTAAAATCCCCACAAGTTACTGAAAATCACTTTGGAATCAGTAAGAACATAAAGGGAATGACTTTACCCATCAATGTATAACAATAAAAGATAATTAGTGGAAGTAAAATCCAAACAAGGAATAATCAGAGATATCCAGATATAAAATAATCAAAAGGAAAAAAAATAAACTAGATTATGAGACCAATGTCTAAAAAACTAACAAAAAGGGAAAGATACAACTAGCCACTAAAACCTCCATGTGAGAACGAGGCAACATGGTAAGAATATCCACCATAAATTGAACCCAAAGATATATGAATTTCCATTAAAATGGGAAATGTTCTAAAATGATATATTTATATGTGTGTGTTTGTGTGTGAGATAAAAATTCCAATAGGTCACCACCTACTGACCCAAAGCATAACACTTTAAAAGAAAATCCATTTTATATAGTTTGAAAATATGCATAAAAAAGTTTTATAGATTCACTTTATTTAAAACAAGTATCAGAACATTTTCCTTGAAAACAACCCATATTGAAAAAAAGAACCTTCAAAAACAAAACAAGAATTTATATTTCCATTAAAAACAATGATAAATTTTAGTTAAAATAGTTACAAAATTAAAAACTGAAGTAAAGTTTGATATCATTTCAAAAATTTACAAGAAACCATACTTTTTGAAAAAAACATACATCATCATCATGGAATAAAAGGTGATAAAGGGAAACAATCTATAACAGAGAGAAAATGGTCATTAATAATGTACGGTCCACAAGAAGGAAAGAAATAGACATCAATTGACCCCTGTGCAAACAGCAGACCCTACCCTTATTAACCTAACTAAGGGGAAACATGAGATAAATTGACCTAAGTTTCACCTAGGGATACTAGCCAAATCATAATTCTAAACTAGTGCACATGTGTACCTGGAATTCTCACATAGCCACCCAGGTCTTCTAGTGATATATGAAAAGAGATTATAGTATTTCAAAATATAAAAATACTATATATTAATATTATAAAATAACCATTCATTCATTCATCTCTCTCACATCTTCGAACACCCACATAAGAATATCCTCTTTATCCAAACATAATAATATAATTAATATTCCTTATAAAGGGACATTTAATTACAATTATTAAATAATTTCAATCAACAGAAAGAGGAATTCCATGTGGGTTTCTATTTTCTAATAAATCATTTTAAATTCCCACCATGCCATTCAACATTCCACTAGGAATACTGAGTATTTCAAATAAAATCAAGGCCATTTATAAAACAATTTAAAAATCATCACACTTCATTAAATTACAGTTTTCAAAGAATTTTCTTAAAAAGGGTCAAACATACCCATGATTATAATATAAGAATTTTCCCCTAATTTTGGAAATTAACATTATAAAAAACATAAAGGACATTTATCAATAACCAACTAGGATACTCAATTTGAAGAAAAAGGGTATCTTCCTTTTAAACAGTTTTCATATCAATTCATGCAATAAAATATCATTTTCCCACGTTTATCAAAATCTCATGAAATCACCATTATTTTTAATATACAATAGATAAAAGTAGAAAACATTATAACACATTTAAAATGTATTATGAAATCATAAGAGATCGTAGATTCAATTTTAAAGGGATATGTTTGGGAAACCTACATTAATCAATCAGAAATTCCAATAATTTTATGGGATCTACACACCGAAGGAGAAGAGAGCTCTTAGAACTAAGAGAAGATCATAAAACATGAATCCTATAACATCACATTCAGATTCAATGATCCCATGGTAAGTAAATAAGAGAGATACACCACTTACTGTAAAGATATCAAAGATTCACATAATGATCAACCCATATACAAAGGATTCAACCTCTTCTAGCCACTAATCTAAGAAAATTTTTTTTTCGATAATAAAAAAAACTGAAATATAGAGAAAAAATATTTTATCTATGATTACTTTCATTTAAAAGAGGATATATCTAGAGATATTCTGAATAATAAAGAAAAATGGGATCATACCTTTAATTCCCTAGATCTCATGCCACAATATCCATAAAAAATGCTATCTAGAAGGAGGAGTGTCATAAAAAATGCTAAGGGTTAGGATTTGGTTTGATATCAAAGGTTATGGGATAAATTATGGGAAAAAATGAAATGTTTTTGGCCATTAAAATAATTTTCAGAATAATTAATTAAAATCCCACAGTTTGGACACATAATTTGGTAAACCATTTTTCTAATAGTGAACCTGGTTATAGGCTACTTTAAAGGCCACAAAATTTTTTCATAGACTTTTAATAACCATTAAATAACCATGAAAAATACATATGTATAAAGGTTCATGGTTTCTAGAGAAGGTTTCATGGTTTTTCTTAACCATGCACCCTCCTATGGGACCCAAAAACAAGCTACACAGTTTCATGGAGATGGTGTATGGTTTACCTTAAACATGCACCAAACATGAAAAAAACTTTAAAATTATATGGAAAGACACTCATAAATAGAGGCAAACAAAATGGACTCAAAAGAAAACAAAAAAATAAAATTAACAAGGATAGGATGCGAAAATTCTTGTTTTGAGTCAACACAGACCTGCATTCCAAAAGAAAGTGGTCCCCAAAACTTTACTTGAGATTCATTTGGTTAAATATTAGACAATGGGATATGAGTCAGAGCTCATATCAACCTTTTAGGGGAATTATTTCTCATTCTAGGACTCTCTTAAATATTTAAGATAAATTAATGAATCCATTCCAGTAATAACAATAATACAACTAATTACCACAATGCCAATGATTTGATCAAAAACATGAATTGATGTTAATATTTATATATATAAAAGGTTCTCCATAATTTATTTACTTTTTTATTAGATTGTGGTTTAAAAATTCATAGTTGGGAACTTTGGAATTTATCTCTATCCTAGGAGGTGATAAGTGTTGTGGTTTTGGGATCAATCCCTTGAAAGGGGCTTCCTAAACATCCCCTAAAGGGAATTAAAACTTGTATAGTTTGATTTTTCTTAACATTAAATGTCACTAATTTTAAGTTCATGTCATAAGTATAAATGTGGTGAATTTTAAGGTTATGCATCCATGACTAAGTGAAGTTCCTTTAATTTCTTGTGTCCATGACCTATTGAAATGCCTTTTAAGGTTTTCTGTCCAGGACCTATTGAAGTGTCTTTTAAGATCATGTGCCTAGAAATTATGGGGTATTGTAATTGAGCCTCCAAAAGGAATACTACGTATCCTAGTTAACAGGAGTTAAATCCCATATAGTTTGGGTCACACTATTTAAGATGACGTGATATTACCAATCTATATAGTTTAACATCATACAATTATGATTTTATGATATGTAGTTTAAAGTAATGTAGTTAGGAATTTAATGTGAAAGGTTCCCAAAAAATGTTAGTGTTGGACTAATACATGATTCTACATTTTTGTTTCATCCTGTTTGTTAGTCAAAAAATAGGGTTGGGTATAATCATGGATTAAAATTGGTAGGAGGATTTTTTTTCTTCACATTCAACCATGAGGGCATCATATTATCATCAAATAAGGAAAAAAATTTATTTTCATCACAAAATGAGTGATGGGTTATCAAATAATATATAGATAGGGCATATTATACTCATAACATATGGTGTTTGTTTTCTTACTCCTGTTATATAATAATGATGATGCAGTTTGGGTGATACTATTTCCCAAGGGGAAATTTGATGGTATTGGTGTCGGGATGTTGGGATTAAACCTGAAAGAGGAATCATACATATCCTATTGGAATAAAAATCAAAACCCACATCATTCAAATTACACAGTTTAAATTCATATATCAGGATTGGTCTATGTAATTTAACATCATGAAATAAAGATTATTATGTTTTGAAAGGAGTGAAAACAAGAGATTGAGTGGGGCTTACTTTCGGGAAACCCTTATATGTGTATTGATCACCAATGAATCATAAAGAACTAAAAACCCACCGTCCTAGGTATTATGCTAAAAACATACTGTAAACATTTTCTTTGATACTAACTGAGAAAACCCAAGCATAATACACATATATTTTACATCACAACCATAATTGAAAAATTTTATCTCATAAATTTACACAATCCTAGAACCCTAATGTTTTCTATATTTATAGATTAGCTTCATCATATTCTTATTTTACATTAGATATTTAGCATATCTAAAAAGTAACTTACACACATTATATACTTCTTGAAACATCATACTTAGTACCCTTATTATTTACCTAAGGAATGGAAAGATACAAATGGGTGAGATAAAATTTTGTGTATGGTAAAAACTTATCAATTATTAATCAAGACTTAGATAATAAGAATGATATAAAACATGATTATGAGAGAAATATATGATTAAAGAGAATATGGAATCATAATATTTTTCCGTAAGACATAATAGAATGACACATAAGATTAAATGATTATACATATACCATGATATAAAAATATTGATTTATGATACAATAATCATTAAACATGGATTATAAAAAATAAATGTGGAGAAACATAGAGATGTGATATAAGCATAACAATAAGAAATCATAATATTGTGAACAGAGCTACCCACAATCATGTCCATGAACTAACTTCTGAACAATGCTATCCACAGTCATTCACACACACTGAATTGTGAACAAAGATACCCAAAATCATGTTTTCGCATAATAATGTGAAAAAATATACCCACAATAATCTTCAGAAAAAATCATGAGAAGAAAGTTTCCACAATCATGTTCATGCATAAAATAATCACCTTATGAGATATAAAAAATTAAAAAATTCATTGGAGGTATGTAACAAAATGAATCTTCAAATAATTTTTAACCATACATATGTGTTTCACATGAAATCAATCATATAACATATCATGAAAAATTAATGCAAAGAAAATGGGATTCATATCACTTCTAAATGACTTCATATAACATGATATAAAGAGTAGATTAGTTGATATTGAATCGACCTAAAAAGTAAATAATAACAACATTTAGAGGGTAATTATTTACTTTACTCTATAATAGATATAAAATTTGGATATAGATAGGAAAATTTAAGTGAATTCATTAAAAAGAGTTTTCAAAAACCATTTTTTTCATCATTTCTATATAAGTCAAAGTTACAAGACACACTAGAAATTAATTTTCAAGAAGTGAAAGGAATAATTTATAAAACATAACTTTAAAAGAATCCCCAATAGTGTAACATTAAGAATAAATAAGGAATATGTAACTAAATATGGATTGGAAGATAAAAATTCACAATCATGGAATGAAATGCCTTTTTAGGTTTTAGTAAGTTTTAATGGAAAACCCAAATAAAATAAATTATTTAAAAATGGATAAAGAAAAATATATGGAATGAATAATATTATACATATTTGGATTTAATAAAAAGAGATAATTTTTTTTAATAAATACTATGGACATAGTGAAAAAAGTGCCATCATAAAGGATGGTAATTATTTGTTACAAGATCATATTTATACAGAGAAATAAATCCATCAAAGAAGAAGATTTTGAAATAAATATGTAATTTACCTAGAGATAAAGAAAAATTAATAAAATACACAATAGAGATATAGTGAAATAAAATAATTTTAGAAGAGAATATTCATGGAAGAAAGTTTATGAACCAACATAAAAAATTGATTCGACAAAACCCTTACCTTGGATTCCAATATGGTCGGACAAGATATAACCTTTTGTATAATAATCATACTAATTATGAATCTATTTTATAACATTATTAATATTTATTACCTTTTATATTAATCTTTTATGTTCATTTACTATATAGTTATTACTTATTCTTAGTTAATATTGATCATTGGTGTTAGTAGTTTTAACTATCCCTTGTCTGTTTTGGTATAACAGTTTCGATCATCATTCCATTTTCACAATTTTATCATCTCTAAAATATTTAAGGTATTATAATAGAAATTATATAATTATATAAATATGACTATAAAGTTATTTTTATTATAATATAATCATTCCATAAGCATGATGATATTATGTAGATGTTATTTAATAGATATATAAAAATTCACAAGAGGTGTATGGAGAAGATAAATGAAAAAGAATGATAAGAAGTTATTACTTACAAATAAGAAATCATATCCCCCATTGGAAACATTTTTGGTTTTGAAAAAATTAATACAATATATGGGGGCCAAAATCTACCTAATATGTTAGAGGTTTATTAAGTAAGGAATATGGAAAATTATTGAGGATAATTCAAATTTCAGGTGTGTATTTGAAGGGGCGGTGGAGCGGTCCTTTTCTAAGTGAGAGACATGATATTTTTAAATACCTATTACTTAATATAAAATGAAAATCAATTTTCAAGGAATGTGGAACCAAATTTGAAAAATAATAAAGATAAGATAATGGGATGTAAATAACTACCTTATCTACTCATTTAAAAATAGTTTTTATGATATTTTAGGTATTTACCCCTTGACTTAACAAATTTACCTCATTTTAGCCTTCAATGTGGTGATTAAATTTTACCGTGGTAAATTAATTTTAGGTCCAAAAATAAAACTCATCTCATTACTTAATCTAGAAAAGTAGACTCTAAATATGAAATCCATTTTATTTTATTCCATTTCTAAAAGTGATAAAAATTAATTTTAATATGAAAAATACATAACGTTATATTTTATTTAGGAAAATGTTTCTTATGCATAAAAATGAATTTATACTTATTTTGGTCAGTTACTATGAATAATATTGATTCTAATGAAATTTATTAAATTATTATTAAAAAAGTGGGTTATTTAAATTTCAAACCAATACAAAACTGAATGAAATCTTGTGAATAATCAATTAAAATAAAATCACTAAAAATTGTTTTTTATTAGAATAAAATATTACTTAGGTTTTAAAATTTCAAAAAAGGTTTATAAATTCAAAATATTATTTTTTAAAATCAATATTTTACTCCTTAAATACATATTTTTTCAATTAAAATGTTTCATACATATTTAATTCATGATTATACCATAATAATGTCATAAGAGTTATGGTATTTAGGAAAATGATATATTTTCTACTCACCAAAAAATCAATCTATTTAGAAAAATATAAAAAATTCACCCTAGTTTAATTTTACATGAATAATCCATGAATAAAGTTCATTTTATCAAATTAAAATTATAGAATTTAATATTTTTACTTTTACATTAAAATATACAATATATTAGAAACATTTTTTGATTATAAAAAACAAATTTTAAACATTAAGTGTTATTATTCTTATTTGATATCAATTACTCATTAATTGAGTGTTAACATATTTGTTTTTAAATTGAAACATTTTATTACAATAATCATTTAAGAGACAAATTTTGTAAAATCCCTTGATTCAGAACTCTCTCATGTGGCTAAATTAGATTGGTTACGAGACATCAAGTGTGCCTCCCCATACACTAGAGACAGATTACTAGTGGTGGGGGGTGTAGAGAACATAGTGGGGTGACTATACCCCATATTACAGAGTTTCAATATAGTGGAAATAAAAATATATCAGAGTAATTGAAAACTGTATAAATAGTGCATTATACAACCAAAAGATAAAGGATAGACCAAGTAAACCTAATAAAAAAGAACCATGTAATGTTAGGTTGGAATAAATATTAATGTAATGCTATAATTAATATAGATCAATGTAAAATATAGCACGAATAAAATCAAAAGCCCTTTCCTTTAATCCCCAGTCAGTCCTGTCTCTATGCTCTAACCCATCCAGAAAACAAAAATCAACAACATGGTCCTTTTCTTTGTCCAAACCTATATCTAGGAAATCTGATCAAGTACCAAATAATAGCCTAAATAGGGTGTCTGTACAACTCAGTAGTTTGGCACCACCGTGTCTAAATAAAACTCATCTGATAATAAGTGCATGAAATAAAGAGATAATTAGAAGTATTAATTAATCAATTAATACGATACAATAATCAATCTACTTCAATACCATGCCAAAATATCTCTAAACATGTAGCATAACCATTCCAACTACAACCACAAGTCCATGTTATAATCACATAACCAAGACATTCCCTACAAAAATTACAACATAACCAGGAAAAACACTTTATATAAGAATCTTAGCATAACAGGGCAAAGCCCTTTATAAAATAATTTCAGTATAATTGTGAAAATCCATTAATATAAGTATTTCAACATCACTAGAAAAATCCTTTTATATTAAAATTTCAGCATCACCAAGAAATTATCTTTATATAATCATTTCAACATAAATTACAACACATGTCTTAATGGCCAAAATAACACAATATAACATCAAATGTCATAATGGTAAATTTAGCTAATTACCATTTGTATTTCAATTATCCATTCATTTATTAAATTATACCTTAAGAAATTATCATGATAGTGTACACACCTATTTATATCAAATCATCCCCACTCATTCAATAATCAAGGAAACCATTTTCCAAGGTGAATCTATCATAAGCAATCGCATGAGATTTCATGTCATGGTAAATCATATATTAATCCATTATCTAGTTCATTATTCTTCCAAGTTAGGATAACCCTATTGGTAGTATCAATCTAGGTCTCAACACCATTGGATAGAAAAATATCCAAATATTAGTCCAAACACATGATTACCATCACCCATTATTCTGTTGGTTAACACACACGTTGTGTTGGCACAATCACATAATATTTCACATATTAGAACTGATAATGACAGACCAAAGAGATTTGTTTTACCCCACCAAGCTTTATTCATAAATTCAAGAAACACTCTCAATAATGAATGATAATGATTAATGAAGGTGAAGTAGATCAAAAGTAAAAAATAGACCACAAAAGATCAAAACCCGATTCAACAACAGTCCAGAGATTACACCGTGATAATGAATAAGAAGTAAAAGAGAGGATAAAATCAAAGACAATGAACTCATAAAAGATCAAACACTAGACATAGACATCCTAAAGGGAAGAAATCGCTCTAAAATAATCTGGAGTCCCCCTAGGGTTCTTGAGATAGAGATACATGGTGAATGAAAAATAAATCATACACTCATCTTGGTTTAAAACCAATGGTCTCAAGATATTCACGATGTGAAACCCTTTAATGACATAAATTTTTCTATTTATAAAATACACCATAAAATGTGTCACCTCAGGTTAAAATAACCCTAATCGACCATTTCAAAACATGATCTAGTTTGACAATGTGTAAAATTTCATGATCTGAAATAGTTCAGGACATCTGCTTAATGAAAAGTTCACATCATGTCATGATGTTAAAGTGTCTAGAAGATAGTGCAAAGCCCAGATTCTATAGAAACAACCTGAACCACATCCAAATCCTTACAAACTATGTAAAACCCTCATAATACCTTGAAACATTTAGAACATGACTCTATTAATTAAAAAAAGCATACACCCTCAAACATTAGGTCACCTCCCCCCAAAAATTATCTCCACCCTCAAAGGATAATCGACCACCAAGGTTTCAAGAATAAGGAAAAACCAAAATAAAAGAGGTTTAACTAAATCTTAAAGAGGGATGTACCTAAAAAAATAAAGGATCTTAAAACCTCCCCACCATATAACAACTCATCCCTAAGCTTCTCCAAGAATCACTATAAGGTCTCAGTGAACAAGTCTAGACACTATGCTCATATATCTAATTCCCTCTCCTAGCTTTCCTCTTTAACACACCCAAGATTCCACTGCACTTGAACTCGATTTATAGACTTTCCCTGAAGATACTTCTCACTATGGTCCACAATCCATATCGAATTATCCTCAAAGAACACATCTAATCCAAGATCAATGTCATCAATGTATAATAAATGCTAAGTGTCAAGATGATATCTATAATTTTGTGATATGTTAAAAACATCATGCATGACATAGTAGCACTGTGGAAGGTCTAATCATTATGCCACTTTACAAGACCCTTAAACTATCTCGAACGACCTAAAAAACCTGGGCACTAGCTATCCCTGTTTCCAAATATAGAGTTTCCCCAACCCAGGAGAAACACTAAAGAAAATATGTTAACCAAACTCAAAATCCAAAATTTGTCTTTGATGGTCATTGTAAGATTTATGAATGCTTTTCAGGGTCACTGACTAGTTCTTGATCAATGAAACCTTCTCAGACATATCCTACATGAGACTAGGTCAAAAAAAAATTACTCACCTACCTCTAACCAACAAAGAGGAAAATAATGTGAACATACATATAATGCCTCAATAGGTGACATTTGTATCAATTACTAGAATATTTTATTATAATTGAACTCCATAACTTCCAAATTCTATTTCCATGAAACACTGAAATCCAAAACATAGGCTCATAACGTATCCTCTAGAATCTGAATAGTCTATTCCAATTTTCCATCAGTCTATCGATGATAGGTTGTACTCAAAAGAACCTATGATCTTAGATCCTTATAAATAAACGTCCATAATTGATATGTGAAATGGTGATCTTGATCAGAAATGATTCACCTTAGAAAATCATGAAACCAGACTATCTCTTACATGTAAGGACTACCCAGATCAACAATAGTGAAACTCTTGCAAATAAGAAATAAGTGGGATAACTTCATTAGTCAATCTATGAGAACCTATAATATATCATTCTTTTAAGTTTTACTGGGTAATACTTTCACAAAATCTCTAGTGACATCATCCCATTTCCATTTTAGAATGGGAAAAGGTTAAATAGCGGAATAGGCCTTTGATGCTTAGCTTTCACCTACTGAAAGGGGAATCATCTCACCACAATGATTTCTACCTCTTTCTTTATTCTGGGAAACCATTACTAGATATGGAGATCATGATATATCTTTGACATACATGGATGTACCAACCGTCTAGAAGTATGAAACCCTCTCATTAGCTCCCCATTAAATCTCATAGGAACCTATACTCATCCATAGAAAATAAGAACATTTCTCCATCCAAGAGACCATCATGATGGTGTATCCCCAACATATAAGTTTTCCCTTGGATGTAAGTCCTCTAGATCAAATATCTAATCAGTCTTGATCTAGTCCAAAAGCATGGGTATAATAGATGTGAAAGTAAAATCTACTCATCATTTGGACTCTAGAAAATCTATATTCATGTATGTAAAGAGTTACATCTTACTCCATTCATTGAAAGACCCCTACAATACCTCTATATGTGTTTTCTATCTCGAGTTATTGGAAATTATGTTTTCCTTTCTTGCTATATAATAAAGATTGAATTCGAAATACTACAAATACTGAACCCACATCCTCTACTGAAGGTTCAAGCCCCACTAGGAAAAGATGTACCCAAGTCTCTTATGGTTCGTGTACACCAAAAACATATTTACCAAAATATAGTATCTCCAACATCTTAGGTAACATACCACTTTAGCTAACCCCATATTATAAGTAAGACAATTCCTCTCATGTGGTCTCATCTATTTGGATCCATAAGAAACAACTCGGTCTTTCTGCATAAAAAATGCTTTGATTCCAACCCTAGATTCATCACAATATACTCTTCATTGAGCATAGGTAAGGTGAGGATTAGTGTTGAGGTCATCCTTCCCTTCAGACCCTGAAAATATTTCTTTCAAGAATCTAAGAAAAAAAATCTCACCCTTTTATTGGTTAGCCTAGACCTTGTTGCTTCAAGATGAGATAAGTCCTTGATAAAATTACAATAATATCCAATTAAACCAAAAAAAACTCTAAATTTTGAAGACATTATTAGTTTGATCCCAATATATCATAACTAAAACCTTCTATAGGTCCACTAAAACTCTATCCTCTGAGATAACATGGCCCAAAAGGTGCACTCTATCAATCCAAAACTACATTTAGAAAGCCTGGTGTAATGATGATACTATCTCAATATATTCAAGACGATGTCAAGATATTTGGAATGATCATCTACTGAATGAGAGTAAACTTAGATATCATAGATAAAAACTACCAAAAACTGGTCCAAAAATGGATGAATAATCTAATCCATCAAGGCCATGAGTACTTTTGGTGCATCTTTCAAGCCAAACACCATCACTACAAACTCATACAAGCCATAACTACTAAAAGTAGTCTAAGGTATGTTTGATGGTCTCAACCTCAACTTGTGGTATCCTAATCTCAAATAGACCTTGGAGAAGATTTTAGAACCTCTAAAATAGTCTAAGATATCATTGATTTAGAGAAGGGGATAGCTATTTTTGTCCATCATCTAGTCTAATCTCTGATAATCTACACATAAGTTAAGAGTCCCATAAACCTTCTTATAGAAAATAACTAGATAACCCCATGGAGATGTACTAAGATATATGAAACCCTTAGCTTATATATCTTCCAACTAAACTTTTCACAATGATATACTAGTTCATTCCTATAAGGTGGGATGAAATATAGCTCTTCTCCTATCACCAACTCAAATGTGGACTCGATCTACCGCTCAAGTGTAAATCCATTGAACTCATCATGAAAGAAATCCTAAAAATGGTCTACCACTAGAGGAAAAGTATCCATCCACATTCTACCATCATCTAGTGAAATGTTTACTATATAACCCAAGAGATAATATAATCTTCACTGAATTGGTCTTGCACAACCATCATGAAGATCTTGCTCACCCTATTGAAAATAGACACCTCCTTCAAGAGATAGAAAGGAAACTCTCCCCTAGTAACCATTGATATGATCCTAGTATAGAACTAGACAATCGATACAAAAATCAAACTGAAACCTATCATTTATAGTAAAAGAATTTTCCAAAAGAAACAGTAACCAATAATTTCAAGAGAAAAATCCTGGAAAAGTTTTATATTCGTTGACCAAACACCCAATGATGTATTGAAGATCAAGAAACCATCAAATATTTTCAAAACCAATCCCAAACCATTTGAAAATAATACCGATATAATGGAATGTGATGATCATGTATAAAAAAACAAAATAAAGTGTAAATGATACAATAATCATAATTATGATGGTAGAAGGTCCTATATCAAAACTAGACAGAGTATACTTCATAGTGTACAAATGACTTTCACCTCTTCCTAGGGCACCCGTTTGACTCCCATGTGTTGTTTCCTCTTCCTGGTACTGCTTTTTTAAACTAGGTTACCACATCCCATGAATCAACTTAAAAATCAAGTGGAACTCCAACTACTAGTTTCCTAAGGGGTAGCTATGTCCTTAATAGACTCTGGTACCTGTCCCGACCCCCTACCACTACTCTATTGATTCATGAACCTAGAAAACCTTTACGGGTGTCACATTATATCGTAAGCATGGAACTCCAATGTTGGGTATAAATACAGAGGCCAATTATGTCAAAAAATTCCACACTGATATGAATGTAATGGAACATGGTACTGAGATAGATGCCCACTTCCATGATTTCTATGCCCTCTATTCCCATGGTGATAACCATCGTAGCAGTGCTTCTTGTCTCTAGAAGAAGAGGTCCAAATTCACCCTGAAGCAATAGACTAGCTACTTCTCAAGGCCTCTCTTTGATTACCTTCTTTGATGAGATCTTGATTCATCATTCTTGGAAGTGTACTCAAATGAAAAAAGTTTACATATGACCAAATATCTAAGAGAAGTCCATCCTAGAAATGCATCGCACTGGAAATCTAATAAAATAAAAAATATGGTGAAAAGCACTAAATGTTAGTGAAATGTATAGCATGGTATGTAACTAACATGCTCTCTTATTTTAGGTGCATGAATTCAGGATCTTTCTCATCCCTCCATTTTCTAGGATATAAGTGAGTCATAAATTTTTCCTTAAAGTCCTTCTAGGATAACTCCTCTTACTACCCAACTTTCTCTATAGCGTCCTACTAATGCTTGGCATGATCGTGGAGCATGTATATAGTAAGCTTCACCCTCCTTTCCACGGGTGTCTCAAGGTACTTGATACTCTTTTAGATTGACTTGATCCATAACTAAGCTACCTAGGGTCCTCCCTTTCCAGTGAACATTAATGGATGTTGTAGCTAGAACTCTCTCATTTTCTCAGACATTGAAGGCATGGTGTGAACAGTCTCCCTTTCCATGGATCTCATGAACCTCAAAAAACTTTTCAAAGATAAATATCCATTTAATCCTTAGGATCTATAGGAATATATAGTTTATCTTCATTAAGAGTGTGTTGATTTCTTCTTTAATGACTCTCAATTTGTAGATGATGTGGAGAAATTTTCTCTACAAAACAAACACACTCCTTAGAACACTGGATAACGAAAATGACAACCTCAATAGGTGAAAATAATAGATAACCACTAGATCATGGTATCTCTAAACAAATATTAACAAGTTAATTATCATGGAACTTCAGTTCTCTCATTTTAATTTACTAAAAATAATAGGTATCTCTTTTCATAGATCATATAGGAAAAAATATCACATGCAATAATTTTTTCCCTATTCGGAACAATGAATATAAAGATATATCTCAATTCTCCTATCATGATGCATGAATACTCATCTCATGCCATACAGGGGGAATGATTATAAATATCAAAAAGCAATAACATTACACGACATGTAAATCAACCAAGGTGAAATAACATCAATCATTATAAATGAACAACATGAATAACAATCCCATCCCCAGACACTCAGATTTTCCCCCACACATGGGTTAGCTACCTCCGTGCACAAGCTCAAAAACCAAGTCCCAATACATCCTATTTTTCTTTCCCAATTTACAAAAAATAGTAAATCAATATAATATAAAAACATGCTACCTTTGATAACTATTTTTATCATCCCCTGATCCAAAACTCTCTCAAATGGCCAAATTAGGATGGTTACTTGTCCTCAAGCATGGATCCCCATATTCTAGAGGATACCAAAAACCAACGAGGGTGTAGAGAACATAGTGAAGAGATAATACCTTGGTAAAAAGTTGAAATACTGTAGAAATAAACAAATATCAGTGTAATAGAAATAGAGGAAACAATACATCATAAAACTATAAAATAAAGGATGAACAAAGTAAACCAAATAATAAATAACCATGTGATATTAGGATTAAATGTAACTAAATTACATGATGGAAGTCATACAGGTCAATGTACAAGATTCCAAAAATGAACTCAAAATTCCTTGGTCCTAAATACCTGATTGGTCCCATATCCAAGATCCAACCCATCCTTCAATCAACAATCAACAAAAGGGACCTTTTCCATTGTCCAAACCTGTATCCATATAATCTACTCAGGTACCAAATAACAACATAAATAGGGTGTGAGTAAAACTCAATAGGTTGAAACCACCATTTCTAAATAAAATTAGTCTAATAATAAGTGCATGAAATAAATTGATAATCAAGAGTATTAATTAATCAATTAATACGATATAACAATTAACCAATTTCAGCACCATGTTGAAATATCTCTGTGCATTTAGCAAAACCATTCAAACCAAAACCACAAGTCAATGGAATACTCACATAACCAAGGCAATTCCTATAAGAATTAAAATATAACTAAGAAATTCACTTTATGTAAGTATTTCATCATAACCAGGAAAAGGCCTTTGTATAAGCATTTCAGCATAACTTGGAAGATCCATTTATATAATTATTTGAGCATCATTGAGAAAAGCCATTTATATAATCATTTCAACATCACTAGGAAAATAACTTTATATAAGCATTCAACATAAATTATAACAGAATTCATAATGACCAGAATAAAACAACATAACATCAAAAGTCACAATAGTCAATTAATACAATTACCACTTGTCTTTTAATTATCCATTCATTCATTAAATTATACCTTTAGGTGTTATTATGCTACTATACACACCCATTTATATCAAATCATCCCCATTCATTCAATAATCAAGGAAACCGTTTTCCAAGGTGAATCTATATCAAGAAATCACATGGGATTTCATGTCATGCTAAGTTATATTCTAATACATTATCCAATTCATTATTATTTTAGTATAGGTTCACCCTATGGGTAGTCGCACGCTAGTTCCCAACACCATTGGATCCAAAGGGATCAAAAGAGTAGTCCAAACACATGATTATCATCAGACATTATCCCATTTGTTAAGACATGTGTTCTATTAGCACAATCACATAATATTTAATATACTTAAATAGATAGAAACATACAACATTTGTTTTTTCAGGACCACCTACATTTATCTGGAGATTTAAGAAACACTCTCAATTGGGATCACAAACGAGGAACTAAGGTGAAAGAGATCATAAGGAAAAACCCAGATAAAAAAAGATCTAAACCCAGTTAAATAAAAGTCAAGATACGACACTATGATAATAGAGAACAAGCCTAAGATAGAGGAAAACCAAAGAAAAGGAACACACTAAAGATTAACTGCTAGATTGAGATGTCTGTAAGGGAAAAATTTCTTCAAAATCAATTGGAGTCTCCGTAGGGTTCATGATAGAGAGATTCATGGTAGATAAAAAATAAATCATATGAAAAATGTAGTTTAAAAGATTTGGTCTCAAGATATTGACGAAATTAAACAATTTAACAATGTGAATTTCTTGATTTATAAAATATGTAGAAAAACACATCACCTTGGGTTAAAATAACCCCAATTGACCATTTCATGATGTGTACTAATTTCACAGCATGAAAAATTTCATGCTCTGAACAAGTTCATGACACCTACCTGGTGAAAAGTTCACATCGTGTAACATTTTCATGGCTTAAAAGTTTCCAAAAGATAGTGGACAACCCAGATTATGTAGAAACAACCCAAACCACATATAAAGTCTTCCAAACCATGGAAAACCATTATAAAACCATGAAACATTTATACCCAGACTCCATTAAGTAAACTAAACATACACCCCAAAAAGTTTGGTCATTTCCACATCAAATTATCTCCATCCCCAAAGTAGACTCAACCAAAACAGTTTAAAGAAGATGGGAAACCTAAATAAAATATTTTCAACCAAGGCTCAAAGAGGGACACACTTGGAAAAAGATGGGATCTTAAAATTTTAATTTAAAATAAAATTTAAAAAACATAAAAAAACTATTCTTTAAAAATATAAATTTTAATATAAATTGATTTTAATCACATCCCATTAATTATTTATCTTATAAACATTAGTTTTTAATTAATTCTTTGGTATTAGAACACAAAATATCATTCTGTAACAAAAGTAATAATAACATGTAAATAATTATAACATTTTAATTAATTATTTTCCTTTTTTACTTGAGGATTTATTTGATTTGTATTTTTATTAATGATGATTCATATTGTATTCTCACAATGAATTGATGATTATATTAAATTCTAATATTTTATCTCAATAAAATGAATTGAGGTTTATTTTAGTTTGGTGTTGCAAGTGAAACAAGCTATTAAATATAGCATTTATTTAAAGGAAAATACATACTAAAATCTTAAGGTGTTACATTCAACCCCCTTACATAAAATGAGACCTAATAATTTAAATTATCACTAATGAAATTATCTAAGGGATCCTTAAGAAATAAATGAATCAAGATATAATTTCTACAATGATATCAACCTCACTATATTAGATACCAGGGAAATCATATTTCCCACATAATAGACATATATTTAGATTTTATTTTACCTCAACCATTTGTACAAAATGTGATTTATTAGTTTATTGTAGGATTTTCTAGGGACATAACTTTTATTGATTCATTTTCATGATCTTATTCTCAACCAAATACCATTGAGAATCATAATAATATTCTACAAAATTAAATTAATCAATCATATGAATATGAAATATCAATAATAAGTTATTTTATCCTATGACACATCCATGTTATTCTATGATTTGTTTAATTAAAATGAGGTTTCTTTAAGTTGCGTTTCCTTATACTTTTTAAAATAATGAAAAAAATAACTAAACCTCACTCTAATACCAACTAAAACACCCCACACCCGCCCTCTTATGTACAATGTAAAAACAAATACCTTCTAAATTTTTTATTATACCAATTGAGAAAACCTAAGTATAATATACTTACATTTTACTTCACTTCCATAATTTAAACATTTCATCTCACAAATTCAAACAATTATAGATCCCAAATGTTTAGTGTTTTTAGTGATTATCTTCACAGTCTTCTTATTTTAAATTAATTCTTTAACATATATGAAAAATGACTTACTCAAAAACTATTCTTATAGAAATATTATATATAGTATCCTTCCTCATTGTAATTACTTGAGATTTTAATACATATTTTCCTCTAATTAAGTCAAACATGTTCAATAAGTTTCTCTACATGCAACACAAAACTAAAATGAAGCCACGATATATATATTATAAATTTTAAATATGGCTGCTAAAACTATACATTTATTTAGTAGGAATGAATTAGAGAAACCAAATTAAAAAAATATATTAATATATATATATAAAAAGGTTATTTAAAAAAAGTACTTAATTCATTATTGTGTTTAAGAATCTATCTTTTCATGTGCTACATTTTTTATAAAATAAATTTAATTATATTATTTTTAAATTATGATGTTAATAATATATAATATTTATTGATTAATTATATATTTATTAGTGTTTTATAAAAATTAACAATAATAATAAGTATTATTTTAAAAATTTATGTTCCTATAAAAAAATTTTTTTACTATGATTTATAATTTTATTTAAAAGCTAAATTTATATATTTTATAATGTTAAATTGAATTTTTTTTGGATTTAGTATAAAAAAATCATCTTAGGATATTTTTTTTCTATTTTTTTAGAAATATTGAATTTAAGATGAATAGTGAATTACACCATTTTCACAAATACCACACCTTTTATGACATTATTAGTTTATAAGTAAAATTTATAAAATTATTAAACAAATTTACTGAAACAATATGTCTTTTATAAGTGAAATAAAAAATTTATAAATATTTAATATTTTTACAAACCTATAATTAACATTTTAGTACAAGAGTTATATTTTACAAAAAAATTGTTTTTAAATCAATAAATATTTAGTATTTTAAAATTAATTAGTATCAATTATAGATTATTAATAGTATAAAATATATTTAAAATTTCAAATCAATAGGTCCAAATTATTTAATAAGGACCAATTTATTTTCAAGCATAAAATATAAATTACTTTGATAAAACTAGTTACGTTAGTAAAAATAAAAAGGGGTAAAAATGGTTTAACCTGAAGGAAAAGACAACAATTATTTTTAAAAAATGTGTGTGAATGGGTGGTTGTGGATTTGATCAACCTTATCCCTTACCATCTCCATTATTTACTATTTTTTGAGCTATTTTTCTTAAGATTGACTTCCCATTATTAATTTTTTTTGCTATTTATAAAAATCCCATTCATTTTCACTTATAAAAGGGTTAATCCACTCCTAACTTCCCATCACACAATAAACCACATTGTTCAGTACAAAATATACCCAAAAAACTTATAAAAATTCATAGACACCTTCAAGAGGTTTCAGTCTTCTCAAAAGAGCTTTCTTCAAACAATCAACACCATTTGCAAAGGAGATAATCCAAGAAGTGAGGTATAAATTTCTAACCACTCATTTCTCATTTCACTATATTTATATGCAATTTTTCTTCATAAAATTCCATGAAACCATATTAAAATGATAAAATTAGTATCATTATTATACTGGTATGTTAATATAATGATGTTAAAACAATTAACCATCTTTTACTTTTCTATTAAGAAAAATGAATCTGGCATTCATGTGTTATGTAGAATATGACCTCCATGACACAATGTATTTCATTTTATTTCACCACCTTCAATACTAGTAATAATTGGTAATCCAATATATAATAATTTTATTTATGAAACATTTCAGATTCTAAAACGATAAACCATATTACTCCTTTCCCCCATTATATAGAAAATGAAATCATTATCCACACGCACGTGTAGACTAATACCTTGATGGAACAATAAATTTACGTTTTTATTTTCATCATAACCTTACATGGATTGTCATGAAAAGTATTTTAATGGATAAATATTATTTTTATTAAATTATTAATGTTATTTAAATACAAATTCGACTTACTATTAACAATATGATCAATAAACAACCATACTAAATTCAACCATCTAAAAGAGAATCCTAAGAGGAAAAAATGAATTCTTCATACTATGACATAAAATCATATAATTTATATTCATCTTATAATTATTTTAAATTATGATATATCACACTAATAAACACTAATTAATATCATTATTCAATGGGTATAATGATATTATGACTAAATAACTTCATAATCATCCATTAATTTAGGTATGTTCTTATTTAGGTTGGTTTGATCAAATAATTGAACAATACTATAAATTTATATCATGGATGACTATGAGAATTTATTTTCTAGTAATATATTTTTTAAATAATTTAATAATTATTTTTTGGTTCTATAATTGTAATATAAAAATTCAACTCATCATTTTAGAAAACACCCTTCTCTCGCTAAGAATCATTGAAACATGCTTATCACCAAATTTATATTTAAGGATCGTAACAATAAAATACCATAGAATGAAATTATAAAATTATAAATAAGTATAAAAAATTAATTATAGTAACTTCTATGATCTATAAATTATTATGTTTATAGGAATAATAAATAACAGTGGAACAAGTTTAAAATGATCAAGATTACTCACACTCGATATCGAAAATAGATAATAACTAACTAATATATATATAGATAATAATTGTACATGAAGTTTATAAAATATTATAGATATTAAAATAGATTTACAATGAGGGATTAATATAGTTAATTTTTTTATACAAGAGGTTATAGTGTATTTTGACAAATAAATAATTAAGGTAAGGGTTGTTTGGTCTCAATTCTGGTCCTTTGAGACATAATACATTTTTTTGTACCATATTTTCCGTGTATAGTGTATTTAATAGCCATGGATGAATTTATATAGTAATTTTTCTATATTTCATGGGATATAATAATCCAAATCTTATTACCTTTTTCAAATGGTCATTGATTTAATTTTTACCTCAATAGTAAAGATTTTTTGTAACTCGACATTCATTCATTGAGTTGTGATCATTCTCTTAAAATTATTTCATAAAATTTCTATATATTTTACAATTTATTGTATTATTTGGTATCATATTATTATTTTATATGGATTTACATTCCTACCACATAAATACTTATAAAATATTTCATACCTTATGGAGTATGTTCCCCATAAGGGATATTGAAATCTCAAATCACCTTTATTTGAGTTATGAAATTTTATGTTGAAAATTGTTCTTCCATGATTGAGTTCTACCATCATAATATTTTATTTTATAATCCACTATGGGAGAATTAATCTTTAATAAAAAAGGTTTCATTACTATTTTTATTATTTTATTTTTCAACAATGGTATTTTTAAAGTATTATAAAGATTCCTTTCAAAATATAATGTTTTATATTTGGTTCCACATTTAAATTTGAAAACCTTATTTCAATTCAAGGGATAAATTATTGGAAATTTTTTTTTAAATTTAATTATTTAAAAATATTTTACCCAACATTTTCAAAAGTTACTTCTGAAACTGACATGTAAATTTTTATTTTATGTCAATGTTAAAAATATTTATAAAGTCTCTTTGAAGATTTAAACCCCATTTTCCTTTTCTATTTCAAAATTATTTACAGTCATGTGATTTATGTTACAGTATTTATCATATAATAAATATATATATTTATAATTTTGGGGATTTAACTGATTATATCAAAAAGTTCAATTCTTGATCTCTTTATGTGTGATACTGTTAAAAGAAATATTTTACAAGGATTTATTTAATCTATCTCAAAATCATTATGAGTTTAATTTATTATAATGGGGATATTTTTTTGTAAACATCCAAATTCTTTATCTAGATGGATTATTTAATGTTATTATTATCAAATATATGATCCATCATTGACTTTTCTTTCGTAACCATCCACCATGAATAGGTATAGGTTTTCTTATAATGATTTTTCTTTATGAATACCCTACTTTCCATTAATTTTATTGAGGGGTTTTGACCTAGGGTCCATACATCAATCAATTGGGGAAATTATTTTCTTAACCATATACCGATTTATCTATATGGGGTAAATTACATATTCATTATTATATTGATTGAATGGTATCTATCTAGAAAGTTAGTTGATGACATTGAATACCCATTTATTTTCCACGGGTTTATCATGTTATGATTATTGATGGAATTATTAATTATTTTCATATGTTAATCCATTTTAAAAGGATATGAACCCGATTTTCCATTGGTTATTTATGATGTGTTTAATGAAACCCATTTTATTTCAATTGGTTCTTTATTTTATAAAAATTGAATAATTTTTTTAAAATTTTATGAAACTCACTTTATACCCATGGTTTCTTTATGATTTGATAAGTGAATGATTTTTAAATTGCACTCATAAGAATGGATGAATTATTGGTGGGGGTCCTATATCACTCTACAATGTATTTTTTTAAATTTTATATATCATTAGATAAGAATTTTCAAGTATATTTTTTTAATTATAATCATGGAGACATATTGTGTGGCTCCTGAATGTAATTTTTCCCAATAATAATGTTTGTGTCATATTTAAAAGATACCATAATTAAAATATTATTCAAATTCTTATGTTATGATCCATTGAGCATGTTTACAAACTCATTAACATATTATGTTATGCCAAACCTTACTCCATGATATATGATCTATCATTGGTTGGGAATAATTTTTTTATGTATCTTGATTATACCCCTATTCTTATATTATGTTCACTAATAATATTCTATTATTATCACTTATGTTTACCCTTACTGAGCATTTGAGCTCACCCTTTTATTATATTAACATTTCACCAAGTTATGAAGATATTAAAATATGAAGTGTCTATAACAGTTTTGTATGTGGATAATTTGTGAGAAATATTAAAGACTCTTTATGGATTAAGTAGTTTAATATATAATTGGAAACATTTCCAATTGATACTAGGAACATGAGTTTTCTTAGTTAATTTTTGTTTCCTGACTCTCTAAAACTTTAAATCTAAAAGTCGTTAGGATTGTTTTGTAATTAAATATATTCTTTATGTTATGTGGATGAGATGGTAACATCTATTGGATTATATATTCAATACTTTTGGAATGGAAATATACAAAGGGGTGATCTCAAATAATTAGTAAGGGAAAAATTACAATGAGTCATAAAGGGTTAGATCATAAGAATGCGAGGAAAAACAATAATGGGAGATATATCTAATTAAAGAGACATATAATCATAATATTTTTCAATAAGGAATGATAAATGGACACATAAGCTCATAATATCATATTTATACCATGGTATAAGAATTTATAGACAGAAGACAATAATCCCGAGCCACAGAGAATAATATAGGCATGTGGAATAAAAAAAATATAGAATAATAATTATCACAATAAATCATAACATTATAAAAAATATACCCATAATCATTCCCATTCATGAAGCTTTAAACGAATTTACTGACAATCATGTTCACACACAATCATGTGAACAGTGATACCGACAATCATGGTCACGCACAATCATGTGAAAAAAAATTCTCAAAATGATGTTCACACACAAAATAATTATCTTATGAGATACAAAAAATAATATAATTAATTTTAGAAATATAATAAACCCAATAACAACAAAACGAAAATCCATAAATATGTTTTCCACATGGATTCAATCATACAACATATTATGAAAAACCCATGGAAAGAAAATGAGTTTCATATCATTTATAAATGACATCACATAATATGAAATTATGAATATTTAATTTGATATTCAATATCCTAAAAATATTACATCATAAAGGAAATCAAAGAGTGATCATGAACTTTAATACAAAATAGATATAACTTTTGGAGATAGAAATAGAAGTGAATTTATGAAAACAAGTTTTTCATAAATCATTTTTTGATCATCATTGTAAAAGTTAAAATTATTAGTCACTTTAAAAATTAATTTTCAAGAAAATTAAAGAATGAATCTAAAAAAATAACTTTAAAAGAATCCAAAATAATATAAACTTTAAAATAAATAAATTTTATTTAATTAAATGTAGAGTTGAAGGAAAAAATTTATGAGCATGAAAAGAAATTCCTTTGTAGCTTTTATGAAATTTTTAAGAAAAAACAAAATTAAAGTAATTGTTGAAAATTTTATTTTTTAAAATAGTTAAAGAGAAATATATAGAATAAATATGATTATTCATATTTTTATTTCATAAAAATAAAATAATTTACGTAAAAAATAATACGAACATGGGGGAAAAGATCTATTAAAAAGGGTGAAGATTATTCATAAGAACATCATATCTTTATAGAGAATTAAATCTATAAAAGAGTAATATTTTGAATAAAAAATGTAATTTCTTTCTACAAAAAGATAAATTACCATATATAATAGAGATATGAAAGAATAAAAGAAGCATACAAGAGAATATTCAAAGAATTTTTTTTACGAATCAATAAAAAACATTGAGTCAAAAAAGCTCTTTCATTGGATTCCCACTTGGTCAGACATTATCTAAACTCATATATAATAATAATAGACTCATTAAAAATATATTTTAGAACCTTATTAATATTTGTTACCATTTATATTAATATTTTATATTCATTTATTACATAATTATTACTTATTATTAGTTAGTATTGATCATCAATGTTAGTAGTTTTAACTGTTCCTTATCTATTTCAGAATAACAGCTTTGGGCATCATTCCATGTTAATGAGTTTATCATCTCCAAAATAGCCAAGTAATTGTAATAAAAGTTCTATAATTATTTATTAAGTTCTAGTTTAATTACATGGGATTTATGGGTATGGTTCTCCAAGATGATAATCACAATGTTATTATTTCAATAATTTTGGAGGTATAAAAGGTTGTATATTAATAATGAGTTAAATCATAATTGTAACAAATATATTTTTTCTGTGTAACACTTTGGAAAATTTTAAATAATATTTTCATAGTTAGGTTCATAGTTGGCATAGAAACTTGAGTCCCATGTGTAACGAACCAGCCCAAGTTTTCTAGCCAATGGATGCCCGAACTAGCCCGCCACTGACTTGAGGGACATTTCCTTATCCCCCAGGATGATGAAAAGTATCATGTGTATTGAACATAATTATTGGGGTTGGTTTCACCCTCAAGAAAAAAATAAACAACCAAACATGGCATGAAAAAAATCCCAACAAATTTATTTACAATAAATAACCATTTAACAAAAGATTAAAAATCAAAAAAATAAAATTTTAAAAATTGAACGCGTGTCCAAAGAGGCCAAAACATAAAACAATCCAATCACTTCAATGTAACTGAAAGAATAACCGCCATATTCATGTTTCTATTGAGTCAGCACTATAATACCAACAACTATCCACTTCCCAAGGATGAAAAAACTGAATCAAACCTAAAATCAATGACCTACAGAAACTTGTATAAGTCATAAAGACCACATACCCAGCCACATGAGTATGTAGAGTGTGATCCAAAAGAAATTATTTTATTAAAGAAACTATAAATTCTAGTTTGAAAATAATATAATAAAATTGGGTTTCATTTTCATTTCATTTAAAACATCACTTTTGGAAATAAACCCACACATGGTTTAAAAACATTTCAGAGGAATTTTTGATTAAGACTAGTACTTTTATAAAAACCCCATTTTCCATTTAAAATATTTAACACACCCAACTCAAATGTAATCAAGGAAATTAGGAAAACTATAATTAAAACCTAAACATATAAGTTCATAAATAATTCCAATAAATAGGTTGAACATCACTAGTAAATATCAAGATTAAACCTTAAGTGGATCAATATATCAAAGAATGTACATCCAAGAAATAATATTTACACATTCCAATAAATAGTGAAAGTCATAACATAAGATACATATCATGAGGAAACAACTTAGGTAATAATGGTAAAAGTATAAGATACACAAGGTGGACAAAAGTTAGGTAGTTTAATGGTATAACATCTATCAACAGAATCACTCTAAACATAGTCTCATCAGTGACCCTCTCACTATCCAAAAGCACATACAACTAGGGGTAACTAACCAGTGCATAATCTCAACTATCCTATTAACATCCAATGACTTCACACTTATCATCCTAGGGTTCCTAATGGAATAAATTAAGGTGGTGATCCAATTTTAAATAAAATTTCATACCATGAAAATAAAAAATTCCAAAGGCTAACACCACAATCACATTATTCCCTCCTCCCACATTTTACTTAGAATGATCCCCGAATGATAAGTATATCATGAAGCTCATCATAAACATCCATAACATGGATACACACAACATCATCAACAACAAAATGGGGTTCAACAAGGTCAAAACAAAACAATCAATCAATAATTATATCACCAAGTCCCAACCAGTCTTTTACCTTATCACTTATAATATATAAAATTGTAAATACATTTATAGAACAAATTAGAAGAAAAAAATACAAGGTAAATCACAATCGACACTAAAAACAACCAAAAAATAAAAGTTATATTTATTTTATTTCACAAGACACCATCACTTTTAAATAATGCATACCCCTTAAAACCGAAAGGGAAACCCACTTTGAAAATCACATTTAGATTAAAACAAAATGAAAAAATAATAGTATTATATAAAACCATCTTTGAATTTTAAAAAACATGTAGAATTCATAAAATAACAATTTACATAAAATTTTCATTTAAACATAAAATTATAACCTTTAAACCATATAAAAAAGTGAAATTAATGGAAAATTTGTTAAAACAAACCTAGATAACCCACACCATAATTATATAGATTAAAAATGAATTTATAAAGCCAAATATCCATGGAAATATTAAATAAAAGATAATGAAATTGAAAAACCTACCTCATGTGGTTAAATCATATCAAATTCAAATAAAAACACCATTTTAGGTATAAAAGGGGGACTCACCACCCCTATAAAGAAAAACCACATTTTTATAACAACCTTAGGTGTATAAATTAGACATCCATAGACACTATGGTTATATAGAATTGATAAAAAATGGTGGAAAACAAAAAAAATAAGTATAAGGGAAACCTGTACTTTTAATATAGGTGAAGAATTACCAAAAAAATATAAAAAATACACCTTGTAGAAGCTTGTAGAAGAAAAAGAGTGTTGGTAAAGGCATACAAGTTGTGGGGTTTTAAGTATGGGAACTAAGGGAGGAAACCCCATTCAATAATAATCTAAAAGTTAAAAAATAACCCTCTTCAAGTGGGTTTCACAGTTTACCCAAACGGTTCAATAAACCATGTGGTAAATATATAGATCCCCATTGTGAAAGGGTGAGCATATACCACACTTAGGCTGCATGATTAGTTTAAGAATACTCCATAACCATGTGACCTATAAAAGTCCCCAAAATTTCACCCTTTTTAGCCTGAAATGCATCTAACTCAAGGGGCCAAGACATGAAACAAATATCCACATAAAAGTGACACCGAAGTGCAAAAAACATCCCACCATGCCACTTTATTCCCCTAGAAAGTATATAATAACTTAAAACAAGTGATAATGACAAGACTAACTTCTATTTAAAGAGGAATAAATTACTAACCAAATTAGAAAACCTTGTAACCAAGGACATGGGAAATGAATGAAAAATTCCTAAGGATAAACACTACTAAAAGATTTAGAATTCACCCACAAAAAATGAATGAGGAGTCTAAAGAAGAAGAAACATCACTAAATGAAAGTGAAGAGAAAACGAAATATGTTTTTGGGATATCTACTCTTATGATCTTATTTGAAATTAAGAGTATTAATATTTCTATCACTACTCCCAGAAGCCTCCCAAATCCAAAACCAAATCACAAGAAACAAATAAAAACCATATAACTACCCATAATTTACATACATTGTTAGTACTTAAAAATTTAAGTATACTTATTACAACATATAACAAAACCATGAAAGGACCGTATAGGTATAGTGTCTTTAGAAACTGGGAAACATAAACAACTGGTTCATAAAGAATCTACACTATCTCCCATTTATTTCATCGTATCTATTGTCCCTTTTTGGAATATATTACTTAATAACCTTCTTCCTGACCTGGGGAATGAAAACATACAAAAGGGTGAGCTCAAATTCTCAGTAAGGGTAAACAAAAGAAATATCAATCACATCATATTCATAAGAACATAACATTTTGGAAATCTTAGCCTGCAAAAGAGATCATAATTTCATAACATGGGATAAATCATAGTAGTGAAATGTAATCCCAATAATCATAACTTAAAACATGAAGCTTTGTGGCATACACACATAATCATAGAGAATAATTTCTTATTAGTCAAGACTCATTTCCAAGACTATCTTAGTGGACAAAGTCCATTTCTGAACCGAGTTTATTCCTCGTTTCAGTCCTCTTTCACTGAACCGGTTTAACCTGCCGTTCCATCCATGTCTATCTCATGAGATATAAAATATTTACCCAATGCATTGGAGGGAGATATAGGTCCCACCCATCTCATAATGATACAATTATTATGTGTGCCACAAAATCAAAAATCATACATCATTGCATAACCCATGTAATAAAAATGGGAATCTTAAACATCATGCCATCATAACATAATACATATAAGATATAAGGACATCATAAAAATAATTCTATCATAACATAATCAAATAAACGTAAAAAATAGGGATAGAAACAGAACCCTATATTATCTTAGATGGAAAATAATTTTGATAAAACACTTGAACTCCATTCTTGAGGAAAAGAACCTTTATACTTCAAAAACATTTTTCTTTTCATAAAATGTCATTTAATTTTAAACTAAAAGAAGTTTATATAAAATAAACTTGAAAACTTGTAAAGGAAGCTTCTTGGAAATAATGTTTTAAAAATCCATTCATTCCGTATAAGTAAAAAAACATTCTTCTCGTACTTTTGTTGAAAAAGTTAAAAAGTACCTCGTGTGAAAAACGACAAAATATTCCTTTCATATCTTTTACTAAAAACTCACCGAAGGGTAAAATTGGATATAAAATATTGTATAAGGATATAAAAATTACATATTGAGTAAACATGGATGTGGATGATAAATATTCCCTAGTAAATTCTGAAGTATAAACAATCTCGGATAAAAATTGAGATTGCAAGATTTTCCCATACCTTAGGTCCGATTTGCTTCGTAAGTGTCTGAAACTCCTATATAATGATTTAAATAATGGTATTGACTTATTTCAGAATCATACTTATTGTTATGATATCATATATGGTCGTATTCTTAGCTTCTTATTAGTAATATTTCATTACTACTTGTTATTTGGGTGTTTATTACTTTTTGTTCTTATGCGTGTTTTGTTGAATAAATTCTTATTCTTCTCTTTAGGTTATAGATACCTCATTTCCAGAATGGTATTAGTGTACTATATATCATATTTATTCATTCAATTCATTTATATAATCATTATTAAATGAAGATCATGTAGAACGAATCGCATCACATCGTGGAGACGGTATTCCGTACGTACGCACGAGCGATGATATCGTTCCCATGATCGTGGAATTGTATTGGAGTGTATGTATACTATTTCAAAATCAATAACAATTTACAATAATAATATATAGTTATTTATTTTCACCATTATACCCATCCAAGTAAGGTGGTGATGGAAAATAGATAACACCACGGCGTGGAGACGGTATTCCGTACGTACGCACACGCTGTGATTTCATTTTCAGTAGGATGGATAGATGGTGAAATAGGGTTGTTTCATTCTTATAATAACATATAAGAATATGAGTTATACTGATGTTATTAATTCATAATGAAATAACTAATTAAGAAGAAGTGGAAGAAGAAATAAAGTTGAAAGAATCGGTAACAGACATTACCTCTTCTTTGAAGCGCCTTTTTGAGACCTCCTTTTAGGGCACTAAAATTGGTCTTTAAAGAATACCAGGACCTCTAGGATGTTTCAATGAAAGTTGAGAGGAGAAATTGGCAGGGGTTGGCCGAGCTTGAAGGTTAAAAGTGGTGTGAGGAAGAGAGGGAGGAGGTGCCCTTTTATAAGGGAGGAGAGGGGCACCTTTGGAAAAACTAAAAATATTATTTTATTATAAATCCATATTCGGTTTTAAATAGCTCCAAATTTATTTATTTAGATTCTAAGGTGCGTATGGGTAGAAATAATCTCATCAAATAGAATTTGGACAATTTTAGTTTACTATTTTAACCTTATCATTTAGATTTAACTTTAAGTTAGATAATTTTACTTTTACCGTGTCTTTTTGTGTTATTACACTATAATGTTAATAAACTTATTATAACAAGACAAAAGAACCCCAAGTTGTTTATTATTAATATATATAACCGTATCTAAGTAATTTGGCCGAACCTTAGATTTTTATGAATAAAATAAAAATTAATAATATAATATTTGTTTTAAAAACTATTTTATGTCAATTTTGACACTATTTAGTAATTGATTTTTTTGAAACTAATAACAGAATGATTAATTCGAAAAACTTTAATTAAATAAATAATAACATGTCATATTAACATAGAAAATTAGTGTAATTCATAAAAAGTCTCAAATTACATTCATTTGGGTATTTATAACATCAATTATGTCAATATTTAATAAATAAATTAATTACTGCATCATCTTTGTGTCATAAATAAATTAAATTATTTAATGTCTAAAAATTAAAAATAAAATACAATTATGTAGGAAATCTTTTTATCTTTATAATGAATATTTATATTCGAATTTATCTCTTTTATAATCCTATATTAAAAATTATTTACTTATTAAACTTTGATTTTAAATATTTTAACCCTTCTTTAAATAAATTAATAATAAATGTCGTAATCTAATCCAAGTGGGCCTAAATGGTCATATTTTATTCCTAAGGTTGTTTTTTGTCGAATTAAACTTATCCAATAGAATTAGGACATGTGTTAGGGTAATAATAATATCATTTTTACTCTTAATTACCATATTTACTTTTAACCGTCGTAAACAAAAGTAAAAAGTTACTATTCACCAAAAAATATTTTCATCTCATTGAACCACATTTTACTTACTCACATCAACCGTGTCTCTCGGATTTTTGAAATTCCACTCACAGAAGTGGTAAAATTATGTTTTATGTAAATTTGCAAATTCTCCTAGGAGGTGGGTAAAAGACGGTGAAAAGTTCAATAAAATTTTTATATATCTAAAATTATTATAAAATTACTCCAATGAATTACATTGAACTTATATAGGTATTATGTATCAATTTTTACCTAAAATAAATTTAAATAAAAAAAATAATTATTTAAATAAAAAGTCGGTTTTTTAAATAGTAACCTAGTGTTTTCACTATTCATCAAAAATTGAAAGTTTCCAGAAAAATACCAAAATTTCACCCTAGGATAATTTCGATATTCCGAATCCAAAAATGAAGTCCATTTTGAAAAATAAAATTTACAAAATTTAAAAAAGTGGTTATTACTATTCATAACGGCTAGTTTTAATAATATTATAATAGTATATCATTGTTTAGTGAAACTCGGTATTGCGTACGACGCAAGCTATCAAGAAAGGTCGCGATTGCGTGTAAAACAAGACAAGCTAGTGTTGTTTGTAGTGAAAGATTCCTTTAACGATTTATATAAAACAAAAACAAAATATTTCTTATAAAAGTCTCGGGTGTTACATTCTACCCCCCTTAAAAAGAATTTCACCCTCAAAATTCATCACTTTGTAACAAAAAGCTGAGTATACCTATCCCTCATCATATCCTCAAGATCCCATGTAGCTTCTTTCTAATTGGTGGTTCCTCCATAATACTTTCACCAAGATAGTGGTGTTGTTCCATAGGACTTTTTCACTACGACCGAGAATCTCTATCAGCTGTTCTTCATAAGAAAGATCTTGTTCCAGTGGTACAACTTCTGAGCTAAGTACATATGAGGGATCAGGTATGTACTTTCTCAGGAGAGATACATGGAACACATCATGAACGTGAGAGAGATTCGGTGGAAGTGCCAATCGGTAAGCTACCTTCCCAACACGATCCAGTATTTCGAAAGGACCGATATACCTAGGGCTCAACTTTCCCTTCTTTCCAAATCTCATTACTCTCTTCCAAGGAGATATTCGTAAGAACACTTTATCACCCACTTCAAAATCTAATTCTTTTCTTCGGTTTTCGGAATAACTTTTTTGTCGACTCTGAGCTGCTCTTATGTGTTGTTGAATAGATCAGACCTTTTCTGCCAACTCATCAACAAGATCAGGTCCTAATAGCTTTCTTTACCCAACTTCATCCCAGCAAGTTGGAGTCCTGCATTTCTTTCCATATAGAGCTTCATAAAGAGCCATCTGAATACTAGAGTGAAAGCTATTATTATAAGAAAATTCCACCAAAGGGAGGTGTTGATCCCAACCACCTTTTAAATCCATAGAGAATGATCACAACATATCTTCTAGAGTTTGAATTGTCCTCTTAGACTGACCATCTGTCTGAGGATGATAAGCAGTGCTGAAACTCAACTCTCTATCCAGAGTATGCTGAAGACTTCGCCAAAACTTTGAGGTAAACCTCGGATCCCGATCAAATATAATAGAAAGTGGTACTCCATGCAATCTTACCACTTCCTTTACATATATCCTGGTAAGCTGATCCAGAGAGAAATCCTCTCTAATAGAAATGAGGTGTGAAGACTTTGTAAGATGATCAACTATGACCCAGATAACATTATTGCCTTTGGATGTTTTAGGAAGTCTGGTGACAAAGTCCATAGTGATGTTTTCCCATTTCCATTTGGGTATGGGTAATGGTTGTAACATTCCCTTATACTTCTATCTCTCGGCTTTAACTGGCTGACAAACCAAGCATCGAGAGACATATTCAGCAACATCTCTTTTCATGCCATCCCACCAGAAGTACTCTTTCACGTCCCTATACATCTTCATGCTTCCAGGATGAATAGAGAATGAAGAACTATGAGCCTCATCCAACATCTCCTTTAATTCAGGGATCAGAGGAACACAAACTCGATTCATAAACATTATTATCCCATCAAAATCAAAGTTGAATTCATGAAAATTTCTCACCTTCTTTTGTAACTCAACATCTTCTTTCTGTGCCTCTTGAATCTTCACATGTATAGATGGTTGAACATTCATTTGAGAAAGATAAGATTTCTCCCCTTCCATTAAAATTCCCAGATCCATCCTTTTTAAATCCATAAATATTGGATCTTTTGTGATCCTCATCATGGATAAGCTAGCATGGTCTTGTCGACTTAATGCATCTGCTACCTTGTTTGCTTTCTCAGGGTGGTAATGAATTGAACAGTCGTAATCCTTAATCAGCTCCAACCATCTTCTTTGACGCATATTCAGCTCCTTTTGTGTGAAAATATACTTTAACCTTTTATGATCAGTATAAATATCACACCTTTTACCATAAATGTAATGCCTCCAAATATTTAATGCAAAGATTACTGTAGATAACTCCAAATCATGAGTTGGGTAATTTTTCTCATGGATTTTCAACTGTCGTGAGGCATAAGCAATCACCATATCATTTTGCATAAGAACACACCCCAATTCCTTCTTGGATGCATCACTATAGATTACAAACCTTTCTCCACTACAAGGAAGTGTGAGTACAGGTGCACTGGATAACTTTCTTTTCAACTCCTTGAAATTCTCTTCACATTCCTCCATCCAAAAAAACTTAACTCATTTCCGAGTCAAATTGGTGAGTAGATTAGATAATCGTGAGAAATATTTCACAAAACGTCGATAATATCCAGCCAAACCAAGAAAACTTCGGATCTCAGTTACTGTTGTTGGTCTCGACCATCTTTCGATAACCTCTGTTTTTGCTGGATCCACAGATATCCCCTCTTTTGAGATTATGTGACCCAAAAATGAAACTTTTTGAAGACAAAATTCACACTTGGTAAATTTTTCATAAAGCTTCTCCTTTCTCAGGGTCTTCAATATAATTTTCAAGTGATATTCATGTTCTTCCTTGCTCTTTGAATACACAAGAATATCGTCTATAAATACTACCACAAACTGATCAGGATAGTCTCTAAAGACCCTATTCATTAGATCCATTAAGATAACAGGGGCATTAGTAAGACCAAATGGCATCACTATAAATTCATAGTGTCCATACATTGTATAGGAATCCATCTTTGTTATATCCTCCCTTTTGACCCTTAATTGATGATACCCTGAATGAATATCAATCTTGGAAAAGTATTGAGCTCCGCGTAGTTGGTCAAATAAGTCATCAATGCGCGGGAGAGGATATTTGTTCTTGATAGTGACCTTGTTAAGTTCTCGATAGTCAATGCAGAGTCTCATTGATCTATCTTTCTTCTTAACAAACAGAACAGGTGCTCCCCAAGGTGACGCACTAGGGCATATGAATCCCTTATCAAGATTCTCTTGGAGTTGCTTCTTCAATTCTTGCAACTAAATTGGGGCCATTCTATAAGGTGTCTTTGAAATAGGCAAAGCACCTGGTACAAGTTCTATAGAAAACTCAACTTCACGATTTGGTGGAAGACCTGGCAATTCCTTCGGAAAGACATCATCAAACTCCCGTACAATAGGAATATTCGTAATCGTGAGTTTCTCACCAACCATTTGAGATAAATAACATTCATTTAGTTAAATCAAGACCCATAAGATGGAAGAAATTTCCACTGGAAGGTTATGCTCATCCTTGCATCGATAGACGATTGTAGATTGATTTGGAATATGAAATGTGACTTCCCTTCTTTGGAAATTGATATTAGATCCATATAGAGAAAGCCAATCCATACCAAGAATCACATCAAATTCCACTATAGGAAGGATCACAATATTTACAGGCAGCACTTTCCCACAAACTTCAATCAGAGAAGAATTATAAACTTTTGATGCGACTGTTGTGCCATTAGGGGTTGTCACAGCTAACTCAATATATAATTTTTGAGATAATACGGTGATACCCTTAGAAAATTCTTCAGAAATAAAAGAGTGGTTGGATCTAGAATCAAATAAAACATTTTCTACTTTAGAGTGGATGGTAAGTGTACCTTTCACCACTTCGTTATCGTACTCCACATCGCTGATAGAAATTGCATGTGACTTTGCTTTGTCTTTAGCCTTAAGAGTTTGTTGACGCTGACCAACATCATCAACCCTTGGATTTGGGAATTTATTGGAATAATGCCCCATCTCCTTGCACTTGTAACATTGTAGTGTAGGAGGTGCACTCTGTGTAGCCTTTTCATTATTCGCATCACTAGACATCTTCTTCCCATCATTGTGGCATTCAAATGCCCGATGACCTTCTTTTCCACATTTTAAACATTTACTTGTCCCTTTAAGACAACTCCCTCCATGTTTATTTCCAAACTTTTAGCATAAGGAAAAACTCATCTTCTTTTCAGTGTGCTCTTTAGATTTTCCTTTGAATTCCATTTTCCTCTTCTTATCAAACCCATATGACTGATGGGTTACTCCAATCTCCATCTCAACTTTGAGAGCACATCGAACAATTTCCTCGTAGCTATTGAAGTCCCTTATGGCTAACGCCATTCGAAGACTTGGTTTTAAGCCACTAAAGAATCGATTGATCTTACTCTCGGGTTGGATAATAATACTAGAAGCATACCATGAAAGTCTTGTAAAATTTGCTTCGTAGGTACCAATAGATTCATCATCCTTTTTCTTTAGTTCAAGAAACTCCTTCTCCATCTTTGTTCGAAGAATACGAGGGAAGTAATTATTGAAAAATAATTTCTTGAACTCGTCCCATTCCATGGACTCAATTTCATCTCTTTGCCTCGTATTCTTGATAAGATTCCACCGTTGATCAACATCACCTTCCAAGCGATACACTGCTAAGATGACTTTATCATGTTCAGAACATTAAATAACTGAAAATATCTTTTCAGTAGTACTAATCCATTGTTCAGCAACTAATGGATCATTAGACCCGATGAATGAAGGTGGACGCTGCCTCATGAAGGATTAAACAGAATGTTGCTCCTTCCTTTGCTCGTTTGTAAGTCCTGCATGATTCATAGCTTGAGAATGTTATGTGAGCATGGATAAAAGATTTTTCATTCCATCTACCATAACGTTTGGTTGCTCAGGGGGACAATCATAGCATTTCCCGTTGCATTCCGCATTAACACGGTTCATTCGGGTTCTAGCCATTGACTAAAACCAAGAAGAATGGTGTGAGCAACACTAATTATAATAGGAAAATCACATAATCAAGAATAAAATTTCACACTTAAGGTCTTATACTAGGTTATTCATGGCCATTTCTAAAACACTAAGATTGCGTTCTATGCTTAGACTTATCCTTAGGATTCTTACTAAGGCTTTCAAATCCTAGTTTCCAAAGGTTGACTATACCTTTCCTCTGATACCAACTATAATGACCCATAATTTACATACATTGTTAGTACTTCAAAATTGAAGTACACTTATTACAACATATAACAAAACCATGAAAGGACCGTATAGGTATAGTTTCTTTAGAAACCGGGAAACATAAACAACTGGTTCATAAAGCATCTACACTGTCTCCCATTTATTTCATCATATCTATAGTCCCTTTTTGGCATATCTTACTTAATAACCTTCTTCCTGGCCTGGGGAAAGAAAACATACAAAAGGGTGATCTCAAATGCTCAGTAAGGGTAATCAAAAGAAATATCAATCACATCATATTCATAAGAACATACCATTTTGGAAATCTTAGCCTGAAAAAGAGATCATAATTTCATAACATGGGATAAATCATAGTAGTGAAATGTAATCCCAATAATCATAACTTCAAACATGAAGCTTTTTGGAATACACACATAATCATATTGAATCATTTCTTATTAGTCAAGACTCATTTCCAAGACTATCTTAGTGGACAATGTCCATTTCTGAACCGTGTTCATTCCTCGTTTTAGTCCTGTTTCACTGAACCGGTTTAACCTGCCGTTCCAGGCATGTCTATCTCATGAGATATAAAATCTTTACCCAATGAATTTGAGGGAGATATATCTCCCACCCATCTCATAATGATACCATTCTTATGTGTTCCACAAAATCAAAAACCATACATCATTGCATAACCCATGTAATAAAAATGGGAATCTTAAACATCATGCCATCATAACAAAATCCATATAAGATAAAATGAAATCATAAAAATAATTCCATCATAACATAATCAAATCAATGTAAAAAATAGGGATAGAAACAAAACCATATATTATCTTAGATGGAAAATAATTTTGATAAAACACTTGAACTCCATTCTTGAGGAAAATATCCTTTCTACTTCAAAAACATTTTTCCTTTCTTAACATGTCATAAAATTTTAAACTAAAAGAAGTTGACTAAAAATAAACTTCAAAACTTGTAAAGGAAGCTTCTTGGAAATAATGTTTTCAAAATCCATTCATTCCGTATAAGTAAAAAAACATTCTTCTCGTACTTTTTTCGGAAAAGTCAAAAAGTACCTCGTACGAAAAACGACAAAATATTCCTTTCATATCTTTTACTAAAAACTCACCGAAGGGTAAAATAGGATATAAAATATTGTAGAAGGATATAAAAATTACATATTGAGGAATAATGGATGTGGATTATAAATATTCCCCAGTAAATTCTGAAGTATAAACAATCTCGGATAAAAATTGAGATTGTGAGATTTTCCCTTACCTTAGGTCCGATTTGCTTCGTAAGTGTCTGAAACTCCTGTATAATGATTTAAATAATGTTATTGACTTATTCCAGAATAATACATATTGTTATGATATCATATATGGTCATATTCTTAGCTTCTTATTAGTAATATTTCATTACTACTTGTTATTCGGGTGTTTATTACTTTTTGTTCTTATGTGTGTTTTGTCGAATAAATTCTTATTATTCTCTTTAGGTTATAGATACCTCATTTCCAGAATGGTATTAGTGTACTATATATAATATTTATTCATTCAATTCATTTATATAATCATTATGAAATGAAGATCATGTAGAACGAATCACATCACATCGTGGAGAAGGTATTCCGTACGTACGCACGAGCAATGATATCGTTCCCATGATCGTGGAATTGTATTGGAGTGTATGTATACTATTTCAGAATCAATATTAATTTACAATAATCATATGTAATTATTTATTTTCACCATTATACCCATCCAAGAAAGGTGGTGATGGAAAATAGATTACACCATGACGTGGAGACGGTATTCCGTACGTACGCACGCGCGATGATTTCGTTTTCCGTAGGATGGAAAGATGGTGAAATAGGGGTTTTTCATACTTATAATAACATATCAGTATATGAGTGATACTGATGTTATTAATTCATAATTAAAAAACTAGTGAAGAAGAAGTGGAAGAAGAAATAAATTTGAAAGAATCGGTAACGGATATTACCTCTTCTTTGAAGCGCCTCTTTGAGACCTCCTTTTAGGGCACTAAAATTGGTCTTTGAAGAAGACCAGGAACTATAGGATGTTTCTATGGAAGTGGAGAGGAGAAATTGGCAGGGTTTGGCCCAGCTTGAATGTTCAAAGTGGTGTGAGGAAGAGAGGGAGGAGGTGCCCTTTTATAAAGGAGGAGAGGGGCACCTTTGGAAAAACTAAAAATATTATTTTATTATAAAGCCATATTCGGTTTTAAATATCTCCAAATTGATTAATTTAGATTCTAAGGTGGGGATGGGTCGAAATCCTCTCATCCAATATAATTTGGACAAGTTTAGTTTACTATTTTAACCTTATCATTTAGATTTAACTTTAAGTTAGATAATTTTACTTTTACCGTGTCTTTTTGTGTTCTTACACTATAAGGTTAATAAACATACTATAACAAGCTAAAATTACCCCAAGTTGTTTATTATTAATACATATAACCTTAGCTAAGTAATTTGGCCGAACCTCAGATTTTTAGTAATAAAATAACAATTAATAATATAATATGTTTTTTAAAAACTATTTTATGGAAATTTTGACACTATTTAGTAATTGGTTTTTTTGAAAATCATAACAGAACGATTAATTCGAAAACAGTTAATTAAATCAATACTAACATGTCATATTAACCTATAAAAGTAGTGTAATTCATAAAAAATCTGAAATTAAATTTATTTGGGTATTTATAACATCAATTATGTCAATATTTCATTAATAAAATAATTACTGCATCATCTTTGTGTCCTAAATAAATTAAATTATTTAATGTCTCAAAATTACAAATAAAATACCATTATGTAGGAAATCTTTTTAGATTTCTAATGAATATTTATAGTCTAATTTTTCTCATTTATAACCCTATATTAAAATTTATTTACTTATTAAACTTTGATTTTAACTATTTTAACCCTTCTTTAAATAAATTAATAATAAATGTCCTAATCTAATCCAAGTGGGCCTAAATGGCCATAGTTTATTACTAAGGTTGTTTTTGGTCGAATTAAACTTATCAAATAGAATTAGGATATGTGTTAGGGTAATAATAATATCATTTTTACTCTTAATTACCATATTTACTTTTAACCGTGGTAAATTAAAGTAAAAAGTTACTATTAACCAAAAATTATTTTCATCTCATTGAACCACATTTTACTTACTGACATCAACCATGTCTCTTGGATTTTTAAAATTCCTCTCACAGAAGTGGTAAAATTAAGTTTTATGTAAATTTGAAAATTCTCCTAGGAGGTGGGTAAAAGACAGTGAAAAGTTCAATAAAATTTTTATATATCTAAAATTATTATAAAATTACTCCAATGAATTAAATTGAACTTATATAGGTATTATGTATCAATTTTTACCTAAAATAAATTTAAATAAAATAAATAATTATTTAAATAAAAAGTCGGTTTTTTTAAATAGTAACCTAGTGTTTTAACTATTCATCAAAAATTGAAAGTTTTCAGAAAAATACCAAAATTTCACCCTAGGCTAATTTCGATATTCCGAATCCAAAAATGAAGTCCATTTTGGAAAATAAAATATAAAAAATTTAAAAAAGTGGTTATTACTATTCATAACGGCTATTTTTAATAATATTTTAATAGCATATCGTTGTTTAGTGAAACTTAGTATTGCGTACGATGCAAGCTATCAAGGAAGGTCGTGATTGTGTGTAAAACAAGCCAAGCTAGTGTTGTGTGTAGCGAAAAATTCCTTTTATGATTTATATAAAATAAAAACAAAATATTTCTTATAAAAGTCTCGGGTGTTACAAACCACCTCTAGAATATACAAGGTCACTAGAGAAAAACAATAGCAAATCCAAACCAATGGTATTCTAAAGGATTAATCCCAAATAAAAGAGAAAACACATGGATAGTTGTAACAGGTCTCTCCACCATTTATGTTTTCTTTATAATAATGAAAAATTTACTAGGTGAATCCAAAAGAAAGACCGTCAACAAAGAGTCATGATTCCACGAACATGACAACTAGATGAAAACACCACAAGATATAATATCCCTAAGAATAACCAAAAGGTCACTAGACCCGATCACCATGAAAAAGTATTCAAAGAAAAAAAGGGACACCTAATCATGCACTTTCCTCAACATAGAATTTCATGGATCTGAACTCAGGCCATGAAACTTCATAGAGGGTAAATAGGGGCTAAACTCATGGAACACCCACTCATGGTGATCTGGAAAAAAATATCCACATGGTAGCTCTCATAGTATACATATAAGCCAATAGATTATCTCAATTACTATAGCCTACACCCAAGTTATCCCCATTCCATCCATCAAAAAAATTACAAGTCATAGTCCAATACATGTATAAAAGACAACATTCCTTAAGAATTAATTAGGCATGAATATCTCAAAAGATATGAAGATAAGGTAAAAATCCCTTTTAACTATTATATATATATTAAGGAATTACGAGAAACAAATATGGGACATGTCCCAAAGAAAAATAAAAATAATAAAAGAGGATATTTCCAAAAACAACACTCATGTTAAAACTATCCAATGGAAGAGAAAATGAAACCTATCAGACAAATTCACACTATAATAACATATCCTTTCTATGAGGTAAATACCCTTTTCTTTTCAGTTTGAATCTTTTTTTTATACTTATGAACATTCTTAATCATATAAGTAAGGGTTCAAGAGAATATTAGGATTTTTTGGATCCCAAATCTCTAAACATTGGAGGAAATAACTAGATGACATGGTTAGTGGAAACCATGCATCTTAGTCCACACAGCTAGATAAACTGTACGGAGTGCTTCCACCCTCCACAAAGGGGTGTGCATGGGCTGTGCATGATTTTTCTATCTATGTGATGTAGCCCATGCGGTTTGTGCTCCCTGAATAGATTGGGGAACATATGTAGAACATGGTTAGACAAAATGGGTTCCCCCAACTGTATGGCCCACTGTACAAGGATAGTAGCTAGAACACGGTTGGCACGGGGTTTGGCCAACCATGCAACCAAACTGCATGCCACTTAAAAGTTAGGTGATTTTACCATTTCACCCTTACCTATTTATAACCTAAAACCCTCTTAAATTCTTATTTATAGTGTAAATAACCACATATATTCCACCAATTTGAGCTGTCAAGACTCTATCACCTTGGTTTTTCTCTAATTTCTTCATCTGACCTATGATTTGACATCTATTTTTCATGTTGGATCACCACAGGTAAGATCTCAAATCCTTATAATCCTTTCATCATCATTATTCCTATATAATATGGTATTTTGGTGTGATATAATATTCCCAATTTATATGGAATTTGTATATTTGTCCATTTTCTTCTGATATGGACCAAACCAGAGGCTGATACTAGATAATTGTTCCTCTATAAGCATAAGGTAGGCAGTGTAGTATTTATCCATCAAGTATTGTTTTCTTATACTATGTGTCATGATTATTCACAACATATTCTTTTTTAATTGTCTTATAAATACATGTAGACCATTTTTAATTCAATATCCTTAATATAAGTAACCCAGTATCACTTTAATCATGTTTAAATAAGTGCCCTTTAATTGTTTCCACCACTTGAGGTGTGTCTATAGAACTGAATTTGTTATTATAAATGTTTAAGTGAAAAAACCATCTTCTATATGGTTTGGAATGACTCATAATTGTGAGGATTTTAATTAATTGAGTAGAAAGTGAGTGTTGAAACCACATCACATGCTTAAATAGGACAGTTATTATGCCCTTGTTAAAGAGGAATGTTAATGAACTATGAATTATCTATTGGATCTTACAAAATCATTTGACTGCTTATACTATTTTGATATATGATAATGGAATACTTTATAATATTTTCATATACAAGCATATAATCCCTTACACAATTATGATATATGGTTATGGAATCACTTACACTGTTATGATATATGGTTATGACACCCCTTACACTATTTTGATATATGAGCATGGCATCCTTTACACTGTTATGGTATACAAGCATGATGTACCTTACTCTATGTTGGTATATGAGCATGTAATCCCATACACTACAGTGAGATAAAAGCTTGGCATCCCTTACACCTATGATATATGGACATAGTGACCCAAATTTCATGTAAAACTTGAGCAATGCATCCCTATATTATGATTCTCTAACATGAAATCCATTACACTTTTTTGAGATACATGCAAGTTGTCCCTTATACTAGTGATATACAGGAATGGAGAACCTACTTCTAGGAGACATGAGCATGGAATCCCTATACTAAGATATTTTAGCATGACTTCCCTAATACTTGTGATACTCGCTCATGATGACCCTTATGACTTATGATACTATAGTGACTAGACATGGATGCCTGAGTCACGCCTCAGGTCTTGGATAAAACTATGTATGTGTATATATGGATATAAAATTCTCTATGTATATAGGGGATGTATATACGTAAAACCACATACACTTATATTTATATTTCCATTATGACTTTTTTTAAGAGGTTTTCCAAGACGAGCCGAAGCAGGTAGTGTTTACTTAGTATCATTCAGAAACTAGAGCTAACACTTTGTAGTTTTTATTACTTCTTACCATAAGATCTGTACACTACTCATATTATATACACTAACTAGATATTTATCGACATTGTTGGTGGTGACCTACTGAGTTTATCTCACAACCTATTCAGGCTGCTGATGGTACCTAGTAAGATTATGTCAATGCAGGTGGTGACATGGTAAGAACCCAGTTGTTGATACTTGATTTATTATAGCATGGGAGCGAGGAAGAATATGACCACGTTTTTTATCATGATTCTATTATAGATAATATTTTTGGCTTTTTTCCCTTTTGATAAATGTATTGTATTTCATTCCTGTAGCCATGCCTTTTGATTATGTTTTTATAGACAAATGAAACTATATTATTTTATATGTAACACTGGATGTTAATTTTTAGAACTTATTTATTATCTCATCTAGATATTTACCTTACACTATTTAGCTTCCATTTATTAGTATTCCCCTATTTATTCATTTATTTCACCATTGTGATACATCGATCTTGAGGGTATAGTCTACCCACCAAACCACCTTGGACCCTCACTACTAGTCTGCAGCCTATGGCATATTTGTAGGCATTCTTGAGGCCACTAAACCACTGGCATAGAGCACCATTTAGTGGTTCCTGAGTTAGGATGCTAAAAATTTGTGTAAGAAGATTATTTTTTTTCTCTTACTATTTTTGGACATTAGGAAGGATAAATAGGATGTGTCAGGATTTGATCATGAGTCTATTCCTGGGAGTAGCTAACCCACATACAATGAAAAGCCAAATTACCTGGGATGAGACATGTTAATATGTATTATACCTATTAAAGTTTATCTAATTCCACCATTAGGTAACACACTTTATATGTGAAGTTATTATTATTATGATGTTGTATTATATTTTATCCTTGTATTGATATGGAAAGAAACCATTGTTCATGCATCATTTTAGGCACCTTATTGGACAAATATGTCATTCATTATTCCATTACATGTAGGTTTCATGATCTGACTACATGATACTTGGTGTATATGCCTTGAATGATATATATGTGTTATGGAAATAACATTTATATAGGAAAAAGGTGATTCAGTAATGGGTTATTAACGTATATACATCAACAAAAATGGTGTTTTCCCATATATTTTGATGATGAATTCTTAAATAAAAAATTATCACATGTTTAGTTATGTAACTGAGGGTACATAGATTGAATCGTTATATGATTTGAGATACATTAATGTCATTTTTAATCTAAAGACTGAATGTAACGTTATAGATCGAAAATGATGATTCATTTAGTTAAATTATATCATATATAATTTACATTCTACTTACAAATATAAATGTATAGATTCAGTTAAATGAACTACAAATTTTAATTTATAAATAATTCACTAGTATAAATTGGGAATGATAATTTAGATAACAGTTACATTATATATACAAATTAATTTATAAATATCTAATTTAAATATGGCCACTATAAATGGGGATTCCAATTGAAAATTAAAGTTTTTCCCTCTATTACATAAAATTGAAATTCTATATACCGGGAACCTTATAGTGAACCATAAATCTTGACCTAATCCCAAGTATAGTAGTGGGAAGTAGGAAGTGACTCTCTTGTTCTTCTTAATCATTCCTATCACTCGAAACTGGATTTAGGAGTAGAAAGAGGGGTGTGACTTTTACATAGTAAAACTTATACCTATAATATTTTTGAATCTGTGGTCCTTACAAAAATAAATCTTATTTGAGGCCTGATTTTAGAATTTATAGAGCTTTTCCACCACTACATCCTCTAGTCATACACCAGGAGGGTGGGGACGACCATGCTTCAGAGGTGGTGGGCCCTGAGCCACCAGTGATACCACTAGTAGGGCCACCTGTGGAACCTATGTTTATCCTTGATGCGAGATATGATGTCTAATTTTGATGGGAGTTTTTATGGATTAAGAATATTATAAAGGGAGCTCCGCAACCTACCCCTACTCTGGGAGAGTTGATGCATGATATTTTCTAGCAACATCCACCTACGTTTTTGGTGGATAAAGGCCCACATGATATATATTTATGGCTTGAGATGGTCTTATGTATCTTCAATAACCTCTATACACCTCCCAGGATGAGAGTTAATCTTGATAAGTATATTCTTTGAGGATCCACCATACTTTTGTGGGATATTCTGAACTAGGTAGGTCAGTATGGAGAAGTGATTTGGAGGGATTTAAAATCTAGATTATATGACTGTTTGTTCCTTGAGACCCTAAGGGATGATCATTATAGGGAATTTATGAACCATTGGTAGGGTTCTATACATATTATGTACTATTCATCTAATTTTATATAGATTTAGAACATTGTGCCTATCTATACCACTAATGAGCCAACAAAAGTGAGAAGATTTGAGGATGGTCTTAGGCATCCACTTTGATCTCATTTGAACTTTTTCCGATTGACTACCATATATAACATAGTAATATAATATCTCATCACTAAATGAAACCCGAGGGAAACCGATGGTGTGGGCCATGGAGGTTTATAACCGAGATAGGGAAGTGGTTCAACTAGTGACTAGAATGCGGGAGTAGAGGTAGCCAAGTGTCACCCACTTAAAGTTATGTGGTTTTTCACTAGTGTGGGAAAATAAAGAATTAGAATCACCAATGTACCATAGATCCTATTGAGTTCTAATACTATGGATGTTTGGTACATATTTTGTGTTTTTGCAGGACCGTACCATTTGTTCCTAGTTGGAGATGATCCATACCATCTATGCCTTTAAGAGTGGGATCAAGAGAACCTCACCAGGAAGGTAACTAAAGTACTATTAGCCATATAGGCTAAGGAGGAGTTGTGGCTAAGGTATACAACCTTTAGATACATAGTTCCATTAGAGCAGACCCACTCAAGGTAGCCAGGTTATAGCATAGAGCCATGGATCATGCCATATTTATTTAGTTTAACCTATAATAGAAGATCATGGTGATGGGCCATCTACTATTGAGATATTGTTCTAGTAGCCTCTACTATCACATCTTCCTTATTTAATATGGGTGATTAATATTCCTTCATCTATGTGGTTATTATAGAAAGGCATGGGATTGATATTAAGTACTTATATGGAATGAAGACACTTGATACTCTGTTGGGAATTTAATTGATAAGTGTATGATAGTGAAAGGAATTCCCTATTAAGGTAGGAAAATATCAATTATTATGGGACCTCATCCTCCTCAAGAAGATGGGATTTGATTTTATTCTCAAGGTGGATTGGTTGGTCCCCTATAATGTCTATGTGGGATTCTATCACCAAAGGGTATCTTTTATGTCACCATAAGGTGGTAGTTACCTTCACAAGGGTGAATGGGATGTCTAGGAAAGTAGAGCTAGACCAAAGTATCTTGGACTAGGTGGAGTGAAACTTATATTTCAATAATTTATATAAATGATTAGGGGTGACATAAGGCTGATTTCCCTCTAGTTGTAGACCGTTTTAGGGTTGTCTTCTCGAATGACTTCTCTGGACTACCACCTAAGAGAGGTAGAATCTACTATCAAGATAGTTCCTAGAGCTGGTATGGTATAAATTCATCCTTATATGATGACTAATACTATGTTTTAGAATGTTGAGAGGTATCTAGTGAGTCTAGAAGCTTTGGTTTTTATATAGCCTAGTACTTCTCCATGGGGTTCACCAGTTCTTTTTAACAATAAGGTGGATGGAATCCTCAGGTTTTGTGTGGATTACTGGAAGTTGAAGTTACTTACTATAAAGAACCAATATCACTTTAGTCATATATATGACATTTTTGAAAAGCTTAGAAGAGATATATTGTTATCAATGATTTAATTGTGATCAAGTTATCATTAGGTGGGAGTCAGGCCTTGAAATACACCATGTATGGATTTCTAGATTCAGTATAATTTATATGAGTATCTGGTTATGTTGTTTAGTTTTTTGAACACACCCACTATTTTCATGACCTTGATTAATAGGGGTTCCCATCCCTATCTGGATTCAATTTTCATGGATTTTGTGGATGATATCTTAGTGTATTCTGGTACTTGATGTGAACATGCTAGATATCTTAAGATCATTCTCAATACATTAAGAGAGAATCATTTGTAGGTTTATATCACTAAGTTACACTTCTAGATCAATAAGGTTAACTTATAAATTGGTTGACCTAGAGAAGGTGAGTGTTTTTCTTTCCTAGGATCATCCAAAGAATGTGTTCGATATATAGAGTTTCTTGGGGATGGATAGATATTACAAGAATTTCATAATGGACTTATCATTCCATGAGGCCCCTCTTACTAGTCTAACTAAGAAGGGTGTGAAATTCTTGTGGTATGAAACATGTGATAAGGCCTTTCATAATCTGAAATAAAGGTTTAATTTAGCATAGATCCTTTCTTTTTCCAGATCCTAGTAGAGGCTATATAGTATTTTGTGATGCATCGGGCATCAGGTTTGGTGTATTATTGATGTAGAATGATCAATTTTTTGCATATGGGTCTCATCGGTCGAAACCTCATGAACATAATTACCATATGCACGACCTTGGGCATTCAGCAGTTGTTCATGCCTTACATTTTCAGAGTAATTATCTGATGGGAGAGTTATTTGTGGTGTATAAAGACAAAAAGAGCCTCTAATATATCATTAAAAAGAATTAATTGAATCTTAGATATGGTTTAAATACCTCAAGTACTTAAAAATTAATCTTATATATAAGTCTGGGAAGGGTAATGTGGTAGCTGATGATCTAAGGCAAAAAGATCATGCACAATCTATTTAATAAGACAATGTTGAATAAAATTGATGGCCGTCCCTTTTAATATCAATTTGAAGTTTCAATAGATTCATGAGTGAAATTTTACTGTAACCTTAGTAGATACCTCTTCACTCCTTGATAGGGTGAAGAGAATAAGTTTTTTGATCCTAATGTTTGGTTAATATAGGAATATATTTCAGGTGAGGATCTGCCTTCATGTTTTTCTGTTGATGGAGATGACATCCTATGAATACATGGGTGTATCTGGGTTCCTACAAAGACGTGAGATGATATTATGTGAGATTCCCAGGTTTCTCAGTGGTTAGTGCACCCAGAGTTCTCCAATATGTAACATGATATTCACTGCCAGTATTGGTGGTAGGGTTGAAACATCATATAATGGGCATTTTCACTAGATGTCCCACCTATCAGTAGGTGAAGGTGGAACCCCAGAAAACCACTATCTTGTTACAGTCATTACCTATTCTATAATAAAAGTGGGATGACATCACGATTGATTTTGTGGTTGGTTTAACAAGGCTACCTCATGGTAGAAATGTAGTTTGGGAAGTCATGGATCAACAGATGAAGGTAGCCCACTTCCTCCCTATCCTAGAGACTTTCTTAGTTGATGAGTTGAGAATACCATATGACCATGAAATTTTATGCCTACATGGGTTCCATCAATCAATAAATTTATATAGGACACTCATTTCATATTGATGTTATGGAAAGGGTAACAGAACAATTTGTGTACACAAGTGATTTTGAGCATATATTTTTAACCTCAGACCGACGGCCAATCAGAACAGACTATACAGATGTTTGAGGACATTCTATGAGCATGAGTACTATATTTCATAGGTTCTTACGAGAAGCATATCACTCTCATTATGTTTTCACATAATAATTGCTTTCAAGAAACAATTAGGATGTCACCGTATGAGGCTTTATATGGTAGGTCATTTTATTCACCTCTATATTGGCTAAAGGTTGGGGAGGTAGTGATACTAGGCACTTGTCTTGTGAAGGATACTACAAAGTAGGTACAATTTTTCAAAAAAAAGTATGGCTACTACTCTATCAAGATAGAAATTTTCTTCCAATCTTCATCGATGACCTATGGAGTTTGAGGCCAGGGATCCTGTTTTCTTATTGGCATCACCCATATTTAGGCATAGGAAGATACAAAGGAAAGGGAAGTTATTATCTCATTTTTTTGGTCTATTTGAGATCTTGATTAGAGTTGGCCTGGTAACCTATCAATTGCTATTACCTCATAGGTACCATGTTATGCATGACTGTGAGGACTCAAACTTTTTAAATAATAATTTTTCTAGAAAATTTGTGTCATACAAGAAAACTATATCTCATTAGAAATGAAGTAAGTATATTTTAATGTTACCATTAGGTTTCGACCATTATATGACCGTTGGTGAATTATGACCATTGGAAACTACATGCTTAATGTTATGATTATTGTTTATAAATAAAAATGATAAAGGTTAATTAATGTAGAAAGAAGACTTGATGACCTCATCCAGTAGAATCAGGCCGTATGAATCCCATTTTTTAGAGCTTGGGGAGAGGTAGCATAACTAGGCTTTTCTATGGACCAAGACCAAGATGAGATTCAACATGTTAATATTGAAAATAATCACCTATTGGAGTAGGTAAAGTTAGTGGAATTACCACTCAGGCAATGTTATCTGAGCCACCCCAAGAGTCTGTCACCATCGCATACCTTACCCTTAGGTTATATGTGGGTGTTATAAGGGGTTATGTGTCAAGTATTTAGTCACTTAAATTGTAACCCATTTGTTATAATAAAATTTGTATTTCATTATTTTTTGTTTTAAGAATAGTTTTTCTTAAAAAAATATATGTTTAATTAAGACAATTTTGATAACTTGATTTTACAGGTAAAAATCGTATAATTCAGATATTTATCATACATAGAGAATTATTTTAGTAAAATAAACATAATTTCTGAATTCCAAATTTAAAAATTAATCTATGGTGAATTTTTAGTATTTTTATAACAAAATTCATATTTTTTATGATTAGTAAAAAATACCAAATTTTTATTTAAACAGTTATCATAAATTAAATAAATGATTTTATGAAATGATTTTCAAAAATACCACATACATGGTTGTGATCATTAATATATTTAGAGTCTAATAAGATCAACTTAATTTTCTTGGTGAATAGTAACTTAAAAATTTAGAATAGTAATGTGAATAGTAATATGACCAATGAAATAGTAACCAAAACTAAAGAATTATAAATATAATTTAGGCATCTTAAATGGTAATGTGATATAATTATATCATAACATAAGTGAATTAATGTTTTTGTAAATATTAGTTAGTTATTAGTATTTTTATAAAACATAAATGTTTATTTACAAATTTATAATTAAAAGAAAATTATTTTTTATAAAATGAAGTTCATTTTTTAATTCTACTTGTTGAAAAATAGTTCGGGTGAATTTTTGGATTTTTTATGAAATAGTTGAATTTTCAATGAATAGTAAACATACTGTTTTGAGTTTTCAGTATGTGTAATGACATCATATATATGTCATAATGATGTAATTATTAATTTAATATGATGTTCAACTCTTATGTGTTAATTTAACTCAAAAGGTGTCCCAAGTGGTTAATACCATTGGAAAAACCATGGGCAAACCCATAGTTTTGCAAATACCACTACTGAAGTGTCCTAATAAATTAATAAAAAACTCCCTCTCTTTTTCTATAAATACCCACCCATTATTTCATTTAATTTCATTAAACATTAATCCACCATGATTGTATTATATTTTTACCTCCCAAGGAGTCCTCCCAAGGCGTCCTCAATCCCACAAGGTCCCGATATTTGAGTTTTAGAAGTCACTTTTCAAGGTAAGAGAACTCTCAACTTCTCTTTTCCTTTCATGTTTCCTTTTTATGTGCCATGTATTTAAAATTTCCATAACATGTTATTATGTCCATTTAATTCTATACCTTTACTATATTAAGATTCATTTATGAATGGAATACCATTTCCCCTCAATTTTTAATGTTTTCTAAAACCATGTTTCAAACTCGTTATGCTGCCGAATTTTCATCTCAAAATTTCACTCTTTTTATCAAGAAATTATTTTATTTTATTTTTTGATTACCCAAATCACATTATTCTGTAGGGTTATTAAAATATATGTAAAAAATACCTTTTTTATTTTGGTATTAACATACATAAAACTATATTTCCTTTTTCATGGGTTTTAAAATGACAAAAGGATATTATTTTAAGCACTATCTAAAACCCCATGATTTTACAATGAAACCTATTTATTTTATTCTACATGGGTTATTTATGAAATGTTTTATTATGATATTTTTGGATCGAATTATTTAATACATATGAAGGGTTCACCCTAGTAGCACTCAAATTCATTAGGTAAAGAATTCAATCTATAGAGATGACAAGGTTCATGATACCTTGGTGAATAACCTTGGTAATTTTATGACACCTCAGTGATAAACCTTGGTGATATGATTATAAATAACCAAATTAAATTTTGGAGTCACATTTCTATGTTATAAATCATGTTATTTTTATTAATATATTTCTTTTTTCCATTTATCATTATTTTATGTAATTTCTCTAGTTTTTATTGATATTCCTCAAGATCACAAGTAAATTGTGTCACTTGTTATCCCTTACTAGGCCTTAAAATCACCCCTTTCTTTGATGTATGTCCCCAGGTTATGAGAAATAATAAATTTACTTAGTATTAACCCTAAATAATCCATTCAAGTTCAATATAATAATTTTTTAAGTTCTCATGTATTATGTACCTTTTGTCCAAGACACTAAACTTGAAAAGATCTTTTATTAGTAAAATGTAATGAAAAGTTATGGATTAAAAAGGTGTGATTCCATAGTTTGTATAAAACTATGATTTAGTTATTTGTGGAAAATATGATTTGAAAAATTTAGGAAGAACCTTAGATAAAAGTTTAAATATATGAAAACAACCAATTATTTTGGTGAAATATTTAGTAAGTGGTTTCCAACAAAATAAATACCTATCTGGATACAAACAAGTGGATGTGGATCTAGCACATATGTATATATGGGTAAAACTAGAAAACACTGCTTTGAGCTAGAATTGAACGAGAACTAGTGCACAACAATGGGGCTTGTTGCACTCTTGGTTTGACACTCATGGGGGATATGATTGGTTAGTAATAAGATTATTATGAATCATTTATAATGAATTACATGTTTATGAATGATGTTATATGACATAAAAATTCCATTGGAATTATAATATTATTAAATGAAACACATTTCTCACTATGGTTTTCTTCTTTTAGAAATTGGTGGGAAATACAAGAAACTGTGTAAATGGTGAGTGCAATAGATCAGGAACTAATGAGCTTCCAATGAAAGCTTGAATGGAATCCTTCATGAGAATTATAAATCAAATAACTCAAGTTATAATCAATATCTTGAATCAAGTTGAGAGACTGGTTTCACCAGGAAGGGAAAAACATTCCATTGAGTCCTTTATACGTCAAGGACCACCAAAGATTAGTGGATCTACAAAACCATTGATTTAGTAATATTAAATAATCTCTATAGAAAAGATATTTTATTTGATTAATTTTTCAAAACAAGATAAATTTACTCTGGATGTGTTCCATTTAGAATGAGAAGATGATCAGTGGTGGGAATTTATTAAAAACAGGAGGCAAAGAGGGGAGATTTAAGCTTTGTAGTGGAAATAGTTCTGGGGAATCTTCTTTAATAAGTATTTCCTTCATTCGATTAGAATAAAAATTGAGATGGAATTTCTTGAACTGAAGCAAAAGGGTAATGAATCTATTGGTATATATGCAATGAAATTCACCATACCTTCTAATTATACCTATATCTTTGTTGTGGATCCTAATGGGAATGTTAATAGATTATTGGGTTGAGTAAGACTTCATCTATAGAAGAATTTATCCAACCAAGACTATGACAGTTGTGAGGAAATAGTACAAAGTTCTATGAAGGTCGAACTGGAGTTTGGTGAGATGTAGTGGTCTCATAAATAGAATGAGAAGTAGAGATATCTAGATCTAAACATGGGGAGGAGCTTTGAACAAGGAAGAGGAGGAAATAATGTAAAACATTACACATGAAAAAATGTGTGAAGAAGTATTTAGGGAACTACTTTATTGGGATTGGGAAGTGTTACATGTGTCGAAGAGATTCCCATATTGATAGGAGCTATTGTAGTGAGGTGAAGCCTCAACTTATCAATACAAATGAAATAGGTAAGATGGTGCAGGTCCAACCTGAAGTATAATGTTTCAAGTATTGATAGGTTGATCAATATTCCAATCACTATCCAAATATGAGGGTAGTGGAGGGAAATCACAATCAATCTCATCATAGGCCAAGGGAAAAAGGTCGTGATTTTTCTATCATGATGGTTGAATTTGAAGCTCCAAATGATGTGGTGATAGGTACTCTCATTGTTCTCTCAAAGCTATCAAGTACTTTGTTTGATTTTGGTTCTATCCACTCATTTTTCTCCTCCAATTTTGAAAAGAATATAGAATCTATTCCTGAATTTACAGAAGTAGAGTTATCAGTCAAGACTCCTAGTGGGATTATCAAATAATCATTAGTATATAAGAACTATAGTATTTACATTGGTGAGAGAAATCTTATCACAAATATAGTAGTCATTTTTCTGCTGGAATTCAACACTACACTAGGTATGGAATATCTCCCAAAGTATAATGCTAAGATCAAAATCATAAGTAAGGAAATATTATTAGTATTGATTGTAAAACCTATAGTTATCTTCAAAGGAAAGATATATCAACCTATTCCTTTTCTAGAAGAACCACCCATAGCCTTATTTATGGATGTGATCGGTGAATATGAAAAAGAGGATGAAATTATAAGAATATAAAATGTTTCAATTGTTCACCAAAAGATTGATGTATTTCTTGAGGAGTTTTTTGGACTTCCCCCAGAAAGATATGTAGAGTTCTCCATTTAAATCATGCCTGGTTCCAAGACATTAACAAAAACTCCTTATAGAATGGAAAATGTGGAGCAAGAATTATTAAAGAAAAAAATCCATGACCATTTAGAGAAGGGGTTTATCTGACCAGGTGTGTCTCCTTAAGGATAACCGTTTCTATTTGTGAAGAAGATGTATGTATCAATGCGGCTGTGAATTGATTACAGAGAACTTAATGGGATCATAGTGAAGGAAAAATATTCTCTTCTAAGAATTGATGATTTATTTGATGAGATTTGTGGGGCTCAATTCTTCTCTAAGATTGATCTTTTATCTGGTTATAATAAATTGAGGGAAAAGAAAGAAGATATTACAAATACTCCCTTCGGATCAAGTTATGGGAATTGCGAGTTTTTTGTTATTCCCTTCAAATTAGATAATGCACCTTCTATTTTTATGGATGTGACGAATAGAGTCTTTAAAGACTACCTTGATAATTTTTTTAGTTTTTATTGATGATACTATGATATATTCCAAATGTCGCGAGGAGCATGAGGATCATATAAGGGTTTTATTTCAATCTCTGAGGATGGAGAGGTTATTTGGAAAGTTTATCAAGTGCGAGTTTTGGTTACATAATGTTTCTTTTTGGGGTATGTTGTAACCAGTGAAGGAATCTTTATTGACCCTGAAAATAAAATGGTTGTGGAGGAGTGGCCTCACCCTACAATAATAACTGAGATTTTTAGTTTCCTTGGTTTAATAGGATATTATAGGAGGTTTGTGAAAAAAAATCATGACTTTTTAATCCACTAACCAAGTTAACTCAAAAGGGGTAAAATTCATCTCTACAAAGGAGTGTGAAGAATGTATCCAAGAGATGAAGAATATATTTCTTACTACACCTGTGTTAACTCTACCCTCTACTGGAGAGGGATTAATTATTTTTAGCGATGCATATCTTAAATGGATTGTGTGTGTCCACATGAAAAATGATAAGGTGATTGATTATGAATATCAATAGTTGAAGCCTCATGAGCCTAACTGTCTTCCAAATGATCTAGAGCTGTAAATGGTTGTTTTTTATCTAAATATATGGAGAAACTATCTTTGTGTAGATAAATGTGATATATACACCGACTATCAATGTTTGAAGTATATTTTCACACAAAAGGAATTGAATATGAGACATATGAGATGGTTGAAAATTATTAAAGACTACGATTGTTCAATTCATTATCCCCTCAGAAGAGAAAACAAATTTGATGATGCATTAAGTTTGAAATACCATGTTGTGATGGAAATGATGAGTATTCAAAGAGAACCTTTGATCAAAGACTTAGAAAAACTAGACATGAGAATCTAAAGGGAAGGGAAATCATCAGCCCTATCCCAAATGATTTCTCAACCATCATTACTAGATAAGATCAAGGAATCATAAAGAGAAGATCCTTTGTTACAGAATAAGATAGAGTCTGTGAAGAATGATAAGTTTACTATGTTCAATATTGATCAAGAAGGTGTACTGAAATTTTATACAAGGTTACGTGTTCCATATATTCTAGAAATAAAGAAGGAGCTGATGGATGATGCTCAAATATCTACTTTCTCTATACATTATGTAAGTACATAAAGGTATAGGGACCTTTATGATTATTATTAGTGAGATGACATGAAAAAGGTGATCATTGACTACACTACAAGGTGCTTGGTGTATCAATAAGTGATGGAAGAGTGATACATTACCAAAGGGGTATTAAAACCACTACCCATACTAGAATGGAAGTGGGATAATATTACTATGAACATTTTCACTGGTCTCCTGATAAGTTCCATAGGAAACAATATGATATGGGCTATAGAGGAATTTATCATCAAGACTTAGCATTTTATATATATTCATAAATATTTCTCTCTTAACCAATTCACCAAAATATATGTGAAGGAAGTGGAAAGGATCTATGAAGTTCAAATTTCTATTGTACCGGATCATGATCCAAGTTTCACAAAAAAATTCTAGAAAATTCATCAACATTCTCTGGGTACTGAATTGAATTTCAATGTGACCTATCACCCCCAAAATGATGGCCAATCTGAAAGAACTATTCTGACACACAAGGACATGCTGAGAACATGGTCGATGGAATTTAAAGGTGGATGTGATCAACACCTCCCATTAGTTGAGTTCTTATACAAAAAAAATTCCATTCATGTATTCAAATATCCCCTTACGAAGATCTATATGTAAAGTGATGTAGAACTCTTACTTTTTGGGATGAAGTTGGTGAGAGAAAGCTTCTTGGTCCTAATCTTGTGCAAGAGATGACAGGAAATGTTCATGAAATACAACAAGACATAAAGGATTCTCAGAGTCAGAAGAAGGGTTATGATGACAACCATCGAAGGGAATTGGAATTTGATATTGGTGACAAATTCTTCCTTCAAATTTCACCTTGAAGAGAGTCATGTGGTTTGGGAAGAAAGATAATCTCATCTTAAAGTACATTTCCCCCTATGAAATCCTTGATTTCAAAATGGAAGTGGCCCATCAACTTGCACTTACACCAAACTCATCTCAAGTTCATTATGTTTTCCAAATATATCTCTTGAGGTAGTACATACCCGAGGCTTCACATGTAATAAATCTTGAAGTGGTACAACTGGAACATGACCTCTCTTAAGAGGATCACTCGGTGGAGATATTGGACTGTAGAGACAAGGTTATACACAACAAGATTACCCATTTCATTAAATTTTTATGGATGAACCAATAATATGAAGAGTTGATGTAGGTACTGGGGGAAACAATGTGGCAGAAGTACCCCCACCATTTCTCAATTGAGAGAATGAGTTGAAATTTTGGGTATGCAATTTTTTAAGGGGGGAGAATGTAACGACCCAATTTTTTTGAATAATAATTTTTTTCAGAAAATTCATGTCATACAAAAAAACTATATCTCATTAATAATGAAGTAAGTATATTTTAATGTGACCATCCAGTTTAAACCGTTATATGACCATTGGTCAATATGACTATTAGAAATTTTATCCTTAACGTTATGATTATTGTTTATAAATATAAATTATAACGGTTAATTAATACAGAAATAAGAGTCGATGGCCTCATCCATTAGAATTGGGCCTTACGAAGCCCATTTTTCAGAGCCTATGAAGGAGGTATCATCATCAGCCTTCACTCTACACCAAGCCCAACCCAAGATTCAACATGTTAATCTTGAATGTAATCACCTATAGAATAAGTTCAGGTTAGCAAAGATTACCACTCGAGCAATGTTATATGAGCCACCCCAAGAGTTTATCACCATCACACACCTTATTCTTAGGTCATACGAGGGTGTTACAAGGGTTATGTGTCAAGGCCTTAGTCACTTAAATTGTAATCCATTTGTTTTAATAAAATTTTTATTTCATAATTTCTGTTTTAAGAATAATTTTACTTAATAAAATATATTTTTAATTGACAAAATTTTGATAAAATGATTTTATAGGTAAAAATTTTACATTTTAGATATTTATCATACTTATAGAATTATTATGGTAAAATAAATATCATTTTTGAATTCCTAATGTCAAAATTAATCTAGGGTGATTTTTTAATAATTTTCTATGAAGATACATATTTATGATGAAAAGTGAAAAATACTTCTTTTCTTATTTAAATAATTATTAAACTTTAAATAATTGATTCTGTGAAATGATTTTTGAAAAACAAACATGCACAGTTGTGATCAATAAGATATTTAGATTCTCATTGGTTTAACTTAATTTATTGGTGAATAGTAACCTGACCCTTTGGAATAGTAATGTGAATAGTAATATGACCAATGGAATAGTAACCTCACCTAAGGAATTATAAATATAATTTAGGCATCTTAAATAGTAACGTGATATAATTATATCATATTATAAGTGAATAAATGCTTTAGAAAATATTTTTTAGGTATTAGAATTTTCATAAAACATAAATGTTAAATAAAAAATTTATAATTAAAATAAAATTCATTTTCATAAAATGGAGTTCATTTTTGAATTAAAATGTTGAAAATGGTTAGGGTGAATTTTTGTGTTTTTTTCTAAAATAGTTGATATTTTGGTGAATAGTAACCACATACTTTTGAGTTCTCAGTATGTTTAATGAAATCATAGCTATATCATAATGATGTAATGATTAATTTAAAATTATGGTTGACTATTATGTGTTAAATTAACTCAATGGGTTTCCCATGTGGCCAATACCAAGGGAAAGCCCATGGTTTTTCAGATACCATTACTATGGTGTACTCAGAAATTAATAAAAAACTGCCCCTCTTTTTCTACAAATACCCACCCATTACCTCATTTCCTTTCATTAGAAATTCAAACATGAATAATTTTTGATAGTTTTAACACCTAATAAGCCATACCAAGGTGTACTAAAGACCCCAAGGTCCCTATCATCATGTTTTAGGATTCACTCTTCAAGGTAAGGGAACTCTAAAAATCTCTTTTCCTTTCATGTTTCCTTTTTATGTGGTATGTATTTAAAATTTACATACCTTGTTCTTCTATACATTTTATAATATCTTTTTAATATATTAAGAGTCATTTATGAATTGTATACCCTTTTACCCTATATTTTTTAATGTTTTCTAAAACCATGTTTCATACCCGTTATGCTGCTAAATTTTCGTCTCAGAATTCCTCTCTTTTTATCGAGAAATTATTTTATTTTATTTTGTGATTACCCAAACCAATTTATTCTATAGGGGTATTAACATAGATGTCCAATTTATTTTTTAATTTTGTTATTAACATACTTTAAACCTTCTTTCCTTTTCCATGGGTTTTAAAATGACAAAAGGATATTCTTTTAAGTACTTTCTAAAACACAATGATTTCAAAATGAAAAAAGTTTGTTTTATTCTCCATGGGTAATTTATGAAATGTTTTATTAAAATATTTTTGGCTCAAATTAGTTAAAAAATATGAAGGGTGAGCCCTGATAGTGATCCAATTCATTGGGTAAAGAATTTAATCTCTATAGATGAAAAGTATTACGATGCCTTAGTGAATAACCTTGGTAATTTTATGAATCCTCGGTGATAAACCTTAGTGATATGATTATCAATGAATCAATTAATTGTTGTATCCAAATTTCTATGTTATGAATCATGTTATATTTGTTATTATATTCCTCGGTTCTCATTTCTCATGCCTTTATGTAATTTTTCAAGTTCTTATTGATATTCTTCAAGATCACAAGTAAACTATGTCACTTATTATCCCTTACTAGGCCTTAAGCCCACCAATTTACTTAATGTATGTCCCCAGGTTATGAGAGGCAATAAATTTACTTAAGAACAAACTTTAATAAGTATATCAAGTGGAATAGAAGAATGTTTTATGTTATCATGTTTTATGTAACTTTTTTCCAAGACACTAAACTTTAAAAGATCTTATGTTTGTAAAATGTAATGAAAGGTTATGTAATAAAAAAGAGGGATGAAATATGATTTCTTCCATGTTTCATAGATTCATTGTTATCATGCTGATCCATCTCATACTTTTGATATCGAGGATTTTGGATTGGATGTCGAATATTATTTTGAGGAGTACCCCGTACACATTATTGATAAGATCATGAAGGATCTATGAGGATGGTATGTACCTTTCACAAGGGTGATGTGCTAGAAAAAACATGTATAGGATGGGACTTGGGATAGGGAGGATTATGTACATTTTCAATGGTTAGATTTATTTTCAGATAAATTTTCAGCACCGTTTGAAGGACAACTTCGGAGCAAGTTCCTTTAAATGTAGAAGACTATAAGCACCCAACTTTTCTATGAGGTATACATAATTTTCTATTTCAGTTTGAATATTTTATATCATCCTTATGATAATGAATAATACCATAAGGAAGGTTTAAATGGAATTTGGGGAATTCTAAAAGATCAGATATCTATCCTTTGGAGGAAACAACCGGGTGACATGTTTAGTGGAAACCATGCCACCCATTCTGCACGATTAGATAAACTGTGTGGGGGTGATACATACACAAAAAAAGGAGAGAACATGGGTTGTACAAGATTTTTATAACCATTCACTATATCCCATGAAGTGTGTGCTCCCTAGGTAGAGGGGGATGTATGGGTACAACATGGTTGGATAGAAGATACCATTCATTGGTGTGGGCCACTATCCTTGGATAGTAGTTGGCGTGTAATTTGGCCAACTGTGCGGCCAAACCATATACCACTTAAAAGATAGATGATTTTATAATTTTTTACATACCTATCTATAACCTAAAACCCCTATCCCTTTCTTATTTTTAGAAGATAGAACCACCTATCTTCCACCCGTTTAAGCTCTCAAGCATCCATCAACAAGGATTTTCTCATATTTCTTTGTCTGAACTCTGATTCAACATCTATCTATCATATTGGATCACCACGAATAAGACCTCCAAAAATTAGGATCATTTATTTTATGTTATTTCTACCAAAGATGCTATTTTTTTGTGAGATAATATTACCTATTTCCAGGACATTCATATATTTTTACCTTTTATTTTGATCTATACCAAATTGGTATTGGATGAGTGTTCCTCTATTGACATAATCTAGGTAATATAGTATTTATCCCTCATGTATTGTTGTCTTATACTATGTTTCATAATTCTTCATACTGGATTCTCTGCACCGTTCCTTAAAAATAAACATAAACCATGTTTAATTCAACATTATTTGTATAAGTAACCTAGTATCCCTTTATTCATGTTGGTATAGGTCCTCATCAATTGTTTCCACCCCTTGAGGTGTGCCTATGGAACTAACATTTTTATTATAAAATTTTAAGTGACCAACCCATCTTCTATATGGTTTGGAATGAATACTAATTTTAATTATTACAATGAATTGAATTGAAATTTAGTGGTGAGACCACATCCTGTTTTTAAATAGAAAAATGTTATAACCTTGTTAAAGAGGAATGTTAATGAACTATGAACTATATATTCCCTCTTACTAAATCATTTGACTGCTTGTAATATTTTAATATATAAGCATGGCATCCCTTATATTTTTTATATACCATTATGGAATCCCTTACACAATTATGATATACAGGCATGGAGACCCTTACAATGTTATGACATATGGGCATGGTGTCCCTTATACTATTTTGATATAGGGTTATGGGGTCCCATAGACTATTGTGTATACAAGCATGATTCCCTTTGCATTATTGTGGTATACGGGCTTGGAATCCCTTACACTATTGTGAGATATGGGCATGGAGTCCCTTATACTCGCGATATATGAGCATGACGACCCTACTTTGATGTGAAACTTAGGAAGGGCGTCCCTATGTTGTGATACTCGACCACGGTGTCCCTTACACTTTTATGAGATGCGGGCATGGCATTCCTTATACCTATGATATGTGGGAATGGAGACCCTAATTCTATGAGATATGGGAATTTTATTCCAATACTGTGATACTCAAGCATGGTGTCCCTTATACTTGTGGTGCTCAGGCATGACATCCCTTATAACTTATGATACTCTAGTGACTAGACATGGACGCATGAGTTATGCCTCGAGTCATGGATAACACTATGTATGTGTATATATGTCTATAAATGTCCCTATATCTATAGTTCATATATAGAAATACAACCATATACACTTATATATATATGATCATGACAGATTTTGTTCCGAGGTTTTTCGGCACTGACTGAATCAGGTAGTGTCATCCTGGTTTCCTTTAGGAACTAAAGCCGAACCTTTATAGTTTTTATTACTTCTTACCATTAAATATGAACACTTATAATATTATATGCATTTAATGGATATTTATAAACACCATTGTTGATGGACTACTAATTTTACTTCACACCCTATATGGGCCACTGATGGTACCTGAGAAGATCATATGGATGCATGTAGGGACAATTGTAAGCACCTAGTTGTTGATACTTAATTAGTTATAGCATGGGATTAGGGAATAACATGACAAATCTATGGATTTTGATTCCCTTGGAGATATTATTTTAGGCATTTTTTTCTTTTGATACATGTATTATATTGCATTCCTACTGCCATGCCTTCATATTACCTTTTTATAGACACATGACATTACATCATTCTGTATGTGATATTGAATATTACTTTTTATGGATTGTATATTATTTCATCTATATGTTTACCTTCCATTTTTAGTTCCCATTTTCTAGGAATTCTCTATTTATTCATTTATTTCACCCATGTGCAACTCTGATAATGAGAGTACAGTCTCTCCACCATACCACCTTGGACCCTCACTGCTAGTCGGCAACCTCTAGAATATGGGGAGATGATCTTGAGTCCATGAGAAACACCATCATGGGGCACCATTTAGAGGCTCCTGAGTTAGGACATTGCACACACTAGGTCTGATGATTTTTCTTCTAATGTCCAACCATATCACAAAACCACTAAATGTGACTATAAATTCCACATATATGGAAAATATCCGGAGTTGGTGGACATGATCACCTAACATGTCCATAATTCTGTCACTAGAAAAATACCAATGGATCCTGCCTTACTAAAACATGAATTTTAGGTTGATAAGAAATATTTACATCCTTATCACTTTCCTATTTCCCCTTATCACTATCCAAATCTTCTTTACTATCTCTATCTAGAGTTAGAGAATCTCCCGCTAAAGGGTTCCATTATATGATTTACTCAATGATGATAACCTTATAAATCTATTCCATATAGTTTGTTAGGCCTAACTGAAACAATAAAAAATATAGATCTGGATGAATTCCTCTAGAAAAGAACCATGAATTATTCAAATTTTTAGTAGCTAACTCGAAAGACAAGGTTACCAAGATAGAAAAACATTCAACATAGTCATTCACCAAATGATCACCTGGGAGGATGCCCACAAAATTCATGACCTGCTCAACTCTTGCTTCTTTAGGATAAAAATACTAAATGAAGGTAGCCTTGAAATATCACCAAGATAGAACCTTGAATGTTTGGGCATGAATGGAAAGTTTTCATAACTCCAAATCCAATCCTTTTAATAATATAATGGTGAAACTTATCCTATAGGCTTTTGGAGTTTGTAGTAAGTCAAAAATATATTCAACATTTTCTAGACACTTAATTGCTTCATGGGATCCATGATCACCACATAATACTAGAGGATATCAGTTCAAAAAATATTTTGCATAATCTATGAGCTGGGAAGAACATAGAAATGAAACTCTATCACATGTCTAGGAAGAGTCAGAGACTAGAATGAAAACTCATGGATCACTGGAAAAAATACTCTAGGAATTCAATTCTTGACATTCTAGTTAGTTATTGGGGGTCTCATTCTAAAACTTCACAAAACAAATCACTCAGTAAAACCACCTTAAATTAAAACACAATGAGAATAAACACATATTTAACAAAATTCAAATTACAAAACCACCTCAAAAATCTCCACAAGGGAACCAAATATTAATGAACACAAATCAAGGTCACAAAACCACTTTTAATTATTTAACTAAAATAATTAGAAACACTTCACGCCATATACCCAAATAATTTTAAAAATAATACAACACCAAGATCACCTCCTTTACTCAAATATCTTATAATAAGTTTAGTAAGTTTTCATAAGAACACCTCACTCACCCAAAATATGTGTTTTCCAAGAATCCAAACTACTAAATCATAAAATAATTATTTTAAATCATGGTTAGTAAAACTTAACAACCTAACAATTTATAATAAAAACAACATAAAAAAACCATCAACTAAGGAAGAAGCTAAAAGCAAAAAATAGTTGAAAACAAAAAAATTCCAAACATTCTCCACTACACATGGTTTGGATACATGATTTTTCAGACCATGCACCAACTATGAGAGTACCACAAGAAGATATCCAAAAAATTCATAAATCCTTTGCATGGTTTGATTGACTAGGTTCCTTAACTATGCACCCTTTAAAATCCTTCTAATTTCACTCCAAAACATGTAATTTCTCAATATGTCTATTCAAATTTCCCTAAAACCCAGAGTAATAGAAAACCACATCATAATATCTCCCAAATAACTAAACACAAAACCCAAACACAAAATAAAATACCATATTATCCCTATAAAATGAATATATGATATAAGAAATATTTAGATAGGCATTTCCTCAGACCGACCACCTAATTCCTAATGGTCCTATCTTCTGTCTTCCATTAACCCCTAAATATTTAGAAGGTGAATCTCAAAAACTGAGCGACCATTCAAAAAAAACTAGGCTATGATACCATTTTCAATAAACCGTGCTGAGATGTCTATTTGAAGAATGTCCAAACTAGACTGCCACTAACCTAAGTGTCATTCCATATATTCCCAAGTTGACGATAAGCATCAAGTGTATCAAAAATAATCATTAGGGATGGTTTACACCTCAAAAATAAAAACATAAAAATAAAAACATGGAATAATAAAATGGAAATAATAATAAATACTAAACAATTTATTTACAATAAATAACCATTTAACACAAGATTTCAAAACTAAAAAATGAAGCCGATAAAAAAAAATAGAAGGAAAAAGAGACTAAAACATAAAATGATCCAACTGGTTCCATAAATATAAATTATTTAACACCATATCCATGTGACTCTAGAGTCACCACTATAATCCCAAAAATTATTTTCCTCCCAAGGAAGATGACACCAAATCGAATATTAAATCGAAGACCTAAAGGAACCTATATAAGACATAAAGACTACATACACACCCATGTGAGTATATAGGTTATGAACCGAATTCCAGTAGCATACCAACATGATTCCATTTAATTCCTTTTATAAAATAAACCTTAATTTCCATTTCAAAAATAATATAAGAAAATAATTTTTCATTTATTTTTCATTTAAAAAATAACTTTTGGAAATAAACCCACACATGGTTCAAAAACATTTCTAAGGAATTTATGATAAAGAATACTACTTTGAAAATAGTATCCCTTTTTCATTTAAAAGCTTTAGTTAACCCAAATCATATGTAATAAAGGAAATGAGGGAAACAATAATGAAAACCAAACAATAGATGTTCATAAGTGATGCCAATAAATATGTGGAGTGAAACTATTCAATACAATGACTAAACCATAAAAGGATAAACACATCAATGAAAGTTTATCCAAAAAATAAGAAACACACATTACAATAAATAGTGAAAACCATAACATAGGATACATACTATTAGTCTACACCTGAGGACTAATGGGATATGTATATGGCATTAAAGGTGGGCCAAATTCGATAAGGTTAACAATGACACATATTTCAATAAAATTACTCTAAACCCAGTCTCATAAATGACCCAAACATTGGATAAAAATAAATAAAACTATGGGTGACTAGTTATTGTGTAATATAAAATTAAAAAGTAACATCCAATCAATTTCAACTTATTTTACTAGGGTTAATCATGGAATAACTCAAAGAGGTGATCCAATTTTAAAGAAAAGGTCATCCCATGACAATAACAAATCCCAATGGATAACACCATAATCACATTATTCCCACCTCCCATATTTCCCATAGAAATAACCCCAACCAATAATAAGATCATGAATCACATAAAAAACTTCCATTAAATGGATTCACACAACATCATCAACAAAAAGAATGACATTTAACCAGTCCACAACAAACCAATCAATCAATCATCACATCAAAAAATTTCCAAATGAGCCTTTCAATTATCATCTATAATATACAAATTTATAAATCCTTTTACAAAACCATTTGGAATCCAATAAACACTAAATACAACTAAATAACTCATAGGAATATTTATTTCATTTCACAGGACAACACCATCCCTTTTAAATTATGCATAACCCTTAATCCCAAAAGGGAAACCCATTATGAAAATAAAATTTGGATAAAAACACAATGAACAAATGTTTTTCTTATAGAAAACAATGATTGATATTTTATCATACATGTAGAATATATAAAATATAAATTTACATCAAAGTTAAATTTAAACATGAAATAATAACCATTAAACCACATAAAAACCAAGTAAGGTAAATGAAATATTTGACAAACCAAACATAGACAACCCATATAATAATTACCCATATTGAAAATTAATTTATAAAGATAATAATTCATGTAACTCCTAAATAAAATACATTTAAATGGAAAAACCAACCTCATTTGGTGAAATTATATCACCTTCGAATAACACAACAAGATTAGTTTTGAAAGGAGGGCCCACAACCGCTATAAGGTAAAACCCCAATTCTAGAAAAAAAACTAGGTATGAATATTATCCAACCATAGATAATAGAGTTATATAGAATGAAAAAAATAGAAGAAAACACGAGATAATGGAGAAGGTAACCCTAAAATTTTAATCTAGGTGTATAATTACCATTAATCTATCACAATTTGACTTTATAGGATCTTGGGAAAGAAAATGGGGGTTGGGAAAGGCGTTCGAGTCATGTGGTTCAATGTGGGGGACCAAAGAGAGGAAAAACCATTTTAAAATAAGATAAATGAAAAAACACCCCAATTTGGCTAGGTTTCATGGTTTACCCTCTTGGTTTACAAAACAGTGTGGTAACCATATAGATCATGACTATCAAATGGTGCATAGGATGAAGACTTAGGATACACAGTTAGTTTAACCATATGCCCTAACAATGTGATATAGAAAAATTACCTAAAATTTCACCCTTTTTAGTAAAATATTCCTCTAACTCAATGGGACAATCCATGAAACAATTACCCACACATAAAAGTTACACTAGGGTGTTACACCATAGATCCTTAGTATGGATATATTAAAAATATTAAATATAATATATCAAATGAAAATAGTTTTTTATAAAATAATGGAATATCACTTGAATAGTGTATTAGATCAGAAAAATAAGAAAGAAATTAATTACATAATATGGGTTTTACCCTAGATATGGAATAAGTATGGAATTCATTAGGAATTTTAATAGAGTGTAGTTTATAGAGGAAATTGGGAAAAATAAATAAATAAATTAATTAATTAATTTATAACCAAATTAATATTTAACCCAAAGAATAATTCTATTTATAGACCCATTATAGAAAACTCTAGGGTTATCCACATAACCCTAAGAGTTTAGAGGAGGGATACCAATGGGAGAATAACATGGGTGTGATCACAGAGTTTTGAGGAGATGATAACAAACATAATGAACTCATCAATAGTACCTCATGTGAGAATGTATTTGTCAATAAGTTCTTGTATCTCACCAAAAAAATGAGAAATAATCGTTCTTCATCAATGATTGATCTGTTATCAAGGTAAGATGTTTATTTTTTTGGATTAATATCTATTTGTGATTTCTCCATTAAAAAGAGAATTAATTCTTTTGGAAATTAATCCATGGATCATTTTTATTGGTTTATGGTTAATTAATTTTAATTCCTAGAATTTTTAATTGTTGATCACTAATTTTACTTTCCCATTCATCAATTTCCCCATCAATGGATGAAGTCCAACCCAAAAAATAAACATCATTTATCTTTCATTATTGTGTTTAATGATTTTTTACCTTCCTTATTCAAACGTTCATAATCTATATTTTATTTTACTATTGTTTTGACTATACCCATGAACCAAAAATTTTGAAATTTATTTATGTAACAATTTATCATTATTGTGGGTTCATATTTGGGTTCAAAGGTGCAATGGAGGCTTAATGATAATATTTTAAGTTCAAATTTGTATCACAGGAGATCGTTTTGTAGGTTTGGGCTTTTGGATGATGTAGTGTGATGGAAGGCGATTGCTAAATATATGGGTGAAAAAATAGGCTACTAATGATGAATTGGGTTTGGTTAACCCCAAATCCAAACCTTACAGGAACAATTCATGAATAGAGTATAAGAGGAGGTGACACGAGTTGATATTCTTGTAGAACAATAATTTTTGGAAAATCCCCACATACACAACATATAGATCTTAAGAACACATTCCATGTAGATTTACCCTTAAGAAATGGATATGGTTTTTGTATTAACTTACGTATCACATGGATGTGTGACTTATTCACATGTTGTGTAATCCTTGAGATGAAATCATGACATATACCCCAGTTTATATGGTCATTGACATAGTTTTTGTACACGGGAACATCCAGGATACATTCTTAGAAGTTAAAGTACACATATGTTGACACGAGAAATACTGATCTTAGTGGAAAACACTATGTTTCCCCTGTAAACACCATATACTCCTTCCATGGTAGGTGGGATCCTTTGTTTCCCTTAGTCTAGTACCAATATTAGGGGGTGTTTTTCCTTGGGTTATCCCTAATATGGTCTAGTGTGGTATCCCATATTGAGTTTAGGATGAGATATATCCACTATGCGATTATTCTAGATAGATTTAGGTATCCCTCCATATAGCACAGGGTGTGGACCTCTATCATTATTCGTTAGGTTATTTCAGGTATCCTATTTTTAAGATCTTGGGTGTGCAATCCCCTTTATAGTGAGTTTTTCTAGATAAGGTTAGATACCCATCAAATCCCCTAGGCACGATCTAATACCTATTTTTTTTCATATTATGAGTTCTAATTCCTACTAAGAATAGGAAGGCCTGTTGAGTGAATCCTAAGAAGTTTTCCACCATTTTTAGTGAGACTCGATAATTGTCCCCTCAGATGAATGTGATCTTTGAGCCTTGATCAAAATTATTATGTTGGCAGTGATGATAGAACTCACATGGAGACTTGGTGTCTTACTATGACTACATATGGGTTTCATTATCTTTATTTATGGTCGATCCACCTTATTTTTGTTTGAGATGACCCCATATTCGATGTATTCTTTGGTGATTTTGGGGTTCCCTATTGGGTATGTTTATACTCACCCCTACATGGGATCTTCTCATACATGTCATGTTTTATGAAAATGACAAACCATTTGATAGAGTCCTAGTAGGACCAAGATTAGGTGAATTTTAGTTGTTTAGAGGGATCATAGATGGTTCAAAGAGTTTCAACTCGATATTATTTCCCCTTTTTTATAATAGTTTTAAATATTTTTACATTTATGGTGAGCTTATATTTATCCATTTACCTTTTTATACTGTTATTGTACTTTGATGTGGGGATTAGTTGTTATGCATGCATCATTAGTATAATCTATTTTTATTTTCCACATTATAATGGTGTATGGAGATGTGTGTGTGCATATAGGTAATTTACGATAATACCTATCGTGTGTGTGATACACCTACTCAGTACTAGTTACTAGCCCCTATCCTATTGGAGGTGGGATTGGAGTGACACACTCGGATTACATCCACCTATGCGGGCCCTAGTGGGTCAAGTCATGATAGAGTGGTAGCATAGATTAGTCTGTTTTAGGACTAGAGTTTGGAGATAGTCTAGCTATGAGGATTGATTGAGGGACTTGGGAAATAATAATAAGGTTTCTCGAGTCTATCTCTTAGTCTAGGGAACCCAATGATGTTATGGTGACCAACGTCCCCAATTACCACTACACTGATAACCTTATTATTTACTCTATACCTCTAGGTACTAGTTAAATGAAAAACATTAGTACATGAAAAATATAATGATGAGTTGTGGTATCCATGTACTTTTTGAGTCATCTCCCTATATATTATATTTTACACATTATTTCTCAACTATTAACGGATTCCCCCTTTATGATAGACAACTAGGATTCTATAGAAATATCATGATAATGGCTTTACCAGTAATGAGGATTCAGTTCAAGGGTTTGTATAGGAGGCAATTACTCTAGGTGGATAACTGATATTACAACCATATATTGAGAAGATTATTGTTCTGATGGTACTGAAATATGATGTGAATAGGATGAATGAGTTTCAAGAGTACTAGAGGGAGATACTTCTTAGGTTTTAGGAAAATACAGGACTCGAAGAAATAGAAGATATACTTGAGGTAGTAGGGTAACTTTTCCACCTTATTAGATTTTGACTCAATCAGATAGTAGTATTGGAGGAGATACTTCTCCATGGAAAGGAAAGATGATGGTAGAGTTTAGTGAGGTAGATGAATTATGAGGTGAATCTTTCATGTGAAGAGTTTGATAACCTTTTTAGAGAGGATTTTTAGCCTTTGAACTTGAAATTAGTATGTATCCATTAGATTCTAGAGGTCCAGTAGGGTAACATGTCATCCACATAGTATGTGTTGAGGTTCACCAAACTCTCATGATATTCCATGGACATGGTTTATAAAATATACTTTTAATAAAAAACATTTGATCAACAAATTTAATGAGATATTTGGGCCTAGGTGATATCTCTATGCATCCATTCTTAGGCTGGGATTCTAGATCATGCCTTGATTTTAGAGATATTCTTTGTAGAGTATACACCAGTTGTTGGTTATGGTAATAGATTTATTGTATTTGAGACATTAGTATTATGTATTTGGGGATAGAATTAGGGATCCTAGAACGTGAGGCATTTATAAGGATAATAATAGGATAGATGGTCTAGCACCTAGAGATGTCAAGATGTTTCTAGCTAGATAAGGTAGTGGTGGTGTTTCCTTTATGATGGGTGAGGTCATATTGAGTTGGATTTCCTAACCTACCATGAAAAATACGTGGACATGGTTGATGGGTCACTAAGATAGAGGCACCGAGTAGAGAAAAGAGGTCATTATGGTGGAAGAAATGGTTGAGTAACATGGAGAGTAGTGGGTTGTGGATGATTCTATAATCTGTTACCACCTATACCACCTCCAGGTGGTCACCATGAGGATTATTGAGAAAGTGGTTAGGATCATGGGTAGTTTAAGGTAGTGTAAGATTAATACCTATAATATTCAGGTATAATAGAAGGTTTGATTTGTGTCTTCTATAATTTAGATATATTTTTGATAAAAATATAAGAAAACCACTCTTTCTTTACTATATCCATTATTTGAGATCTAGTGATTCTAGTGGAGCCTTTTTCCCAAACTTCATAGTTAGAAACTCCTACCGAAGGATATTCAGTGATAACAAAATTCTACTAGAAATGTGACCTTAATCTTAGAAGGTTGATATTTATATGAGATATCTTCATAATCACAATGAGGCCTTATTACATCATACTAGGTATGGAATGACTCTCCATGGTTTATACACATATTGTTTGTTTTACGTAGTGGATGTGAAATTTCTGAGTTGATGGGATGAGATTTTGCTTCATTGGTGAGAAGGAATCCCAGTAAGGGAAGGATGAGATTGTGCGTAGGAGGATACAACCAATTTCTCATCATTTGGATATCATGTGCCTTGGATCAGTAGATGCTATGAGATTTCTGTTTCACGATATGGTGGAGTACTATAGGGATGTATTTCTTGAAGACGTGTCGGGCTTACTGTAATGCCCCGACCCCAGCTACCCAGAGTCGGTGCATTAATTACATAACATTGGCATGATCACAAGAAAGATCAAATCCCGAAAGACCGATTAGTTTAGTAGCCTTGGAAACACTAGATATATTCATAAGTTTTACATTACATCATAAAATGAAAAACTACTACAACAACATAATGTTTCCAACGTCCACACTATAAACCCCGCATAATATCCCTGCAAGTCAATCATAATTTACTTCTTCACTACCTGGGAAAAATAAAACATAGAAAAGGGGTGAGCTCAAATGCCCAGTAAGGATAACAATATAGCGGAACATTCAAAATAAGCATAAACATTTAAGGCAATGAATTACTAAAACAAAAGCCTTTTAAAATTGAACTTCAACATAGTATGGAAAAAGTAAAATGAAATAATGCCATTTACTTGTTCACATGGATATTCTACTAATCGAATAATCACATGCAATATCAATAACCACTTTCATAATGTTGGAATGCATAATGCCAGACTATCATAACCACATAGCCAAGGCCTCGTGCCAAGACTACAAATAAGATTTTGTCAAGGCCTTGTGACAAGACACTAGTTTGTCTCATGAGACCTACCGATGCATCGAGGAGCTATAGCGGGCTCCACCCGTCACTTATTAAGTCCAATGCATTCCCATATGAAAAGGTTTAATCATAACATAAACATTCGTATTAAAACTAGCATACGAAATGTCAATACTTTCACAATAAACTATGAATGGTATAAAAATAGCACATCCACAGTCAAACATATCACAAAACCTTCAATACAATATAGAAGTTTTGTATCATAATAAATCAACTTCAAATAATCTTAAAATCCATCAAAGGATGTTGACATAGATGAAATCAAAATTCTTTTTAAAGAAATATCTCCTTTTATTTTAAAATCATTTAAGATCCATATAAAATAAAACATTTTCTTTGAAAATATTCTTATAAGCTTGTATGGAAAGCTTTGAAGAATTTATAACGGCGTAAAATAACCGCACCCGCCGTATAAGTTAAAAAAACATTCTTACCTCAATTCTGTCGAAAAGGTTAAAAAGGACCTTGTTTTGAAAACGACGGAAAGATTCCTTTATAAACCTCTTATAAAAAGTCAAACAAGGGTATAAATGACTTTAACACATATTCTTGTAAATATTAAAAATGTTTTGAAATACATTTCGAAGAAACATGGATGTGGATGATAAAGAGATCCCAGTAGATTATTACATATAAACAACCTCGGATAATGAAGAGATTGTGAAATAACCCTTACCTTGTACTTTTCCTTGGTTGGGGTAGGTTAACCTCCTGTATAATGGTGAAATAATTGTTATTAAATTATACAAGAATCATATATATTAATATGATATCATATATGATCTTTTAACATTGATTTATTAATAATATCTTAGAATTATCATCGTTTCGGGTGTTAACTTACTAATTTTCTTTTATATGTTTTGTTACATAAGCCATGTTTGTTGTATCTTATTCATATCCAGAATGATATCAAGTCCTTAAACATCATTTTTAAATCATAAAATGATAATTATACTTGAATGGATACGATGGAGAATGAATCTCATCGCGTTCGTGGAGACGGTAGTCCGTACGTACGCACGAGCGACAATATCATTATTTTGATATTAAAATAATATATAAATGAATGGTATATCATATATACAGAATCATTAACATGTTATATTTATTATTTACATGAGTTACACATCATTATTATACCCATCCAAATAATATTATATTGAATAACAATTACACCACAACGTGGAGACGGTAAGCCGTACGTACGCACGTATGGTGACATGTTATTCAAAGGGTGGATAGAATACTGAATATGGTTGTACCATACTTATAATAATATCACAGTATATGTGAGATACTGGAGTTATTATTTTAGAATGGTAAGAACAAAGGAAGAAGAAGTGGAAGAAGAAATGAACTTAGAAAAGGGTGGTGAAATCATTACCTCTTCTTCGGGTTCTTCCTTTTGATTTGATCAAAAGGGCTCCTTAGGTTGGCTTTCTGATCAAAATAAGGCCTATAGGTTGTAGTTAGGGATGTTGGGAGATTATTTGGGCAGAGTTTGGCCGAACCAAAAGGCTTTGAAGGTGTGAAGAAATGAGAAGGAGGAGTGCCCTTTTATAAGAGGGGTGAGGGGCACCTTTGGAAAAGCTAGAAATATTAATTTATAATAAATTAATATTCGGTTTATAAAGGCTCCAAAGTTGACTATTCAAAGGATGAGGTGGGGATAGGTCTAAAACAACTCATCCAATAGAATTTAGACAGGTTTGGGTACTTATATTAACCTTATCTTTAAATATTAACTCTAAGTTAATTAGTTTCACTTTTACAATGTCTCTTTGTATTTTTATATATTATGGTTAATAAACTTACTATATACATCCAAGAGACCCCCAAGTGGTCCATTAATGATTAACCTATCATACTATAACTATCTTGGCCGAACCTTAGATTTTTAGGAATTTAATATCAATTAATAATATAATATTTGTTTTAAGAACTCTTTTATGTCAATTTTGACACTATTCAATAGTTGATTTTTGTGAAACTCATAACAGATTTATTACTTCGAACAAAGTCCATTAAATCAATCCTAATATATCATATTATCCTAGAAAATTAGTTTAATTCATTAAAAGTTTCATATTATATTTATTTGGGTATTTATAATATCAATTATTTTAATTTTTCACTATTATAGTAATTACTGCATCATCATTGTGTCATAAATAAAATAACCTATTTAGTGTCTAAAAATTATTAATAAAATATCATTATGTAGGAACTCTTTTTAGATTTCTAATGAATATTTATAATCGAAAATCCAACATGTATAACCCTATGTAAAAATTGTTCTTCTAAAAGATGTAAGCTTATGCCATTTTTGTATTCATTTTAACTTAATTAAAATAAAGTGTCATTATCACTTACAAGTGGATCAATGGGGTCCCAAAATTGACCCAAAGATGCCCATGGTCGACTATGTATCAACCAATAGGGTTAAGACACGTTTTATGGTAATTTAGTATTATTATAATATTATTTTTTTAACCCTTATTTACCGGATTTACCCTTAACCATGGTAAATAAAATATTTACCGCAGTAATTATTCAAAATGTCTAAAAATAAAAGTTACCTATTTACACAATTTGAACATCCTGATTCCAAATATGGAATCCATTTTTCTAAATTCAAAACACAGAAGTGGCAGAAATTAATTTAAAATTAATTCTCGCTGTCAAAACAAAAAACGTGTTTTTAAGAGATAATAACTATCAAAAGATTGACACTTGTTTATGTTCGGTTTAATTGTAAAATTATGTCCAATGACCAACATTATATTAAATGGTAAAAATATATTCTAAATATACTTTAAAACTACTAAAATTCATAATTTATCACTATTAATTATTTTGATTAAAAAAGTTGTTTTTAATTAAAATTTAGTAATTTTTACTATTCATCAAAATATGAAAGTTATCCGAAAAGTACCAAAATTTCACCTTAGGCTAAATTCGATATTCCGAGTCCAAAAATGAAGTCCATTTTCAAATATAAAATATATATAATTTCAAAAATTAGGTATTACTATTCACAACGGCTAGTTTAATTAGTTGTGGTGTGTGTTAGAACTCGAGGTTGCGTACAACACACGCTATCGCATTATTCAAAGGGAAACGTACCGTCGAATCTTGGGGTGTTACACTTACCTCCCCACCAAGATATCAACTTATATATAGACTTGCACTATGGAATTCCCTAATATTTTCACCATTATATCAGATGGACCACATGAAGCTTCACTAGTTGTAGGTATAGTTGTAGGATTTATAGGGTAATGGATTTGTTAGACCCAATGTGTCCCCCATGGGTAGCCCCAATATTGTTCACCCACAAGGTCGATGAGAGTTTGAGGTTGTATATGGATTACCCTTATCTGAATTAGGTGACTACCAGGAATAAAACTCCACTTTCTAGAATTGATGAACTCTTAAACTAGTTGAAAGGGGTGATTTGGTTCTCGAATATTGACTACATGATTGGTTATCATCAATTACAATTCCAATATGTTGATATATCAAATAAGACATTCTAATTCCACTATTTTTACTATGAGTACATGGAGATACCCTTCAACATGACGAACAACTAAATAGTGTTCATGAGACTCATGAACCGCATCATTCATCACTTCTTGGATTGGTTCATGGCAGTCTTCATTGATTAAATATTTGTATACTTAGATTTAGAGGAATAAAATCCTAGACATTTGAGGATTTTTCTTGATATACTTTGAGAACATTATCTTTATTGGAATCCCTCAAAGCATCAGCTCTATATTTTAAAGGTCCAATTCATAGGAAATGTCATCTTAGAAGATGGATAAGCAGTGGAACCATTGAATATTGAGGTCTTTTTAGCTTTGGAGATACCCAAGAATGTGAAAAAGTTGTTTAGATTCCTTGGGTTGATGGGATATTATCATATATTCCTGCCTTATTTCTCCAGGATTGAGGAACCTCTGACTAATTTAACCTAAAAGGGGTATCCTTTTTTGTGGATAGAGAAATTATGGAAGGATTTTCAGGATTTACAATAGAGGTTGGAAAGCACCCCATATTGATATTTCTATAGGATATCATTGAGTACATGGTTTTATGATATGCCACTAGAGTTGGTATTGGTTTAATTCTAATGAATAGGTATGAAATAATTTCTTATGGGTCCCTATAACTAAGACCACATGGGAAAAACTACTTATCCCATGATTTGGGGTTGGAAGTAATGGTTTTCACCCCTAAGCCTTGGTGACAATATATTATGGGAGATTTATTCATCTTCTATTCCAACCATAAGATTCTTAGGTATATATTTTCAGATAGAGATTTTAACTTGAGATAGTGGTAATGGTTGGAGTTTCTATAGGAATATAACTTTGAGACATTCTATAATCCTATGATGTTAAACATTGTAGCACATGACCTCAATAATAAATCCTAATTACAGTTTCTGAGAGAGGAATTAGAGTTGTTAGCCTCGATGAGGTTATCCCTAGTGTTCAAGGATGGTGAAACATACCTTCAGTCAATTGGTGCTATCCAAATTTTTCTATAGCATCTCATGGATGAAAATATTGGGGATGTTTGTTATGAGGTATTTCATGAAAAAATACACTTTTCCTACTATTGATGGATTTTTAAAAGGTGGAGAGCACATCATACTTTTATGAGGATGGATGATGAAGTCAGTCACACTATGAGAGGAGGATTTTGGGACTCCATTTTGGTTGATCATGATGTTCTACACCCATATAGATAACCAATCATAGTAGACTATTCATGTTTTAGAGGATATACCTTCAGCTTGTGTGTTGGATTTTTGGTCATAGATGGAAGGATCAAATTAACTCAGAGGAGTTTGTGTATAACAATATATTACACTTCATCGTTGGTATTGAACCATTCAAGGCCTTGTACAAGAGACCCTGTAGGTTACCTATATACTAGTTGAAGCCAAGGGAGACTACAATTATGGGCAATGAGTTAGTGTGAGAGTTGACAGAGAAGGTTAAGAACATATAATAGTGGATGAGGACTTACCAAAGCCATAATAAGTCCTTTTAAGTCCAATGATAGAGGCCTTTAGAGTTTTATGAGGGAGACCATGTGTTCCTAAATATCTCACCACGACAAGGATTATAGAGATTTGGATGAGGATTAAAGCTATATTTTAGATTCATTTTCCCTTTCTAGATACTGTGTATGGTTGGAATGGTGACATACCACTTAGTCTTACCATCATAATTAAAATGTGTACATGATGTATTTCACTTATTGTAGATGATGAGATATGTGCACGACCCATCACACATTACGGACTCAGGTGAGATAGACATCGAGGATGGACTAACCTTCTCAAATTACCCAGTGACTATTGAGGATTAGTGGGTAGAGATCCCTCATGGGTGAGTTATTCCCTTGGAGTGAATTCATTGGAAACACTATAATATTTCAGAGATCACCTATGAGTTAGAGAACCATATATGAGCTTATTACCCTCTTCTTTTTCGGTAGGTTACTGCTTTTTGTGATGAAAAAACCTCAAGGTTGGAGGAATGTAACATCTTTGTTATTTCCATGTAACACATGGGAATATTTTAAAGAATATTTTTGGAGTTAAGCATGGATTCAACATGGAATTATAGGCCTTTGGAAATTTGTAAGAATATTTTAAAAATATTAAATATTATATATAACACACAAATAAATTTTATAAAAAAATATAATATATCCCAAACAGTGACTCAGATGAAAATACTAATACTACCATTAATTAAAAAACATGGGTTTTACCCTAGGCATGATTTATTTTTGGTATGTTTTGGGTGTTTTAGTAGAGTTTAGTTTCTAAAGAAAATTAGACAAAATAAATAAATAAAATAAATAGTTTTTTAATGATATAATTAATTGTTAGCCTAGAAAAAGAACTCTACTTACAACCCCATTATAGAAAACTATAGGGTTACCCACATAACCCTAAGAGTTTGGAGGATGGTCATCATAAAAAGAATATTCACCTATGATCATGGAGTTTGGTGGAGATGATGACAAACATAATGAATTCATTAATAGTCGCTCATGTGAGAATGTCTTCATCAATAGGGCTCTTGGATCTCATTAATGGAAACAATATAGAATCCTTATTAATTTGAAATCAATATATTATAAAGGTAGAATATTTTTCAATTGGATTAATCCAGGTTCTTGATTTATCAATAATGAATGTTAATTATTTATTTTATAAATTAATTTAAATATTATTTTTACTAGTTTATGATTATTTACCATTAATTACTAGAATTAATAATTAATGATCCTTGGTTTTCCTTTCCCATTAATTGATTTCTACATAAATAGATGATGTAAAACCCAAAAATGGACAACACTAACCATTATCTTTTATGTATAATACTTTTCTCCCTTCATTATTTGAATGTTCATCATTGGTATTTTATTTGAATGATGGTTCAACTATACCTAGGAACCAAACATTGTGAAATTGATATTTGGAACAATAGATCATTTATACGGGTTTAAATTTGGGATCTATGGAATAATGGAAGCTTTAAGATGATGATGGATGTTCATAGTTAGATTAAAATAGATCATTTTTTTTGGGTTTGGGTGATGTAGTGTGATAATAGGAAATTTTCAAATGGTTGGGTGGCCAAAATCAAGACATCAGTGACAGCTCAAGATCAATATACCACATATCTAGACCTTGTGGTCATGATTCATAGCTATAGAAAAGGAGGAGGTGATGTGGGTAGATATATGTAAAGACCAATGGTTTTTGAAAAATTCTAAAATATATGACATTTTTTTTGGATGAACACATGCCTTGTGGACCCCCTTCTATGGTGGATAGGTTTTATGAATAAAATTTAATGTAACATGGAAATGTTAATTTTTTGCAATCCATGTGGTCCTTGAGACAACGAACCTACATATATCCTATACTGCATGAGCATAGACACAAATAGTGTACATTATGACATACAGAATACACGGGCATGGGTTGAAGTACCCAAATATTGACACTGGTAGGACCAGTCTTATTAGAACATGTCATGTTTCCCTTGTACATACTGTGTACTAATTTTAGTGTAGGTTATACCCACTTTTACCTAATTCCCGTATCGGTATTAGTGTGTATGAATTCCCTTAGTCAATTACTAAGAGGGTCCAGTGTGGTATCCCATATTGAGTTTATGATGAGTGGTCCCCAATATGAGAATGTTATGGATTAAGTCAGGTATCCATACATGTGGAACAAAGGGTAATAATCTACCATTATTACTTATTTTTTGGTTAGTTATCCTGTTTCAACATCTTTGGAATGTGATCCCTTCCTAGTGGGTTATTCAGGATAGGGTTAGATTTCCCCATAGGCCTTGGGTGTGTTCCCCTACCTATGTGTAAACATCTTATGAGTTAAAGTTCCTACCAATAATCGAATATAATATGTTGGTAAACCTATAGAAGTACTTCCATCAGTTTTAGTGTGACTTTAGAAGTGTCCCCTAAAAAAATGTGACCTTTGAGCCTTGAGCAGAATCCTTAGCCTAAAACTAGGGACAAACCTCTCATTGAGACTTAGTGTATTCCTATGAACATATACAAGTTTATTTATCATTTATTATGGTAGATTCACCTTATTTTAGTCTTATTTGAATCCATATTTGATTCATTATTTAGTTATTTCAGGGTAACCTATAGGGTATTTTTATTCTCACCCCTACATGGGACCTTCCCACAGATGTCTTATATTATGCAGACGAAATGAATTTTGATAGAGTCCTAGAATCACCAGGATTCGATGGAGATTAGTTGGATATACATACCATGTATGGTTCTTTGAGTTTCAACTTTATATAAGTTCACCATTTTATAGTATGTTGTACTATTTTTACAGTTATGTTGGTCTTGTATTTATCCATTTTCATTTTCATACTCTTTTCATACTCTGATGTGGAGATTAATTGTTAGGCATTAATTTATAGTATCTGTTGTTTATCATTTACACATTATACTAGTGTACTGATATGTGCACATGCATATAGGTAATTCGGGATAAGGCCTCTCTTATGTGTTCTATGCTTACTTGGTGCTAGTTTCCAGGCCCTAGCCTATTAGAGGCCGGATTTGGGTGTCTTACTCAACTTACGGCTAGCTAGGAGGGCCCCGATGGGCCAGTTCATGATATTAATATTACCATTATTTAATCAAAACATAATTTAATTATTAATATAAAATAATAATAGTAATTAAGTTTCCAAAAAAATCATGATAAAAACTGATAGCATCATTCATGAAGGTGGGTAAACCAACCAAAATAAGAAAATGCTATAGTCATTTGATGAGTATTATTATGAAGTAATTTTATTATAATATCATTATTAAATAAGTGTGAAAATATTATTTATATTTTTTTAATGTAAAAATGAGAAGAGGTTGATGAATAATATAAATTAATAATAATGATAAGAAGTTATTACTTATAAAGAAGAAATTGTATCCCCTCTTCGAAACTTGTTGGTTTTGAAGGAATTAAGGAATCATCTAGGGACTAAAAGCTACCCAATGTGGGAGAATATTATTATAGAATTAAATATGTTTTATTATATAGTGGAATTAAAATTTTAGGTGTTCTTTTGAAGGGTTAGTTAAGGGGTCTTTTTATAAGTGAGAGGAGTGACATTTTTGTAAATACTTATACTTAATATAAAAATAAAAGTCATTTTTAAGGAAAGGGGATCCAAATTTGAAAACTTACTATGATAATATGTGGGTAGGATGATAAATCCATCATAAAATCATTTAAATATAAGTTTTTAGGATATTTTATGTATTTACCCCTTAATTTTACACCTTTACCGTATTTTAGCCTTTACGGTGTTGACTAACTTTTACCTGGGTAAATTATTTTTATTTATAAAAATTAAATTGATATTATTACATAATTTTGGAATTATTATTTTAGATATGAAATAAATTTTATTTAATTCAATATACAAAAGAGATAAAAAATATTTTTAATGTAAAATTTCCTAACTTAATAAAAACATTTCAAAAATGTATTTTTAAGATGAAAAATGAATTTATACTTACTTAGAATAAGGATAATTAATAGTATTTATTACCATGAAGTTTATTGATTTATGATTAAACAATTGAGGGTTATTTTAATTTCAAACCAATCCAAAATTGATTTCTATAAACAAATGGACCAAAAATATTTTTATATTAGAATAAAATCTATCTTAGGTTCTAAAATGTAAAACATAGGTTTTTAAATTAAAAATATTATTTATAAATGAATTAAACTAATCCATAAATAAATATTTTGTTTATAAAAATTTTTCATATGTTTTTAAGTCATTTAAGATTTCATAAAATTTATGGTATTTGTAAAAATTTTATTTTTTACAATTCACCAAAAAATCAACTTAAAAAAACCTAAAAAAATCAATGTAATATAAATTTGAAATGATGAATCTAAAAATGAATTTAATTTTATAAATCCAAAATTCTATAATTTAAGAATTTATCTTTTAAACGAAAACACAAGATCTAGTGAAAAAAATCTTATTTTAAAAAATATTATTCAACTTTAAGTATCCATAATATTGTTTCATATCAATTACTAATTAAATTAATATTATTATATTTTTTTGTAAACTGAATGTTTCTATTATAAAAATACTTTTAAGGTGATCAATTTAATTTAAGATAAAATTATTCCACACATAAAAAATAGTTCTTTGATAAATATCCCATTTTAAAATTAATTTATTTTAATCACAACCAATTAATTATTTATCTTCTAAGAATTAATTGTTTTTATCAATTTATTGGTATTATATTACATGAAATCATTTTTTTGAAATTATTAATAATAATATAGAAGTAATTAAAGTATTTTTTATTAATTATTATCATTTTATTTACTTAAGGATTTATTCCACTTGTACATTTCTTGTTGATGTTTTAGATTATATTCTCATACCAAATTGATTATTATATTACATTATAACATTTTATCTTAATAAAATGTATCTTGGTTAATTTTTGTTTGGCATTGCATGTGAAACAAGCAATTAATCATAGTATTAATTAAAGTAAAATATATACTAAAATATTAGGGTTTTATAGATCACAAGGGTGAAATCATTAATGATGGGATGATTGGGGATTAAAACCAAGAGGGCCTTATGTGGATCAGTTGGGGACTACATCTAGTAGGAGGTCTGAACTATTATTGGGAGCAGAAAGGATTCCTTCTGGTCTTATTAATATGTTTCTTGGATATTATTGACCCGGTCGGTGACTTAGGTGAAGGAATGTTTTAAGGATTACACCTAGTGGGGTTTACCATTGTGTCTCCTACTCATTGAGTGAAAAAAGAGGTTTACTGGGTCATCGAGCATATCAGATGCTAGATTTCAGTTAGCTAAGTTATGAAAATGAGTTATGAGAGTTCTTACTAGTATCAACATGATATGGACCCTCATTATTAAGGGAATACATGATCGTTATTACCTTGAGATTATTATTGGCCAATTAGGATTTATAGGGAATGTAATTTTATCAAGGAATATATGATTAATGGGGTCCATGCTAATGTGAACATCCCGGTTATGTATTTTTAGAGGATGTGGAGGATTCCTTTTCAGAATGGGAATTTTTGGGATTAATCTTGATGAAGATAGGACAATATAGATGTTGTGATAAATTCAACCCAAGAAGATGGTGTGTGTAGAAGAAAGGATGTGAAAGAGGACCATTTTCCCATTATTAAATTTCTTTGTGAAGTGCCCTAACAATGGAATAATCCTTTTCAACCATAGACCATTAATAGGTGATATAAATTTCCTTAATAAACACTTACTCCACATAGCATTTGGGTTGTACCCAAATTGGTATTTACAAGAGTCCATTGATTTTACATGATTTGTTCTTCATGATGGGGACTTCATGGAATTCCTTCCTAAAGTGGTATTCATGGGAGTCACTTGTGAAGGTTTTTTTATAAAAGTACTTCATAAATGGGTCTTTATAAGATTCCTTTTAGAGGGGCTGTTTTTGTGAGTCCTTTGTGATGGGGTCTTCATTAGAGTCCTTTGAGAGGGGGTCTTCATGGGAGTCTTTTGAAGGTATGGGTCTTCAAGAGATTACTTCATGAGGAAATATTTATGGGAGTCCTTTGTTAATGGTTCTTCATAGGAGTCCCTTATAAATGACTTATATGGATGGCCTCATGAGACTTCTATACAGGGGGAGAATTACATGAAAGTATTTCATGATGATCATACATTCTCTCTCTATAGTTAATGTTAGAATACTAGAATGTTTTATTTTAAGGAATTAACAAATGAAATGATTCATGAATGAAGCTCTTTGAAAATGATGTTAATTTTATCCTCAGAGTACATTACATAGAATAAAATTCCTCCCTTATCCGAAGTGTGTTACAGGTATTTAAAGGCAGCGACTAAATGTAAAAGGTAGTAACATAAGAAGTATTCAATTTTGAAGAAGAACGATGTGATCGCCCTAAAAATGATCATTCATGATGATTCCATGTAACCTAAAAACAATACTATGCCATGACTGAAAATAACTTCTAACTTTAGTGGATCCATGGGTCCAATAATAGATACAATGAAATTGTGAACGAATCACATTATCCTACACCAAATAACATAAAATGAATATAACCATTGATCTATAAGTGTATTTTCAATCTTTGAGTAGTAAAATCGGTTCTTGTGATGATAATTACACACCTATAAATGTGGTTCCCCTATAGAAGGTGTTTTTTATGGCTAAAAAGTTCCCATAAAACCCTTAAAATGTGTTTTATGGTTTAAAAACTCATTTTAATTAGTAAAATATGAGATAAATGGATTAATCCCATTGGGAAGTAATCAAAACCACATCACCAAGATCATTAATGTTTTTGATTATTATCTCTACCTTGGTTTTTGATAAACAATGTGGAACATAGATATCTCATTTTCATTTTCTTTGTACATGGACGTACTTTTATTCCCACATTTGACATGTGTTGTCTAAATGATGACTATCATTGATCCCATAAAAAAGTTGGTGGGTTACATATTGTGATTACAAAAGGGACTTGATCAAATTTTGAATGCATTATTGGTTGATTCCAAGCCATAACATGAGAATAACATTTGAAAATCTTGCCTAAAAATTAATATATCATAATCCTGAGTCAGTGAATAAATATTAGTAGTTCATTAAACATGGATCATAAAGTAATCAATTAACATAGTCCGTGAGAGTATAAAATTGTCATTATATCATGTCATAAATGGGTGGCATAAAGTGTATCGTAATCATAATCATAGAAATATTATTTGAAGGTAACCCACTAAGACATTAATCGCATATTAGAATTGGCATAATCACCCACATACCAGATCTGAGCATAGGATAAATTCATGTGTAACCTTTTATCTCATATAACATTAATTATTATCCAATGTATCGGAAGAATATAAAAAACCGACCCTTCAAATAATCATTACCCATTTATATGTATGCTATAAGATAATGGAAACATTTATCATTTCATCGAAGATTAACCCATGGAAAAGGAAAATGCGTTTCATCTATATTTAGTCATAAAAAATGTAAACCTTATAGAGAAAGAATAAGTATGGTATCAAACTTGTGGTAAGAGTTTTATGTTATAATCTCATCATTATAAATTTAATCATAAACATTCCTGATAAAAATGAGTTTGTAACATAAAACTCTTACCACAAGTTTGAATTACATCGTAAGTGCTCTAAAATTTTTTATAATAAATTTAAATTTATTATATTTATATAAAAGAACCATATTAATAATTATAATACCTTACATGGGGTTTTTATAACATTTTATCATTATTTCATTAACTGTTCATTATTAAAATCTCTGTTTTGGGTGATAATTGTTTGGTTTTTCTTTTATTTTTTGATTTAGCAGTTACAATTATTGAATATTTATCATGGTTCCATATAAAACGTGTTAATAATGATATAAATACAACATATATTCATTTATAAATATTTATAACCATCCATAAAAGGTATAAATATAAAAATGAATTACACCGTTCATAAAGACAACAACCTGTAGGTACACATGAATGCCGTTTTCATTTTCCAGTCAAAAGTAGTAAATAAAGATAAATAATATTTTAACATTAATTAATCATAATTATTTTATAAATATAAAATATTTTTATAAAATCCATAATTATAATCACCCATTTGATGTGACGATGAAAAATGAATCATATAGTTTTATGGAGGTGGTAGTCCAGACGTACCCAAAAGCGATACATTTAGTTCCCATTTGATGGAAAGGAGGGTAAAATGGAAATTACATCATCTGAATAAAATAATAGTATATTTATTATAACTTATTAATAATTTTTTTGATGGATACTGTAGGTTTAGATATGTTTTAAGAAGAAATAAAATTGAAAGATCTTAATTAAGATTTACACCTCTTCTTTGAGAGACGCCATTTGACATAAACCTTATGCCTTGAAATATTGGTGTTAGGATAATAAAAAGGGATCTATGATATAGTTAAGTAATTTATGATGGTTTTTGGGTAGGTAATTATTGATCTAGAAGACTCCAAATTCATGAATAATGGGGTATAAGAGGTTCCCTTTTATAAGTAAAGGAGGGGACACACATGTAATTACTTAAAAGACTTATATAATATAAGGAAATTTTCATTTCAAATTGTATAACAATTAAAATTAATTAATATTTAATATAATATAGGGTTTAAATATCTTCAAAAAATAATAATAAGAAATTTTTTTGTGGCAAACATACCCTTATCTCTTAGATTGACCCCTAATAAACCCCTTTTATCCTTAATCATAACAATAAATATTTACTATTTTTACTTTTAATTATGAAAAAAATAAAATTGGGATCATTAATTTTTTAAAATTATTAAAATTATTTAATTCATTTTATAAAAATAAATTTCTATATGTGAAAAATTTAATTGTAAAAAAATCATGCAGAACGCAATAAAAAACAGTTTTTAGAAAAATGGTTTTATAAGTGTAAAACTGAGTTTACTATCAATCCTTATATAGAAATTACTATTATATTATTTTAAAAATATTTTATAGAATATATTATCTACACATTTTTTTATAATTATTAATAAATTGTTATTAAATTAATTTATTATAATAAAAAAACATTGTTCACATAAATAGGGTTTTATAAAAAATAATTTTTTTTACCTTAAGATGATTTTATCTTAATTAATAACTTTTATATAACTAATATATGGATGAATATTAATTTATTAATAATAAAATATAAATATATTTAATTGAAATAATTTTTAATTAGTGATCAATATAATTTTTTTAAATATAAATATGTAACACGTAGAAAAATGAATTGCTTCAAAAAAATGGTATTTTAATCATTATATATTTTTATTAAAATTGAGTGATTATCAATACATTTTTAAAATAATAAAAAATTATATATTTCATAATGTGTTTCATCATTTTCATAACAACCAATAAAATTGTTATAATATAATGGTATACTATATCACCATTCATTTAGACTCAATGTTATGTGTAAAACAATCTATCAAATACATAAAATTTATTTCAAAGGAATACATATAAAATCTTGGGTTTTTACATATCATATTACATGAAATAATAATATTGTTACATGATTCATCTATAACAAGGAATGTGTTTTTATATTTGATAATTATGAATGAATAAGGATAATTTATTCATGAAAAACAAAATTTAGTGGAAAAGACATGACATGTGAGGATTTTTTGGTTATTAAATATCTTGGTCACAACTTTACAAGTGTAATTTAATTATGTGAATTAGTACATTACATGAATTTCAACAACAAAAACTTTATCATCAATATTAAGGATGGAAAATTTATGAGTAAAGATATGAACAAAAATGGGAATCTCTACCATATCAATAGAGAATAAAATATATTCTTTTTATCCAAGGAAGAAGAAAAAAATTGGCATTAAAGGCTTAAAAAATTTATCCAATAGTTCTTGGAAGATATAATGAATAATTATGGATCTTTGGATATCTTTATACATTTATATGGATGTACACACACATTTGATGTTTTTTAGAAAGTGATGATTATTTAGAATACATTTATTATAAAAGAGAAAAGGTTAGTGGGGTTACTTGAGATGGTGTACGTTGATATGTGTGGGCCAATATCACTAAGATACATTAATATAAAGAGTTAATTTGTTCTATTAATTGATTATTATAGTGGTTTGACATGGTTTATAGTCATCACCCACATTTCTAAGGTGTTCAATTTCATTACTCAGTATTAGTGGAAGGATGAAAAGATGATTGAGTAGAAGATTCAAAAAATATAAACCAATAATGGAATTAAATTTTCAATGTATAGGATTATATTGAGAATAATGGGATAAAGAATTTAGTTTTATGAGTGATAACTCCTCAATAAAATATTATAATCAAGAAGAGATACCATATCATAAAAAATAAATAAAAATGATGCTTTTAAAAAAGACCCGCCAAAGAAATTTTTTAAGGAATTAATCTTGAAATTTGTAAATATTTATAATAGTGCATTATTGTGTATATGAGATTAAAATATACTATATTATATATGGTACCATAATAATCCAATAATGAAAAACTATTTAATTTTCAAAATTAAAACTGTATTCTGAATTAGAAGAAACACAAGAAGTTTGAGTATCATAGAGATGAAGGGATTTTCCTTTATTAATCATATAATATAAATGAATATAAGTTTTTCTTTAAATGTATTGGAATGATTATTGAAATATAAGATATCACTATAGTAGAAAATAAAGATAATCTTTAGAAAAATAGGGAGGAAATTTTAGAGGTCAATTATGAAGAGTTGAGAATATCAAGAGGAGAACACATGGATAATAATGATTCCAAAGAAGATGATGATGGTGATAATAATGAATTTAGATCATAAATTACATATAAGTTGAAAATTTGGGAATAAATTAATGATAAAAATATTATTAGTGACTAAATAGGTCCTATAGTTACCCAAACATTTATACATAAATATTATATCATTTTAGCTAAATATTCCATATATAATATTATGATCAAAACCAAAATTGTGAAGGATTAGTGTATTTGTAGAATATATGCATAAACATATTATTTAGATACCTTATTTATCATATCCCATTGTTTTATTCCCACTTTGTACCATTATTTACATATCATACTTTAAACCATTCTTCATAACTCGAGTAAATGAAACATAAGAAAGTGTGAGTTCATATGATTAATGAGGGTAAATATAAGAAATATTAATCGTTGATAGCATGAAAGAATTAGAAAATAAAAATTGTATAATATCATGAATATACCTTAGAATTGTTATACCCAATCTATTAAATATCATAATCATGAGTCATGAAATAAATTATTATCTTTTAAGAATACACGAATAAAAAAAGTGAGAGATCTTCATAAATCAATCATTAACCATAAGTTCATGTCATAAAATTATGAAAATTTAATAGTTATAAAATCCATTTTATATGTCAGTGTTAACTACTGAGACTATCAAATCATATTGGATTAGGCATCATTAACCATTTCCCAAAGTATCAAGCACATTGACTTGTTTCTTATAGTTTATCAAGCACATAAATTTGTTTCCCATAGCGAATCAAACACATCAACTTGTTTCCCATAATTATCTAATAAGATATAAAAATTCACTTAATATATTGGAGTAATATATAAGTTTGATAACACCAATCACATAATGAAAACCATACATATGTTTTCCCTAATATCATAAAACATTCCTCATATCATAACATCATAACCCATGAAAATAAAATGGGTTTCATAAACATTTTATAATTTCATCATACCATAACCCATGGAAAAAAGGTGTTTCATAGACATTTAATAGTCATAATCATAAAACATATAGAGAAATAATAAGGATGGTATCATTATATCATAAACCTAGTAAAAAATAATTAATTTCAAATGATGTTATCATAGAGGAAAATTATTTTAAAATATTTAATAGAATATTTCTTGAAGAAAATATCATTTCCACTTTGAAATTACTTTTTTAAAATATAAAATTTCATAAATATTCTGGAAAAAATTATTCTTTGAAAATAAGATTAAAAATTTATAAAATAATCTTCAAAATACTAAGTGTTCACGATAGTGGGAAATTTAATTCATGCAATTTATGTTAAAAGAAAACTTTCCATTCAAAATTTTATAAAAATTAAAAATATAACTCATTTGGAAAATGAAAAAAAGGGTAATTTTAAACAATTTTGTTAAAATTTAGTCATTGGAAAAAATGAATTTATAAAATAATATTATAATATTAATTTTTTTTTTGAAAATGTTGTTTTAGAGAACATAGATATTAAGAGAAAATATTTTCAACCTAAGAGAAAAATAAAATAGGTTTTCCTTAAAAATATTCTTCTAATATATTGAGCACTTATAGTGAGAAAAATGAAAATAAAACATGTATTATTCATAAGTAACCATATGAGAATAAAAATTAATGGAATTTATCTGATAATGATCATATAAGTTTCTCAAATGGAATTCAATAATAAACAGTCCCGATTAAAATAGGATTGAAACATAAACCCTTTTTCTCAAGTCCTGTTTGTCCTCATACACATTTGAACCTCATAGGAAATATTTCTAGATTTTTTATTCATTTATTCTAGAACCACATTAACATCTATAATGGCATGATTTTCTTATGACATCTTATCACCTATTTATTAACAATTTTTTATTAAAATCAATGTTCGATGTGATAACGACATCGTTTTTCTGGCATATTTTGGTTCGACAATCCCAATACTTATACTTAGATCATGATTACATCATATTTATACATTAATCATGATATAAATATCATATATATTAATTACACATAGAAATATATATATATATATATACATTCACTGATAAAATTTAGAGACTGAAGAATGAATTACATTGTTTATAATGACGGTTGGTTGTACGTACGAATTAATGATGTTTCAATTTTTTAACAGATTGAATTAAAGAAAGGTAAATAGTAATACATACTTATTTAATAGTTATTATATCATATATTTAATATATATTCATTAAATCTATCCTTATTACTATATATTTAAAGTAGGGATAAATAAAAAATCCAATAACCTTATGGAGGTGGTAGTCCACATGTATGCAAGAGAGAAATTATCATTTTCCAGAAGATTGGAAGGTAAGAATGTGGATATAAAATTATAATTAAATAATTATAATTATTTCATAAATATCATATATAAAAATTACTTATATCATAATAATCATTCATGAAAAACGGTGATGGAAAATGAATTATATCACTACGTGGAAAAGAGGGTGAATAAATGTGGTTTAAAAATCATAATAAAATTTAAGTATATTTATGATACTTAATTTAATATTTTTTGATAAATACCATATATTTATAAGAGGCAATGGAAGTAAAGAGAAAGTGATCGGTTAAGGTGGTTATCTCTTCTTTGAAAGAACTCCTTTGGAAGTCCTCTTAAAAATCCTAGTGTTGGTATTTTGGGAATAAAAAAACATATGTAATTTGGATATGTATTTCGATAAGATAATTTAGTAGGTTTTTTTGATCTAGAAGTATTAAAGTGGTTTAAATAAGGGAACAGAGGGGTTCCCCTTTTATAATTGAGGGGAAGGTCACTCTTAGAATTTTTTATAAGACTAAAATATAATAAATTCATTACCTAGATAAATTATTAAAAATGAAAAAAATATTATATGATAGTGTAGGTTAAGGTTTAAATCCCCTCGACCAATAAAATATAGACATATTCAACTGGTTTTTTAAATCATATCTTTTTGTTTAATCCCTTAGCCAACCGATTTTAACCTTAACTATAATACTTCCTTTTTCACTCTTAAAGGGTTATAATTTTACTTATAATGTTAAAATGATTAATAAATGTACAATAGATGATAATTTTGACAATATAATTCTCCACAAGTCCTACTTCAAGAGTTTTACAAATTTTAAATAATTTAATAAAATATTATTTTCATAAAAAATCATTAATGTGATTTTTGAGAGCATTCATTTAATTTGACACTAAAAAAACAATAATATGAAATTGGAATTTAATACTTTAAAAAATCTATAATATGTTATATTTATGTAAATTATTTTGGAACAATATAACTAACTTAAAATATATTATTGTTAATATTGTTAAAATAATTTATTCTATTTTTCTATTAATTGAAGAAATATTATTCTGGGATTGTATAATAATATATGGTAATTATATAGTCTCTAAAAATTATAAACAAATCACTATAATGGAAATAAATTTATTGAGGTCAAAATAACAATTAATATTCATTCACAACATGCTTTCTCCCTATGTGAACACAAAAGAGATATTTAAAAGTAAGAGAGTGACATTTTAAATTTTACTTTTCTTTAAATATTATATAGGTAATTTTCATGGACAATTTTCCGTTAAAAAATTAAATTTAAATTATAAAGTGATAATTATCCAATTAAATTAATTAAATAAAAATTAATATGAAAAATGGTTACCGTAACATTTATTTTTAACCTAGGTTGACCTGATTTACCCATTATCGACGTGATAAATTTTACTAAGGTTTCTATTCATAATTATAAAAATAAAAGGGTCAGATTTACAAAATTTATAACTATTAATTAAAAATTTGAAATCCATTTTTAGAAATGAAATTTCTATAATTAGAAAAAATTCATTTTAAAATAAGTGATAAAAACGTGATGAAACCCATTTAGAAAAAATACATTTGAAGTATAAAACTAGATTTATTTCTATCCCATTCCTAGAAAAACAATTTAATTAATTATAAAACATTTTATTGAATATATAATAAATAATTTTGATCAAAATCACTCACTAATATTAATTAAATTAATTTATTTAGATAAAAACACATTTTGTTCATAATTTTATTTCTGAAAAACATCACCCTCATTTTCAAATGATTTCTTGTCATCATTTCCAATTGATTGATAAGAAATGAATTAATTTTAAATTTGTGTAAACGATGTGTTTTTTCATAATTTAGATTTTCATATTCATTCTATCCAATGTAATGGTTAGATGATAACTTTTATATTATATAATAAAAATGTAATAGTATATCACAGTTCGTTTAAACTTGATGTTATGTGGAACACAAAATATCAAAGAAAATAAATTTATTTAAAGAGAAATATATTATAAAATCTCAGGGCGTTACATTATACCCCCATTGAAATGAAATTTCCCATGAAATTCCATCACTATGATACAAATAATTGAGTATATATCTATTTCATCTCATCATGAGGTTCCCAAGTATCTCCCTCTAATTTATGGTTTAACTTCAAAACTTTGACCAGTTGAGTGGTCTTATTTTGTAAGAATTTGCCTATATGATATAGTGTTTCAACTAGTTTTTCATTGTAATAGATATATTTATCCAACCGTATGGTTTATGAGCTTAGTACATGTGATGGATCAAATATTTAGTTCCATAGAAGGGATATATAGAACACATCGTGAACTTGAGATAGGTTCAGTGGAATCACCAAGCAGTAATCCATTTCCCATAATCGATCAAGAATCTTAAAGGGGATAATATACCAAGGGATTATCTTTCCATTCTTTTCAAATATCAAAACCTAATTACATTTTTAAATTACTAAAAATGCCTTTTCACATACTTCGAACTATATATATCACCGATGATTATGAGCATAACTTTCCAATTTACTCTAAGATTATCTTATGTGTTTCTGAATGAATCGGAATTTTTCTACTGTTTCCCCATCTATCTTAGGTCCTAATATCCTTTTATCTCTAACTTCATCTGAACATGTATGATTTTTTCAATTCCTACCATATAGGTCCTCATAAGAAGCCATTTGAATGTTCTAGTGAAATCTATTGTTGTAAGAAAACATTACTAGAAGAACTTATTGATACTAAACACCATGGAATTATAGAGAAAAGGATTTCAACATATCCACTAGGGTTAGAATGGTTCTCTTATACTAACCATATATCTGAGGATGATAAGTAGTTCTAAAACCTAACTATGTATCCATATCCTACTGAATGATTTTCTAGAAATTAGAGGTAAACCTCATATTTCGATCACATATATTAGAATGTGGTACTCCATGAAATATCCACACTTACTTAATTTATAACCTAGAAAGATGATGAAGAGAAAAATATTATGTGATGAAAATGAAGTGAACTGACTTCATAAGGTTATCAAATTGAACAAAAATAACATTATGACCATTAGATGTTATGGGGACTCTAACAAAAAAATACATGATGATATTTTATCACTTATATTTTGGTATGGGTTATGGTTGTAACCTACCCTTAGATTTCTATTTATCAAAATTAAATTTCTATCATACCATGCATCTATATTCATTCTCTACAATATCTGAATTTTTGTTGTCCCACATGAAATACTCTTTCAAATCCTTATAAATATTTGTACTTCTTAGTTTAATAGAGAATGATGAAATAGGAGCCCCATCCAACTACTCTTTCTTGAAATCACATTTGGATGGAACACATAAACGGTTCCAAAACCTTATCATTCCATTACAATCAATGTTGATATCAGGAAAATTTCTAACCTTCTTATACTATTCCGAATCTTCCTTCCATAACTCTTTAATTAAAAAATGGATAGATAGTTGAACTATCATTTGAGCGTGATATTATTTCTCTCATTCCTTCAATATTTATAGATCTATCATTTGAAAATACAGAAATATTGGATCTTTTTTTATCCCCATCATAGATAAGCTATTATGATCCATTCAACTTAAAGTATTATCCACCCTTTTCACTTTTCCAAGGTGGTAATGTGTTGATCAGTCATAGTCTTTAATCAAATGAAACCATATTATATGGAACATATTCAATTATTTTTTTTAAATATACAATTTATACCTTTATGATTAGTATATATGTCACACATTTCACTAGAAAAATCATTCTTCAATATCATTAATGAAAAAATTACCGAAGCTAGCTCGAAATCACAAGTTCGGTAACTTTTCTCATGAACCTTCACTTTTCGTAAGGAATAAGCTATAACCATAACATTATAAATGAGAAAACATGCCAATCCATTCGTTGATACATCAATATAGATCCCAAACAATTATCCAAAACAGTGTAGTGTTAGAATATGTTCATTGACCAACCTTCTCTATAGTTCTTTCAAAAAAAATTCACATTTATCTTTAATAAAAAATTTACCCCTTTTTGAGTAAAGTTGGAGATTGTACAAGATAATCATGATAAGTATCTAACAAAGAATAAGTAATATCCATAAAACCTAAGAAAACAATGGATTTTAGTTTTCTTGGTTAGTCTAGGCCATTGCTTAATAACATCCATCTTTGAAGGATGCACCAATATACCCTCACTTGATATTATATGTCCCAAAAATGACACTTTGTTTCCAAAATTCGTAATTTGTAAATTTTACATTCAAATTATCCTTTCTTAGGGTCTTTAGAACAATCTTAAACTGATCTTTATAATATTACTTTCTCTTTGAATATATAATAATATCATCTATAAAGACTAAAACAAACTGGTCAAGGTAACATAAAAATAATCTATTAATTAAATCCATAAATATAGTGGGTGAATTATTAATAAAAATGGAATAACTAAAAATTCATGCTCTCTATAATTTTATAGAAGGCTATCTTGGGTATTTATTCACTTTTGACCCTCAACTGACAGTACCAAAATTTAAGATCAATATTGAAAACGTATAGAGATCCTAATAGTTTATTGAATAAATCATCAATATGTGGAAACATATATTAATTTGTGATCCTAGTCTTGTTAAGTTATCTATATTCAATACAAAGACACATTGATCCATATTTCTTCATAATAAAAAAAATTGGTGCACCCCAAGGTGAAATAATTATCTAAATTTATATCCTATCAAGATGCTTTTTGAGTTGATTCATTAAGTCATGCAACTTAATCAGGTTGATTCTTTTTGAAGTCTTTGAAATATGTGTGACACCAGGTATATGTTCTATTGAAATATTTTATGAATTGGAGGAATACCATGTAGTTATTCCGAAAATACATAAAAAAATTCATGTATAAGAGGAATATCCTCAATTTTGAGTTTCTCCCTAACCATATGAGAAAAATACAATTTATGGATAAGAATTAAATCCCAAAATATTGAAGTAATTTCTAGTGGAAGTACATATTTTTCCTCACATAGATAAATGATCATAAATTCACTTACAATCTAAATTGTGACTTCCATTACTTATAAATAAATATGGAAACCATATTAAAGAATCCAATACATTCATATAATCACAAAAAATTCTACAAAAGGAAGAATCACAATATTTTTAGGAAGCACTTTACCACAAACATCAATCATAGTGTAACTAGAGACTTGAGATGAAACCATCATACAATTCAATGTTTTCATCACTAACTCAATATATATTCACTGAGGTTGTAACTAAATACCCATAAAAATTACTTAGATATAAAATAATGGGTAGATCCAAAATAAAATAATAAATTAGTTATTATAGACTGGACGATATGTGTACCATTCTCCAGGTTATTCTCATAACCCTCTTGACTGTCAGTATCTCAAGATATTTCACATTTTATATCATCTTAAGTATATTTTGATACTGATTATCATAAAAAATCTTCATATTTGTGCAAAGGTTGGCGTAATTACCATACTCCTAGTATTTGAAGCATTATAGAAAGAGTTGTGTATTAATTGGTGCCTTATTTTCCTCCACTGCATGAACCATAAAAATTATCACCTTTCAATATTCACAAGATTTATTATTTACTTTACTACATTTAAATGACCTCTTAGTTCCATTCAATTAATTTATTTTATGTTTCATTTAACATTTTCATCATATATATGGCTAGAATTTCTTTATACAATGTGATTTATTTGAGTTTTCATGAGACTCCAACTTCATTTTTAAGACTATGAGAATAGTGAGAATCTCCAATTTCCATTTCGATCTTGAGTTTACAATGAAAAATTTATGCAAATATACTAAATTATCTTATATAGAATTCCCTTTAGAGAATTAGTTTTAAGATAATAAATAATATTTCAATTTTTATTTCTAGGATAATGATTAGAACAAAAGAAAACCATACAATTCTTATAAAATATTTCTCATATGTACTAATAGATTGATTCTCTTATTTCTTAAGATCAAATAATTCCTTCCACAAATTTTTATATAGAATACAAGGGACGTATTTATTGAATAATATTCTCTTAAAATAATCTCATTCCATAGAGTCTATTTCTTACTCATGACTATAATTCTCAATAAGATTCCACCATTGATCTTCTTCACCTTCCAAATGATAAAAAACTAGGATATCCTTTTCTAGTTCCAAAAACTAGAGAATACAAACTATTCTATCAATGTTTCTGATCCATATATTATCAACTATTGGATTATAATAAACACTAAAATATGGTGGATGTTTCCTCATGAAAGATTCAACATTTTGTTGTTACCTCCTTCGATCGCTACGAATCTCAACATGATTCATGGATTGTAAAAGTTGTGTGATCATAGCCACAACGTTCTTCATTGCATCTCACATAGAATGTATTCCCTCAAGTATAAAATCATTTCATTTCCCATCACATTCATTATTAGTATGATGTATTCTAGTTCAAGACATTGATGAAAACCAAAAACCAAAGTGTATGTATCAAGATATAATAATCAGACTGAGCTATAAAATAATCATGAAATATCATTTATAGGATGTCTAAATCATGACACCATCTTCTTAATCTATGGAAACTTAGGTTTAATATAGGCTATTCATGGCTGTTACTAAAATTTTATGATTTTATCATATAAGTAGACTTATCCCCATGAGTTTTCACCAATGTTTTCTAATAATAATCTCTAATGTTTAACTAAACCTCGCTCTGATACCAACTATAGTGGCCCAAAATTTTTATAGATAAATATTACATCATTTTAGATAAATATTCTATATATAACATTTACATCAATGAAAAAACCTAAAGGTTTAGTGTCTTTGTTACTATATACAAAAAAATATTATTTAGATACATTATTCATCTTCTCCCATAATTTTATTCCCACTTTGTACCCTTCTTGACAAACCTAACTTAAATACTTTATTCATTACATGGGAAAAGGAAACATAATAATGGGTGAGCATATATGCTCAGTAAGGGTAAAAATAAGAGATATTAATTGATGACCATATGAAAGAATAAGATAAGAATAATGGTATTGGATCATGAACATTACATAAAATGTTCATACCCAATCATTCAAAGATCCTAAACATGAGTCATGACATAAATCACAATCTATTCAATAGACACAAATCATATGAGTGACAAAAATTTAGAAACAAACCATGAACTATAAGTTCTTATAATAAAAGTGTGGCACCATCATAGATATATAAACCATTTACGATATCAAGATTAACTACTGTGACAATAAAATCCTAGTGTATTTAGAATCATCACTTGCTTTCTATAGTGTATCAAGTACAACAACTTGTTTCCCATAGTGGATCAAGCACATCGACTTGTTTCCCATAGTGTATAAAGCACGTCAACTTGATTCCCAGAATTATATAATGAGATATAAAACTTTACCCAATGTGTTGGAGGGATATGTAATTCTATGTCCACCCATATCATAGTGAAATATATTCATATTTGTTCCACAAGATCATAAAAAATTCATCATATCATCATATTATATCCCACGAAATGAAAAATTATTTTATAAATTTTTTATAATTTAATCATATCATAACCCACAAAAAATATATGGGTTTTGTAAAAGTTTTATCATTATAATCATAGAATATCTAAAAAATAATAAGGATGGTATCATTCAATCATATCCCTAGTAAAATACAATTAACCTCAAATGTTGTTTTCATAGATAAAAATTATTTGAAAAGATTCAATGGAATGTTTCCTAATGAAAATACCCTTTTCACTTTGAAGCTACTTATTTAAAATAAAATAATTTAAAAAAATATTGAGGAAAAAAATTTATTTGAAAGGAACTTTTAAAAATTGTAAAGTAATATTCAAAACATTGAGTTTTTATAATGGCTGTAAATTTCATTCATGTTGTATAAGTTAAGAAAAGCATTCCTTCCACATATTTATAAAATGTCAAAAAGTACAATCTTTGAAAAATGACAAGAAGATTAGTTTTAAACCATCTTTTAAAAATTTGATTTGGGGAACAAATGAATTTAAATAATAATAGTATCATATTAAAAACATTATTTTTTTAGGAAATATAGATAAGGAAGAGAAAGTATTTTTGATCAAAGATAAAAATTAAGTAGGTATTCCTTATAAAAAGTCTTTCGATCTATTGAATAATTAATGTGTGGAAAATGAGAGGAAAATATTTATTCTTCTAAAGTAGCCATATGTGAATAAAGTTAAATATATCTATCAAATACGGATGATATAATTTCCACAATATAAATTCAATCATCAACAATCCTAATTAGAGTCAGGACTAAAACATAAATCCCTTATCTCAAGTCTTGTGTTTCCTCGTACGCATTAGAAAATACGTTATAATAAATATTTATTTATTATAAATGTATTATAGAACCATTTCAAAATATATAATACCATTTATGATTTACTTATAAAATATTACCACTTTTTTATTAATAATGTTTTATTAAAATATTTCTTCTAGGTGGTAACTACTTTGTTTTTCATGCATATTTTGATTTAGTAGTCTCGATCCTTGTACTTTGATCATGGTTCAATCAAATCCAAAATATTTATCATTATATTAATATCATATATATTCATTATATATATCTATACAGTCACACATAAAGTTTAGAGATAGGGAAATTAATTACACAATTAATGGAGATGATAGGCCGTACATACGAAGGAACGCTGTTTCCATTTTTTGACGGATGGAATAATAGAAAGGTAAATAATAATTAAACATTATATAAAAATTATTATATCATAGATATAATATATAGTAATTAAATATATCTTCATTAATATTTATTAATAGTTGATATGAAGACCAAATCACACCACTTTGTAGAGGTGACAGTCTACATGTACACACGAATGATGTTATCGTTGTCCAATAGATTGAAAGGTAGAAAGATAAATGTGGTATTATAATTACACAAGTATAATTATTCAATAAATATCATATATAAATATTATACCATAAAAATAACCAACTATGAAATATGGTGATGTAAAATGAATTATATCATTATGTGGAGACTGTAAGTCGTACATACACATGAGCGATACTTTAACTTTCCATTTGATGGAAAAGAGGGAGAATAAAGGTGGTTAAATAATAATAATAATAACAATAAAAATTATGTGTATTTATGATTGTAATTTAATAATTTAATGATAAATAACATATATTTATAGGTGGTAAAATAATAAGTAAAATTAAAGTGATCAGTTAAGGTGACTGCCTCTTCTTTGAAAAATCTCTTTTAGATCTCCTCTTAAGGATACTAGGGTTGGTATGTTGGGAAAATTAGAACCTATAGATTGTGTATAATTATGTTTAAAAGTGATTTTTATGGGTGGTTCAATCTATAAGGCTCAAAGTTGTGTAAAGAAGAGAATGTAGGGGGTTCCATTTTTATAATTGAGGGGAGGGATACTCTTGAAATTTTGTAAAAATTAAAATATCATAAAGTCATTCTCAAAGAATTTTTTTCCAAATTTAAATATATTAATGTATAAAGTTAGGTAAGGTTGAAATAATACCAAACAATAAAATTTATATTGGTGTAAGTGGTGTTTTAATCCTTATCTTTTGTTTTAATCCCATAACTAATTTTAACCAATACACTGTAAAAATTTTCACTCTTAAAGGGTTATCATTTTACTGACAATGAAAAAATTGGTTCATAAATGGATAAGGTATGATAATTTAGACCATATATAATCTAACTTTTCCTATTTTATATTTTTTATAATTTTTAAATAATTTAATAAAATATAATTTTCATAAAATTTCATTAATGTTATTTTGACACTATTCATTTAATTTGACACTAAGACACCAAGATAAAGCTGAGATTCAAATATAATACTTTAAAAAATTCCAAATATTTAATATTTATATACAAAATTCATGGAATACAATAAATTACTCAATTTAGAATACTTCATATTTTTTAAATCATTTATTTTATTTTTCTATTAATCGATGAAATATTATACGGGCATTGTGTAAGAATTTAATATAACTATATGATCTATAAAAATTATAAATAAATAAACATAATGATAATTATTTAATTTATATAAAAATAACCATTAATTTTCTTTAACAATAAAATTTTCCCCTATGTGATCACATTAGAGATATTTAAATTTAAGAGAGTGAAATTTTGTATTTTTCTTTGTTTTAAATATTATATTAGTCATTTTATAAAAAAAACACCCCTTAAACAATTAAATTATATTATAAGGTATTATTGGTAAAATTAACTTAACTAAATAATGTTAAAGATGATAAATGGTTCCCTTAACATTTAGTTTAACCTAGGTTAACCCAATTTACCTTTTTTTGAGGTGATAAATTTTTACCACGGTCACTATTCATAATGCCAAAAAATAAAAAGAAATATTTAATAAATCTTGAAATCCTAATTCTAAATATGAAATTTATTTTTCGCAATTCAATTTTTATAAGTGGAATATATTTATTTTAAAATATGTACGCAAAACATAACATAAACTGGTTTTTTGAAAAAAAACATTTTTAAGCATAAAACTAGATTTAATCCTATCTAATGACTAGAAAAAACATTATATGAATGGTAAAAAATTTAATTTAATATATATATAAAATTTTATTTAAAATAATTAACCAATAGTTATTAATTTGATTTATTAATATAAAAACACATTTCAAGAATAGAAATAATATTTTAGAAAAACATATCCTTTATTTTCAAATAAAATTTTATTGTTATTTTTAATTAATTGATAACCAATTAATTAATTTTATATATTTGTAAACAATATTTTCTTTCATAATTCAGTTATCCTTATTCATACCCAACAATCAAATGGCTAGGTAATAACTGTCATGTTAAGTTGTAATATTTTTATAGTATATCATGGTTTGTTTAAAATCGGTGTTGTGTGTAACAAAATATATCAAAGAAATAAAATTGGTTTAAAGGTAAATATACTATAAAATCCATGGGATTTATAGGGCTAGTAAAAATTTGGATAATTAAGTCTCTGCAAAAAACTTATCTCTTATCTCAGGTAGATCCAAAGTGTTTTAAAGAATCTTCTAAACATGAAAATTGTGTCGATGTGATGCATGAAGAGCTTGAAAAAATTTAAAATAATATGATATGGGAGATTTTTTAAAGGATGAAATATAATAAGGTCATCAGGAAAAAGTTATTTTTACATAAAAAATTGAATGAAAAAGTCCTGGTAATTCGAAATAGGGAAGAACTAGTGTGAAAAAGTTACACGCAGATTGAAGATATCAATATAGATGAAATATTTTATCCTGTGGCTAGGTAGGAAATAATTTTATTGTTCTTGGACATATAGGTTCAAATAATATTGAATTTATTCCATATGGACGTTAAATTATCATTCCTAAATGGAATAATTGAGAAATTATGTACATAAATTAGCTAAATGTTATTCTTTTTCAAGAAGACGAGAAAAAATATTTCTATTTGAAGATGGAATTGTATATGATAAAGCAAGAACCAAGAGCATGGTATTATAGAATTGAGTAGTAATTGAAAAATCTTGTTTTCCTGAATGGTGGAGTTGATGATAATCTCTATATAAATAAAGAAAGTGATCAAATGATGATGGTGCTCATATATATAGTTTACATAATATTTGGTGGATTGAATAAGGCACAATGAAAGTAGTTTTCATAATTCATGAAATGTGAGTAAGAAATATTGATGATAAGAGAGTTGATATTTTTTCTAGTATTTCAAGTAAGATAAGGAATTAATGGAACATTCATATCTCAATACCAATATTCCAAGGAGGTACTGAAAAGATTTTAAATAGATGATTCTGATGCAATGAAAACACCGATTGCTACCTAGATGAAGTTATCAGTGGATGAATATAGAAAAGAGGTCAATGTCATAATCTATAGGCATATAATTGGGTTACTTATATACTTAAAAATCTAAATAAGTGACATTTTTTTTCCACTTATCAAGCTATAAGGGACTAGAGTAATCACAAGGAATGCTACTTTCTAGTAGTGAAGATAATATTATGATATATTAAAGGCATAATGTATCTTAATTTTCCTTATTGTAAAATATTAGAGTAGTAGTTATTAGGATATACAAATATAGATTTGGATGGTTCATTAGATGATAAAAATTCAAAATTAGGTGGTGAAAAATATCTTGTAGTGTTTTATTTTTCTTTAATGAGCACAAAACATGATTGTATCTCACTATGCACTACAGAAAACTGAATATATTTCATCTAATAAATATTGTGCACAAATTTTATTGATGAAGAAACAACTTGAGGATATGTGAGTTAAAGTGAAGTCTCCTATCACTATCAATTTGGAAAATTCATGTTTTATAAATATTTGAAAAAATACAATCCATCACTCAAGGATGAAGAACATTGAAATCAAGTATCAATTAACCAGCGATAATGTTGAACATGGGTTAATGAAATTATATTATGTGTCTAACGAACTTTAGGTTACATGAATCATAAAAAATAAATTACCCAAGAAGGTGTTTTACAATCATCAACTGGATCTTTTATTCAAATCAACCCCACACTTAGATTTTATTTATGTGGAACCCTCACTCTTAAAGGTATATTTCTAATTTCATTATGTGCTGATAATTGTTCTTTTCATCTCATATCATACCAAAGAGTGACCATTGGGTTTTCTTGAAAAAACGGAGAGACTTTTCTCACTAAATGGGATGATATATAAACCTTCAAATAGGATGAGTAGATATGATAAATGGGGGAGATCATAAATGTTAAATCAAAGGGAGAAATGATATTGGGGAGAAATAATGTTCTGGCCATCACAATGTGAATTTTGTGGCTAGTGTGGGTTTTAAACTTTAAGTATAGATGATACCGAGAGCTAAATTAAGTGATTAATTAATAATATTTTCATGTTACATTTGTATCTCATTTAAAACGTTAATCATGTTAGTTTATAGTATTTATAGAGTAAGTATTTAATAATTATATAGAGTTTTAGATGGTGAATTGTGTATGAAATAGAAAGTGCACATGTTTTTACAATAAGTATATTAAGAAGGCGGAGGTATTTTGAGCTAAACCGAATGAAAATATTTTTAGGAAAAATTAATAAATATGTTTTTGGTGTTTTTGGGTTGATTTTTTTTATAAAGAATTTTTAAAATATTTAAAAATTGATTAATTTTGATACATTCAAGAAGAAATTGTTTTTAGAAGTGTTAGGAGTTGTTTTTGTGATTGCTGGGAAATTTTGGAGTCAATAAGGAAGGTTTGTAAAAAATCATCAAATGTATTTCACAAAGCAATTAATATTTCAAAATGGAATGTTTTTTATGAAGGAATGGTTTCATGAAGGAGTTTTTATTTGATGAAGGAATTATTATTTCATGAAGTAATGGGGCTTTAAAATGAAATAATTAATCAAATAATGAAGAAGAGTTATGTAATCCATAAAGGAACTTTATATGAAAAGGAATAAATCCCCTAAATAATTTATATGGTGGTCTCATCATTTTCACAAGAGATTAATTGATTTATTGGATCACATTCCAACAATATTCTCTTGTATTATTTCCTTCTTTTTCACTTTTGGGATTGAGTTATGGTCACAATAAATTAGTGTGATTTTATTAACTAATCTTCTAGGATCCTATTAGGTTATTTATTCCACTCATGGAATATTTTCTTGATATATTTCTTAATTTTTTTAAATGAAAACATGAAAATATTTAAAAAGTGTGAAGATTAATGGAGTGAAAGGCTTAGATCCCTAGAAACAATGTTATATTTAATGATATTAAAACCTTATCTAAGGGTTCAAATCATAAAATTGAAATTTATATATCATCCATGAATGATATGACCATAGATTTTATATATAGAACCATTTCAACCCCTCACTATTATTCTGAACCACTTATTAGTTTTCTTTGTAATTTTATGGAATAAAAATGGGGAATCTTGAAATAGGATACTTAAAAAATAAATAATGAAATGAAAACAAGTGTTTGGGGGCTTAGTGCCGACCCCTTAATATTTTACCAACATGTCCTTCATTATCATTATTTATTTGTTCTAATCCTTTCAACAGACAATTAAATACTATTCATAGTATATATCCATATACTCTCATTTCTAAACTCATAGTGTCTTGGAAAATTCTTTAAAACGGTAATCCTACCATCTCCGCAGTGAAGGAGTAGTGAACACCACCAGAAAAATTCATTAAACTTCCAAAAACTCGACTCCATAGTATGCTATTAATTATTCAACTCACTTATTTTTACAATATATGGGATGGGAAAATTTAAGGGAAGGATATGTGATATGATTCTAGATGTAATGAGTCTGAGGTCCAAGAAATTCGTTTTATTGTCCTCCTTCATTGAATGAAGGAACCTATTAGAGTTATAATGTTTAATATATTAATAAATATCTAAACCTTATAGATTCTACCTATTTTATTTATCTAATATTTAAAATCCTTTAAAAATCAGTATTTCATCTACACATCATCATATAATTTTTTAATTATATTAAATAAACATGATAATCACTACGATAGTGTTAATCCAGTGATATCAAATATCATTCTTCATTGTACCATCAATATAGCATAAAACGCTATGAGAATACACTTACCATGGAATTGTGACTTTCACCATGTCGTAGTTGGATCTTTAGTTCATAGTATTCAACGATATATTCTTATTTTCTTCCCACACAACTTCACTAACATCCAATACCATGTTTCTAAAAGAACACATACACTTACAATTTATTAATTGAATTTGGATAATAAAATTCAAAATCCAAAAATTACTTTATCTTTTAACTACATTAGATTCATTTGGAATTATTTGATCAATATAAACCTTTAATTCACCCTTGACATGATATATGGACTAAATAAATCATATTAGAGTAGTTTATGAGTCATCCACAGAGCCACCTCACCAAAACAATCAAAGTGTTATTTTATGAAAGACCACAATATTGTGAGGTAAAGACATGAAATGGTTTGGTGATACCATGGCAGAATCAACCAATATGAACTAAAATATTTTTAATGTTCTTTGAAACCATGAACAATCCATAATTACCATGACATATTTGTCCCCATTTTTTCTTCTAGGAATAACCATAATGTATGTTATCACATTATTTAATAAACCAAAGCCCCTCCAATATTCAACCACGATGATGTTGAAACCCCAACATGTAAATATTTTTTCCCTTCCTCGCTAAAAACATGGACTAGATCCATGTTTTTCATCACCCTATATATATTCTATGACCGTTTTATCCTTCATACCATTACCGATAACATATGACTCTGACACAATGGATCCCCTATTTTCTTTAATCTACTAATGATCTTGAACAATCACACAAAACCATGATGGAATGGAGACTCTTTGTGGTGAACCTAAATTTTGTAAATATCCTCAAGAAACCATGACCTAGAAAAAATACATTTCCAAGTCAACAATCTCCATTTTTCATTGAATCACAATCCATGATGTGGTTTTGTTAGAACAATGATGTAATTTTGTCCATCTTCTCTAAAAAAATCCAAACACCACACTTAATTTTCATGATTTTTATATGGTTGAATATGATTCCTGTTTTGAAAAAAATGCATTAATAATGAAATATATCACTAATTCCAAAAATAAAATAAAATTTAATTCAACTTCAACCAATAATATTATTTTATGTAATTAACAGTGATTAAAAAAAATTACTCTGAAAATTTTTATTGTTCATAAAAATCTCCCCCTTGGGATTTTTTTTTCAAACATCAATAAAAAATCACTCTCAAAATTAACAATAAATCATCATTCAATTATTCTAATCCCATTCATGTTAAACTAATTTAGGAAAAAAGATTATTGAAACAAATTTCAATAATATTCATAAGAATAACTCACATTCATTTATAATAATCCATAATCACTTCCAACTACATATTATATTTTTAAATAAGGTTTCTATATATAACACCGCATGTATTTCTGATTCATTACCTTTAATAGAAAGTGTGATATTTTTTTTCTGGTGAGGGTTTTTTTTGATAAATAGGGCTCAATTTGAGATTTAGAGTATTTAGGAACCATTAAATGGTGTTTTTGAACTTTTTTTGAGGATCAATGGTGGCCTCGGGTTCTTGGGTAGATGTTGGACGAGGTTCATGGTGAAAAAAAGATAACTATTCTAATTCTGAAGACATTAACACTATGAGCCATAGGGGTCACAATGTGAATGGGTTAAACAAGGGGTGAATAACCTATGTCGAAAATTTATGGCCATGAAATATTTAGGGGTTATGGATTCCCAACATGAAAAATCTTGGTCACAATAAAAAATCATTCCCAGGTGGATTTTTTAGGAATTTCACTTCTACCTTTTACTGGTTAAGGAAACTTGGTTTAAGGGGTTTGGGGAATCATGAGAGGCCATTTATTATTTGTTTATCCCTCCTTTCATCCCTCCATCCATCCCCCTTATTAAGGGATGATTCTAGGTGATTTCCATTAAAGATATCGTGTATTTCCATCATTTTTTTCTTTTTTTCTTCCTTCCATTTTAGCCCACTAATTTGGCTCGATTACAGTTTGGGATTATTAATGACTTCTACCAAATCATGGTTGAAGTCATACTAATCGATGAGCCTTTTAATTGGATTTAATATAGGGTATCCAAATATTTTATTTTCATAACTACAAAAATACTTGGTTTTATTTAGGGGTTTCATAAATTAGATGAAATTGACCACTGAATTAGGTGTATAAATTTTGGAATCCTTGTGGCTTTGGTTTGGGTGCTTGTCAGGAGTGGAGGGTACCTCGTTTCCCAAGAGAGGATGATTCCCAATGAGTTTTTAGATGAAATTTATTATTTAATATAGTTTCAATTGTTAATTCATTGTGTTTTTTGTTGGGAGGTAGGTACCTGAGAGCATGGAAGAGGATCAAAGGGCTAAGATGAGGCTTTATAAATCTTGAAAAGGGGTTAACTCGATGTTTGAGGTCGGTGGACCCTATAATAAAATTTAATATGAATTTTTATCCTTTATAAATAATTTCCTACATAATTCATGGTTTTGGGAAATTGGTATAAGGACTGTTAGATTTTTATGTGAGATGAAAGGGGGTGGAATTGAACCTTCTAAGATGAGAGAAAGTGATCTTTAACACCTTGGGTAATTTGAAATTTCCCAAAGAATATATTGCGAAAGGAAGAGGGATTGGGTTGAGTTGAAAATAGACTTTAGAAGGTCCTAGGATGTGATATAAGATATATAATAACCTAGGTTTAGTTTTTAGGGATAGTGAGTATGCATTGGGTTGCTAGGGATGATAGATGATGGATGATATGTTGTATATCTCATGAGTGGTTAGGAACTCTCTCATGGGACTGGAGTAGAGTCTTAGTGTGTTAGGAGAGGGGTATAATTCCTCTGAGGCTTGTAATATATGAAATAGAAGGGTTTCCTCTAGGTGATGGGTTGATGAATCTCGATTAGGAGATTTGTCTTGAGACCTAGGTGTGGAAAGTGGGAGTATTTCAATTCTTCAAATTAGGATTTCAAGGGGGGTTTGGTTGGCAATTGTACCCTAATTGTTATGTCCAGGGTTATATAGAACGTGATATCTTGGTATGGTCCCTGGTTAGTGAGATAATATGTGATGGGGAACTTCGGTGAGAATGTGAAAAAACTCTATAGGGTTTGATTTAGTGGAAGCATGTGGGTTGTGTTGTCACTGATGGGTGATGAGTGAAAGATGGTATTAATGAAAAGATCCCATGATGGGTCTGGAGGACCCAATGTCTTCCACAAAAGGGTTTTGTGATATTTTATAGTCCCATAGGGCTAGGTAGTGTCTTAGTAGTGATTTAGTGAGATTTTATGATGGGATACAACCCTATTTGATGTTGCTTATGTGCTTGTTCTTACGAAAGGTGATGAAACTGATAGGGAAGAGGATCCCAAGGACTTGTTACACCATGAGTTTTCATGAGTGACATGGAGTACTCATTCTATATTAATTTTGGGCTGATAATGAGTGATATGGTATGATTTGATACATTTTAGCATCTCAAAGAGTGAGACAATATGGTTGGGCCCTACCATGAATGAGATGGTAGGGATCAGACTGCCATGAGTGAGATGGGGTCTAGGGTGTGTTGTTATAGTGTCAAAGTGTAGATCTTATATGATTTTTTCTTAAAAAAGTTATGTATTTTTTGAAAAAATATTTTTAAAGTAAGTTTTTTAACAGTTGAAAGAATGTTTTTGAAGGTTTGTTAAGAAATTATTTTTATGAAGTTATTGGAGAAAGTGAGAATGTGAGAAAGTTTTTAAGAATATTTCTTAAATAATTAGATGATCTTATATTATTCATAACTTCCTAACATCATAAATATATCATGATATATGCATTTGTATAAGGGGGGGGGGTCTAATTTCTTACTGGAAAAATTTCACCAAAAAAACATTACAGACGAACAAAGTCACTAGATGAAGAAAGTATGAAATTTAAAGTTATTGGGTTTTTAGAAAGGGTTGTTTGCACAAATTCATCAAAAATACTAGATCAAATCATCAGAAAAACCAGATCAGATGGAAGGTAATCATTATTTGTTACTAATTTTGTTCAGTTTCAGGAAAAAGGAAACACAAAGGATATGTATTCAAAAAAATAACATCATATTTCAAGTTTAATTTTTGTTAATACAAAATGAAAAATCAAAATGAAATGACCGTGTGGTACATCGGAAAAATAATGTTTCATGTGACAAAAGTCCTTAGTAGTTAAAAAAATAGAGTGAAACATCTTTACTGGGATACGAACAATGGACAGAGCCATATTTGTGTTCTTCAAAAACCTCTTATATGAATATTTAGAGTTAATTTTTTTTTATAAAAGTCACTTTGAAGGCTGAATTTGATATATTATAAATAAGTGCTACTAATGGAATTCTATTAGTTTAAATTTCATCATTGGTTAAACATTCATTAGTAGATGATCCATAAAATGGATAAACATCAAAAATACATTCATGATGTCACAAGATGAACTTTTCTAAAATGATTAAACCAATTGGTTCATAAAGGATGAGTTGAAGAAAATTGACCATACCAAAAAACACTGATCAATAGAATTGATTTTTTTATTATGAGGAGCAAAAAATTGAAGAAAGGGATGGGGAAACATCACCAGACAAACCATCTATCAGATAGGTAATTTTTTGATGAAATTTTTTTCCAAAAATATTTCACCCGATGAAGTTTTATGAGAAACTTTTCATAACATTATAAAGTCACAAGTCAATGAGCCCGTACCCGAGTGGTAAAGGCTCCTGATTGGAATCCAAGAGACCCAGGATCAAAACTGGGTGGAGGCAAATTTTTGGGGTACTGTAGTTGAATTGTAGCAGTCATTGTAGCAGTTACTATTTGGTACTGTAGAAGTCAGAACTATTGACCAGATTTGGGCCTTCGGGCCACTAGTTTGGGCCAACAGGTCTCAAGGGCCTTTTGGTCATCAAAGGCCTTCGGTCCACATGGCCTTTGGGCCACAATGACCATGGAGTATACTAGTTCACATAGAAAAGGCACTAGAAGAGGATCAGAGCAACAAGAGTAGTAGCCACCAGAAGAAGAGCTAATCAGATTGGATAGATGAGAGGGTATGGAAGCCACCATCGGGACCAGGAACCGTGCAACTTTGTACGGGGAAATTCTAGTCGATCAGCAATGCAAGGTGGGGAGCTAGGTGATCAATGATGTACAAGCTGGGGAGGGAAATTTCAAGTGGGATGGGCCTATAGGTCATGTATTGGGCATGATATGCCTCTGGGCCTTCGGGTCATGTATTATGGGTTAGTCAGGCCTTGTGTCTTGGGCCTACTGGTCATGTACGGGTTCCCCTTCAAACCATAAAGGGGGATTATACATAATAAAAATAAAAAATAAGGCCTTCGGTCCATTCGAACTATAAAGTCCCAAAAGTTTATGTGCAGAATTTGTTTGTTCAATTAGTTTGATTTGTAGTTGAGATAAGAAAAATTAGAGAATGTCCTTAATATCTATAGTCAATTAAGTTACATTAAGATATTGGATGATAAATAATTCAATAAGACTCATGAAGATTCTAGAAGAGTTGAGAAGCATCAAATGAATTTCATTTAAGAAGGAATAATTAATCTTTTGGTATCATTTATGTGGGAAAGAGAAATATGTTTTCCAGCATTTCCACTTCTGAAGAACCTATAAAAAGGGGTAAAAAATTACAAGTGTAATTAACACTGTTCATACATATGATGAAACCAAAATGCATTAGAATTTATTTTACTATGAATTTCAAACTGAAGTTGACTTTCATGTTAAAGAAGAACACCAAATAGAGCATCCAATATAGTTTTAGTTCAGAGAAACCAGATAGAGGTTCTATGTAGAGATTTTAGGAATAATTTTTTTTTCAGAGTAACAAATTCATGTTATAATATCAGAAATTTTGTTCAGTGAGGTGTACCAGATGAAGTTTCATTGGATGAATAATGAGTGCACCAGATAGTCATCTACCAAATCACAGAAAAATTGATGGAATTTTTCTGAAATTTTTTTGTATAGTATATTTTATAATGTTATATATTTTTTTATAGATCGAGTTTATAATCAAACATTTTAAACTGATGGGAGTTATTATAGTTATACCTATCAAGAGATAGAAGGATTATAATGGTATTTAGCTCAATGTTGTATTCACTTATTTATAATAGTGAATATCTATAGACTAATAAGAGATTCCATGGAAATTGTATAGGTTCTCACACTATGGCCAAACCTTATAAATTTTGAAATACTTTTTTTACTTTCTTATATTTTCATGATTTTTATATAGTAATAAAATATGGTAGGAAAATATGACTAATACCTTGAAATATTTAAATTTTATAAGGTGTAGAAGTTTAATGAAGATAAGAACTGAGTCATTACCCCCATCTTTATGGTACAAAAATTATAAGGAACTTCAATTGGTATTAGAGGAATGGTTTCCATATTGAATCCTCATCATGTAAAATATCAACTCATTCAATATTATATTTATTCTAACATTTTATCAAAAAAATTATCATGGTTGAAAAAATAGAATGATACCCTATTTTCTATCACTTAACTTGGTTGTTATTTATGTTCCAACAATTGGGTATTCACTCATTGAGAAGAAAGATCCCATGAATTTTTCTATCAAAAGAAACATCAAGGATGATGGTAAAGTTAAAAATTCTATTCTTATGCCTTTATTAGATATTTTTTTTCATGAAGGCGATGAGTCTTAAAATAGTCAAAGAAACTTGGGAAAATCTTAAAGGTATTTTTGAGGGAAACACTAAAGTGAAGGAAGAAAATATATAAATATAGAAAAACAAATTTGAAGATAATAGAATCTCATATAAAGAATATATTGATGAGTAATTGGACAAATTTAATAAATTTGTTTGTAATATCAAAGGATTAAGAGATTTCATGGAGGATTCTACCATAGTTAACAAACTCATGAGAAAATTCCATAACAGTTTTAACTTTAAAGTATAATATTTGGAAGATAATAGTTATTTTTCTCTTATTGAATTTTATAACTTTCGTGTTTCGTATGAGATAAGGAAAGCTTTTTCATTGAAGAAGAATATCGAGGATGTAATGGATCCTAATGATATGAGGTAGATGAATATCAAAGATATTGATCTAAATAGTGAGTTTGAAGATATGGAAGATGATGAAATGAATTTAAAAAATCATTTATTTTATCTCTAAAAATTATATAAGAGTCTTAGGAATGAATGGACGAAAAATACCAATTAAAATTTTTGAGTGTTTTGGAATTGGAAATTTTTCTATGAATTTTCCTAATAATAAATTTCGAATATATAATGAGTATACTTAAAAAATCCTCAGTGGAAGAAGGGGACCAAAAATTCTATGTATGATAAAAAATACATTGGTGGAAAGAAAAATTTCATTGGAAACATAAGAAGTATGTTGAGTAATAAAGAGGAATCTGATTCTATAAGATACAATTATTTAGAAGATGAAAATTCATAAAATTTTAGAACCTTCTTTGAAAATGTTGAGAAAATGGAAGATTCCTTAAAATTTGAAAAAGAATAAGGAGGTGGAGAAACATACAAAGAATATAAACTGAGTTGTAAAGTCCCGTGTTTTTTAAGTGAGTTAATATATGAGGGTTTTTTATTTTTTCCTCGTTTTATCGATGGGTAGGTTTTTTAAAATGAGCTCCAGAATTTTATTCTGAGTGTTGGAACACATAAAGGTGTTGTTTTTTGACTTATATAATTACGAGATATTTTTTGTGGGTGTTCCGATGAGTCTTAGGAGCACCAAATCTGGAAAATTCTACTTTAATGGATCTACACAGGCAGTGTATGGTTGCGGACCAACCCGTGCAATTTACCATATTTAATAAATTATTTACTTTAATTATATGGTAAATTCTGAAAAAATTAAAAGAAAGTTTTTAATAATAATAATAATGAAGTTATTGTTATTATTATTTTGGTTTTTTTAATTAAATGAATGTTAAATGTTTAATTATATAAAGGTTGTGGAAATTAATGTGGCTTTTGGGTTTATTAAGCAACCATTTTAATTACATGAAGAGTTTCAAAATTAATAAAGGACTATTTATTTTTAAATGGAGGTTATGGGTTGGATTTTTTATCATTAATATTATATTAATGATATTAAAATTAAATTTTTTGTTTTGGTTTAAAATAAATTAAAGTTTGAATAATAATAATAATGAAGTTATTATAATTATTATTGTTTTAATTTGATTAAATAATTATTGAAAGAATTAAATTAAGAGATTCATAGGGAGTTTCATAATTTATTATGAAGCATTTATTAAAATAATAACAAATGAAGAAATGTTTTAATTATATGAGAATATAGATAATAAAAAATGTTTTCTTTATTAATAATGATATATTAATCCATTTAGTTAATAGGTTATTATTATTATTATTATTGTTTGTTGGAGAAGGGAAAAGAAGGGAGAGGCGCTCAAGAGAGCGCGCAACCCCCCCCCCCCCCAGACTCTCATTACAGCGCACACGATGCCTCTACCTGCCCTTCTCCTTCAGACCACCTCCACCCTTCGACGTGGCCAGTACCAGGCATGTGATCCCCTCCCTGGCCATACCCATGGCCGCATTACCCGTGCTCCCTATTCAGTTGACCCAGCTATGTGACCTCCTCTTAGCCGTGACCAGCAACAACGCACAACCAACACCATGTCAACATAGGATGTTTCATCTATACCACACAATCCCATGGCACAATGCTCCTCCATGCGGCTCCTCCTCCTTGGCTAGACTCTTTCCATATGTGCCTCTCCTCTTGGAGCAGTTCATGGAAGTGGACGACCCCAGACAACACCCTTGTGGCGTAGGCCCCCTTGTTGTGGGTTCTTCTTTGTGAAATGGTTCTTCCAATTTCTACTTTGATTTGGTTTGATCCAAGGAGTTTAGTTCCTTACACGTGCTATCCTTTATCACTTTGGTGAATTGATTCTTTGATGGTGTCAAATTTTGGTTTGTCCAAATTTAGGGTTTTTGAGGATAATACATGTTGTTGTGTTCTTCCTTCTATAGAAAACATGAGTGGTGTTTAGGGACAGTTTGGTCCATGTTTCAGTATCTACCCCCAAGTGAGAGGCGGATGAGATAGTTTCTCTTTGATTATGTTGGTTCAGGTGAGCTTCTATAACCTGCTGTTTTGTTTTCCACCGATTGAATTAGGGTATAATTTATTTCCTAAGTCCCTTGTATATAACTATAGCTGCGTTGACCCTTGCTACACTGTTTATGGTCTCCTTTACTATTTTATTAAAAACTTGATCTATGTTTTAGGGTGCACACAAACAAATATATATATATATATATATATAAAGGTGTGTATGTGTGAATGTGGTCCAATTACAATTGATTCTCACCTAGTACATCAAAGTGTTTAATATTTAAATCAATTCCACCCTGAGGTAGGGTCCCAAATCTTTATCTCCTTATTTAATAATTCCTTTCCACTCCTTTAAATAAATTGAGAATGTGAGGTTTTCTTGATTATAGAACTGAATTTTTTTTAAAGTACTGATTAATGATAAACTTCCGATTAGTGGTAATTTCATATCGTGATTATGGTGGTTTGAACTTTTAATATGTCTTATTGCTTGTGCTGATATGTGTTATGTTGATGCATGACACCCTTGATGTTTTCCACATGTGACAAATAAGTAAATGGCCATGTGTTAGTGTTATCATGTTTTGCAGGCTATTGAAAATATGTTGATCTTATGCCAGGAGTATCAAATGGTTTGAAAAGAAGCACTCATGGGTATTATTTGTAAATGAGACTTAAATAAAATTGGTCTTGGACACCCTTAGGTGTGCCTTTTTAACCCATGTCATGAAATTTTAATTAAAAAATGATGATATATTAGTTGGTGAGTTAGATTATTGAATGAGGCGGGATGAGTAATAGGGTAACTAATTAAAGAATTAATTATCAAGTCATGAGTTGGAAAGATTATGGCTTTTTCTGAATATTGATAATATTTACTATTTGACATGTTCAGAATACAAATTGAAAACTGATACTAATTGTTGGATGAATTAATTGTTACCTGGTAAAAGGTAAATGGTTAATTAATTGATGAACTGGTTAAAGAAGTATGTTTTAATTAATTAATTATTGAATTAATTAATTTGCATGCATTAATTTAAGATTGGGAATTGATTGATTGTTATGACTGTAGACCAATAATAACATGGGATGCATGTTTATTTTCCATTCCTTAAAGTTTTTTATGATGGAGTTGTTTAAAAATATGATATGATACGTGATATGGTTTCTAAATATGTGGGAATTATTCGGCATGTTTGACTTGATATGTTTATGACGTGCATGTTAATTGTTAATGTCCTGGAAAAAACACTATTTCAATGGATGAGTTCGGAATTGTTAAATATGTGCGATAGTTAATTAATAATAATTAATTGATAATTAATTATTAACTATTGAGATGTTGAATGGTTAATTGATTGTAGATTCATTTTACATGAGATTTATGTTGATCAGTTGTTGAATTAATTAACGGATTATATTAATTGATTTATAAATTAATTAATGGATGATTTTGGGGTGTCAGACATGGATTTCTACACCAATGATAAATATATATTTATGATTGATGAACAAGTTGTGAGATAGGGAATGATGCTCTAAATACTCATGGGGTGCTAGACATGGCGTTCTACACCCGACTTACATGAAAATGTTATTTTATGGGACATGGATTGATGCTCCAAATACCCATCAGTTGTCAGACAAGGACTAATGCGCCAAATACTTACGAGGGTGCTAGACATGATGTTCTACACCCGTCAATTGACATTGGACTGTGGGTCCAATTAGTCATACATGAAATGAATAAATTTGTTAATGAAAATTGTTGTGACATTTTGATTTGTGAATTGAATATAAGAAAGGGTTTAGAATTATTTATTAATTGGGTGAATCATTGTTAGTGGACAGACCTTGGAGTGAATTAGTATTTTTAGTGGATGGACTTAGATATAGTATATGAAATATTAAATTTAATATATTTTGACTCGTTATCCAAGACAATGAACAATCTTGGATTCAGTCTTTACTTTGAATACCTAGATTGTCTTTAGAGACATCTATGGTGAGTGAATTATACGGGGGATGTTGGGCTTAGCCTGAATCTTGAGACTTTCATAATTTAATGAGTTTTGAATAATTGATAAATGAATATTATTGTGTAATGACTACTGTGTATGCATGAAAAATGTATAATATAGGTTCAAACACCATTTGTGGGCTGAAGCGAGTACTTGGGTATATAGTTACATTGTACAACTTACTTTATTTATACATGCTTTCACATGGTTTAAATTATTTATTAAATGTATGGATTTGGGGTAGACACTGGTGGTCCCGACCTACTGAGATTTATATTTCACACCCTAATGGGGACGCCATTGCATTGGGGTACCTGAGTATATTCTATTTGATTAATGGATTGTGCAATTTGCATACCCTTGGGAGATATGAGCAGAGGACTGAGTGGAAGATCGAGATGCTCTTGGAGACCACCCATGGGGCTTTGAGTCATTGATTATTTATTTCTGTATTGGAATGAAAAGCCTGCTATTTTGTTCTTAATTTTTAAATTTTTGTATCATTATAATGTTATGCATGCAGATGCTATATAATTGGTAAGAACCACATTTATAAAATGGGTAATATTTTTGTTCCACTATTTTTCCAAAAATATATTACTACTTTCGCTATTGATTTTTATTTACTCGGATTTACCACTGTGAAACTCTAATAAGAGGGTATAGTCTCCACAATGACTATCCTTAGACCCTCACTTCTAGTCGGCAGCCCCTGGAATACGGGAGATGTGTTTGAGGTCATGTGGAGGCCGGTACAGCCACCAGTTTAGGGGTGATCCGGGTCACGATGTATCAAAGTAGTATTAGAGGAGGATAAAACATTCCTTTGTCTTAATGTTTTGGGTTGGTAGGAATGATATTAGGAAAGTGTTGAAACTTGGGTTAATAGACATGATTTGGAATAATCACCCCATTTACGGGAAATGGCCAAGTGGCCTTGGCTATGAAATGATGTTCATTATTTTTGATATTATAGTTGATATGATTTCACCTTGAGTGACTGGTGTATTTTCAACTGCTTATTGATTATAGAACTTTTGAAAAATTTAACTTGGGTTGATATGGAAAGGAAGTTGTATTACATGCATCATATTAGGCACTTGGATATTAACATGGCATGCATATATTATATGTTATGTAGTTGCATTAGTAGGATGCCTACTAATATGGATTGTGTGGCTTAAATATATGCCATGTGTTGTACTTATTTATCATTCCTTTTTTGATAGCATATTTCAGTGATATAATTATCATTCTTGAGTGATAATATGAAATGATTATGTGTCATGATTCTGTGTTATAACATGTTTTAGTGATTTCAGTATGTTGATATGAGTTAGCTACAAGTAGTGACATGTTAGCTTGTTGATAAATGATTGGTTTTTTGGGATAAATTTATTTGGTTGGAATTAAAATAGAACCATTTTTCAGTTGTAAGGTGTATGGACACCCTATAACTGTGAAAAAGGGTAACCATCCTATTCAAACAATAAAAAAGATTTTTTAATGTTTAAATGTTAAATGAAAATTGGATATCAAAAAATGGGATCCCAATTTCAGTGGTATGGTGTTTGGGAACCTTATCGACTGGTATATGGACATCTTTGGGACTGTACAATATAACCATAGTATGTTCAAAAATGGTTACGAATGTAAAACTGCGAAGTTTGGATTGTAATGAACTATTGTGGGGTTTATTTTTGAAGAACTCGGATCGAATAAATGGGACCTTTGGTGGTCACCTTTTCAGTAAAAAGAATTTAGATGCTAAATTTCATGTTTATATTTGGATAACACTAAATTTAAAATGTTTAAAGAGGATGTTTTTATAGCATGTTTGTTTTTACTATAGGGTACTGATTGATAAACCATGTGACTTGTTATGAAAAAGTACTTGTGTATTTATTGAAATTCATTCAAATTTTAAAAGGTTGAAATGAATTAATTAAAATGTCTAAAATGGGGGCTTTTGAACCTCGGGATGTTAGTTTTGCGTGACCAAGAAAGAGGGTTGACATTTATGTTTTTAAGGGGCCAAATCATGGTAGGTAGTACCTTTAGAATGTTCTAGGCCAATATATTAAGTTCGCCCCACTGCTCCGGAGGACATCTTGGTACTCAAGTGTTATTGAATGCTGATAGGTTTATAGTACGGTTTTTATAATCAATGTTTATCTGGTGATGATGGTTTGAGGAAAATCACACGCATGCATTAATGTGTTCTGAAATAGCATGCTAGTGAGCGGATGACCTTTCATTTTGACTTCATGGACAATAGAATGGTGGGTAGTGTCACATTAATTTCAGTAAATGTGTCGGAAGGTGACACCAAGATTTTCTTGAACAGAGTTGTCTTGAACTAGTTCGTCTGATCTTTTTAATGACCTTGGTTTTGCTCTTAGTGCACTCTTCTAAATATGACGAGCATGTCCCCTATCTTGACCTCATCATGGAGACACTAAGATAGAGTTAGTCTTATGTTGTGAGACAATTTAAATGTTGATAGTCTTGATGAGTGGTTATTGTCTGGGGAGTATGCGGGATGTGTTTTTTCTTTAGTCTATTCCTTTATTCGTGTTGGGGCACGATTGTTTTTTTAAATAGTCTTGTGATGGATTGACATGGAAATTTCACCAGAGTTTGGGTAACGACTTTGTTATACATACAAATGGTTTTGGAATAGTTATAAATACACGTCGTCAGATAAAGGGAGAATGTGGGTTTTTGGTCCACGAAACTATTTCCAGGAAATCATGCACAACTTATTCTGTTGGTTGATCAAGATTGGACTATTTTTGTTGATGAAGTCCCTATAATGGCCTCATATATAAGCTCTGTTTCAATTTTTAAGCTATAAATTTAGCATTGGATCTAGTTTTAAAGGCTTATACATTAGGCTTGTGAAGGGTTAAAGGCGCGTTTGGTGTTGTGAATGCAACACGTCAGTTCTAACGAGATCAAATGACCTTGATAGGTCAGTTTTTTAGTAGTGTTTCCTAATGGTTACTCGAGGATGAGATGTTTTTAAGGTGGGTAGAGTGTAAAGTCTCGTGTTTTTGGACCGAGTTAAAATACGAGGGTTTTCGATTTTTTTTCTCGGTTTATCGAAGGGTTAGTTTTTTAAACCGAGATTTGGAATTTTATTCTATGAGTTGAAACACCCAAAGGTGCCATTTTTGGACTTGCATAATTACCCGATATTTTCAATGGGCGTTCCGATGAGTCTCAAGAGAACCTGATCCAGAAAATTCCACTTTAATGGATATGCACGGGCATCGCATAGTTGTAGACCAACACATGCAGTTTACCATATTTAATAAATTATTTATTTTAATTACATGTGAGATTGCGATTAATTAAAAAAAAGGTAATAATAATAATAATAATGAATTTATTATTATTATTATTATTGTGGTTTATTAATTAAATGAATGTTAAATATTTAATTAAATGATGGTTGAATAAATTAATGTGGCTTTTGGGTTTATCAAAGAACCATTTTAATTAAATAAAGAGTTTCAGAATTTATATAGTACCATTTATTATTAAATGGAGGTTATGGGTTGAAGGTTTTATCATTATTATTATATTAAGGATAATACAATTAAATTGGGGGTTTTGGTTTAAAATAAATGAAAGTTAGAATAATAATAATGATGATGTTATTATTATTATTTTTAGTATTTATTTAATCAAATAATTATTAAAACTTTTTAATTGAGTGATTAACAGGGAGTTGCATAATTTATTATGAAGAATTTATTAAAATAATAATAAATGGAGAAACGTTTTAATTATATGATAATAGAGATAATAATAAATTTTATATTTATTAATAATGTTATAGAAATCCATTTAGATAATATGTTGTTGTTATTATTATTATTTTGTTTTTTGTAGAGGGAAAAATAAGGGAGTGGAACTCAAGCCAGTGCTGAGCCCCCCCTCAGACCCTCCTTGCAGCGCACACGATGCCTCCGCCTGCCCTCCTCCTCTAGAACTCCTCCACTCTGCAACATGAGCAACACCAGGTGCGTGAGCTCCTCTCGGGCCATACCAATGGTCGCGAGACCTATGCTCCCTCTTCGGATGATCCCGCTATGCGACTTCCTTGTAGACGCGACCAACAACTGTGTGTGACCAGCTGCGTGCGACCCGAAGCTATTTCCTCTATAGAGTGTGATATTATGGCATGAGTCTCCTCTGTGTGACTCCTCCTCCATGGCTGGAATCCTTCCATATGTGCCTCTCCTTTTGGCGCAGCTCATAGAAGCACACGACACTGAATGACAACCCTATGGTGCATCCCCCCTTGCTGTCGGTTCTTCTTTGCACAATGGTTACTCCATTTTCTTATTTTATTTGGTCCGATCCAAGGAGGTAAGGTCCTCACACGTGTTATCCTTAATCGCTTTGGTGAATTTCTTCTTTAATGGTGTCCAATTTTGGTTTGGCCGAATTTAGGGTTTTTAGGATAATACATGTTGTTGTGTTCTTCCTCAAATAGGACATGTGATCGGTGTTTAGGGAGCCATTGGTCCATGTTTCAGTATCCGAAACCAAGGGAGAACTGTATGAGCTCGTTTCTATTTGATTATTTTGGTTTAGGTAAGCTTATATAACCCACTTTTTGGTTTTTCACCTGGTGAATTAGGGTCTGATTAATTATTTGAGTCCCTTGTATATAAATGTAGGGGCATTGACCCTTGATACACTATTTATGGTATCCTTTATTGTTTTAGTAATATTTTGAATAATGTTTTAGGGCACATGCACACACGTATATATGTAGATATATATATATATATATAAGTGCGTGTGTGTGTGAGACTATGGGCTGATTAAAACTGATTTCCACTCATTACATCAAAGTGTCAAATATTTAAATCGATTCCACCCTAAGGTAGGGTCTCTAATATTTATCTCCTTATTAAAGAATGAATTTTTTTCTTCATTAAATAAATTGAGAATGTGAGTTTTTATTGATTATGGAACTGCAATGTTTTCATAAAATAATAATTAATGAAAAACTTTAGGTTAGTGGTAATTTCATATCATGATTGTGGTGGTTTTGGAATTTAATATGTCTTCTTTCTAGTGATGATATATGTTATGTCGATGCATGACACCCTTGATGTTTTCCACATGTGATAAATGAAGAAATGACCAAGTGTTGGTGTTAATCATGTTTTTTTATCTTGAAAATATGTTGAGATTATGCCAAGAGTATTAAATGGGTAAAATAGGAAGCCCTTGTGGGTCTTCATTGTAAATGAGACTTAAATGGAATTGGTCTTGGACATAGTTAGGTGTGCCTTTTTATCCCATGTCATGGAATGTTAATTATGAAAATGATGATATATCAGTTGGTAAATTAGATGATTGAATGAGGAAGGATGGGTAATAGGGTAATTAATTATCAAATCATGAGTTGGAAAGATTGTGGCTTTTACTGAATATTGAGAATATTGATTATTTGACATGTTTTGAATATAAATTGTAAACTGGTACTAATTATTGGATGGATTAACTATTACATGATAAATGGTAAATGGTTAATTAATTAATAAACTGGTTAAATAGATATTTTTTAATTAATTAATTGTTGAATTAATTAATTTTCATGCATTAATTTAAGATTGTGAATTGATTGATTGTTATGACTATTGGCCAATAATACATTTGTATGCGTGTTTATTTCCAATTTCGTAAATTTTTTAGGATGGAGTTGTTTAAAAATAAGATATGCTATGTGAGATGGTTGCTAAATATGTGGTCCTTGTTCAACATGTTTGACTTGAGATATTTATGAAGTGCATTTTAATTGTTAAAGTCCCGGAAACACTATTTCAGGGGACAATTTCAAACTTGTTAAGTATTTGGGATAATTAATGAAGAATAATTAATTGGTAATTAATTATTAACTATTGAGATGCTGAATTGTTAATTGATTTTCTAATTATTTGACGGGAGTTTTATGTTGATTTATTTTTGAATTAATTGAAGGATAATATTAATTGATTTATGAATTAATTAATGGATGGTTTTGGGGTGTTATACATGATGTTCTACACCAATGATAAATATATATGTATGATTGATTAACGGGTTTTGAGAGAGGGACTGATGATCCAAATACTCATGGGGTTCTAGACATGGATTTCTACACCCAAATTTCATGAAAATGTTTTTTTATGGGACAGGGACTGATGCTTCAAATACCCATGGGTTTTGAGACAAGGACTGATGCTCCAAATAATCATGAGGGTGATGAACATGATGGTCTACACCCATTAATTGAAATTTGACTGTGGTTCCAATTGGTCATACACGAAATGAATTAAATGGTTAATAAATACTATTTTGACATTTTTATTTGTGAACTAAAAATGAGAAAGGGTTCAAACTTATCAATTAATTGGGTGAATCGTTGTTAGTGGATGAACCTTGGATCAAATCACTATTTTTAATGGACATACTCGAATATAGTATATGAAATATTAAATTTAATTTCTTATGACACGTTATCCAAGAAAAAGCACAAGCTTGGATTCAGTCTTTACTTTGATTACATAGATAGTATTTAGAGACATCTATGGTGAGTGACTTATACAGGGGATGTAGAGATTAGGCCGAATCTTGAGTCGTTCATAATTTTATGAGGTTTAAATAATTGATAAATAAAAATTATTTTTTAATGACTATTTTTATGTAAGAAAAATGTATAATACAGGTTCAGACACCAGCTAAGGGCTGAAGCATGTACTTGGGTTTATAGTTACATTGTGCTTCTTACTTTATTTATGCATGCTTTCACACGGTTTAAATTATTTATTAAATTTCTGGATTTGGGGTAGAAAACAGTGGTCCTGGCCTACTGATATTTATATCTCACACCCCACTCAGTCCTCCATTGCACTGGGGTACCTGAGTAGATTCTATTTGATTGCAGGATTGTGCTATTTGCATATACTTGGGAGATAGAACAAGAGGACCGAGCAGAATCTCAGGACGCTTGAGGAGACCACCCTTAGGGATTTGAGTTATTGCTTATTTATTTATGTATTGGAATGTAAATAATTCTATTTTGTTCACTGTATTTCATTTTTGTATCATTATCATGTCATGCATGCATTTTCTGTATAATTGGTGTTGGACACTTTTATAAAATGAGTACTATTTTCCTTCCACTGTTTTGTAAAATATGTATTACTGCTTCCACTATTTATTGTTATTTACTATAATGTACCGTTGTGAAACTATGATAAGAGGGTATAGTATCCCCATTGACTATCCTTAGACCCTCACTACTAGTCGGTAGCCTCTGGTGTACGGGGAGATGCGCTTGAGGTCATGTGGCGACCGGTCTGGCCACCAGTTCAGGGGTGATCTGGGTCAGGACGTTACATGAGATCATAACATATAGATTGTCTCGAGAAAAACAAATAACTAAAGAAAGAAATCAAAATAATGAATAAATAATGTGGAAATAATACTGAAGGAATTAAATATTTTCTTAAATAAGAAGATGAGAATATCCAGGAGATCATAAACATCAAACTAAGAGTTGTCAAACAAGTAAAGATAATAGAAGATGTCAGTAAAACACATGATACTAAGTATGGAGAGGTTTTAAAAAGTCAATAAAAAAATATTAAGGATGAAAATACCTTAATAAAGCTGAATTAAAAATTCAACAAATATTCATAGGCAAAGTTAGAAACATATGAAGATGTTGAGAAATATCATTATAAGAATCAAGTGAAATCTTCACCCACAAAATGTAAAATTTCATCCAATATTACTAATTATATTGGTGTTAAGAAATATTTTGGGAAATATTGGGTTGATAAATCATTTGATAAATCTATAACATCAACAAAATATGAAAATTACCCAAAAAAAGTTTCCCCTCACTAGGAAGAAGAAAAATCATAATGACGTTTTGAACATTGATAAAATTTATATTGTAAATGATCTTACTTCCATAGAATACCAAGATTCGTTGGTTTTTTTGGGTTTCATGAAATTTATGTGAACAAGGATTGTAAATTTTGGAAAACATGTCTTTTCCTAGAAATATGCACAAAAAAAGAGGATCAGTTATTAAAGAAAAGTGAGAAACATTCCAAATCCCAAGGAAGTTGGAAAAGAAAAATTACAAGATGTTAGAAAACGTCCAATTAAACAATAGTTTGATCATTTAGAAAAATTCTATGGATAATTTGACCTAGATAAATGCTTTGATGAATAATATATGAAATCTATTCTAGCTAAAGTTTTTTATATGAGGAAAGAAAATGATGTTGAAAAGAAGAAAGTTTATGAAACAGCCTTTTTGTTGAGACAAATCCGAGTGTTAGAAAAATGAAAAAAATACAGATTCTTAATATTTGTTATCACTAAAACATGGAAAAAGATATAAAAATCTTGAAATATGTTCAAAATTGTGAAATATTATTAGTTACTTTTGGAAATGATAGTTCCTTAAAAACTAGAGGAATAGGAATAACTGAGATTGAAGCTCAAAAAACAAAAATCCAAGGGATTTTTATATATCTATGGGATCAAACCAAATTTACTGAGTGTTACAAAAATTTCTAATAATTATATGTAATTTATGTTTAGAAAATATTCTTGAATCATTAGAATATTGGTAGATGGAAAAATGTTGACCAAGGGAGAAAGAACTAGCGAAAATCATTTTCATATTGGAGAACTTTGTAAATCATGCTACTCATGTGCTAATGATAAAAATAAGTTATGGCATCGAAGATTTAGAAACCATGGATAGAATATTATGAGTAAAGTTTCTATTTTTTTGTTAGAATATACTATAAAAAAGTGAAGAGGATTGATGATGTTGTTTGTACAACATATCAAAAAGGATTGATGGTTAGTTGAAAACATAAGAAAGTTGAAATCCAATGTACCATACCACTTTAGCATATTCAATATGATCTTTATTGTCTTCTGAGACATAAATCAACAAAATGGGATTTTTTACATTGTTATTTTTTTGATGAATTCACTTAATTGATCAACATATTGTTTATGAAGAATAAATTAGAGGCAATAGAGATGTTCAGATATTTCATAAGGCATGTTTAGTCATTTCTGATGAATCATAGAATAAAAAATCAATATAGTGATTCATATAATCCTTAAAAAAATTGAGTGGTATATAGGAAAAATAAAACTGTAATAGAATTGTGAATAAGTATATTGGCTGAGTATAAACTTTATATGTTTTTTCTAGAGAGAGGATATTTGTACTTCTATAAATGTATAGAACATATATTTCTTGCAGACATAATCTCACATGACTCCCTATGAAATTTTTAATAAAAATATTTTGTGAAATATTTCAAAGTTTTTGCGAGTACTTACATAATTAAAATAAAAATCTAAATATTGGAAAATTTAATGAAAAATATGAAGTGTGAATTTTCATGTGGTATTCATCCTACAAGATAAGTTATAAATGTTGGAACAAATGTTTAAAAAAGTTTTTGTATTTTTATGTTGTGATGTTTTTTGAAAATCCGACATCCTTAAAAAAATTTGTTTAGAATATTGAGGCCGATAATTTGAAGAATTCCAATGAGAATGAAAAAATTAAATATGAATGTGTGTAAAATATGTACATGTAGATATAGAATAATCATGTGATGAGGAAAGTGAAACATAAATAAAATATATAAAATTTTATACTCTATAAAAATAGGTCAAATATAAGAATATTATTTGAAATTAGAAACCTCTAGTTCATACTAGAAGAAGGTTGAGATTAAAAAATAAAAAATCAATTATCTCACAGGTTGAACCAAAATAAATTTCAGAGGAAATTCAAAAAAATTAATGGTAGAATACATGAATGAAGTGTTAGATTAGATTAAGAAAAATGACACCTGGGAACTTATTCCATGACAAGTGGGAAATTATATTATTTGAAAAAAATGGGTGTTCAGAAACAAGATGAATGAACATGGAGAAGTTTTTAATTATAAAGCATGACTTGTCTATAAATGTTATTCATAGGTGTAAGGTTTATATTTTGAAGATTTTTTTTCCCATATTTAATGATTGGAAACTCTTAAAATATTTTTTAATAGTTTTTGTACATTTTTTTATAATGTTTTCATATGTAAGTAATATAAACTTTATTAAATGAATTAAATAAAGAAGAAGTTTATATTGTGAAAACTTGTCGGTTATTACTTGAAAAATATGGAACCAAGGTATGTATGTTGATGAAAGTGTTATATGGGTTGAAACAAGATCCATTCACCCATTGATTAAAACATGATAATTGATTGAAAAATATTTTTTTTCAAAAGGGAAATTTGACAATAACTTATATTTGATGGAGATGAACTTAGGTACCAGATAGTTATTGTTTATATTGATGAAATATTTTTCTTATGGGATATAGAAAATTATTTTAAATAATTTTATGAATAAATGAAGAAAAACATTGAAATGTAAATTCTTAGAGAATTAAACTTCTTTTTGGGTGTATAAGTGAAACATAGGGAAATATACATTTTTTAATCACAAGAAAAATATTTTAGAGAGTTGTTAAAAAATATTGGAATGGAAAAATCCAAATAATTTTTTGGTCCTATTTATATTAACATAAAATGAGTTAAGATGATGCTGAAGGAAGTGTAAATTAGAATGATTTTTGGAATTTGTTAGGAAGTTTTCTCTTTCTCACAGATTCGTAGCCATATATTGTTTTTGTTGTTACCATTTGTGAAAGATATTAGAGTGACCCAAAGAAATCAAATTTTACAGATGAAAAGATAATTCTCAGATATGTTGAAAGAACATTGTATCATGTAATATTTTATAAAATAAGTTTTGATATAAAATTTATTTGATATAATAATGCTTATTGGGTTGGAGATTATAATGATAGAAAATAAATTTTAGGAGGATAATTTTTCTGAGTAGAATGTTATGTGAGTTGGAATAGTAATAAATAGAGTTTAGTAGCCATGAACACTAAAGAAGGAGAATTTGTTGTTTCCACCTAAGATTGTACTCAAATAATATAGATTTAAGTTCAGTTGGAATCACTACTACAAAATTCACTGTTAGAAAAGATGGCATTTATCAGTGCTAAAATAAGCACTGATAAAGGAAGATCATTATCAATGCAAAAAAAGAGCTGATAAAGGGAATGGTTTATTAACGCTGATAAAGGTCCACAATAAAATGAAATAATTAAACAAATAAAAACTTAAAATGAGTAAATTAAAAAAAATATTAACCATTTTATTAATTAAATAATTATTGGTAAAAATAAATAAATTTAATATACACATATATAGATTATAAATATTAATAAATATTATATATTAAATATATATATAAAATGAATATATTGTAATAATTAAATAAAAAATTTAAAAATTAAAAATTAAAAATTTATTTACGAATTTATTAATGAAACAATTATTAATAAAAATAAATAAGTATAATATATATATTAAATATAAATATATATAAAATGAATAAAATTTTAATTAAAAACATATTATTATCTTAATCATTTTTAATATTGTTTTATTATTGAATTTAATATATATCAAATGTTGAATGTTACATTGATTTCATGTATATATATATATTTAATTAATGTATTTTTATATACAACACACAAAATATATTTATATAACATATAGAAACACATACACTTAATATTTACGAGATTTATTCAAATTTTAGTATATTTTAGAATTTGATTATAACATGATACATTTAATATATTATGTTTTTAATCAGTCAATTTTCTTTATTTATTTGTAATGCTATTTCAGTTAGGTTATTCATTTTAAATATTTTTTATTTTTTATTTTATTTTCTAATTTGATCATTATTTATTATTTATTTATATTTATTTATTTATTATGTTTTATTATTTTCAATATGTATTAATATTTACTTCAATATATATATATATACATATTTTTTTAATAATTACTATTTAATTAATATAACTCATCCATTTTTTCAATATTATTAAATTATTCTCATCTTGAATTATTCAATTTCATCCATTTTTAAAATTCATGTATTTAAGATTATATATCCTCTAATAATATTAAAAATATATTTTAAAATAAATATTTATATGAAAACATATTTATAAATGTATATTTACAATATTTTTATATTTATATATTTATAAATAATATAAATAGATAATTATTATTTTTAAAATAAGTATATATATAAATATAAATAAATAAATATATATATTTAAATAATTATAAAATTATTACAAATTTATTTCAATAATTATTATTTTAAACCCTTTAATAGTGCTAAAAAACACTGTTAAACAATCTTTATCAGCATAAAAAAATGTTGATAAAAGGCATCTTTATTAGTTCTTATCAATTTAATGCCGATAAAATGGATCTTTATCAATTATTTTATAAAAGCACTATAAAAGGTATCCCTGATCTTTTTAAAAGAACCGTAACCAAGAATTAGTTACTCACGATTCTAAATCTCTTGGAAAACTCCTCTACTTCTTATGTGACTCCTCTACGTTCCCTTGGACGAATCAAGGATAAAATCTAATTTATGTTATTTTCTAGTTCTCCTATGTCATTGTTCGATTTTTTGGGTTCCATGTTTTTCATTTTTTCACTGTTCTTAACCAAGATGAACCCTACATCTCATCCCATCACCACTTAAATATAACAAGTGGGAATAATCTATATTTTTCCTCTATGGAGAATTATTTCGAAGAAAGGGAATGATGTTTTCATATATTATGGTCAGTCAACATATGTTTATGGACCTGTAAGGATAAATTAAATAGATTTTTTACAACAAGTTTCTAAAAAGGTAATGTTAACTATATCCCTTAGAATTGACACAAGAATTTAGTAATTGAGAAGTGTGTCTAAGCTGATTTCCAGGCCTGAATAAGGAACTATTTGGGTATACTAGGTAAAAAATGTTACAAAATGGAATCAGAGTGAAACTAGATATATTGGTATTGATTATATCCAAAAGAAAAGCATTCCAGACATTATAAGTAGTCCATAAATATGTATGTAGAGCATAATTATGTTGGATAATTGAGTTATTATATGAATACTAGGTTGTTTTATGTTTATTTTTCCCTTGATCTATCTTATTGAGTCTCATGCATCTTAATTAGGAGTTGATAGGGAGGAATCAGTAAAAATATATGAAATTTCATGTTATTATGTTCCTTGATTTAATTTTTTTTCTAGAATAAATTATAATTTTATATTAATATAAACTTGAATAATAACTAAATATCTTATTCTTATTTACTTATTAGTAATTATTAGGTTTATTTAACTTATTAGTTGATTTTTTTATTTAGTAACCCCATTTATCGATAGTATTAGTTATTTTATTCATACATATATATAAAATAATGCTTCTAACATATTTTAAATTATATTTAGAGTATGAAAAAACTTATTAGAAAGGAAATGAAATAGAAAGAGGGGCATGGGGTTTGCATTTAATATAGATTTTTTGTGCCTATTTATGAAAGATTATTATTTTTTGGAAGGGTAAAATTATGTGAATGTAAACATTAATATAGAATATATCACCACTTTTACCCCTATATATCCTTAGGAATGAGCCAATGAATATCATTTGTATACTAGAACCTATATTGATTCTCATGTCCTAAAGGTAATTGTAGATATAATTTAAGCAATGTGGTATAATTTTCAATGATGGGAACATATAATATATATTCTTACTCAAAGATTGTATGGTAATACATCATAATAATATATTCAGGATTATGTTGAATATAATCATTTCATTTATAAGAGTAAAAAAACACTAGATCAATACTGTGCATAAGTTAAAAAATTCACCCTTTAAAGTGATGTATGTTATTAAAGGGGTCTTATGGTGGATTAAAAAAACATCCTAAATTAGATAGTGAGGAATCCTTGGGTAGAAAAAAGTGATGCCAAATGTAGTTGGGGTGAGATTCATTTATTCAAGACCATTAGATTAAAGGTATTACAATTCCTCTTTAATTGAGTTGTCTTTTTTAGTGATTTTATCTTCATGGATTCCTCTGAAACTTTAATCCTTATTTCCTCCTTGATGTGAAACATTTATATCAATGTGGCTAGTTGGGGAACCTATAATGGTCCTTTTGAGATATTCTTTATAGGCAGGGTCATTAGATATGATTGGTAGATTATTTATAGCTGAGTAGTCTATGGATGATGCTAGACATGGTTATTTTATAGTGATAGGTACAATCCTAGTATATTACACTCTTTTTGATTCTCTTAAAATGCAAAATCTTCATATTCTTTATTTATGAGTATCTTATATTTTATATGGGTTTGATATTAAAACTTATTCATAATGTTATTAACATAAATATTCTCTATATGCAATCATATGGATAAAGAGTAATCAGTGTCAATTTTATTTGTGAGTAGCTTATATATATATATATCTCTATTTACCTTACCTATACCTACACAATGACACCCCTACTCTGTAAACTCATTCCAACTTCATATGGGACCACTTCAAACTGAATCTCCATCCTCTATTGTGAATGAAGAATACAACACATAATATTCGTAATCAACCAAAATTTCATTTCATAAAAAAGGGATATGGGTTTCAAAAATAAGGTTGTGTAAATAAGGATTAATTTTGGTAAGATATATATAAAATACAATACACTAAATGTATAAAACTCTACAATTTCAAGAACCTTGCATTAAAATTGTTACTATATTGAAAAAATATATAATACTTCAACACTATAGTAAAAATAACCTTCACTACCTTTATTTAATCCATCCTCAAATTATTTATTTAATTCCATATATTGATGATGAATTGTAATCCCTCTTTCAATCAATCCTCCTTCCCATCATTGTGGTTCCAAAGGTCCTTGATGACATACAACATACTGAGATTTTATTCATTAATCTCCATCAAAGTCATTAACATGGATTTGAATATCACATCTCCCAACTCATTATTCAACTCTTTCATCCTTTCATCCTCCCAATTTACTACTTCCTCTAACAAAAAAATGGCACAAAAAAATTAATCAAAACATAATGAATGAATTTTTCAGGTTTCTTAATATGAATTTTCTTATATGACTCCCTCAATTACATTTAAAAAAACTTCATAAAAAATTACTTTTATTTTGAGTGCGGTCACATTGGATCCTATTGGAACTCCATAGTTGAGCATACTTGGATGGGAATACTTCTACAACGATTCATATAATCTGAATCTCTAATCCATTCCTCCCACAATGAATAGAGCTCCCCATACCTATTTTCCGCTTCATCCCTTGGATACTTTCTCTTAGAAGTTTTGGAGAAATAGACATTTTTAAAGATCTTATATACACCTCAAATAAATACCACAACAAGTTTGTGTATCCTATGATCCATACTAAAAATGGAAACATTTCAGAGGAAGTGGAAAATAATACATGTTTGTGAGTGGAAGTAAATGACTGCAAGTGGAATTAATATGGATTTTAATATTCATTCCTTCATTTTTGTAAACTAATATTTTAGAATCCATAATTAAAATTTCATTTAAGTTAATTTTTATCCTCAATTTCAACTCAAATTTAATCTCCCTAACAGTTATTATTGAATTTTTTTTTCTTGAGACTCATCCCCATCTCTTCTATGTTTCTTGAACTACTCTGATCTATAGTATTTCAAAATGATCACCAGTACACAGTATGAGATGAATTTTGGTAATAGTAGCTCAAGAAATATTGGAGGATGTCCAAAAAATATTGGAGATAAATATCAATCAAAAAAATTAAATAATAAATATTTAGTAGGTACGTCATCAAGGGACATTGGAACTATAATGATGAGAGGAAAGCTAGTTTTAAAGATGGAGTCCAATCCATTATCAAGATATGGAAAAAAAATAAATGCTTAAGGATGGATTAAATAAAGGTAGAGAAGGTTAGTTTTACTCGAGTATTGAAGTATTATATATCTATTCAAGAAAATAATAATTTCATACAATATACATGAAAATGTGTAATTTTATGTATAGAGTATATTGTATTTTAGTTATTCAAGAATGATTAAATGTTTGACTACTCATGCTGACAATTTATTCTGTATATGATGATGTTAACGATCCCGAGTAAGAACATATTGTTGATGATGAAACTATGAAATTATTACAGGATCAACAATATTTTGATGAAAAAAACAACAATGATGAAACTTCATATTATTGAATAAAATTATCAAGTCAAGAAGTTAGGGTATAAAATTTGAGGTTTCTTGGAATCAATGTGGCCAACCTATTGACCCCAACAAGTCAATGTTCATTAGCTATCTTAAGGTCACAAAAAGGATAAATGTGCTGATTGATATTGATTCATGGTGATGATTCCAACTTGTAAAGAAGAAAATCCTTTGGAATGATATTATAGTAATGTTACAATATACTTTCTCTATTTTACTGAAAAATTATATAATGAAATATCGATTTAATTTTCATTTTTCCTTATCAAATTTATTTTTTTTATATTTATTCAGTAAATTTGTCACAATGGATGATGAAAGGCCCATATAGGCTTCCAAACTATTCTTTTGAAGTTACATATTAGGAATACTGAGGGGAAAATAAAGCCCCACACACCACTTAGTTATGAACACATTATATAGAAGGAATCATGGACTGCTTTCATCAATCGTCGTAATGAGAAATCATTTCAGGTGAATTTTAATCGATAATATATTACATGACACTATTTATTTTTATCTAAATTGATTCAAAATTGTTAATTTTTGAAACAACTAATGAGTGCTGAAAATAAATAATGTGCATCAAAACCAGCGTACCTCCATCACAAAGAAAAGACGGGTTACACTTCATTAGAAAATAAATTGTAATATATTCTAAATGAATAATAAAAGTTTAATTATGTGATATGAAACAACATATGTTCTTTTACTTATATTTAGATTAATAAATCAAAATCTAAAGCCACTTCATTATTTCCAAAAACATAGTTATTGAAAAGAAGAAACCAAACTTGTTTATAGATGAGTGGGTTGTGTACTTTTTGTCATAATGTATTCCAAAAACAAATTTGGGTGATTAACTTCTATTTTTGTAATTTAGTACGAGTTATGAACTTCGAAATATATTTGGTGTTTGATGAATTAGTGTCAAAATGATTATATATTATTATTTATCTATTTTTCAAGAAGACGGATATTGGAAGAGATCAATTTTTTAGAAGTTCTTACCTAAAATAAATAAAATTATTGGGAAATCATAGATGCATAGGTGGAGGCAGAGGTGGAGGCAAAGGTAGAGGTGGAGGTTAAGGCAGAGAAAGAGGTGGCGAAAAAGGTGGAGGAAGATGTGACGGTAGAGGCAGAGTTGAAGGTAGAGTTGAAGTCATAGAATGTTGTGGAGGAGGAGGTGGAGGAAAAGACCGAGGTGGAGACGGAGGAATTGGAGAATAAGAAGCACTAGATTGAAAATAATAAAATTTTTGGGCAATAAAGTAGACTTAGGATCATACCATGATTATGTTTGAGAACAATTGTTTAAAATTGAAAACACTTTAACTTAAGATAAGAGCCTTCGTGAAAGTATTTCAGGCGACTTATTGAAATTATGTTTTTCTCCAGTTGTTTAAGTGATTTTATATAGGGTAGTAATCCACCTGTAATATCATTTGGTGTTGGAAGCTTCCATTTGTACACTAGTGTTATTGAATCATCATCTATAAAAATCCCAATCATCAAACACATATATAATCAAACTTAAATGTTTGAATAAATATGTGTGTAATCAACCATAAAAGTCAGTAGGTATTTGAACGAACTATTAGAGTAAAACCAGCATTAATATATCGTGGTCATCGAAGAGGGATGGTGTCAAAGTGTCTGTTATTAGTTTAAAATTGACACTTTAATAAAAAAAGTATCACTCACTGAAAACTAAGAAAACATGCTTCGATTGTATTCATAATTTGGGGCCATGATTCATAATTAATTTTTAATGTGTATGAATTGGTATCATGTCAAACCCACACACAATTCCACATGTATGTCTGAAACTGCATGTTTCTAGGTAAAAATGATGCTTTAGTAAAAACATATGTGGCGTCCTCAAAACCAATGGAAAAAAATATGACACTTTTGATACATTAGTACAATGATACATTAGTCATTTTGGGCATGTTGGAATCAACTATACCTTCATCTGATGCATGGTGTGACTGGTATGACTCCATGTATGTATGTTTATTCAAAGTTGACATTAATTTTAGAAAAAAATCAAAAAAAATTATCAAAACTAAGTAAATTCACTCGAATTGTTTTGGTACTATAGAAAAATTATCCATAAGTCATTTATGATGTGTAGTAATCAGTCTCACCTCAATTTGATGCACGGTTTGACTGGTATGACTCCAAGTATCTGTTATGAGTTTAAAATTGAAATTTTAATACAAAAAAGTGTCACTCATTGAAAACAAAGAAAATGATATAATATTTTGTTAATGATTTTTTAAAATGATTCCTAACTGATTTTTGACATGTATAAATTATTCTGATGTTAAGCTTACACACAATTCGACCTACACGGCTCAATGTGTGTGTTTCTAGTTTAAAATGAAATTTTAGTAAAAACGCAAGAAACATACTAAAAACCAAGTAAACACATATTTATTGTTTTTATATATTAGTAAAATGATCCATGAGTCATTTAGGATGTGTAGAAACTATCCTCACCTCAATCTTATGCACTGTGTACCCGATATAACTGAAAGTGCATATTTTTATTCCAAATTGACATTAATTTTAGTGAAAAAACAACTCACATACTCAAAACTAAGAAAATTTAATAGTATTGTTTTCATACATTAGGAAGAAAATCCATATGTTATTTTTTATGTATAGGATTCATCTACACCTTAATTTTGTGCATGATAGAAATAGTATGACTCCAAGTGTCTATTATTAGTTTAAATTTGATATTTTAATACAAAAAGTGTCACTTTATGAAAATAAAGAAAACACATTTGGATTGTATTGATAATTTTGGGAAAAAAATAAAAAATTCATTTTTGATGTGTATTAATCAGTCTCATATAAAACCCATGCACAATGCCACCTGTATGGATCAAAGTGTGTGTTTATAGTTTAAAATTATATTTTAGTAAAAAAAACAAGGGGCATAATCAAAACTGAAGAAAATCACTATGATTATCTTGAAACTTTTTATAATGATCCATGATTCATTTTGGATGTTTATAAATTAGAAACACCTCAATTAGATGCATAGTGTGAACAATATGACTCCAAGTTTGTCTTTTTATTCAAAATTGACGTAAATTTTAGTGAAAAAACAACTGACATACTCAAAACTGAGAAAACACATTTTGATTATTTTGGTACATTAGAAAAATGATTCATATGTCATTTGAGATGTGTAGGAATCCTCTTCACCTCAATAAAACTCACAGTATGGCTGGTATGAATCCAAGTGCTTCTTTTTATTCAAGACTAGCACTGATTTTAATCAAAAAAGACAACTGACATACACAAAACTAATAAAACACATTCAGATTATTTTATTACACTAAGGAAATGATCCATACTTCATTTTTTACATGTAGGAATCAATCACACATAAATTCGACTCATAGTGTGATTGGTATGTCTCCAAGTGTGCCTTTTTATTCAAAATTTACATTAATTTTAGTAAAAAAACAACTAACATAATCTATGATAATTTTTTTCTTTTATTTTCTTTAGATATTTTATTTTATTTAAATTCAGTATTTTTAATTGATTTTGGTAATTTCTATTACTATTTTTGGTGATGTAGTGTGTCGTTACATCACACTGCACCTGTTTCTAGTGTTGTAGTGTGTTGTAGCATCGCATTGAAGTTTTTACCTTTATCAACACTATTAAATGTGATAATAAAGAAGCCATGAACCATCCCTTAGGGCCCATGCTATGACTACCCCAATCCCACCTTCCATAGGCTAGGGGAAGGCGACTAGAACAGAATGGAATACTCCCTAAAATAAGAAGGCATTTCCTTTAATCCTGAACAAACACACTGTCCAAGAACACAACAAGAAGCAACTGTGAAGTAAACTACTATAGTAAAAGAGCATTGAATGTTAAATGGGTTGGAATACAAGCCCAAAATTAAATTTACATGTACAACTAAAATTACAATACAATTGAAAGAAAAAAGAAAAAAACTACTGGGTCATCCTCCGAGGTTCCTATCTAAAGGGTAGGTAAAAATCGCCTCCTCAGCACTCCACATCTGTCCGTCTCCTTCGTGTCATGTCAAACTGAAATGGTCCAACTCCATTCACCGTCCAATCCAAGATCCCTCAGCCTTGATCAACATTGTACTTCGTCTCCACCAGGCACAACAAGGTGCGGGTGAATCATGTGCAAGGGTGAGTATAACAATACTCAGTAGGGACCCCAAGACCCCCGTAGGTATCCTAAAGTTCCACAAAGGAAAAACCACAAAGAAAGAAATAAAAACTACATAGGTTTATGCCCATAAATACACATAAGTTATCAAGATATACTCATCTCATACATGAGGGAAGGACACCACATAGGTAACACCACGAAGGTAGAAGTACCACACAGGTAACATCACGAAGATAACACCACGAAGTTAAAAGTACCACACAAGTATCACCACGAAGAAAATACCACGAAGCTAAAAGTACCACACAGGTATCAAAACAAAGATAGTACCAGGAAGGTAAAAGTACCACACAAGTATCACCACTAAGATAGTACCACAAAAGTAAAAAGTACCACACAGGTATCACTATGAAGATAGTACAACAATGGTAAAAATTACCACACAGGTATCACTATGAAGATAGTATCACGAAGGTAAAAGTACCCCACAAGTATCACCACAAAGATAGTACCATGAAGGTAAAATTACCATACATGTATCACCACGAAGATAGTACCACAAAATAAAAAAAGTACCACATAGGTAAAAGACTTAGTTTAAACAGATTCATAGCTCACACTAGGATTTCAGTGAAGTATAGAAGTACAAATTATTATTCACAAAGCTAGATCATCTTATTCTTTCAAGCAGTACTACTACTTGTTATATGGAGTCTGACACACACAAGATAGTTAGGTACTAACCCCCACAATGATCCATAAAGGATCTGAACCACACAAGATCTCTAAGCGCTGACCCACAGAGGATCTGACCCACATAGGATTGGTATGTTCTATCCCACATAGGATTGCTGAGCACTGAACCAAACAGGATCTATAAGTAACTAACCCTCGCAATGACCCACACAGTATCCGACCCACCCAAAGTCGATAGGTAACTAACCTCCGTATTATTCGTCTCCAACCATCACCTCACTCCCAGCCACAGGATTCCTCACACCCGGTGCGTTCGAGTTCTACAGAATCTGTCCATAGAGATATTGGTCATACCTCAACCGCCACAAAGTCCCATGGATAATTATCCCATAGGTCTGTCACATCATAAGGGACCCAACGCAACAGACGATGAGTCAATTAGTCGCCCTGTCTATATGTTATTAGCATTTCCACTGTGAGGGCCTGGTTGGATTCAAGGTTAGATAAAAATCGGTCGTACTCCAACTTTATCCAAAACTGATGTGGATAATATCAAATGGTCCGTCTCGATCTAAGGATTCCGGTGTCGCAGATGTTTCATCAAACAGACACCCGGTTTTCATGATATGGAGAAAAAGAAGAAACTGGGACCGAATGGGCCCATACCTAGTTCAACCTGGCCCGACCCAACTTGGGCCGACCTGACCCAGTTCAGGTCAACCAGGCCTGACTCGGTTTGAGTCTGGCTTGGCCTGGCCCGCCGGGCGCGGCCTGGGGGCGCAACCCACTAGCGCGGTCCTCCCAAGCTGGCGCCGAAGGGGGAGCGCCCCCTTCCGTTCGGAACACAAAAGGGAAGCACCATTAGGCGCTTCCAGGTCACCGTGGAACCCAAGCAGGTCCCGACGATCCACCATGGCCGGATGCATGCTCCGGCCGGTCCTCCTTCCAGTAGAACGGTCACGCGTCGCTGCTCCACCACAGCCGGACGGGTGCCGGTTGCTCTTCGACCTCCACCGCGACAAATTGGCCATGACCTCCTGCTCCTCCTGTGGTACGAATGCATGCCACCCCACCTTCTTTGCTGCCGGACAGTGTGCCTACCCTCCTCCTCTTCTACGGGTCACCGCATCTCCGTTCTTAGCCTGAAAAATAAAACGATCTCATATTTGCGATCCTCAGGTTGAGGGCTCCGTGTCCATATGCCGCGCTCAACAAAATATTGCTTTTCCAGTGCCATTTATTATTTGGCATTGATTAAAGCATGAATAACGCATGGAGAATCAAAAGTGAAGAGTCAAGGTATAAGTGAGGGACAATGTCCTTGTTTTTTTTCATCGTCTTTGTGAAACCAAAATATGAATAATTGATAAATAAATTCAATCATATATAAATCCCCTACCCCGATTTTCCATTGGAGGTGGTTCCAGGAAGAAGATGAAGTTGTTGAAGATTGACGTCAATATTAATCACCCCCATAAGACCCTCCATGGTCGGTTCCTTGTTCATCGATTCCAGAATTCGTTCTTCATTTTATGATCTCCTTTGTTGGAGAAAGGTCTTTCCAACCCTCCAAAGATCTCCCCTCCTTTTCCAATCCCTTTTCCCATGAGTGGTCAGGTTCCAAACTAAATAATCTTAAGAAATAATTTAATTAAAGATTGTACATTAATTAAATTAAGTTTGAACATTTAATTTTGAAAAATCCAATAGTTTCCTCCCATTAAAAGAGGGGTTAAGGTGGTCCCCACCACTAAACATTCAATTGGGAGGTTTTAAAAAAAAATAAAAGTTGGTATTTATTTTATTTTTATTCTTTTAACTCTCCCATGAAATTATGAGAAACTAACTTTCATTCTCTACCTACTGCGATCGAGGGGAAGGTCTTCTTAAACGATTATTGGTGATGCGAGTTCAACAATGCCCTCATATTTCAATTCCGAGAACCGGTTCAAAAGTTACAAAACACCGCTCGTGCGTTTACTAAACGTACCTGAAAAAAAAGTTTGAAATTTTTTTAACAGTCACCCTTGACCTGTGCTGGTTGAGGTTAAGATTTTCCTAAGTGAAACACGCCCCAATTAACCCAATGGTACTCTCGGATTTCTAATCTGAGTTTCTATTTAATAGTTATGGATTTTACAATAAAATAATTATCAATTAATTATATTATTTATAGTGAAAAACTAACATTCACTGGTGGCCCGCGCTGACCAAGGTTAGTATCTACCTAAATAAAACATACCCACATGAATTCAGCAGTGGTCTCTGATTTTTAATCTGAGTTACCGTTTGTGAGTTATAAGCATTTAAAAATTAAATTAACTCTATTTAATTATTTTATTTATGGCTATTCCATTATTGGGTTTTCTCACCAGAGGCCTGCGCCGACCAAACTTAAGTCACTCCTAGATTAAACCCACTATCCGGAATTCAACGCTGACCTCATATTTTTGATCCAAGAAACTATTTAATAGTTATTCCACTCTTTCAGGAATACTACTTACGCGCACTAACTAAAGCTTAACAAAACTTTGACAGGTCATTCCCGGAACTCTGGGCCTCGGAATCACGCACCGTTAGATTTCATAGTCTTGAAATAATTCTATATAATAAAAACAAATATACAGAATTTCTGGGACATTAAATTCTCCTCGCCTTAGGGCTTTACGGTCTTGATTTCCAAAACAAAGGCAAAACAACCAAAAGAGGGTACTGCGCACGAATCTGAGCCTCTTTCTCCCATATGCTCTCTTGGAGGTTCTCTTGCTTCCAGGAAACATGCTCCAGAGGTATCGAACATCCATGAAGGCCCCACTCCAATAAATTTTCAATCTCCACTGGAACCTCCATAAATGTCACCCCATCATCGAAGTCCAGCTCGCAATGGTCGATGATGTGAGATGGGTCATGCATGTATCTCCTCACCTGGGATATGTGGAAGATATCTTGAAACCTCTCTAACTGTGGTGGAAGATTCAAGCTGTATGCTACCTTGCCTATCCTCTGAAGTATTAGAAAAGAACCGATAAACATATGTGATAACTTGCCGCCTCAGAAAAATCTACGTAGTCCCCATCGATGAGAGACTTGCAAGAATACGTGGTGCCCCTTATGAAACTCCATGGGTGTCCATATCCTTTCGGCATAAGACTTATGCCAAATCTGTGTAGTCTTCACTTACTGACAATTGAGACATCGTGATACAAAAACTGCCACTGCTTTCTTCATCCCTGGCCACCAGTACTGACATAGAATGTCCTAGTACATCTTCACCACACATGGATGTACCACCAGAGGGGATGTATGGAACTACTTCAACACCTCCTCCTGTAGTGATACTAGTACGATGGTTCATCCTCTGAAGAGGAAGAAGCACTCCCCACCTTTAGAAAATCCATCAGGTTCCTGCCTTGAGGATATTTGAGCATGTTAAGACTCACAGTCAATGACCCCAAGATGTGCCTCCCTGACTTGTTGAATGAGTAGGGGAGTGGTAGTCATAGACTGGAGGTAATTATCTTCATATCTATCCATAAACGATATCTACTGCATGACTAGATACTCTGATACCTCACTCAGTAGTTGTATACCTGACCTTCTACTAAGTGCATCTGCTACCACATTCCTCTTCCCATGAGTATAGACTATATCAAATTCATAGTCCTGAAAGAACTCTAGCCACTTCTGTTGGGAACTAAAAACTAAAAACTATTGCTACCCCGAGGGTATGGGTGTCCATCTCATGAGTGATCGGACACAACCTCATATGCATGAGTTTATCCTATGCTTCGTGGGTTTCCTTTTTCACCGACTATGGAAAAACCCATCCCAATGTTGTAGATAAACCACATCCTTTTTGCCTAATATAGTCAATTTGAGTATGAACTGTGGATGTCCATTCATACCAAAACTAACATCGTAAGGCCTCGACGTTGTCACAAAGAAGTTCCAACCAAAACTCTCACCTCAAGGGTTAGATCACACAGTCGACGTAAGTTTGATTATCGAGTCCCCTCCCAAATGTATCTCCAGATGTGAGGGTCAATTCAATGAGTAAATCGGAAAGTCTATGTCTTGAACAAGATCCATGGTAAGAAGGAATGATTAGATTTTATGTCTATTAATACGACAGCTATTAGTAGACACATACCATACCTCTAACCATTCTTGGAGACCTTTGGCCACAATCCATGACCACACGCAGCAACTCCCTTCTTCTGTCCTCCAGCTTCCTAGGCCTAGTGGGGACCACATTAAGGTGGTGGTTGTTACATGTCGAAAAGTACACCATATCATGCTACTCTCCTAGATCCACTCCCATATTTTTAGCCCTGGAGATATGTCTGTCCCTATCACATCCTCTTCCCAAAACATTTTTACACACCCAAGTCACTAAGACTGGCGCTAGTTTCCTACTTTCCCACTACTAACATTCACTAGCTGTATCCGCTCAGCCAAAGAACATTCAACTGCAAAGGTTCTCTCTAACACCCTAACATAGGTAGGAATTCATAGAGGAATAGTGATAGCTCATATGTCCTAAAACACACCACGCTCAGAGGTCCGAGCCCTGAATCACTAATCGCATCGTAATCACTGAGTACTTGGAATGGTCGGTACACCTCGATGAATACTCAACTACCGACATGTCATCCTACTGAAGCTATAGAAGCTAAAGGGAACTCTCAACCACCTCTTCAAGCCAGTCCTCAGCAGCCTATGAGTCGGTCTCACCTCGAAACTTGAGGGGTACCTGATGCTGAAACACGGTAAGGCACTAAGCCTACATGTATCCTCTACCGGTACTACCAGTTGTATCTGCTAACCAATGAGCAGTGATATAGCTAGCACACTACCAGAATGTACCATCTAGGGAAACGATCCATATACCGAAGCCTCATTATCCTGGAGACCATCCTCATGGGCACGTACTGGAAAAGGCCAGCTGCTAGGATCACTATATACTCTACTGGTGTCTCAACTAGGCAGAAAACTCTAGTCACTGCCTCCACCCAACACCCAGCTTCCTGGGAATCTGACTCACCTTGAAGCCTCAGAATCCTCTGTTGCTAGAACTCATGCAATGCGCTCAGTCAGCATGCACCCTCTACTAGTGGGGCTGGTGGAAATTCTCATCCAATGGGTAGTGGTGCTACTGGTACACCACCCTAATGTGCTAATGCCTTAAGAGGACCCTGCACGGAGGCCTCGTCTCTCGATCGGCCATCATCATGTACTCTCTCAAGAATCCTAGCTGTCTGTCTATGCCGTGGAATCCTAATAAGAAATAGGTGTGCCACAGTCATTAAGTTATACCTAGTGAGATGAATCCAAAGAAATCAAAAGAAAATATTTTAAAAAAACACACACAATCAGTGTTTTCATGCGCTAATTTGGAAATCAGAATTCAGGGTTCTGGTGTATGGATACATTGGCCACCGCACCAACACTGGTATCCCCGAACTAAAAACCACACTCATAACACTTAACAATATTTCTTCACAGAAAAGTTCAAAGTCCTAGTTCTTCGGTAGAACCAAACACCTTTGATACCACTTTGTCATAACCCATCCCCTGGGGCCCATGCTGTGACTACCCTAAGCCCACCTTCCATAGTCCAGGGGCAGAAAACTAGCACCGAAAGGCATAATCCCTAAAACAGGAAGTCATTGCCGTTAATCCTAAACAAACGCACAATCCAAGAACACAAAAAGAAGCCATTGTGATGTAAACTACTGTAGTAAAGGAGGGCTTCAAGTAAATGGGGCTAGAATACAAGCCCAAATGTAAAGGTAAAAGTATAACTGAAGATACAATACAATTGAAAGAAAAAGGAAAATAGTTACTAGGTCGACCTCTGAGGTTCCTACTTAAAGGGTAGGTACAGATCACCTCCTCAGCACTCCACGTCCATCCGTCTCCTCCACGTCACGCCATGCTAAAATGGTCCACCTCTGGGCACCTTCCAATCCTAGTTCACTAAGCCTCGATCAACGTTGTACGTTATCTGCATCATACACAACAAGGTGCGGGCGAATCCCATGCAGGGGTGAGTATAAAAATACTCAGTAGGGACCCCAAGACCCTTGTAGGTCTCCTAGAGTTCCAGAAAAGAAAAACCACAAAGAAAGACATCAACTATACTTAGGTATATGACTATACATAAACCTAAGCTATCAAGATATACTCATCTCATACATGAGGGAAGGAAACCACATAGGTAAAATCATGAAGGTAGCAGTACCACAGAAGTAACACCACGAAGATAGTACCACGAAGGTAAAAGTACCACATAGGTATCACCATGAATATAATACCACGAAGTTAAAAGTACCACACAGGTATCACCAAGAAGATAGTACGATGAAGGTAAAAGTACAACACAAGTATCACCACGAAGATAGTACCAATAAGGTAAAAAGTACCACATAGGTATCTCCACGAAGATAGTACCACAAAGGTAAAAAGTACGACACATTTATCACCACAAATATAGTACCATGATGGTAGAAGTACCACACATGTGTCACCACAAAGATAGTACCAAGAAGGTAAGAGTACCACAAAGGTATCACCATGAAGATAGTACCAAGAAGGTAAAAAGTACCACAAAGGTAAAAGAATTAGTTCAAATAGAGTCTCAGATCAAACCAGGTTTTCAGTGAAGTATAGAAGTACCGATGATTAGTCGCAAAGCTTGATCATCTTATTCTGTCAAGAGGTACTGCTACTGATTATACGGAGTCTGAACCACATAGGATTGATAGGTACCAACCCCCACAATGACCCACACAGGATTTGACCCACATAGGATCGGTATGTGCTGACCCACATAGTATTGCTGAGCGCTGACCCACACAAGATCTGACCCACACAGAATCGGTATGTTCTGACACACATAGGATCGCTGAGAGCTGACCCACACAAGATCTGACCCACACATGATCAGTATGTGCTGACCCAAACAGGATCACTGAGTACTGACCCACACAGGATTGATTTGTAACTAACCCCCAAAATGACCCACACAAGATCCGAGCTGACCAGAGTCAATAGGTAACTAACCTCCATATTATCTGTCTCCAACCTCCGCCTCACTCCCAGCCACTAGATTCCTTGCCCCCAGTGCACTCGAGTTCCGTAGAATATGTCCCTCTAGGTATAGGTCGTACCTAGACCACCAAGAAGTCCCAGGAAGTTGTATCAAAAAGTTCCATCACATCATAAGGTACCCAACACAATAGACGACGCGTCAATCAGACGCCCGGTCTATAAGTTATTAGTGTTTCCGCTCTGATGGCCTAGTTGGATTTGAGGTTTGATCTAACCCGGTCGTACTCCAACATTATCCAAAACTCAAGTGGAGTATACCAAAAGAATCGTATCAATCCAAGGATTTCGGTTTCACAGATGGTATGTCAAACGGACACCCAATTCTTAGATTTGGACAAAAAGGCGAAACTGGGTCTGGTCCGACCCGGCATGGGCCGACCCGACCCGGTTTGCGTCTGGCGTAGTTGGCCTATTCCATGGACACCCCAGCCCGCTGAGCCGTGGTCTGGCCTGGCCCAACACGCGGGGCTTGGTTTGGTGGCGCGGTCTGCCCGATCTGGCACCGAAGGGGGAGTGTCCCCCTTCCGTTCGGAACACAAAAGGGAAGCACCATTAGACACTTCCAAGTCACTGCGGGACCCAAGAGGGTCCCTCCGATCCCCCTGGCTGGCCGGTTGCTCGGGCTGGTCCTCCTCCCAGTAGTGCAGTTGCGTGCCACTGCTCCACCACGGCTGGCCGGGTTCAAGCCCCTCTTCGGCCTCTACTGTGACCTCCTGCTCCTCCAGTGGCGCGGACGCGCGCAGCCTCACCTTCCTTGCAGCTAGCCGGTTTTCCAACCCTCCTCCTCTTCCACGGGTCACCACATCAACATTCATTTCCTGAAATATAAAACGATCACATATTCACAATCCTTGATTTGAGGGCTCCACATTCATATGTCGCGATCAACAAAATATTGCGTTTCCAGCATCATTAATTATTTGGCGCTAAAGAAAGCACGAAGAGGGAACATATAATTAAAAGGGCAGAGTCAAGGTATAAGTGTGGGATGATGGCCATTTTTGTTTGGCCATCATCATTTTGAATCTAGAATATGAAGAATCGATAAATAAATTCAACCATATATAAATTCCCAACCTCGATTTTCCGTTGGAGGTGGCGCGAGGAAGAAGAAGAAGTCATATAAGATTGATGTTGGTGTTCGTAACTACTACAAGACGCACTAAGGTTGGTTCCTCGTTCTTTGATTCGAGAAGTTGTTATTCATTGGAGGATTTTCTTTTGTTGGAGAAAGGTCTTTCCAACTCTCCAAAGCTCTCCCCTCCTTTGCCAATCCCTTTTCCCGAGAGAGGTGAGGTGCCAAATTAAATACGCTTAAGCAATAATTTAATTAATGTTTGTACATTAATTAAACTAAGTTGGAACATTTAATTTTGATAAATCAAAGAGTTTCCTCCCATTAAAAGAGGGGTTCGTGTGGTCCCCACCACTAAACATTCAAATGGAAGGTTTTAAAAATAAAATAAAAGTTGTTCTTTATTTTATTTTTATTCTTTTAACACTCCCATGAAATTCTGGGAATCTAACTTTCACCCTAAACCTAACGTGGTTGAAGTGAAGGTCTCCCTAAGATAATATCGGTGTTCTGAGTTCACAGTGCCCTCAGATTGCAATTCCGAGCAATGGTTCAAAAGTTACAAAATGCCACTCGTGTGTTTACTGAACATACCCGAAAAAAAGTTT